>OY282559.1:121817584-123017584 GCA_958295665.1 Tipula vernalis
TGCTCACTAAACCCTAATCCAATTCCAATTAAACCGCAACTCAACCCTAATTCAACTCGCAAACGGAACTCAACTTAACCTTCAACTAAACCGCAAACTTTACGCCAAACTCACTCCTGAAACCAGCATTTATAAACACTTGGTCAACAACTCACTATATCCTATCCAGCCCCAACTCAATTCCAACTCAACTTTAACTCAACCCGCAAATTGATCCATAACTTTACCTTCAAATCAACCCCCAATTCAATAATGAAACCAGCATATATAAAAAAATTCGTAAATATTTTTATATCCAACCCCAACTCAACTCCAACTCAACCCGCAAATTGATCCCTAACTTAACCTTCAAATCAACCCCAAATTCAATGCCCAATTCAATAATCAAACCAGCATATATAGTATATAAAAAAATTAGTCAACAACTCACTATATCCTATCCAGCCCCAACTCAACTTCAACTCAATTCGCAAATTGATCCCTAACTTAACCTTCAACTCCCCGTGGCATACTGCAGCTATCGGAGGGGGTCACAGGTGGTGGATAGTGGATGGCCTATCGATAGGTAGGTTAGCGGCAAATTAAATAAGCCGCCCCCAACCGCAGTCCAGCTGGTGGGAGAGTCTCAGGGAACTGAGGAGTGGTTAACCTCAGTTCATTAAATTCTGAGTGCCTATGATGCCCAGCATGGAAAGGCGAACAGATGGCGCCAGAAACCATCGACCAATAACCACGGCGGACTATGCGTCACGTCCTCTCTGCACCTCCGGAGTCTCCGCGGGTGATGAGTGGGATACCCTATAAACGGGTGACCCTGGGAATGGAATGGATCCCATTGGATTGGGCTCTCCATGTGAATAGGTGAATGAGAGAGAGAATGTAGAGCGGAGGGAAGGGGTTGCTGGGAGGCCGGATTAAGGTGTTAAGCGACTGGAATGGGCTGGATTAAGGTGTTAAGCGACCCGTGCTGATGATCAACTAGGCTGGGGACCCATTTAACAAAGCCCAGTCCCTAACGAAGCCCTCTGGATACCTGGCGACCTCCAGTTGTAATTAGCCTTACCTGCGTATATGGATCTCTGCGCCGGCGGACCTTTATTTCTCCGATACTCGTGGGAATCAAAATGGAATGAATTAACAACAAAAAAACCAAGGGCACCGGCTCTCCTCAAAAGCCGGTATCAGCGAAGGGAGGTACGTCTCACCAGACGAGTGGGGCCTCTAAGGTTGCAAAGGTGGTTGACTCTAGGGCACCAGCCCGGGAGTTAGCGGTACCAACGCAGCACAGGGGAGTGGGACGAGAGACATTCCTCCGGCGAAAAAGTGGTACAGAAATCGCCGCTCGGCATTCCGAATTCTCGAGAAGTGGGCTGCGACCCTCGAGGGGCACCTCACGGAAGAGCAAAGGACATCAGTAGCTTGGGCAAGGAGCACTGTGGGCTGCGGAAGCTCGAAAAGGACCATGTGTCGAAAAAACAGCGGTCCCAGGACGAGGTGGAAGTAGTTGACAGCAAGCGGGCCAATTTGCTGACTGACACGAAGCCGAGCTCTAACTCAGGGACAAAGCTGTTCAGCAATGTCCTGAGGGAGCATGTGTTGATGCTAGCCGTAATTGACGAAAGTTAAGAAGATGGGAGCATCATGGCGGAAAAATGGATCCTCCTTCACAAAACGAAGGGAGTAATTGACTTCGGTTTCGGGTCAATTACTCTCAACGTTTATAAAAAGGATGGGGCGAAAGCGCGTACGGGAGGCCAACCGGAGGATGGTGGAAACCCGCCCAGGCCTGAAGGGAGTACCAACAGCATGGAGGGAGAAGCTGAGGGTAGGGGGGAGTGTGAATCCGGCGACCTCGGTCTGGCAAGGATTCACTTGGAAGATGAGGAGAAGCAAGTCCTCTACAGAGTGTATGAGGACAAGTCCTCTACAGAGGGTATGAGGGTTAGAGAGACGGGCGAATCCGGCGCATCCCAAAATACCGAGAAATAATATTCCTGCGGTAGCAGGAATATACCATAGAAGTAGGTAAAGGTTAAAAGGTTATGGATATGATAATTTAAATTAACCTTCACTATTCTAAGGCTGCTTCGGCAGCTCTACTCCTCAGGCTGTCTAGTTCGGGTGAGGATGTGATACTAATCCAAGAACCTTGGATTAATAACAACAGGATCTGTGGCCTCAGAACCAAGGGGTACAAAATTATATCCTCTAGTAAGACTGGGAAGATCAAATCTTGTATTCTTGGGAAAAATAATATTAATCTTTTCCTTCTCTCTCAATACAGTAATGGTGGCACTACTGCAGTTAGCCTGGAAGTAGGCACTTGTAGATTCTGGCTAGTTTCAGCCTACATGGACCGGGAGAAGGAGGTTCCTCCGGATAACCTGAAGGAGCTGATCCGTGAAGCGGAACAATCAAAGGTAGGTGTGGTACTGCGAGTTGATGCTAATGCGCATCACACTATCTGGGGAAGCACGGACATTAATGAAAGAGGTGAGTCACTTTTTGATTATTTGATGAGTACTAACCTTTCAGTGTGTAATATTGGGCGGGAATCCACATTTAACAGGCAGGAGGTTCTAGACGTGACCCTTGCCTCAAATAATATTCTTCATATGGTTAAAAATTGGAGGGTGGATAAGGAACACTCCTTTTCTGATCATCGATATTTAACCTATAGCCTCGATATTCACCCTGCTACCCGGGAAGCCTTCAGGAATCCTAGAAGGACGAACTGGAGCATATATGGGGAATTACTGGAGGATTTGTTGCCGTCGAGGGCTCTAGAGCCCCCGACGACCGTTGGGGAGCTGGAGGACATGGTGGTTAGCGTTACTAGCGCATGCAACCGGTCCTTTCGTGCTGCCTGCCCGCTGGTTAACAGAGAAAGAGAGTGAGAAACAAAGAAGTGAGAATCTCTGGAGCTTCTCTTCGAGACACACTTCCTAGGGAGCTTTGAAGACCTGTTGGTGCATAGCAATCATCAGGAAGCACTGTCAGTGTTCACAGAGGATATCGTAACCAGGAAACGGATCCTGTGGGCACTGAGGGGCATAAACCATTTAAATCGGCTGGTCCGGATCAAATTATACCAGCGGAACTTCAAAACAACTCAGTATTTATTCTTCCTTACCTGGAAGCTATATTCAAAGGGTGTTTGAAGCTGGGCTATACTATATTCCTAGGTACTGGACGGATGTGGTGTATATACCAAACGCGGGGAAAAGCTCACATGTCTATCCTAAGGACCTAAGACCAATAACTCTATCAATCTTTCTTTTGAAAACCTTGGAAAGGCTGCTGGATGTATACATTAGAGATAAAATAGGTGCCAGGAAGTGGGCACCGTCTCAGCATGCGTACACAAAGGGTAGATCTGTGGACACTGCTCTGCACGCCTAAGTGTGTACGATTGAGAAATCGATTAATTCGAAGGAATTCTGTTTGGTGGCCTTCCTGGATATAGAGGGCGCCTTTAATAATGTGAAAGCTGAGGCAATCAAGGAGGGATTGTCATTTTTGGAGGTGGACGTTCCTCTGATAGGGTTAATCAATTATATGCTGGGAAGCAGGCTTGTTAGCTCGAAGTTGGGGGACTCCACCATCAAGAGGCGAGTAACTATGGGAACCCCGCAGGGGGGGGGGGGGTTCTGGCCCATATTCTCTGGAACATAGTGGTAAACGGGTTACTACTAGAATTGGAGATAGAGGGTATTGAAGTTATCGCTTACGCAGACGACGTACTTTAGCTGTTACCGGGAAAATCCTGGGCACGATTGTAGACGTAATGCAGAATGCGCTTACAATCATTACGAAATGGGCTGGCAAATGTGGGCTTGGTATTAACCCGTCCAAGACAGAGCTGGTACTCTTCACTAAGAAATACAAAATCCCGGTAGTTGTCCCTCCTACCTTAAATGGCACGAGACTTGCTTTTACTGATAGTGCTAGATATCTGGGCATTACATTGGACAGTAAGCTTAGTTGGATGCCCAATATGTTGGAGAGAATAAACAAAGCTACTATAGCTTTGTACTCCTGTAGGAACGCCATTGGTCATAGATGGGGTCTGAAGCCGGAGCAGGTACACTGGCTCTACACCGCTGTAGTGAGACCTGTACTCATGTACGGGGTGGATGTTTGGTGGCCAGATCTGGACAAGGTAACTTATAAAAGTAAGATTGAGAGAGTGCAAAGAACGGCCTGTATGCTTGTTAGCGAGGTATTGAGGTCGACACCGACAAGTGCCTTAGAGGTTATGTTGCACCTTCTTCCGGTCGACATTTTTGGCAAACAGATGGCGGCAAATACGGCTGTGAGACTTGCAGCCGTCTCTCAGTGGAGGTGTCTTAGTATAGGACACTCTACTATTGTTAGATCGTTGAAGGATGAGCTGGCAAATCTTGACTACATTAAACCTACTCTACGCTTCGAGAAGCGACTTCGGACCTCCTTCCCTTCAAGGGAATCCTGGAGAGATAGACCGTTATCGGAAACCGAAGCGTTGCAATTCTTCACAGATGGCTCCAAGCTAGACGGCAAAGTTGGAGCTGGAGTCCCTGATTCGTCGAGTCCCGTCTCCCTGATTACTGCAGCGTGTACCAAGCTGAAGTCGTAGCGATTGAGGAGGTCATGACGTGGTTGAAGCATAACGTGTTATCCTCAGACGATATCAAAATCTATGTGGACAGTCAAGTGGCGATCCGGTCGTTAGAATCGGTGTCTTTGGCGTCACGGGTGGCGTTGAGTTGTCACTCATCTCTAAATGAGATGGGTGAGCATTTCACTATCCAGGTAATCTGGGTCCCAGGCCACTCGGGCATCATGGGTAACTGCAGGGCGGATGAACTTGCTAGGCATGGTACGACTCTCCAGCTGCAACCGGAAAGGGCAAGTCTGGGGAGGCCTATCACAGCGCTGAGACAAGCACTTGGGAAGCAGGCGCTATCCTCAGCGGGGGAAAGGTGGTCTAACACCCTCACCTGTAGAGTTGCAAGACAAGTTTGGCCAAAGCTGGACTTGGGGCGTACTAGGGCATTAATATCCCTACGCAGATGTGAATTAAGAACGGTCGTAGGAATACCCACGGGACACTGCCTCTTTTGAAGAACATGCAAGAAGGCTGGGTCTGGAGGCAAATGACTTCTGTAGAAGCTGCTTGGACGAAGAGGAGGAAGAGACGATGGTCCACTTCCTTTGCTCGTGTCCAGCATTGGCTCTCAGAAGGCAGAAACACTTGGGTAAGTTCAGGATGGACTGCCTCTCGGATCTCGAAAACAGTAAAGTGCGGGACGTCTTAAGCTACATAAGTAACTCGATATGGTTCCAATAGGGGTAAAAGGGGAGATATTCTGTGGTATCACAATGGACCGTCACCGGTCTAAGTGTGCATAAGCAGCCACTCCAACCTAACCTAACCGAACCTAACCTGACAAGCCGTTCTCGAGATACCAATAGGTAGAGACAGACATCCAGATAGGCGGACAGATTTTTTTGAAATCAATGAAGAAGTTAATTCAAATTAATAATCAAATTAAATTCATCATTTACATTCTTGTTTTGAACAAATTTTTAATTGTACTGTATTTAACCAATTGACACACACAATATTACCAAACACTCCAAGGAAATGCCTTTTCGAATACATTTTCCAACAGATAAAGTTCAAATAAGCAAGAGATATTGCGCGCTGAGATTGATGCGGTGACTGACAACCTTTCACAGTAAAGTAGGTCAGAGTAATCTAACTTGCACAGTAAAATCGCTACAGATCTGTTCCAATATTGTTTTGTAGAAAATTTCAAGCGTCAAAGATTTTCTGCTTATGGACTAGAAATTGTATAAACAAAAATTACCGAGTTTAAAAAATTAATATTTTCAACAGTGTGACAGATTGACTGAATTTGGTAATTTCAGTAAAACAGATTATAAATTAAGACCCCCCTCACCCATGTTTTGTAAAATATGAATAAATTTAATTTAATTTCACGATTATCCGTTACAAATATTCCCCATACATTTTGAGGTTAAATTTCCATAATATTGCGTGACCATGCGATATAAGTCAGCCATTTTGTTTTAATTGTAAATGTAATTCTAAAGTGACTTTACCGATAAAAAGCGCGTTTTTGTTTTAAAATATTTTCAAACATAAGAATCCTTTTATTTAATATTAAAATTTAAAAGATATTCGAAAATATTTTTAATATTTAAATTTAAATTGAATTGAGTGTAAAATAAAATAATTTTATTATTAAAAGTTTTGAAGTAATTAAGAAGTAAAAGTTTTTATAATTGAATTAATATTGTTTCTTGTTGTTGTTGTAATTAATATTTTCGTTTTGGGCACATTTGTTTTATAATATAATTAATTTTATATTTTTTATCTATATATATATATAATAAAAAATGAGATTCATTTATTTTTATTTATTTAATAAATTCAAGAAAAAAAAAAGCTCAATAATTATTATTTTTATTTTTAATTATTTATATTATTATAATAAAAAAATTGGGTTTTATATTATTAATTAATTTACGTTCTTAAAAAAATTATTTATTTATTTATTTATTATTTGTGATTTTTATTTTCTGTTTTAAAAATTTATTTATTTGTAATGTTAATTTTAAAGCTATAACAAGTGATAATTATTTTTTACATAAAAAAATATTATTAAAAGTAAACCAATTAGTAATGTTAAAATTCGTGTTGGCAAATTTCTATTTCCTGTATTGCCTGATAACATTTCTTCCCGTTTTCTTAGCCTTGCCTGAAAATAGAAAAAGACAAATTGTTAATATGCGTAAAATTTGTGGCAATTCAACATAATCACTTAAGTCGAGATTTATCGGTGAATTGTTTTTGAAGCGGCGTTTATTTTGATATTTTATATCCTATCCATTTTTCATTCAAATCGGACAACAACATTTTTCTTAAAAATGTAACATCAACAATAAAATAATTTTCGATTAAATTTGACATTTACCATTAACAAAAATCAAAAAAACTCGAACATAATAAAAAAATCTCGAAAAATATCGAAAAAGTTCTAAAAGCCATCTATTGGAATTTTCGTAACTAAAATCCTCCTAGCGCAAATTTTATGCATTATTACTTCTGTTTTCTACACTCACTGTGTTCCATTGGAAACAATTTGCTACTGCCAAGTACTTGTGAGTAGATGTTCAATGGAACGCAAATTTTTGTGACAGTAGTAAAACATAACCTCCACCATAAACATAACCCATTTAACAATTACGCGTTGTATCACAAACATAAACCAAAATCATTTGTTTTTAACCCTAGTCGAATCAACATATTTTTGTTATTTCAGTAAATTCAAATTCTAATCAAATAATTTACTAAATTTTTACAAAGAATGCCAAGTACGTTGTATGAAAATGTTTCAAAATAAAATACATACAAGTTTAAACCTATACTAACATTATTTAGAAAATCGATGGATTTATCAAACGAGCCAAAAAGGCACACCTTGGTTGGATTACAGTTAAAAAATGACATTTCACACAACCAAAATTGGTATAGAGCCATCTATTAGAATTTTTTAAACTTATTTTTTAAATCCCTCTGTCGTTAATTATATGCGTAACTACTTCTAACAACTACACCATCACTTGAGAATGAGTAGTTGTGTCCTTTTCTATAATTACCACCAAATCACCAATTTTTGGATTGGCTGATTTTGTTTTCCATTTGTGACGTTGCTGAAGTGAAAGTAACTATTCTGTGTTCCACCTCTTTCAGAAATGTTGAACCATTTGTTGTATATGTTGCCAACGTGCTAGCCGATTTACTTTGACATCCAATAAACATTGCTCTGGTAACTGTGCTAGTGGTTAACCGATGATAAAATAACCCGGCGTAAGTGGATCAATTTCCTCTTTTGACAATAGACACAAAGGCCTTGAATTTAAGATGGCTTCTACTTGAGTCAGCAATGTCGACATCTCCTCGTAGGTATGTAGAGCTTCAACAAAATTAGACACGTTTTCACTATAAATATGACCACAAATTCCACGCTGTGATTCCATTGTGTTTCCTACTTCGAAGTGCCGCTATAAATGCCTCTGTTGTCATATCAGTAACAAATTCCAAATGTAGAGCTTTACATACATTAAGTAGTCATACAGATAAATAAAGCCAGATAAGATTTTAATATTTTGGCGCCTCGCAATTTTGACGCCTTCAGTTGTTTTAAAGGACCCGCATAATCAATGCTAGTCACATAAAATTACGATACTGTGCTACTCGATATGTCGGCAGCTGAGAGCTGACCCATCAATTGCTTTTGTTGTTTTGCCTTTAGTCTACAGCCACTAATACATCTTCCAATTATTTGACGTATTTCATTTTGCCCTCTAAGTACATGATACTGTTGCTTGATTATAGACGCTAATAAGGCTGGACCAGCAAGTAGGTGCTTCAAATGCTCATCCCTTATAATTAACGTCGTAACACGGTGCTTAGCAGGTAAGATTATTGGATGTGTTACATCATATGGTACATCTGCATTTTGTAATCTCCCTCTTATACTCTCAGTAAACCAGTTTTATTTACAAATGGAAACAAAGATATTAGTTTTGATTTATTGCTTATTTGTTTACGACTCTGTCCCGAAAACAGTGTATTGTATGGCTCTCGGTTTCGATATAGCTGGGAGCGCTCACTTTGTCGTCGTTTATTTTTAGTGAACGTCTCCTTTTAAACCATCTAAAAATTCGAGCCAATACCCCAACCACTTTTGAAAACTTGGAGCATCGTTCTAACAACCGATTGACAAGAGTGTATTGATCTGGAAGCAATCTATCACATATATGTAGTCGTATCTACGTTTAACATTAAAATCGTGTTATTCTTTTCCTCGTTCAATGATTCGTCTGTGAATTCAGGATTCAACGTTCTTTGGCACGGCCAATCACCTTCCGATTGCCTCAATCATTCTGGACCACACCACCATAATTTGAAGGAAACTAGACCGTCTGGAAACATGCCCCGTGATGCGTAATCCGCTGGATTATCTATCGATTTCACATGATTCCACTGACTTCTATTGGTATGTTGCAAAATGTACGACACTCTATTGGCTACGTAGTTTTGCTATCTTCTTCAGGACTATAGTTGAGTCAGTCCACAGGTAATATTTAATTGTGTTGTTAGTGCTTAGGGGTTCTAATAATGATATCATCAGTTTTCTGAGAAGAGCAGCAGCACAAAGCTCGAGGCGTGGGATACTAATTGATTTAATTGGCGCTACTCTCGTCTTGGCACTAACAACGTTATCAACGAAACCTGGTTCACTTCTCCCTCTACTGTAAACTACTGCAGCATAGGCATTCTCAGAGGCGTCTGCAAATCCATGTAGTTCAACTTCTTAACTATTCGGATATCTTCAAGTTTGATAATACTTGCTCTGATCGAAGTATATTCTTCTCGAATAGAAGTTCAGCTCCTTGAATCTGAAGTTTCTGAAACAACATCTTTAGTTTGATTGTAGCAGCGACAATCATCCAATAGGATCGAAAATCTTGGACGACTCAGATAACAAGCTTCGCTTGGTTTTTTTTTTTTTTTAATCTATGCAATCTTTTCTGGGGCTCAAGGCACTCCCAACTCTTTCGCAGTTAATTTTACCGTCCTACTTTACGCAGTAGTAGCCAAATCGAGGACGTACGGCTATAGACCCCCGCTTTGTATAAACCACCTGCACATTGCATTGCTTCATGCCAGCCTATAGTGCTGACATGAAAGGTGGGTCGGCCCATGGATTCTGCACTCTCAACAGGGGGTCATAGTTGTGTTCATCGTCATCACCGATTGTAATCAGATGATGAAAAATCCCGCCCCTATCGGGATTCGAACCCGGTACCTACCTTGAAGCAAAATGTGTCATTAACGGGAGAATATTTTAATCCTAATATTGAAACTGCCTGCGATTCATCTTCAAGATTCAATACCGGGAAGTCCCTGTTGTCTTCTGGAATACTGTTAAGTAGCTTTTCACTATTAGATGCCCATTTACGTAACTTGGAGCCTCCTTTACTTAAAATCGCGATTAACTCTTGGCAAATTGTGATTGCTTCTTCTATGCTGTCCGCTCCAGACATCAGATCATCAACATAAAAATCATATTTTATCACTTCAGCTGCCTTGCGATAATCTGCTTTGTAATCTGATGCGAGTTGTATTAAGGATTGCGTAGCTAAGTATGGAGCACAAGCCGTTCCATATGTTACAGTGCTTAACTGGTACATATTAAGGGTATCTATAAGGGATTTTTACTCCAAATAATTTTTTGATACGCTGTATCAATTGGATTCACACAGATTTGGCGAAACATTTTTTCTATATCTGCCGTGAAAATTATTTTATGCTTCCGGAATCTATGGATTATCACCACCAAACTTAACTGCATCGTAGGACCCACTGCCAACTCATCATTTAACGAAATTCCAGTTGTCGTTTTCGCTGATCCATCAAATACTACTCTCATCTTGGTAGAATACCGTGGTGTGGTAAATAATATTTATTTAAATTTGCAGGCTGGGCAGCCTCCATATGCAACGATCTTGGAATAATTTATTAAGCAAAAATCTTCTTTCTAAACTCTAAAACCTTTTATCGCCATTGTTCGTGAATACCTTAATTCTGATACATCCTTTTTAAATGGCAAACTAACCATATATACTTGTCATCATCACATCGTTGGACTGTCCGGTTGTAGTGTTGTACACAAAATTCTTCCTCCTTCGTGTATGGAAGAGCAACCTGGCTAACCTCTTCAGTCTCCCAAAACCGTTTGAGAGATACGTCTAAATCTAGGTGCAGATTAATTGGAACCTCTTTAATACCACCTTCGAAATGAATTGGAAGGTTTTGCACTTCCTTATCCATTTCCCACTTAATTATAGGTTGATAAGAAGAAATTTTCGGCACAATAAGAACTCTGGCTGTTGTTTTATATGGAATTTGCACCCCAAAATTTGAGCTGATGCTTAATGTAGCTACACTTTTTGATACACCGGTCGTTGTATCATTCAATCCTTTAATCAAAACTCGGCCATTTTTCTTCTTTAAGCCAAGGTGTTGAAAACACTCCTCGGTTATGTAGGATGTTTGCGACCCGAAGTCCAATAAAGCCTTACATATTTTTCTTTCTATTTTGTTGACTCTCTACTAATATTTGTGCAGTCGGTAAAAAAGCGTTTGTTACTGAACTGCTATCTAGATTTAGGATCGTGTGATGCTTTCTCTGACATGTGCTGTACCTTCTTTTAGTTTTGCATTGATAAACTGAATGACCAATACTAAGACAGTTAAAACATCTTAGATGTCTCTTAATGTATTCTCTACGACGAATAAGATCCAATGCTAAGAAATCCTTACACTCCAACAATTTATGTTGCTCCTTTTTACAGAATCCGCAGACGTCTATCTTGGCAGTAGCAGTACACGTACTCTTGGCATTTTGTATAGTCGTTTTAGACAAGGTTCGTTTGCTTTGGTTTGGTTTCATACCTTGTAATGAATCCATTCTTTTGTTTAAAAATGCCAATAATTCCTTAAGCATTGGATAATATTGACCAGCTGTTTCCACATTTGTTTAGTTTCTGCATCCATTTTTTGTAGCGCGATAAAAATCAACCATGGATGTCGACCCTCTGCTTTCTCATCCAGTGCCTTTAAACCACGTACGACTTTATCACATGTATCGTGAAGGCGTGCTATCCTTTGAGACGTCGCTTCGGTGACTATCGCCTGGTCAAAATAGGTCTGGATAAACGATTCAATTCTTGTCATATCGGTTTCTTGTCATATCGGTTACACAATTTTTGAAAGGCTTCAATATAATTAGCGTCATTGATTGGAAAGTGATGCACTAAAGCATGTGCTTCACCCCTCAACAATCCGTTCATATACTGAAACTTTTTTTGGGCGGGTGATAGCGTCAAATTTTCGTGCACGGTTGACACATACAAATCGTGAAAAGATTGCCATTCCCTATATGTAGTTTCCATCAAAGGGGGAGGATCGTTGTTGGCGGTAACTTAAAATCACTGGTAGATGGTTGCATCGAATTGTTGATCGTATGATCCAAATTCACAGGCTGAATAGTATGTGCCTTCGTACGTAATAAATTTTGTAACTTCTCAATTTTGTAACGATATCACTTTCTGCTGTAGGAGACAAATCGAGCATTTTGTACTCAATTTCCACAAATTCTCTGTATAAGGCTTGGACTTTGTCAAGATGTGCGGTTAAATCATCGTAAGACGTTTCCTCGGTAGCTTCGCGAACATAATTTTGTATTCTGGTAATCTGTCCTTTAACGTAACTTCTTTTTCCTTTCAGAGTCTCCGTTTTGATTAATTTAAGGACGCGGGTGTATTCACAGTTCGAGAAGAAAAAAAAAGGTAACAGCACGTGGGAATAGGAAAACGTTCAATTTGAGTATAAATTAAATAGTTTAATCAACGATTTTTACACTTTATACAATAAGTTCAATTCACTTTTATCTCAATATTAAAGCACTTGGCAAGTTCCGGTGTATGGTAACGTTTACTTAATCTGTAATGATAATGGCCAAACAAATATTTTAAACAAATATTTAAATTCCAATTCGATCTATATTTATTTATTTATTTACTAACCAACATCATGTATATGCAAAAATGGCTTACATAATTAAAAAACATTATAAAAAGTTAAAAAAATGTATACAATAAAAAATTTATACAATTAACAATTTGCAAAAATACGTCGCGTAAATGCATAATTAACTTAAATAATTTAAGTACACTTTCAAATGACGGCATGTTTAGTATCCGACATTCTTAATTTTAGTATAATACTTAACTGTCGCGATAGTTTTAGCTGTCACGAGAGTATTTTTTTTTGGGATTGTTAAGAATATTGATCAAATATAATGTTATGTTATGTTCTATGTTACATAATTACGTAAAGTTTCGTTCCACTTTTCTTTCTTAGTTCAGTGGTTCTTTTTCTATAATTTTTGTATGACAAGGACAACACTGTGTAAATCCTTGTTTATGTAATTTGTGGTTAATGGCTGCTGAAGTCGTATTGTGTAGAACACGTTGTGCGTACGAGAAATAAATCGAGTTTTATAATTATCATCAGTGTGTTTCTTTATTAAATCTAATAGGTTATGGGCCCAGACACCCAGAACACAACACTGATAGAGATATTATAAAGATTTTAAATAAAAAGTTATATAAATCCAGCCTTTGTGCAAAGTGAAATTAATATACTATAAGATAATATACAAAATTAAAGAACAGTGAAAATTGGCCAGCATGGAAATTTCAAGTGCGTATAATTTTGAATTCCAATAATGTTTGGAATGTAACCGATGGAACAACTCTCAAACCGAAAGCTCCGAACGAGAAAGATGAGGAGAAATTTCTAGAATACAATGCAAATCTGGCAGAATGGACGAAAGCGGATAACTTCTCCATATAATTAATTGTGATGATGATGCCAGTGTATATATGCTACAACAACTATGGTATTCAACAAATAAGAACCCGGTAGACGACATTGCTATGCATATTTCAAAACTAGAAGACCTCGCTCATAGCCTTAGAAACATGGGAGAAGAAATCCCCAATTCGCTAATAATTACGAAAATTTTAATGACATTGCCCACACAATATAACCATTTTGTAAGTGCGTGGGATTCAACACATATAAATGAAAAATAATTGAAGAATTACGTATCAACTCGCAAACCAATCTGGAAGCAAATGCTTTTGAAGCGAAAGAACACCACACACATACTCATCACCGAAACAGTCCTGAGTCAACACAAACGACGTCATGGTAACATCGGAAGATGCTACAATTGTAATAAACCGGGTCATTATGTAAAAGAATGCTGGAGTAAGAACAAAACACAAAACAAATCCCAGGATAAAGCACACGGTAATGCGCTGATGAGTAAAACACTGACATCAGTCACGTCTTTCGATGCTGGGGGCATAGAATGGTATTTGGATTCTGCTGCCAGTGACCATATGTCAAATCAACGCGAATGGTTTGTTAATTACATTGAGTTCGATCCACAATTACCAGTAAGAATGGGTAACGGCGAAAACATTTTTTCTCATGGCAGAGGTGATATAAATGTCATGGCGTTTGACGGTAATAAGTGGGTTGAAAGATATCTAGCGGATGTTCTTTATGTGCCAGAAATCAAATACAATTTATTTTCGGTGGGTGCTGCACTAGACAAAGGGTTACAACTTGAATCAAACGACAGAAGCTGCAAATTAATTCGTGAGGGAAATATTGTTGCAGTGGGAGAAAGGCAGAAGAAGTTGTACAAAATGAAATTTCGAGAAGTAACAGCAACAAGCGAGTTGGAAGCTAACATCGCCGGAATGGAATCAATCCGAATCTGGCATGAGAAGTTAGCGCATAAAAATCTTCTACACGTGCGAAATTTTCTGAAGAAAGAAAACATAAATTTTACAGATCAGGAAGACATTTGCTGCGACGCTTGCATTTTAGGAAAGATGCACCGACATCCATTTCAAAAATCTGAAACCAAGAGTTCTGAAGTAGGAGAGCTCATTCATGCCGACGTCTGCGGTCCAATGCAGGAAAGATCTATGGGGGGATCACTATACTTCTTACTATTAAAAGATGATCTTTCACATTAGAAACAAGTGTATTTCTTGAAGGAAAAATCCGAAGTAGCAGAACACCTTGAGGATTTTTTTAAAAAGACAAATAGACATCTAGGCAATGGTATAAAAGTGCTACGCACAGATAATGGGTTGGAATTTATCAACCAACAAGTTAAATCACTAACGAGACGATATGGTGTCGTTCATCAAAGGACAGTTGTTTATACTCCACAACAAAATGGCACAGCAGAACGTGAAAATCGAACAGTAGTGGAAGCTGCAAGAACACTTTTACATGCGAAGAGACTTCCTACAAAGCTATGGGCTGAAGCTGTACGTACAGTGGTTCACATATTGAACCGGACTGGAACGAGTAGAGAGAAAGGCATAACACCATATAAACTATGGATAGGAAAGGATGCTAATGTTATCGACCTAAAAATATTTGGTCAAGAAATCTACACTCACGTGCCAAAGGAGAAAAGACGTAAATGGGACCCTAAAGCCGAAAAGAGATTCTTTGTGGGATATAGTGACCAAGTGAAGGAGTATGGTTCCCGTCCGACGATCGGATCAGCATCTGTAGAGACGTAAGATTTACAAACAGGTTCTATCATTCAGACGATGCCATGAAGTTGGTTGAGGATTGTCAAACACAAGTGGAAACATGCAACATTGAGGTACCACCAGTGGTGACAGAGGATGACTCTGATATACCGGACAGTGCAACAATTAAAAATATAGATGATGTACCAGTGATAACTAACAAAGAGGTAGATTTGCTGGATCAGATCGATCTTATAGACTCTATCGATGAGGTGCCCGTCCCGTTCGCGACCATCCAAGGCATGATCTACGAGATCGAGCGATTTTGAAGCGACCAGCGAGATTCGCTGATATGACTGAGTTGTCAGCGTGTGTTTCCGAGTGCATTGAGCCTGTTACATACGAGGAAGCTCTTAGCTGTGAGGATAAAATGAATGGAAAAGAGCCATGGATGATGAAATCAAATCGCTTAATCAAAATAACACTTGGAACTTAATTGATTTACGGCAAGGCGAACCAACAATAGATAACAAATGGACATTTAAAATCAGGAGACATCCCAATGGAAGTGTAGAACGTTACAAGGCGCGGTTGGTGGCACGAGGCTTCAAACAGCAATATGGAGTAAATTATTTCAAAACGTTCAGTCCAGTGGTTAGATTTGACTATCTAAAGGTGATTCTTTCGATTGCGGCATCAAAGGGGATGAAACTTCATCAATTTAACATTAAAACTGCAATTCCATTTGGAGAACTGAAAGAAGACATTTATATGCAGCAACCCATTGGGTACGAAGATGGAACAGGTCGAATCTGTAAACTGAACCGAGGTCTTTACGGTTTGAAACAGGCCTCGAGATGCTGGAACCAACGATTTACAGATGTTCTGCAAAAATTCAACCTCAGAGCAACAAAAGCAGGTCCCTGCGTATTTTCAAATCACCAAGAAGACCATCAATTAATTTTAGCAGTTTACATTGATGATGGAATATATAATAATAACAATAAACTTAACCCTTTCGAGGCCTGCATACACAATTGTGTGGGTAAAATACGTTCGTGACAGAGGCTTACGTCAAATGTAATTTTTTTATGAATTTAAGTCCAACACACACGTTTGTCCATACTACTTGAAGTTATTTTATTACGAGAAAAATCACCTTAAATAAAGTTCAATGAACACAATTGTGCAGGTTAATCTTGAGATGCCGAAAAGTTCAGCGAGATTCAAAATGATTATTTGGATTTAATTTTTTGTAATGTGAATCAAAATTAAATATAAAGTACCAAAATCAATAAATTTTGATAAAAATAATATTTTTTGTTGATAAATAGACACCCACACATTTGTGTACATTGAACTTATGCTCTTGCAAGTTTATCTCAATATTAAATGTAAAGACTATTTTAATATAAAAAATTCAGTTTTGTACTTTTTATTTCACTAAGTATCACAAAATATAAAAATGTAAAAATCATAAATAAAATTAAACCGATAAAAAATTACTTTTTGAAGGCGTGGAATCGTTTAAAACAATTTCTTTGAGCTACAAGACACAAATAAACGTTACACTTCTCGCAACGGGTGCGAGAACGGGATTTGCATAATTCTAAACGACAGTGTCTTGCAGAGCCTAAAGAGTCAATAACCGGCCAATGATCGTAACCATCGAACCTTTTGCCAGTACAAGGTAGCGGTGAACATATGTTTGATGGTCCAGGACTTTCTATTTCATCTTCACTACTGCTCTCTCGCCGGTTTCGATTTACGCTTGAAATCAATGACCCACCTACTTCTAATTTGAAATCTTAGAGGTCCATGCATCGATTTTTCGGAACACCGCAAGCCGCACAATCCTGGCGGTACTCCATCCATGCATTCACTACGTGGATATGAAACGACCCCCATAATCATAAATACACCATACAATTTCTTAATCTCCTGAGCAGTTGCTTTTAGCTCAGCGCCCTTACTTGCTAAATGGTACATATTAGAATATGTTGCGGCATCAGCAAAATGTTGGTCATTAAAATAAGAGTGGAAATACTCAAACGGAGATTTCACAATAATTGGGTAAGGTGTTTGATTGCCAGTAACTGGTAATAATTTTTCACTAAATACCCCAGTATACCATACGTTCTTTTGTATATCCGCTTCCACCGCCTGCTGATTTTCATCAGATTCCCACTCGTTATCTTCTACAAACGATGATTCTGATTCATCCTCATTTCCTTGTAAAATGTTCGGGTCTATTTCATCCCCGGAATCAGATGCAGATTCCTCTAGTATGCTTTGAATTTCGTCTTGGCCAATTAGCCATTCACCATTTTTGAACAAAACTAAAAATGAAAATCAATTTAATTTAAACATTTGGCGTTCAGTATGCACATTTGTGTATATTCATTTTCAAAAGCATTTCCCGATTTAATTAAACTTTTATTTAACAATTCCGTTTTATTTATAGATTATATAATATTTAAAATTTATTATTAATAAGAAAAGTTATTAAATAATTACATTTTTCTTTACAATTTTCCGACTTACCTTTGTGTGGTGCGCTCATTGTGGAATGTTCACTTTTTAGGTTAGAAATTTGTTTGACAAAACAAAATTTTCCATAAAACAGTTTTTGTATTACACTTAGTACAATATATTTTTATTAGATGGCAGCATAATTTAATAAAATCAAAAAATAATGAAGCAGAATGAAGCGATTGTAGTAACGTCTTCCTTGCGTACACAAATGTGTATGTTGAACCGTTATTAACATTTATATCGCAAAACATTAGCGCCATTTAATGGAATACACAATTGTGTGGGTTGAACTTTGGTTGAAATGAATTAAAAAACAAAAGTGACATTCTACACGGTAGCTATTTACCCACACGCTTGTGTACGTTGAACTTTAGTTATACCAAAAATTAAAAATTATTTGAACTCGAAAGGGAAGGAAACCCCGGACTCTGTTGATCAGGCTGTAACGTACCAAAATAACAATGACAATTAAATTTGATTTCTTTTATGATTTGGGTTACAGTGGTATGTACCGCACTGGACTAGGACTACAAAAGCCTTTGGTTCGAATCTCCTTAAAGTTTTTTCTTTCCAATTTTTTAGTTTTTTTATTTATGTACTAACCAAATATTTTACTTTAAATTAAATATTGCTCTTTATAGTTACTACAGTAATTACACAAAAAAATAGATGGTAAGCTTTTAAGATGCGCCTAAATATATGCAACTACTGTTACAAATTATTTAAAAATTCTTATATTGTCAGTTGTAGTAAGACATGAACATTTTTCGGTAAAACATTTGTCTGAAGTTCGACTCTGCTCAACTCATGTTAGTTTTGTTTACCCGTTTTTTTTTTTAAATAAAAACCCAGGCTCTGCCTTTTAGTCGGTCTGTAAGGTTTTGTGTAATGCCCCAACACAAGTAACATCATTCTTAAAACCCCTTACTCTTTGGTTTATCCTTAAAAGCCTTTAATCTCGAGGTACTTTTACTCGGCTGAGAAATACCGATAAAAAAATATCAAAAAAAAAAAAAATCAATTAGGTCGGGCTGTACCTCCTAGTATTAATATACTTCGCTTCAGATATTTTTCCAGTAAATTTTGTCAGTATACTATAAAAATGTCAGTATACTATAATAATTTTTTCAGTACTGTAAAACTGAAAAAGTGTTTTTTTTCTCTCACGCAGTATGCGAATATATATTTTTATCTCATTTTGTTTATACTGTTAGTAAATATTTCATAATAGAAATTAGGCTGTGTTTAAAAGAGATAGACGTTCATAAATAATTCATTTTTGGATTTTGGTCTTGTTAGCTTTGCGTAACTTTAAAATAAAATCAAAAAATAAACAAAGGACCACTTATTGTTTTAGATGATGGGATATAAAACTATACAAATAAAAGTGAAATGATACACAAATACATATATGAATTAGACAACGGACCCTTTGTTTATTTTTTGATTTGATTTTAAAGTTTCGCAAAGCTAACAAGGCCAAAATCCAAAAATTATTTATGAACATCTATCTCTTTGAAACACATTATAAAGTGTAAAGATTTCTCTTTCCTTTTAAAATTGTACTGATTTGTATTGATCAAAACAAAGAGGTGGGTACGAACATTTTTGTAATTTTTTTTTTGTTTCGTTGATTGCATACAAAATTGTTTTTCTATTTTTTCTAAATCTTAATCTAAATATTTGTTCACAAACTTAGGACTAAAGCGCAATAGAAGATATTGTTCTGTTGCTTGTAAATCATGAAAATATATATTGTGTTTAGTGTTGCCATAGCATTTTTTGGGGGTTACATTTTGGGTCAACTTCACATACATTAAATTTCAACAAATGATAATTTGTAAACAAAGTACAAAAAATAGTTACCTGATATAAATTATCTTCACCAGGTGGATCTAAGCATGTAAATTCACAGCATCGTTCTCCTACTCGAAAATTTTTACAAAACTGAAATGAAATAGAAATTTTA
The DNA here is from genome assembly GCA_958295665.1 of Tipula vernalis. Classification (NCBI taxonomy): domain Eukaryota; kingdom Metazoa; phylum Arthropoda; class Insecta; order Diptera; family Tipulidae; genus Tipula; species Tipula vernalis. The sequence continues at coordinate 121,837,305 of OY282559.1, forward strand.
AATTTTATTAATGAAATAATGATTAAAAAAATATTAATATTGTGCAAGTGTTACAAAGAAATTTAATTCAAGTCCGGATAAAATTTATGTTATCCAATTTGTTTTGTATGTGTATGTGTGTGTGTGTGTGTGTGGTATAAAAGCGACTTTAAAACTAATTGACCTAATATGGTAATGCAATAAAAAAATGTTTCCGCCCTAAAAAAAAAAAAAAAATTGGCACGCACCTAATTGTTTAAATCGTCGCATGAAACAACTGAATGTTGATGATCATTGTGATGACTGACACATCTAAAATTATTATTCTCTGCGACTGTAGTTTTGATGTTGTTGTAAATAGCTCGACTAGACTTAATTAAATCTCAGACATAACATAACAATATAAAAAACGCCGCATGATATACTCGTCTATATATAGATCTAGAGAAAATTCTTGTATATTCAATGGATTGTGATTTTCATTACAAATTGTTTTTCCTTTTTCATGGGCAATTTTACAATGTTTTTGGCGCGAAAGTTGATTTTTGGTACGGGTATAATAAAAGAGTGCCATAAAAATGTTTATGATATCGCCAATCAGATTGGCTTTATTGCGAGAACTCAAAGAAGACACATAATAATTATTTTACTCTCACTTACATACGTTATTTCGACAACATAATAAATTTTGAAAAGGATAAAACCGATTTTTAAATTTGCCTCGTGAAATGTTCTCAGAAGTTGGATAGCCTATGTCAACTCTCGCACAGGCAGTAAAAAATTAAGGAAAATTCGGGCCCTAGGCAAACTTTCATTTCCGGGCCAACAATAGGACAAACAATAGGAAACAATAGGAAAATTCGAGCACCATGCAAACTTTTGTTTACGGATGAAAAAATTTTGTTTTCCTACAAAAAGCGTGAAAAGTAGGCTTTTCCTCTGTTTTCTGCTTTGTTGATTACGTAGTCGTATGTCTCCCTTAGCAACGTGAGACCAACTGATTTTTCCCATGATCATTTTTTTGACTCAATACAAACAACAGCAAAACAGTTTTGTTTGCCCCATATTACATTTACCAGAAAAATCTACGTTGAGCTACACTATAACCGGCTACTTTGGTAGCTTTACATAAATTCTCTTGTTTTAAATAAAAATGTTTGTATTTTATTTGCATTAGTTTATGTCTCCTTTATTTTTGTTGTTGCCCTAACACATTTTAAAACAAAGAGGAGAACTCAACGTTATTAATGTTGCATGCGTTGCGGCATAGAGACATATACGGTAAACAACCCTAGTGGCAAAATTCATAAAAATCGAAATTTTTAAAGGACCTGGAATTACAATTTGATTTAACACCGCTTCCAATTATCATCATCCAAAAAGGTTCGCGAAAGGCCTCATTCGCAAACTGAGAAATGCTGGCATTTTTGGGGACTCGTAGTTAAATAAACGGAAGGCTATGCGAAAATCAGGTAATCACGATTCTAAGGTGCATAAAAGGGCTTTTAGTAAATTAACCAATCAAAGTGAATTATTGTAACTTAACAATTAAAAAATTTACGAACATTTGTATTTCTAAAGACTATAACTTTTACGACAACTGTCATGAGTATGTTTTATGTTTTAAAGGTGGTTTCACATGATATTCTTTCCCACCACAGTTTAGCGTTGATATTACAAATTCAAACGGTCTGGCGCTCTACATTGTCGTGTGCTTCGTCGAAGATCCGGAGATGTAGGTGTGGATAATGTTGTGACACAAACGGATCTGCTGTTTCCCGTGTTGATTCAGATACGGGTATGGAAACCTGTTGACTTTTAGGATCGGTATGTTGTTCTGCAGCGGTAGATAAATTGGTAGACCCTTGAAAAATGCGAATTGTGTCGTTCTCCAATCGCATCTGCATGCCTCCGTTTGATGGTTTGATCGTGGAAACAAACACTATGACCATCTGTTATTTTGTTGACTGTTAATGCCAGGCTTCCATTTCCTGGCGTTGTCTATTTGAACCCATGCGTTATCTCCTGTATTGAAGTGTTGCTCTTTGAGGTTAGCTCGATCGTGATGCAGTTGACTTTTAAAGTCGTATCTGTTGATGCTGCGCTCAACGAATATTGTGGGAAGCCGTCGTCCCAAAAATAACTCAGCTGGGGCTTTGCCCGTTGTAGCGTGTAGTTTGCTTCGATAACTAACTGTTTCGTGATCTAATCTCGGCTAATCTTTGGATGATACGGTGAGGACGTAATGTGATTCATTCCATTGCCACTGACGATTACCTGAGGCACTCTGTAATGTGCAAATAAACTGGAAAGCACTTTCTCAAGCAAGTTTGTTGTGATGTTTGTCATTGTGTAGATTTCTACCCATTTCGAAAGAGCATCTATTATGATCAGAAACTATTTATTTTAAAAGGACCCGCGAAGTCGATTTGAATTTGTTCCCAGATTCGTGCTGGAACGTTCCATGAGTATAATGGTACTTCTAGTTGACATTTTCGATTCTCTTGACATCTTTGACATCGTTTAACAAAATCGTCAATATCTGAATCGAGTTTTGGCCAATATCTGAATCGGGATTTGAACCATTGTTTTTGTCCGGAGAGTGTATATAAATCAGCAGGTACGACGTGCAAATTTGGTATGAAACTTACGTAGAAATTAACAAGACCCATAAAAGCGCGTAGTTCTTTGATGTTCGCTGGTGAACTGACATTGGTAATAGCGTCCAGTTTGTCTTGTCGTTTTTTCCTGTTAGAACAATATCATCAAATTATATGACGACTGAATTAATATTGGATAATAATTTTTCCATGTATCGTTGGTAAATAGTTGGAGCGTTTGCTATTACAAACGATAATCGACTGTATTTATAGTATCCCATGTGTGTAGATATTGTGAGGCAATGTTGTGACTCTGGATGGACCCCGAACTGTAGATAATCATCCTTTAAGTCGATTTTGGAGAATTGTTCCCCACCAGCAAGTGTGCGCCGTAAATTTTCAAATAATAACGTTGAAATCACCGCAAATTCGTATGTCGCCGTTGTGCTTCAGCACGTTTATAGTTGGTGTAGCCCATTCGACTGGTGTTTCGTTTGGATCAACTGGTGTTAAAATGCTTTGCTTGACCTAATGTTTTTAGTTTATGACTGCCGTATGCCATAAGCTTAGGTGCCTGTACTAATGCTGGCTTACCTATTTGTTTCCAAAAGTGCTCGTCAATAATGGAATGTGAGGCCCTAGAATCGTAATCAAATGTAACTTTAATTCCATTTACATATATGTTAATTTGTTGTCGTATAAGATGTGGATGTCGTGGACATTTTGTGAATGTTGCTCGACTTATTACCTGAATTATCTTTGGTGTGTATTGTAGTCATGCTGTTTCTTTCGTGTTGACAAATTTGTGCTCTTCTCGTTTTGATGCAATATGAAGTGTAGTGTCCAATTCGCATAAATGAATTGCATTTCGAGTTTGTTGCTGGGCATGCATTTCCGTTTGTTGTTTCTCGTACCTGCAACGTTTGTATTGGTTTACATATACCTTAATTTGTGTGTTTGTTGAGTGTGTGTGGTTCCACGTTTCGATGTCGTTTTTCTTTGGATTTTGTTAACACTTTGTTGTTCACGGTTTGCAGTATTGTGTTTTAATGCGTCGTTTTCGCACGTTCGCGTGACTGAACTACTTCAAAAACTTCTTTAAAAGTAACTTCATCCATGGTTTCTGTTTCTTCCTTAGCAGAGTTTCTGACAGTACGTGTTGTTTTTAAATCTGGCCAGCGTTGTCGTAATTTAATTTTGGCGTGTTGATGACGAATTCAAGTTGCGAAACGATCGCGGAATTGACGATCGAGATTTTCAAAATCACAGTCGCGACTAATTGCTTGTAATCCGTCTGCGTATTGCTCAAAGGATTGTGTGAGAAATGGCTTCCGTGTACAGTTTCAAAATTGTGATAATGACTTAAATCGAGTCGTTTTACATGTTTACAAATGGATGAAACGATCACTCAGAGCACTACAGAAATATTGCAAACGAAAGGCAGCAATACGAGTATTGATATTGGATCACAATTGCAGATTTTCGGATTTCGGGAAAAGCCTCAAATCATTCATCATGATGTTTAGAATTTCAAACGAATCGCCAGAAAACGCAAGATTTTAACTCCGACTTATTATAAATAAGATTAGAACCTAATTGGTCGTTAGAATTAATAGTTTCTTTCAAATTAAGAACCGATAAGTTATCATCAATCATTATTTCCACAATCGTATCTTTCTTGGTTTTATTGTTCAAAATCGCATTGGCTACTTTCCAACTTTCTTTAATATTGTGACGCTACCTGTTGTGTGGTTAATAACCTTAATTAAAACTCTGACCCGCATTTTCAAAGTAGAATTACTAGAATTTTTAGATAATTTTAAGAAGTAATTAAAACGTAGAGTAATCCAGTTTATAATTATCTCTTCCTTTTAGAGAAAAGCGATGAACCACTGCACCAGACAAATTGAATTTTTCTTGTAAATATTGTCTAATATTTGTTTCGATAACATCCGAATAAATTCTGGAGACAAAAATCTGTTTACGTGGTTCCCCAGCCCGTAAAATATCGCCACTGCCAGGATAGGATTTGAAAAGGCAGAAATAGATTACTCAGCTGGAACATTAAAACTTTTGCGAGCTTTTATTTTATTTGCACTTTTTCAGTTCACTGTAAAAGACTGACAAATCGATAATGAACTAGTTTCAGATGTAGCTTGACAAATCGGTATTCCAGTTGTATCTGAGAAAGTTTGGCATATGGGTGGTGAAACATGAAACCACCAACATGGAATCGCCACACTTGAAAGACTTTTAGATGAATTCACAATTCCAGATGAATCTACAGGTACCGACGCACGCATACATTGAATGACCATTCACATCCCACTACCGAGTGAAACATTCGCGCACAAATAAACATTTAGAGGGGAATCTTAATGATTCGAATTACCCTTAGAATCCTTATCAATATTCTTGACTGATGTACAATATGAATGTTTTTACATAGCATAGTTAATTCTGACAGTTTATCACTATATACAGAAATACCAAAGAATGATTTTACTGCGGCAAAGTAAGCAACTAAAAAGTCTGATAGAAATAGTTTCTGATTGAGTGGCTTGTTGGGTAATAGAGCAGAAGAAAGCAAGAAACGTATGCCATGGTTCAGTTGGCATCATTTGTTTTTTTGTTCGGTTCTGAATTTTTTTTTTTTTAGGGTAATGACGCTCTCATGAAATCAGTCGGTTAGCCTGGCTCAACATGTCAGAGCTAAAAATTCATGATCACGAAATCTAGTACAACTTACTCCTAATTGTTTCTATTCCTTGACAGCTGCTTAGAAACAAATAATTAACAACATAAGAGGCTTAAAACAAAAAATTGAAAAGTTGTAAGATTTCGTAATCACGAATTTTTAACTCAATCATGTTGAGCCAGGCTCACCGACCGATTTCATGAGACAGTCATAAAAAGAAGAAAATAAATGCTTTTTATAGATATGAAAGAAAGAGAAAGCAATTTTTGTTGTTGGTCGTTTTTTTTTGGTTTCGAATTTGTTTTTTTTAGACTTCTCGAGTCAAGTTTGAGCTCGGATGAGAAGAATCGCGATTTGGGTTTAAGTTTTTTTTTTTGTAATAAACAAAAAATACAAAGCGTTGTTAATAATTTTTTTTATGTGGTGTCTAGAAACTAAATGTGGTGAGTAGAAAAAAAAAACAAAAGCTTGGAATAATTTGGTAAAGTGAACTTTTGTTTTTTTTTGTTGATATTTTGGCCCAATGAAGCTAAACTTATTCTTGATTTTTTTGGTATACATTTTTTTCGCAGAAGTGATTGGTATGCCATACAGAATTGTGAGCCTTCGCTAATTTTGTTAATGGTTACGTCAGCAATATTGTTTGTTGTGAAGTTTTTCCCAAAATTCTCATTTTTATTTATGTGTTAGTTTCACACTGTTAAATTGAATTCCAATTTGAAAAAATCTAGATTCCTATTGAAATATTTAGTACTAAAAATGTTATTTTATTAAAAAATAGAAAAGTATCAAATTATAAATCAAGAATAAAATTATTTCTGAATTTCGGAATTTAGTCAGCTAATTTATTAACTAAATAAATGACCCTTTAGTATTTATGCCAAAATTGCGATTTAAAGATTAAAATCTGGGGACAGGGAATACATCTTCAACTTGATCGATGGAGAATATATTCAAATTTCACGTGAACCTGAGTCCAAATCTTCAACTTGATGGATGCAGAATATATTCAGATGTCATGCGAACTATTAGAAACTGAGCCCAAATCTGTGACAAAGGGTGTTTTGCCTTTATCAATTTCAGTCAAAACGGAAATTAAAATTCAAAGATTAAATCGAAACACATTTATTTCTCTGGTTTGAGACCAAATTTCTGAGAACGGCCGTTAATCGCCTTTTATCAATTTCATGCAAAACCGCAATTTGAAGTTAAAAATTCGAAGCACCTTTATGTCTGAGGATATGTGATACCTTATCAGCTTGATATAGTATAACTTTCACAATACGATTAGAGTCAAAATCATTAACGGAAACTGTGATTTCGTGTTTTTCTTTTATTTGCATAGAAAATTATTCCTGATAATAATTTTTCATAATAAATCCTTTTATTTTCTTATTAGCTTAAAATCGTATCACATACAAAAAATCTCATAAAGGTTTTAGTACAACAGGAATTGCATTAACTAAGTAAAAAACGCCATCTATTATTGTAGTATTATATTACGATGGTTTAACTCTAAACAACCTGTCAAATATTCGGATATTTAAAGCCAGAGGCGGTAAAACGCTAAAAATCTGGTTTTTTGAAAATTTTATCAAAAATCCTAGTGTTCAGTCGGGCAAAAGTGATAAAAAATATTATGATATTTTTTATGAAATTTGCCCGAGGAAACATGACCAGTGTCAGCGCGCACTGTCATAGTTTGTTTAGAGTTAAAATCCGCCCACTAAATATTTCGCATCTAAAGAGTGCATCAAAAAATGCGAAAATTTTAAATTCCTCATCCATCAAGCTATAAAGGTATCCCCTAACCAGAGAAATAAATGTGTTGCGAAATTGATAAAAGGCCATTAACGGCCATTCTCAGAAATTTGGACTCAAGTTGTGATAGTTCACGAAATAGTCGATTAAATTCCCTATTCATCAAGCTATAAACGTACCCCCTAACCAGAGAAATAAATTTACTGCGAACTTTTAAGTTCAAATTGCGATTTTGCATGAAATTGATAAAGGGCCATTAACGGCCATTGTCAGAAATTTGGACTCAAGTTGTGATAGTTCACGAAATAGTCGATTAAATTCCCTATTCATCAAGCTATAAACGTATCCCCTAACCAGATAAATAAATGTACTGCGAATTTTTAAGTTCAAATTGCGATTTTGCATGAAATTGATAAAAGGCCATTACTGACCATTGTCAAAGATTTGGACTCAAGTTGTGATAGTTCACGAAATTGTCGACTAAATTCCTCATTCAGCAAGCTATAAAGGTATCCCCTAACCAGAGAAATAAATCTGCTCCGAATTTTTCACTTCAAATTGCGATTTTGCATGAAATTGATAAAAGGCCAAGTTGTGATAGTTCACGAAATAGCTGATGAACTAGCCTATTATATTTTCTACCCATCAAGCTATGAACATGTCCCCTAACCAGAGTAATAAATGTGTGAAATTCGAATTTTAAACTTCAAATTGAGGTTTTGTATGAAATTGGCCAAAGTCCATTAACACTTTTTGCGACAGATTAGAATTCAGTTTCTACGGAATACCTGAACAAATTCACGACCTATTGAAGTATATTCATTGAAAAGTATTTTATAAATTAATTGTTTGCTTAACATTTTTTTTGGTGTAATTTATTTTTTCTATTTGACAGAAAATTGAATTATTATTGGAACAAATTTATAATTTGTACTAAAACTTTGATGTTTATTTTTATGGTTCGGAACTTTGGTTTTAAATTGAGCACAATGATATTGTGACGGTGACACCTAGTGTTTAATAGAATAAGTGAAATTAATAGCTCAATGTTTAACAGTACTAAAATGGAATTTTCCATGATAAAATTGTTCTAAATGTTTCTACGCTATTCTAACTGGAAAAGTCATGAGCTTTCTAAAAGTTTGATTTGTGTATATAAAAAGGCGAACGAAGTCGAATGGGATTATTAGAATTTGGAACGCGATAGTGTAAACTTGTAAGATTATTAGTAGTACCTATTTGGTAAGCGACAGTGTGAAGATTAAAAAGGAATTAAAAAGTGATTTAAAAAGTGTTTTTGGTGGAAATAAAAATTATAAGTGTACAGTAAAATTGGAGAATAATTTATATAAAGTGATTTTATGAATTTTTATTAATAAACTTTGTTGTAATAATTCTTGTGTTAACTAAATAAATTCGTTGGTGATAAATTAAATTGAATTGGTTTTATTCACAATCCAGTGATACGAACTTTGATTGACAAGCCAAAATCGCAACAATCGGAATAGATCGATCAATAATATATTTAATTAAACTACTTTAATGTCCAGACTAAGCTAAACAAAATAATCGTTGTGTTTTAATAAAACGCCTAATATGTTTGTTTTAATATTTTACTCTGTCGTGAAGATTGAGAAATTCAGTAAAATAATGCACGGTAATAGCACAAATTAACATAATGTGACGGTGACACCTAGTGTGTAATAGAATAAGTAAAACTAATAGCTCAATGTTTACTGTACTAAATGGAATTTTCCATGATAAAAATTGTTACGTAATGTTTCTACGCTATTCCAACTGGAAAAGTCGTGAACTTTCGAGAAGCTTGGTTTGTGTATATAAAAAGGCGAACAAGATCGAATTGGATTATTCGTATTTGGAACGCGATAGTGTAAACTTGTAAGATTATTAGTAATATTTGGTAAGCGATAGTATAAAGATTAAAAGGAATTAAAAAGTGATTTAAAAAGTTTTATAGTGCGATAAATAAAGTAAAAGTGATTAGTAAAATTGGAGAATAATTTTTATAAAGTGATTTTGTGAATTTTGATTGATAAACTGTGTTGTAATAAATTTTGTGAAATAAATAAATTCGTTGGTGATAAATTGAATTGAGTTTGTATTATTCACAATCCAGTGATACGAACCTTGATTGACAAGGCAAAAACGTAACAATTTGGTGACAGCGGTGGGATTGTGAATAAAAAGATAAAGAAAATGATTCTCAACGAATTAAAAGTTCCAGAATTAAAGAGGGAACTTGAGAAACGAGGTTTGGCTACTGATGGTAGTAAAGCAGCTTTACAAGCGCGACTACGTGATGCCATGGAGAAAGAAGGGCTGGACGCGGAACATCATGATTTTGGAGAGAAAGTAACGGATGCAGCAACCGTAGAGCAGAAAGCAGAAGATAAACAACCGTCAGCCGAAACAACACAACCACCATCTGGAAGTTTCGATTTGTCGCAGTTAATAGGTGCTATGAACCAGATGATGGGACAGATGAGTCTAATGAAACAACAAAACGAACGACAAATGGAACAACAAAATCAGTCAAATCAAGAAATGAAACGACAAATGGTGAAAATTGAGCAGTCAAATGAGCGACAGTTCGAGACTATAAACCAGTCTAACCAAGAAATTAAAGACCAAATTGCAGATGGGCAAAAGAGAACGGACGAGAAAATTCTGGAATTGTCTACAAATGTACAAGGCGAAATAGAGAAACTGCAAACGAATTTTAAGACGGAGATTCAAAAGGTTGACGAAAAATTTGAAACGAAGGTTCAGCAGGTCGAAGAAAAATTACAAGCGGAGGTTCAACGTCTCGGGAAAGAGCTAACTGATATCAAGGCAAGTGGAACAACAACACAAGTGGTACAAACCGTTCAATCAGTTAAGTTAAAGCCAGCAAACTTCGACGGTACAACATCTTTCGGCATTTTCAAATTTCAATTTGAAACGGCAGCCAATCAAAACCGTTGGAATGATGAACATCTTGTCGCAGCGTTAATAGTGGCCCTTAAAGGTGAAGCTGCGGAGGCCTTACAAACAATTCCGGAAAAAGATCGCAACAGTTATCTCGAAATTATGAAGGCGCTGGATAGGAAGTACGGCAGTGATCACAAGCGGGAAATCTATCGAATGGAATTGAAAAGCCGCTACCAAAAGGGAGGAGAATCACTTCAGGAATTTTCATCGGCAATCGAGCGGCTAGTATATCTAGCACATACCAGTACATCGGCTGATTATATGGAAAGACTAAAAATTGACGCATTCATTGACGGCATTCGAGATCCAGAGACACGCAAAGCGGTAATGTTGTCACCTAAATCAACCTTTGCGGAAACCGTTGCGTTTGCGTTAACCATCGAGGCTGTGCAGAACTTCACCAGACCATCAGTATTTAGGCGTCAAATGAACTCAGACAAGAACGGCAGCATGGAGCGAATGGTACCGACAGTCGGAAGAGGCAGGCTTAGGTGTTGGAAATGTGACAAGTTGGGTCACATCTCAATGGACTGTCGGAAAGTAATACATGGAGAGAGAAGATCGCCACCTTTTATACGAGCAAACACGGAACGGTCGGGACAGAGGTCTAGAGGCAGCGAGCGAAGATGTTGGGTGTGTAACAGGATTGGCCACATCTCGCGAGATTGTTTGGAAGCAGGAGGAAAGCGGCACGGATTACCATCTTCCGTGGAAAGAGCACGAAGAGGAGAGCGGGAATCGGATGAGCGGATGGCAACAGTCGGTAAAGTGGAAAGGTTAGAAGTCAGTTTGAAGGAACCGAAGCTGGCTTCGCCGTCTGGTTGCCCCATAACATTCATCCCTGTTACGAGTGAAGCACGAGGCGGAAGCAGCGTCACAGTTTGGGGCGGTGTTGAAGGGAGGAGGTGTATTATTACGCTGGATACCGGAGCAACCCACACAATTGTTCGGAAAGATTTGATCGCAGGAGCAGTGCAGCTGGTTGATGGGTTAAAATTAAGAATGGCAAATGGGGAGAGTGCAATGATTAAAGGGAAAAAGATCGTGAGCATAAGGATCGGCGAAACTCTTTTCCCACACGAAGTTCTAGTCGCAGACATTGTGGACGAGGTCATTTTGGGAACGGACTTCATGAGGATGAATGGCTTTGTGTTGGATTTTGGACGAGGAATATTGAGCAGCGATAACATCGAGCTGAATCTTAAATTTAACGGTACGGATGTGACAGTAAGGCGAGTAACAATCAGTCATTGCGAGGAGCTGCCATCGAAATCTGAAACAATTGTTGAGGAAACCAAAGAACACCAGGTTAAGCAGACATTGGATAAGAAGGGCCGAGTTGTGCGAGGTAGAGTGCGAGTGTCGGGCGACTGGATGAGAACTCGATGTGCCATACGGGCAAATGGCCAGGGATTACACGAGGGGCAATTGGTGTGGCTTCATAACTCGCAACAAAAGAAGGGGGATTTATCGGCGAAAGTGCAGCCTTTATGGACGGCACCCTACAGGACAAGAAAAGGACAAGGAGGTAAACCAATGGCGGTGCATTTGGAGAGGCTGGCCCTATACAGAGGAGGTGATTTGGGTCCTGTTCGGGACGAACAGGCTTAGGTGAGGGGTAGTGTGACGGTGACACCTAGTGTGTAATAGAATAAGTAAAACTAATAGCTCAATGTTTACTGTACTAAATGGAATTTTCCATGATAAAAATTGTTATGTAATGTTTCTACGCTATTCCAACTGGAAAAGTCGTGAACTTTCGAGAAGCTTGGTTTGTGTATATAAAAAGGCGAACAAGATCGAATTGGATTATTAGTATTTGGAACGCGATAGAGTAAACTTGTAAGATTAAGAGTAATATTTGGTAAGCGATAGTATAAAGATTAAAAAGGAATTAAAAAGTGATTTAAAAAGTGTTTTTGTGCGAAATAAAAAGTAAAAGTGATTAGTAAAATTTGAGAATAATTTATATAAAGTGATTTTGTGAATTTTGATTGATAAACTGTGTTGTAATAAATTTTGTGAAATAAATAAATTCGTTGGTGATAAATTGAATTGAGTTTGTATTATTCACAATCCAGTGATACGAACCTTGATTGACAAGGCAAAAACGTAACAATATTTACAACATTTTATTTGCGTTAGTGACATCTATTGTTGTAAAGCAGAAACAAATAAATTTAAACAAATTTTACTTAACAGTTAAATTTAATTGACTAGATCTTCAAGAACAAGTTTGTATTGTTTGTTTGACATTTTTTTAAGGAATAAGTCTAACTAGAGTTCCATTGGGCTAATTTTCATAAAAATCCGAAGTTGTTTAGGAAAGTGAACGTGTTTCATTTTTCATTCTCCTTGTTTGTGGTTGGCGCAAGTATTTTTTTTTATTCATTTCGTTGTGGCAGCTTCCTTCCTATTCACATGTGGTGACATTTTTGTGCCAGTTTATTTAAACGTGTTGGCTGCTTTGGGCCTGTTCACACGTGGCGACAGTTTTGGTCCAGTTTATCTAAGTTTACGTGTGGCGACAGTTTTTTGTGCCACTTCCTTTAAATTCTGTTTACAAGGTGGTTTGATTTCTGTTAATACATAGGTGCGGTTTTTCCAGTTTATCTAAGTTTACACGTGGTAGCGGCTTTTGTGCCAGCCAGTTTATTTGGACTTACACCACCCTTATACCATCTGGGCATGCTGATTTATTTACATTTAATTTTTGAAACTTACAGCAACAAGCGGATGGAAAATTAATTTGACTCACTGCAAGATGACACCTGTTGAATAGTTGGGGTTGGTTGATTAGATTCAGGTAGCCTTTTTAAGCGCTTTTGTGTCAGGAATGTTCTTTTCATCTACCATTTTCAATTTTAGATCATTTTCTGTTTCTTAATATATTTACGATGTACACCAGTAACTTTAATTTCGAATGGAAAGAATAAGGGTTTTTAAAATAATTCAATTTAAAACGGAAGACATAATCGAAAAAACATGAATGAAATTAACTCAACAGGTGCATAATAAAACTAACAGAATTTTAAAAAAGTCCCAAAAAATGTGTGTATCTATCTAACCAGTTGTGACGCCATATAAGTCTAGGTGGCACTAGTTATACATTTGATTCCAACTTAATACATTTGATAAATAAAAATGTAGATTCCGCTACAGTGACAGATTCTTCTACTTAACGATTATAACATTTTATTTTGGTATAGCTCCTTTTGATTTGGAAATTGTTGGAAATCCAACTCAATCAGTGTATTATAAAGCTGTCCATGTTTGCTTCTCTGTAAACCAAAGGAGATAAAATTTTAACCTGCGGTAGTACCATTAACTGTGTGTGCGGTAACTCGATAAATAGTTCCACATTCAAACTAATTAAAAAAAAACAATAATATTAAAATTATTTGAATATAGTTGATGAATTTATAGTTTAACAGTAAAAATGGTTGTTAACTAAACAACAGAATTAGATTTAGTTGAAGCTATTTTGGAGAACCGCATACAATAAACTCAAGAAAAGCTGTCGACGAACAATGTGACAGATCTTAATAAAAGGATAGGATATTATACATGTGACAATATCCTATAATCCCTAAAACATCATTATCTAAATTCGCCTTTCATACCCAGAAATCCTATATGTATATATTCAATTACTAATGTAATCTTCTCCATAATATACTGACTATATATTGCTTGTAATTCCAATTCGATGGTATAAAATACAAAACAATTTCACGCGATAATCTCGTCTAATCGACCGTGAAATTGAAAAACCTTGTTAAACAATAATCCCGCAGATACGTACTCGTATACTCGTTCGTGTACATATACAAAGATTAAAAGAAAACATAAAATCTTAACCATACTACCCCTAAATCTACTATATACTATTTTTGTCTAAATCTACGTTAACAAGGAATATCCGTGCATTTACTTACAATTTACAAAATGTCAGTAATATTTAATGAAAAAAAAAAAAAACAAAAAAAAAATCGAATTCGATATCGTTGTTCTATGTATACGGTTATCGATTAGTAATCAAATCTGTTAAATTATTCAAGTTCAATTTCACCGCGCATTTTCCCTTCATCATTTCTAAGGATTGCAGTTCAAGTTTTTTTCTTTCAACATTCCATGCATATGTACATATCTACATTCAACTAGTAGTTGTATTGATTTTTTTTATTTTTTGTTATGTATATGTAAAGGTATTTACAAATAATACTTACATAGGGTGGATCACAGTAAATAGCCTTGCACCATAATGGTTCGGAATGATAACAAACGCATAGACTGCATACTCCCGGACCAGGAACATATAGTAAACCGTGTGCTACAGTATTACCTTGAAAATCTATGCAATCTTCTTCTAATGCAACTGAAATTAGAAATAAAAATTAAATTTTTATATAAATAAATATATGGTATGTGGTTTTACATATGTAAATTTCGTAAAACATCAATGTGTGTGCTTGTGTCTTAAATAAAAATGAAATAATCGCAATTTTTTAGTTTATTTGTTATCCCAATTTTCAGATCACTGAGCTTTATATCGCGTGCTTAGGTATATCCAAAATAAACTGTCAATTACTTTTTTTTGTTTTGTTTTTTTTGTTGCGTTCATTCATTTGGAAGTGTTCATTAGTATTAATTTTGTTTATCGTTGTTGACAAATTTAATTTTAACTAGTTAAATTAAATCGAATGGAAATTTATCGTTTCCATATATTGAGGACCTTTTTGATCATTTAATTTTGTGAAATGTAAAAAAAGGAGTACGTGACCTTTAGACCTTCAAGGGTGGTTATAAATAAAATATTATTTTAATAGAATAGTAGCGACTACCACAGTGGACGCCACGTCGATTAACACCATACTAAATTCTCGCATAAATTATTTGGATTTTATTAAATTTACACTGAAGCGGCAATCAGATTTGTTAATTAACACTTGGTTCAAATTAGCTTTTGACACGAAACTAAAATATGCAATATATGTTATGGGTTTGATACTTATTGAGACTATTATTATTTATTAAAATCATAAATCAAGATGTTTAGTTTTTCGAATATGGCCAGTTATGTTGAAACTTTAATGGGTGAACCTTTTTGACAGACTAGGGATCCGCTGTTGCTGAGCCGTACCGTGTCAACAATCTAAATCCGTTCCGATCCCAGGAACACCCTGAGCCAATCCTTTTGAAATTAAAACTTGGTCAATTTGACTTCGAGAAATCTTGTTTAGCGTAGGTGACTCAAGGGATTGTCTTATGAAGAAACAATGTGTTAGCTACTATGATATTGTACTCGACTGCAAAGTACAATATTCTCAGTCGGTTTGATTTTTGCCATTTCTACTATTAAAACTATACCAAATTATACCATTAAGTCTTTATCGTTGGGTTAGCTAACTTCAGTAGGCGTGTGTACGCGAATTATTGACAGATTGGCTTATTTTATGCGCAAGCGGAGCTTACACATTCGGATATCGACGGCCTGGAAATCCAAGAGGGTCTTTCTTACCAGCGGGCCAAAGAAAAAAAACTATACCAAGATTACTGAAGTCATGGTAATATATAGTATGTTTCTCTTTTAGGCCATCGAGTTTCTTTGATACCAATTATTTCTTTGATTATATTTCATGCTTGTGAGAAGGCCCTCAATAGTGCCTGTTTTTCTTAATTACTACACTTTCCACGTGCCAATCATAAATCTCAAATCAAACGTTTGGATCCTTAGCCCAGGGATCCACGCGTTTGGTATTGATCGTTAGGTGCGATTCGAACCGATAAAAAATTAGCAATGCCTTAAAAACAAATAGGTAACAGTAAGAAGTAAAAAAGGGAAAAGGAAAAAGTATAAAGTATAAAGTATAAAGTATAAAGTATAAAGTATAAAGTATAAAGTATAAAGTATAAAGTATAAAGTATAAAGTATAAAGTATAAAGTATAAAGTATAAAGTATAAAGTATAAAGTATAAAGTATAAAGTATAAAGTATAAAGTATAAAGTATAAAGTATAAAGTATAAAGTATAAAGTATAAAGTATAAAGTATAAAGTATAAAGTATAAAGTATAAAGTATAAAGTATAAAGTATAAAGTATAAAGTATAAAGTATAAAGTATAAAGTATAAAGTATAAAGTATAAAGTATAAAGTATAAAGTATAAAGTATAAAGTATAAAGTATAAAGTATAAAGTATAAAGTATAAAGTATAAAGTATAAAGTATAAAGTATAAAGTATAAAGTATAAAGTATAAAGTATAAAGTATAAAGTATAAAGTATAAAGTATAAAGTATAAAGTATAAAGTATAAAGTATAAAGTATAAAGTATAAAGTATAAAGTATAAAGTATAAAGTATAAAGTATAAAGTATAAAGTATAAAGTATAAAGTATAAAGTATAAAGTATAAAGTATAAAGTATAAAGTATAAAGTATAAAGTATAAAGTATAAAGTATAAAGTATAAAGTATAAAGTATAAAGTATAAAGTATAAAGTATAAAGTATAAAGTATAAAGTATAAAGTATAAAGTATAAAGTATAAAGTATAAAGTATAAAGTATAAAGTATAAAGTATAAAGTATTAAGTATAAAGTATAAAGTATAAAGTATAAAGTATAAAGTATAAAGTATAAAGTATAAAGTATAAAGTATAAAGTATAAAGTATAAAGTATAAAGTATAAAGTATAAAGTATAAAGTATAAAGTATAAAGTATAAAGTATAAAGTATAAAGTATAAAGTATAAAGTATAAAGTATAAAGTATAAAGTATAAAGTATAAAGTATAAAGTATAAAGTATAAAGTATAAAGTATAAAGTATAAAGTATAAAGTATAAAGTATAAAGTATAAAGTATAAAGTATAAAGTATAAAGTATAAAGTATAAAGTATAAAGTATAAAGTATAAAGTATAAAGTATAAAGTATAAAGTATAAAGTATAAAGTATAAAGTATAAAGTATAAAGTATAAAGTATAAAGTATAAAGTATAAAGTATAAAGTATAAAGTATAAAGTATAAAGTATAAAGTATAAAGTATAAAGTATAAAGTATAAAGTATAAAGTATAAAGTATAAAGTATAAAGTATAAAGTATAAAGTATAAAGTATAAAGTATAAAGTATAAAGTATAAAGTATAAAGTATAAAGTATAAAGTATAAAGTATAAAGTATAAAGTATAAAGTATAAAGTATAAAGTATAAAGTATAAAGTATAAAGTATAAAGTATAAAGTATAAAGTATAAAGTATAAAGTATAAAGTATAAAGTATAAAGTATAAAGTATAAAGTATAAAGTATAAAGTATAAAGTATAAAGTATAAAGTATAAAGTATAAAGTATAAAGTATAAAGTATAAAGTATAAAGTATAAAGTATAAAGTATAAAGTATAAAGTATAAAGTATAAAGTATAAAGTATAAAGTATAAAGTATAAAGTATAAAGTATAAAGTATAAAGTATAAAGTATAAAGTATAAAGTATAAAGTATAAAGTATAAAGTATAAAGTATAAAGTATAAAGTATAAAGTATAAAGTATAAAGTATAAAGTATAAAGTATAAAGTATAAAGTATAAAGTATAAAGTATAAAGTATAAAGTATAAAGTATAAAGTATAAAGTATAAAGTATAAAGTATAAAGTATAAAGTATAAAGTATAAAGTATAAAGTATAAAGTATAAAGTATAAAGTATAAAGTATAAAGTATAAAGTATAAAGTATAAAGTATAAAGTATAAAGTATAAAGTATAAAGTATAAAGTATAAAGTATAAAGTATAAAGTATAAAGTATAAAGTATAAAGTATAAAGTATAAAGTATAAAGTATAAAGTATAAAGTATAAAGTATAAAGTATAAAGTATAAAGTATAAAGTATAAAGTATAAAGTATAAAGTATAAAGTATAAAGTATAAAGTATAAAGTATAAAGTATAAAGTATAAAGTATAAAGTATAAAGTATAAAGTATAAAGTATAAAGTATAAAGTATAAAGTATAAAGTATAAAGTATAAAGTATAAAGTATAAAGTATAAAGTATAAAGTATAAAGTATAAAGTATAAAGTATAAAGTATAAAGTATAAAGTATAAAGTATAAAGTATAAAGTATAAAGTATAAAGTATAAAGTATAAAGTATAAAGTATAAAGTATAAAGTATAAAGTATAAAGTATAAAGTATAAAGTATAAAGTATAAAGTATAAAGTATAAAGTATAAAGTATAAAGTATAAAGTATAAAGTATAAAGTATAAAGTATAAAGTATAAAGTATAAAGTATAAAGTATAAAGTATAAAGTATAAAGTATAAAGTATAAAGTATAAAGTATAAAGTATAAAGTATAAAGTATAAAGTATAAAGTATAAAGTATAAAGTATAAAGTATAAAGTATAAAGTATAAAGTATAAAGTATAAAGTATAAAGTATAAAGTATAAAGTATAAAGTATAAAGTATAAAGTATAAAGTATAAAGTATAAAGTATAAAGTATAAAGTATAAAGTATAAAGTATAAAGTATAAAGTATAAAGTATAAAGTATAAAGTATAAAGTATAAAGTATAAAGTATAAAGTATAAAGTATAAAGTATAAAGTATAAAGTATAAAGTATAAAGTATAAAGTATAAAGTATAAAGTATAAAGTATAAAGTATAAAGTATAAAGTATAAAGTATAAAGTATAAAGTATAAAGTATAAAGTATAAAGTATAAAGTATAAAGTATAAAGTATAAAGTATAAAGTATAAAGTATAAAGTATAAAGTATAAAGTATAAAGTATAAAGTATAAAGTATAAAGTATAAAGTATAAAGTATAAAGTATAAAGTATAAAGTATAAAGTATAAAGTATAAAGTATAAAGTATAAAGTATAAAGTATAAAGTATAAAGTATAAAGTATAAAGTATAAAGTATAAAGTATAAAGTATAAAGTATAAAGTATAAAGTATAAAGTATAAAGTATAAAGTATAAAGTATAAAGTATAAAGTATAAAGTATAAAGTATAAAGTATAAAGTATAAAGTATAAAGTATAAAGTATAAAGTATAAAGTATAAAGTATAAAGTATAAAGTATAAGGTATACATTTTAAGGTATAAATTTTAAAGTATAAAGTAAGGCCAAGAGGAAGAGGAATTGGAAACAGTTGGAACCCGACAGACCAAATTGAATGTTTTCGTTGAAGGAAAATAAAGAAGACGTCAGGAATTGGTTTTATCGAGGGTGGAGAATGAATGGTACCATCCCTCCTTCCCTGGAATTGATTGTTCTGCTATAGACTCTGAAGCTGCGTTTCTTGCTTTACTTCTTAATGTTCATCGTCTAGAATGTTATAAAGGTATCAGTCTGTATTAATTCTCTAATAGGATTCCACAACCTCACAATTAAAACGATCCGAAAACATTATTGAACCCCCAACGAACCTAACATCTTAGTGTACTAGTTACAACAGCAATAGTTTAGTAAAACAGTTCGCTGCCCTCGATAGGCGTTGAAGTTTTTCCTAAATTATTCCTCTTTTCTGTAGTTTTTTATGCTTGGTCTAAGTAATCGCTGCAATTAAACGAATGTCACATTTCAGAATGTAACCAACGAAACTTGTTGCACATTATTGTAATTATTAGAGAAGAGAATAATTGTAACTCTAACAACATAGGACAAACCGGTAGTCATCATTTCACTTTCATGAGCTATGATGTAGCGCAAACATTATTTAAATTTCAAGTGCTGTGGAACCTCAGTTTCCAAAGAGCTCGAAATTATAAATATAAAATATATAAGGATTGGAAATCCTTCTCCATCATTTTCGCGTAAAAAAAATTAATACTGTAAAATTATTTATAACATTTTCTTTTTCCCGATAGACCACAGATAGACAGGCAGACAAAAAGATACACCGACAGACAGACAAACCTGAAAAATGCCCTCAACTTATGAAAATGTAACGACAATAAACATTTCCCAGAAACACACAAAAGAAAAGAGTTTTCCATCTAATTAAGAAACAAAACAAAATGGAAAACAAGGAATAAAACTGTTTTTGTGTTAAACGTTAATTTTTGATTAAGAATTTTCACATTGCACAAGACAAAAGAAGAATCCTAAAATTACACGACACAATGATACCAACAACCATAAAATATAGTTGATGCTGCAGGCAAAATACTGTACTTCATCTTCAAAGGATCAAAAACAAAACAAAAAAAAAAAATGAAAACTGTTAAATAGCAATTGATGATGATAATTGTTTCGCTCTTTCTCTTTTTTTTTATTGTGTTACACTTTTTTATCGTTTGGCAACACAAAATACTTTAATGCTGCAGGGAAAATTGGTTTTATTAATTTATTGTGATTTTAAATGAGAACTGAACGCAACCAATTTTGTTTTTTTTTTACAACCAATTTGAATTTGTATTTATTATAAAGCTTTCATAAAATAAATCATGAAGAGACATTAATATTTAGTTCCAGCAATTTAAATTTTTTTACTCGTTTACTACAGTGGTTTAATAATCTAATTATAGTTTGGTATTGCGTGTGGCATGGCCATGTAGAAAATATGGATTATATTCGGTCATAAATTTCAATTTTGTTGATATACCCGTATGTACATAAAATTACATACTACATACAATTATTAAATATTGTTTTTAATAATTTTTAAAGTAGGTAGTCATAATGCAATAATATTGTGTTGATTTGTTCTATGATTGTTCATGTTTATTTAGCACATATGTATATACATATATGTATATACATAGTTTAATGGGTTCAATGTACTTCAATGTCGTGTGTCGTTGTTACACAATGTGAAACAAAATCAAAATAATTGATGGGAACTTGGAAAAAAAACACTTTGGAAATATAAATGTTGCGCTGTTTCGTTTTTCTTAACAAATATATTTTATATTGTGAAATTAAGCCAATTTGTGACAGCCACGATACTTGTGTAGAAATTATCAATCAATGGTCTCGTTTATTTTATCTAATTTATTACATGCGCACTACAGATAATAAGTCGACCGCATCTACATATCAATTTTTAAGGAATTTCGACAGTATACTGAAGATGTATAATTGGAGGTAATTCTTAAAGATCTTCCCCAATAGAATGGGCCTCCAAATTTAAGAAAACCCCTGTCATCTTTTATGGACTGCCCTTGCTCAATGATGTAAATGATTTATAAACGGGTGCTTTGTGGGAAAATTGTCTTTCGAGGAGTCGGATAGACCAATTTTTTTTCGCAGTGGGAGGTGGTTTGAACGTCCACATGGCCCTTCATTAATAATAATAATAATAATACTGCCCACCGAAGCACTCAATGAAAATATAGATTATTTCAAGTTCTTCAGTAAACTAGGATAACGATTTGTACATAGAGGAGATTTTAATGGCAAAAATGTACACTGGGGATCCAGATTAACAACGACTAAGGGTAAAGAACTCCTAAAAGCTATCAGGAAATGCAGTTGTGAAGCCCATTCCATTGGAAAACCAAATTACTGGCCAACTAATCCAAGCAAACATCCAGATCTGATTGATTTCTTCATAATTAAGGACATATCTGTTAATGATGTACATGTAGATGAAAGCCATAACTTAAACTCTGATCTTTCACAGATACTTCTAACGTAAGTGAAAAAATTATTCAGAAAGAAAGAAACCCATTTCTAGTAAATAATCACACAAATTGGGGGGATGTTTTAGACTATCGCTAGAGGAAAACATTAACTGAATAGTTTCATTACAGACTGAGGAGCAATTAGGCAAAGAAGTTCACAAAGCAACCAAAAGAATTAAAAGACCAATAATGCAAATTCCTCCAATAAGAATAGCAGGTGAGAAATGGGCTAGGAAAAATGAAGACAAAGCTCGAGAATTTGCTGAACAGCACAGAATTTGCTAGACAGCCACATGGAGACCAAAAAAATACAATTCAATTTCAACTAAAACCCAATATTCACCATCACACCATAATAGCAACGTACAATCATACCAGGACATCATGTTATTTTACCATTAAAGCATCATATAGTAATACCATTGTAGTACCATAGTAACGTCGAACCAACACACTACCATGGTATAATGGCATCATACCATCATCATAAAATCGTACCATCATACCATCGTACCATCATGCCATCATACCACCATACCATCATTCCATCATACCCTCATACCATCATACCAATGTAACATCACCACCATCACCATCAATGTCAATGTCACTATTACCACCAACATCATTGTCACCGTCACCACTACCATTAACATAATTTTAAAAGAATTATGAACCAAAAATCAACTCAATTGGTGATGTTTTAGAAATTCCTCCATAGTAAATTTGGACCTGATTACCATCCCTCAAGAAGGAGATGGAGGTTTGAGATATTAACAGTAACCTTTCTTAAGTCTTAAACAATATTTGTGTAAAGTTTGGTTTAAATCGGTCATGACATGCGGATTTGTTACGTATGTATACTGTACTTACAAGTTAGCAACGAACAACAATGTCAACGCTTACATAAATATCACGCGTAAGCAACTTGTAAATTTCTGATAGTATAAAAATATCATGAGAAAATAATTGTAATTGAAAACTTTTTTAGATAAATGCTAAATTAACAAATGTTGTAACAGACAACTTTTAAATTATGTTTTAGCGTGTAAAATCATGTTAGGAATTTTCATGTGAAAATATTTGAACTCGACATCCGCCAAGCCGTGTGCCGATTTTTTTATTCTATTTTTAAATAAAAAGTATTGTATGATTAGTTGTAAAAGTATTGTAGAAGAAACAACATTACAAATAAATCATTTTTTTCATATCTCTATGAAACAACTCCGTTAACTGGCTCCGAAACAGTGAGCCGTCACAAAAATTATTTAGTAACTGCATTAGTGAATAGTTAAGTTCTAAGTGATTTAATAATTTAGTGAATTGTGAAGTGAGAATTCAAGCGACTCTATCCTTACGAGAACATAGCAGTCTAAGCCACTAACCCATGAAAACATAGGTGGTGATCAACTGAAACTCCAAATATTTCATTAATATTGTGATCGTGTAATTAACGTGATAAAGTGCGTACCACGAGTAAGTGATCTACAAATATAAACGCAGACCACTCAAAGGGAGAAACTACCAGCTTATCCGACAAACTAAGCGAGATACAATCGACGGTTTATAAGTGTACTTCACCGGCTGTACACTATAAATACCTTTGAAGAAACTTCAAATCTTCAAATAAATAAACGAAAAAAAACCCAGGACATGACCCTCATAATAATTATGTAAGCAAACCAAGTAAATACAACATATAATTAAAATTTTATAAAAAATATAACAAAATATGAAATAATAAACTGAAACGATAGTAATTAATAAAAATAATATAAATAATTAATCATCGAAGTAATAAACGATAAAAATTAACCAAAAAAGGAAATCTAGTGTTAAAGTGAATAATAGAGATCATTCTCTCAACTAAGGATAAAATTAATTAAAAGTATAAACAATAAAAAATAATTTTTCTCAACAATGGAGGAAATAAAAAATTCTTTAAGAACCTTGGAAGGAGCTGTAAATGCTCTGATAGAGCAAATTAAACAAATTAATGGAAGATCGGGAAAATTAGAAAATCCGATAGTTTACCAAACAACAACAACATTGACACCTCCAAAAACGGAACAAGATCTACATAACATCAGCAAATTGCCAGACAGCGTTAAAGAACTTCAACATTTCGATGGCAACCCCACCCATTACATTTCCTGGGTGCACAACGTGGAAAATATATTAAGCGATTATGAGATCATGCACAACAAACCTATATATACATAGAGCTATACTTCAAAGCATCAGAATGCAGATTTAGCGCTTATTTCATATAATATTTTCGATAACGAATGGGTAACAAATTAAGAAGTGCTTATCGCTACATTACGCGGACAAAAGAGATTTGCGAACCCTCGAACATCAACTAAGCAATCTCTACCAGCGAAACATGAGCTTGGATGAATTCTACGCAAACGTGAACCACCAGTTTTCGATCATAGTGAACAAAATAAAAGCGGAGGACTACACACCTCGGACTATTACAGTTCTCATCGCAATCTACCGGAATCGGGCATTACACTTATTTATCAGAGGTTTGAATGGCGACCTGTCAAGAATGCTAATGATTCAAAGATCACGAACTCTTCCGGAAGCGTACACATCTTGTCTAGAAATACAGAATTTGAACTTCAGGAACATACCAATTCATAAAAGAAATTATAATAATTCTGTAACCGTACCTATAAATCAAATTGCACCAACACAACAGTAAATTCCACAAAGAAATTCTGGAGCGATGCCACTACAACAGAGGAACATGGCATATAATATTCAATACCAAGCCAATCCAGTTCCGCCTAGACCAAACAATCCTAAACCACCGGTACCAATGAGTGTTGACCCATCGGTGCAAACAAGACAGGTCAATTACATCAATCGCCCGAACTATCAAAATAATCAACAATTCAAACGGAAAAACTCGTATTAAAATGAACTACGGACACTACAGAGAATCATTATAATCAACTAGTAAAAGAAAATGTCGAAGAGGGAATAGCTGATGACGATGAGCCATTAGAAGAAAATCTGGAACTAAATTTTATGATGGATGCCTCTCTAGCATACCATATATAGGATATAAACTTAAAGATGACAGCATACTAAAATTCCTAATCGACATCGGAGCTAATAAAAATTTTGTAAAGCTAGAATTAGCTAAAACCGCCGGCCCAACCAACGTTCAATTTAAAATTAGATCAGCAGCAGGAGATATAGGAATCAGCAAAAAAATTAGTGGACAATTTTTCAAAAGCTTAGGCATCAACAACGTGATTGATTTCTTCGTTTTACTTGGCCTAAAAACATTCGACGGTATTATCGGTGACGATACCTTGAAAGAATTAGGAGCAATTCTTGATCGCGGCAACAACACATTAACGATATCACCGAACATCAAAATTCCACTCTACGAAAAAAGATCACATCAGGTCAACAATATTGAAATTCGCGACAATCATCTGTTACCGAACCCGAAGCAAAAAATCCAAACCATTGTTTCAATATTTCATGCACCAATTAATGTATTCAGAAACCAACTCATAATTAAGAAAGGCAAAATTATTTATGCCTACTAAGAACCTCATCCAGCCTACAGCAGACATCACATCAGTCTACCAGAAATAACAAAAGAAACCCTGGTAAAAGTTCTACGGGAAAGATTGAATCCATCCATTATTAACGGAATAAAAATTCTCGAGGAATACATTCAAATCCTGCAAGAAGTTTATAAAGAATGCTTCTCCAGATATAAATTACGATTAACACAAAGGATTGTTGATGACATCTGTAACGAAGAGGACAAATTTTCAATAATAAAAGAAGAACACAGACGAGCACACCGAAACCATCTAGAAAACAAAAAACAAGTTTTGGAAAGTTACTATTTTCCTCACATGGCCAGCTTAATCAAAAAATACACACAAAGTTGTGACAATTGCAATATTAATAAGTATGACAGGCATCCAAGCCAGGTGGAACTTCAGAAAACTCCGATACCAAACTATCCAAAATAAAAATTCCTGTAATGTGTGGACAAATTTTCAAAATTCGCAAAATTTTTCCGTATCAAAAGCAAGTCAATTCCACATATTCGAGACGAAATCATCAAGGCACTGCACTACTTCACGGTACCAAGGCTAATTGTAATGGACAACGAGCGAAGCATAGTGAGCCCAATCATTACGGACTACCTAAAAACCTTGGGAGTCGAGATCTACTCAACACCTTCACAACGAAGTGAAGTAAATGGCATCATCGAAAGAGTCCATTCCACGGTTATCAAAATCGTGAGATCTTTGCAGGACGAATATAGAGATTTGACAACAAAAGAGTTGATCAACATAGCAGTAGACCGCTACAATAGTTTCATACATTCGGTCATTCAACAAAAACCTAGCGTCATATTTTTGAGCAGATTTCAACGGATCAACTCTCAGAACCTAGCAGACTTCAAAAACAAAGTGAATGAGGATGTGTTAGAAAGGCTAAAAAAATCTCAAGAGACAAAAATAACGAGGGAAAATTTAAATCGAACTAAACCAAAATCATATGAGCTCGGCGATACAATCTATACCGCTAACAAACAAATCAAAGCAAAAGACAAACCCAAATTCCGAAAGGAAACTGTGGCGAAAGACAACAATGTCACAGTTACAGCTACATCCGGAAGACGGATTCCTAGAGCCCATATCAAAAACCTAACACAATAATTTTTCAATTCCAGCACTTGGCTTTTGTGTCAATCAATGTCAATGAGCGTCTACGAGTGCAACACCCCATTAATAACATTGAAGTAAGGAAATGGGAAAATCATCAGTGGGAATTTCAAACTAATTCATATCACCAATTTGGGAAACTACAAAGAACTAATTGATCGAATTACACCAACGATCAACAAAATGCATCAAGAAAGCAAACTTCGACCTCAGTTGGTCCATCAAATAAATCAAATAGGGCAATTTATTTCGGAACTCAAAGGACAGAATACCAGAGCCAAACGATCAATCAACTGGATCGGGAGCGCATGGAAGTGGATCGCGGGATCGCCAGATGCCACAGATTGGGATCAGATCGTTAAAAGTCAAAACCAAATTATCACTAATAACAACCAACAGTATAAAATTAACAAAGCCTTAATGGACACAACAAACCAAATGCTTATCGAATTCAATAAGATTATGGAACATGTAAATGATGACTCGGATGATAAGCTGCAACAAATTCTATTCAATCGACTCCTTATTATCAAAGAGGAAATAAAAGAGATAGTTAGAGCAGCGCAACACTAATTTATTGGACCAGATGGAAATTAGCTGCTTAATAACGGAAGAAGAAACGCTTCTATATTCTAATGAAATTGAAGCAATTGAATGTGCAGAACCAATGATGGTAATCAAGAATTCCATAATTCTCTACGTTGTATCAATACCCAAAACAAGTAAAGAAGGCTACAACCACGTCATCATAAGATCAACAATAGACAAAGATAAACAGGTATACCTAGAATTCAACGAAGTACTACTCAACCAGAACCAGTTATTTGGAATTGCTCGGAAATGCAACCTTTTCCATGACACAACAATTTCCGAATTGAATTGCCTAAAAGAACTAAAGGAAGATCATTGCATTAACCAGCTAATAAGGGGTGCCAACGCTAACTGCGAATTCCAATTCAACAAAAATCAAATCATCGAAAGATTGAACGAAAAAATAGTATTTTTAAGCAACTTCAACAGAAATGTTGCCTATAACAACACTAGAAAATATTTGAAAGGAAGTTTTCTGTTGCAATACAACAACGAAACAATAAAAATTAATGACGCAACATTTACCAACAAAGAAGCAAAACATTTCAAATCCTGCCATCGGTATCACGAAAAAATATCACAGAGAAGGGCATCAAAATTGATTCGGGATACCTGCACAACTTGTATATGGAAAACGTCGAACAGCTACAGGAAATATTTAACGACAACAAAGAAAATCGATTTTGGTATTATTTTTGTCATTTGTGGTTCAATCGTCATGGTCTTCGTCAACAAATTAAGGGTCAAACGCCAAAGACGGATGATGCAAATTCAACTAGATGAAAATTCTAATAGAGTACCGGAGATTCAACTTCAACCTATCAGCCTAAATTTATGACCCACGGGACGTGGATCTTTAAGGAGGGAGGAGTTAGCAACGAACAACAATATCAACGCTTACATAAATATCACGCGTAAGAAACTTGTAAATTCCTGATAGTATAAAAATATCATGAGAAAATAATTGTAATTGAAAACTCTTTTAGATAAATGCTAAATTAATGTGCTAAATCGATCTTTTTTGTTCTGTTTTGTTTATTTTCTCATATGATTTTCAACAAAAAAGATCGATTTAGCCCATCACTAGTTTTTACTAAATTTGTACTAACTATTGATTCATGGTCAATGTATTAGTGAAACTTAGAAATTTACTTACATAAATTCAGGCTTACTAATTTAAAAATACAATTTGAGTAGTTTAATAAAGTTTTTACATAATGTGCCTGTGACACCTAGTGTGTAATATAAGAAGTTAAATGAATAGCTCAATATTTAACTGTACTAAAATGGAATTTTCCATGATAAAAATTGTTACGTAATGTTTCTACGCTATTCTAACTAGAAAAATCATGAGCTTTCGAGAAGTTTGGTTTGTGTATATAAAAAGGCGAACAAGATCGAATTGGATTATTAGTATTTGGTAAGCGATAGAGTAAAGATTAAAAAGGAATTAAAAAGTGAATGGAAAAGTGTTTTTGTGCGAAATAAAAAGTAAAAGTGATCAGTAAAATTTGAGAATAATTTATATAAAGTGATTTTGTGAATTTTTATTGATAAACTGTGTTGTAATAAATTTTGTGAAATAAATAAATTCGTTGGAGATAAATTAAATTGATTTTGTATTATTCACAATCCAGTGATACGAACCTTGAGTGACAAGGTAAAAACGTAACAATATGATAAACGTAGAGCTATTTAAGCCAAAGGAATTGAGACGTTTAGTAATATTAAACTAAGTTATCGCTCTTGTACGCACCTGGAACTATATTTTTCTGTTAGGCTATTTAGTTTTACATATTCTGGCCCAATTACAGCTTCATATTTTGGATATTTGATATCTAAAAATGTGAAAAGTCGCTTATAAAACCGCTTATGAAAGTGCAGCGATCTCTGCAGGCGAAGCACTTTTGGTAGAAGCAGAGGTTGCGGCGATGTCTCCGCCCTGAACGAGTTAGCCTCTCCCGGTTGCCTGCCACAATACGAAGAACAATCTCGGCATCGAAACTTACGGGGTTAATTTGTTGAGCCGGTACGAGCCAGCAATGGCCTGTAAAATCCATTTATTATTATTATTAATACAACCAAAAAACAAAAACGAAATACGGAAAAATATAGAAAAAGGAATTTTGGTTGGTGTGTTTTTATGTTTAGTAAATTGAGTAGGAAGCTACTAAATATCAAATATCCAAGAAAAGTAAGCTGTAATTGGGCCAGAATATGTAAAACTAAATGGCCTAACAGAAAAATATAGTCCCAGATGCGTATAAGAGCGATAACTTGGTTTAGTATTCCTGAACTTCTTAATTCGTATGGCATCGGTTTTATAAGCGATTTTTCACATTTTTAAATATCAAATATCCAAAATAGGAAGCTGTATTTGCGCCAGAATATGTAAACTTAATGACCTAACAGAAAAATATAGTTCCAGATGCGTACAAGAGCGATAACTTGGTTTAGTATTCCTGAACTTCTTAATTCGTATGGTATTGGTTTTATAAGCGATTTTTCACATTTTTAATGCGTTCAAAAGCTATACATTTTGTTTAGGTTGTTGAACTTCTCTGGTTATCAACAGTTCACTTACCTTAGAAGTATAATTTTCTTATTTATATATTTTGTCGTATTAGTTTGTCGTTTTAGTGTACAATATTCGTTTATTTCGAGTAACTTTTATCTTGAGATATAAGTTAATAATTTATTTTCTTAGATTTATTTATTTAAAGTTTCTTTTGTTTTTTATGTTAATTTAATGAATTATTCAACTGTTAAATACCAATATTAAATGTTTGCGCCTGAATGTTGATAATTATTAATTTTCTCTAATACATTTAGTATATACAAAAAGTTAGGACAAATTTAGATAAAACTTCCAACTCGTTATTAAGGAATGTCCGAAACAGTGACGTCCATAAGGACCTTAAAGTGAACCGCACCTTAAATAAAATTCAGTCACCGAAAAAAAATAAAAAAAATATGAACAATATTCTGACGTTCAATTTTTTTTTTCCTTGACATAAAAAATTGCAATGAAGTTGTCTAGTATTCAATCTATTGATCCAAATCGTGTCTGTTTTCCATAGCTAAGGCGAGACCAGAATCTCTGAACTATATAATACTAGTAAATTGCGTCGCTCGATTTGTATGCAACACAGTAAACAACATTTTCGGGTAAGCGAGGTTTCAGAATTAGTAAAACAGAGGAAATAACTGTATAGTCCCAGGAGCACCGAGCTATGCTCGTTCCGAATTTCATTAGCGTTTGTTACACGCTCATGTCACTGAGTTTCACCTCATTCAATTGAGCAATATGTTAGTTCCATTTAGACTGTCGATTTTCCAGAAAAATTTCCGACACTCATGTTTGAATCCCATTCTATACTAAACAAATCCCATTCTATACAATTCATCCCAATTGAAAGGAAATGGTTTAATTCTATTGAAACTAGAATAATATTCATATTCCCATTTTACAATCCCATTTTCATGGTACATACCGAGTTCTATCGAAATCGGTTGAGAAATGGCTTTGGTCCATTGGAATTGGCCATTTTACAGAACCTATACGATCCATATTTGGAACTAATTTATGATCTCTATATAATTCTCAAAAATCACAATTGAACAAATAAAAAAAACAAAACACAATGCAATATCAATAGCAATAACAACAATTAGATTTCCTTTGTTAGAAAATAAAATAAAAATGAAACCCGAATCTCTCCAGAAAGCCTACTAAAATATTTTTCCAAGAAATCAAAACCCATTACAATTGCTTCCTTTCACTAGAAAATTTCCATCTAACCAATTACTATTAACAAAAGAAAATAATAAAAATATGAATTCCCATAGGAGGATCCTCTTAAACGAATTTTACTGAAATAAAACCACACCAACCAACATTAATAAAAATCAAATAACCGTTTCAGAAACCGGTAGTAAGTTAAAAAGTAAGATAAAACCAAGCAAACAGGGGCTCACCGGACGAGAACTTCTTTAACGTTTTTTTTTAAGAATCAATACCCGGTGTTATCGCGTTTTGGCACTCGAAAACTCTCTTTCACCAATTATGATCAATAAAAAAATATTCAAAAAAACGAACCCCAGGCCTATTAGAGGACCCACTAAACGACATTTCCCGAAATCAAAGTCCACTGCAAATGTTTCCTAACACTAGAAAATCCCTGCTCACCAATTATTACAAAAATCGTTGAACTTATAAAATGGACCTCGACCATCCGGAGGACCCTCTAAACATATATTTCCCGAAATCAACACCCATTGCAGACCTTTCAAAACCCTATTTGACTTCAATCAATACCCATGGCGATCGCTTCCTGCCGCTCGAATATCTCTCATTACCAAATGTTTACCAAAATTGTTAAAATGAAAAAAGGAACCCGGATACCACTGAAAGACCCTAAGCTAATTTTTTTAAACCAAGACCCATTGCAATCTCTGTCTGGCACCCACCCGCTCACAAATTTTTACCAAAAATGTAAAAATTAAAAAAAAGAAGCCCGGGCTCAACTGGAGAACCCCCTAAACGAATTTTCCAAAAATTTATACCCATCACAATCGCTTCGTGGCACTCGAAAACCCTCTTTACCAACTTTTAACAAAATAGTTAAAATTTAAAAAACCCAAGTTCCAATGGATGACACTCTGGACTGGTAAACATACTTACCAATTTTCAACAAAATCATTAAAACTATAAAAATAGAGTCTGAATTTTCCTGAAATCAAGACCAATGGGGATCACCTTATACCACTTAAAAACACTTCTTACCAATATTTACCAACATCGTGAAAATTACAAAGGAGCCCGAGTTCCACTGAAGAACCCCCTAAACTATTTTTTTCGAAATCAAGACCGGTCACAATTGATTCTTGGCACACGAAAACCCCAGCTTACCAATTTTTACCAAAATCGTAAAAATTAAAAAAAGGCCTGGGCACAAATGGAGAACACCTTCTAAATTATCAAGACCCGTCGCAATCGCTTCCTGGCACGAAAAGACGACGTTCTTCGAAGTTCGACGAAGAAATGACGTTCCAAGCATCTGATTTTGTATTAAAATAAAAAACTAGTGTTTTTTAAATAAACAACAGTAGTTGTATAAATAAATTTTTTATTTGTATTATTTTTCACAAATGATTTTGTACTATTATCATGACCGCTAGCCCGCTACAGATATTTTCGAGTCGAGGTGCATTATCTCTATTAGCACATTTCCTTCCGATAGTATATACCGAGAGTGCTAAGATAATTATTGGTGATTCAGAATAGGAAAAATCAAAAGGGAAGTTCAATAATCGGGGAATTGGTTAAAGTTGAACCAAATTATGATTTATACGAGGACGTTGATGGTACCTTGATGGAAATATCGGATAAAATATCAAATATTGTTTCAGTACCACCGCATTCTTTAGCCACAATTGGATAATTCTTGAAACTGCCTGCATATTCAGATGTGCTATTGCGCGCTAAAATAAAAGCACAATGCTTACTACTCTTACCTTGTTTACCGGAGATGGTGGAGGAATAAAATTTATAGTCTGTCGCTAGCTTCATCACTCCTAACGCTACCACCATTTGAAGTATTACGACAATTATTTTATTTGCTCTACTAAACCACCGATGACGCTTGAAACCAAAAAGCATCCACCAGTCAACGGTGTTTTAATAAAACTTCTTTTTATAGTTGCGTGAAAAACGCTTTAGTAAAAAAGTGAAAGTACCACCCAACGTATCCTATGGGATAGTCATTGATCCAAACATTTATACTGTTGACAATGGGCACTTGAAAAGAAAAAACTAAAATAATTTTCAAAACTTAAACTATTTTTATTAATCAATTTATTGTATCATCATGTCGTGTTGCTGTTTCAGCCAACGCTAACATGGCTAAAGCGGTAATACTTCGTACATTTCGGTGTTCATCAATTAAACCATTTATTATCACTTCGATCAATAGCTTGATAATACAAGATGAAATCGCGTTTATTCGAACAGCGATTTGTTGTACGATTTTTATGCCAGTATAACGATCTTGCCATTTGGTACTCTGGCAGACCACCTTGAGGAACGATAATAATGTTGGAATGCCAAAAACAATTGCGACCACCACAAAAGCATGTGCAATGGTATTTCGTATATACGCCTCTATATTATCAATATCGGGACGCATTGCAGAAATCATTGCTGTTATACCGGTCGAATTTACTATTTTTGAGATTATCTCGTAATCTTTATATTCCTTAAGTTCAGGGTCATAAATAGTTTCTATAATTTTTAATAACACAATATCTAACATATATTTATCATAATTTTGTGCATCCACAAGCGAAGGATTAGTATCGCATTTTATTTGAGGAGTTACATCCCATCGATTATGCCGCGTTGGTTTTGATACTCGTACCTTATTTTGATTTAAGAACGATTTTTTATGTGATATTTTATTTGTATATATTTATTCTATTCCACTCATTTTCGTGATTTTTTGGTCAAGAAAATCACTGGAATAATTAAATCCTACAATTGAAAATTGAATCCAATATTTCCAGAAAATTATTTCAATATCGATTTCATATAAATTTTCAAGATTCTCGCTCGAATTAATGATCCTTCACCTAAATACATATATATATATGTAGTTTCCCAAATTATACCTACGTTTACTGATATACATACATTTACCGTAACTTAAATGTAAATGTAGTTTTTGTAGTTAATTCTTGATTTTTGTGAACGTAAATGTCATAATTGTGCCTTTGCAACACAAATAATTTACTATAATAGCCTAAATGTAGCTTACAACTTTTACATTCAGCTTTTATTATTATTCAATCATACATGCCATATAAATTTGAAAAAAAAAACGAAAAAAAATTTATCTCAAGAATGTAATTTTCGAGGTTCGAACTACGATCTAAAATTTTAAAATCCACAACGCTAACACCTAGACTACTGCGGCATGGGAATTTGCCGAAAAATTACTTGGTTTTATAAAAAGTTTTGAGCATTCTACTAAATTATATAATATGTAGATAGATATACACAATGTGACGTATCAACATAGAGAAAGATAAAATTTGTCAGATCTTTCTGTAATTTGGTATACAGATGAAGAAAAATATTCTAAGAATAATTTCCTTTTACATCATATCGGAAAAATCACGGAAAATGCGAGAAAATCGCGAATTACCACTCGGAAAATTCGTCGGGAAAAGACTAAAAAAAATATGCTGATCATCCAACATTAATTTAAATTTTTTTTTTTTTGTCGTGATTTTTGAAAAATGGACATCCATGAAAAAAAAATCATAAAAAAAAAATTAAATACATCCCAACTCCGTATGCTGCTAACTACGCAGCTGTACTATTTAAAAAAATCATCAAACATTCTTTTCTATAAAAAAAAATACACAATACATATCGCTCATTTGCTGCAACAATGACACAATTTAAAAATAACAAATGTTATAATTTGAGAGACATTTCCGTTTGTCTTGTAGTGAGCTTTATAGCTTTAGGTGTGTCGTTATATCAGTTTTAACTATATTAAAAAGCCGATATTTCTCTATAAATAAGTCAAAAACGACCGATTTTGAGTTATGCCATTGTGGTAGCAAATGAGCGATATACAATTGACCATTTTAGAGATGGCGCTGTAAAATTTGGATAATTTTTCCAGATTTGAAGGCTTTACGGAGTTTTCCCAGACTTGAGACCAGACTCAATCGCATTTTCATGCAAAAAGACATCATATAGCAATTTTACGTCAACGAAATCGGTCTCGAAGTAGTTTTTCGTGCGGACATATATACATACCCGCAATTATTGCTCGTTTAATAATATAGAAGATAAGCCATTTCTCGCACATGTGCGTAAAATACATTTTTGTATAATATGAAATAATTAATCGCATATTTATAAAACATTTAATAATTAACTTTTTAAATGAACAACCAAAACAAATTGGTAGAATAGCGTTTGCTTAAAATATTTCGTTTAACAAGTTCATTTTTCAATCTTGTGCGGTAAGAATGTATTTTTCGCCCATGGAACGAGAAAAAAAACGGACGCCAATAAGAAAATGTTTGTGCGAAAAAACATTGTTTATTTATTAATAAAATACTATATTCAATCGTTGGTGACAATGAAATGTTGTAACTTGAAAATTTCAATTTAAATCTTCACATCTTCAATCATAAAATGACACAAACAGTAAACAAATGTATTTACACAAAAAAATATAAATCACGACATGACGTTTTAATTTAAATTTTTTTTTTTTTTTTTGTAATTAAAATTCTTTTTTCCACTTGTTTAATTACATTTCATACAGTGCTAAATTCTATTCTTACTACTCATGTTGTAATCGCATTTAATTCATTCAAAATACATTAAATGAATCGCTTAAATCTTAGAAATTATTTCCTTTTTGACTTTGAAAATTTGATTTTTTTTATTTTGATTTTATGATTTTTTTGGCAACGAACCAAAGTGTTAACAGACTTTTTATATTGAAACGCAAATTTTGTATTATTTTCATTTACATATACCAGCACGGCCTTTAACACTTCCATGTGACCTTGATTATGTTACTTGTTTTATGGTGTGGGTGGTTTATACTCGTACACTTACATATGAATATGTTTATAAATGACTGTTGTTTTTTATTATATTTTAAAGGTATAACCATTTTCCAACATTTTCTTTAAAAGGAAAAAGGGAAATTTTTTTTGTTATTGATTGTATTTGCGATACGTGCACATACCATATAATTCAAATTACGAGAGCTTTTTTCATTTTTTGAGTTTGTATGAAGCTTGGAAGTTGGAACAAAAACAAATACAACTGAATTTACGAATACATAGAAATTTTGGTAAAGTAAAATATAAAAGATCTAGATAATATTAAAAGATGATTTTCCACTTTAAACCAATCGTGTTAAATTCCATTTTGTGGTGTTTATTGATTAAAAATAACATTTCAGCTTATAGACGCCTAGTTCATTGGTATTTAACAAGTTCAACTTAACCCAATGATAGCGTAACATTTAATCACCCATGGCTAGTGATGTAAACGGTAATATTCTCGGTGGTAATATTACCGGTAAAATAGGTAATTTTAAATTAAATTAACCAAAGTTTTTTTTTTTTTTTTTTAAACACCTTTATTGATATGGCTACTACAATCTTAAACATTATTAATTCATTAGTAAGGTTGACATTAGTACTTATAAAATAAGCATAAACTTGTGTGGGTCTGCTGGACCAGTGTCCAGTTCCCTTGAGATATATTATTCATACGGTTAGCTCATGTGGTTTGATTCGTTTGAGTCGCCTTACTTCGTTTGTACTGTCCAGTAATTGTACGGCCTCAACGTTAGTGTGGGTAAGAAGTCTCTTGTCATGTTTAATGGCACATTCGCGGATGACGTCGTCTATCAATTGTATTTATAGATCATTGTGTATTTCCCTGTTAGTCTCAAATCGGTAAGCGTTGGTGACCATTCGAAAAATTTATTTTGGCCACGTTGTATAATGTCTCTATTTGATTTATGAGTACAACCCCACAGCTGCGCACCATACATCCGTATTGGTTTGAAGATAGTTTGGTGGACTAGTCTTTTGCAATACAGGTTCATTTTGGAATGATGCCCAATTAACCAGTATATTTGACGTTGTTTTAATCGTATCTGTTCAGCTTTTGATCTCATGTGATGTTTCCAGTTGAGCCTTGAATCTAAATGCAGACCAAGGTATTTTGCTGATTCAGCCTGCGGCACTTGCATCCCATTGAGATATATGTGTAGACTGTTATTTTTGTGTCGGAGCGTAAATGTCACATGGGTTGATTTGAGCTCATTAAGCACGATTTACCAGTCAATTGTCCATTTAGTAACGTTGTTCATTGCTCGGTGAAGATTATCCACTGCCCTTGGTTGTGATTCGTCTACTGACATAATTACAGTGTCGTCAGCGAACGTGCCGATGAATGTTTTATTCGTTGTAGGTATGTCCGCAGTGTAGAGAAGGTAGAGGAGGAGTCCCAATACGCTTCCCTGCGGAACTCCCCCTACATAGCGTTGGATAAAAGTCAGAACATGTTTCTTCATGGATGACTCTGAATTGGCGATCAGAGAGGTATGATTCAAGCAGCTGGTAATAGTTTTGTGGTAGCATTTTGCTCATCTTGAATGTCAATTCCTCGTACCAAACCCTATCAAAGGCCAGAGATACATCCAGAAATGCGGCGGGGCAATATTTCGTTTCTTCTAACGCTTGCTGTATTACTTGATCTATTGTGGAGTGGTTATTCCTGAATCCAAATTAAAAATCAGGAACGTTTACCATTAGCTTTAGACGTTTTAGTAGTAGTTTTTCAAACAGCTTTGATAAGGTCGGAAGCAGTGAAATTGGCCTGCATGATGTTACTTCTTCATCTGGTTTACCTGGTTTCTACAACATATTTATTTGGGCCGTTTTGAAGCATTTGGGTACATACTTCAATCTCATACAGGCATTAAATAAGTATGTGATCATGATGATTGCTTTGGGTGGAAGTTCCTTGAATAGACCCGGTGATATTTCATCAATTCCTGGTGCCTTTTCATGGCTAAGATAGACAGGTGTTACGTCAATGTTGGATTGAATGTCATGGGGTTGAAACACTGTTGTCTTATCGAACCCAATTGCCTTGAGCATTTCTTATAGGTGGTACTCGAACTACAGGTCGTTTAAATTTTCTGGTTGCTTTCCATAACGAGTAGTCCTTATCCATGTCTGGACCTAGCCCGCTTAAGTAGTTGTCGAAGCAATCCTGTTTTTCAACTTTGTTACTTATTCGATTGAAGGTGGTCTTGTCAGCGGGATTTCTGGTGAGATGTCATATTCTCCTTGCCTTTCTCCTTTCCTTGATTTGTTCCCTGATTTCAGCCGGGTATTTGACTTCAATATCCGCTTTGTCCTTTAATTCTGGAGTAGCTAGACTGGCGGCCATACGAGTGTATTCACTGAAATTGTTTGTTTGTTGTTCCAATTCTTCATTACTTTTAATACTAACTTTTAATTCAACTAGCTCTTCCAGTTTTTCTCTGAAGAGATCCCAATCCGTGAATCTATTAGTAAGGTTTTGCTTCTT
This sequence comes from Tipula vernalis, assembly GCA_958295665.1. Lineage (NCBI taxonomy): Eukaryota > Metazoa > Arthropoda > Insecta > Diptera > Tipulidae > Tipula > Tipula vernalis. The sequence continues at coordinate 121,875,396 of OY282559.1, forward strand.
TTTTTTCTTGATGACTATAGCGCTTACTGACAACAGTACAGGAATATGATCAGATGTTAAGTCGTTAATTCCTTCGACTCTAGTGTAACTGGATGAAATACCTTTTATGATGAAAAAATCAAGTAGATCTGGTATTTTCCCTGCATCTGTTGACATTCACATTTTCCGTTCACATTTGTTTTCTAGAATGGCATTGAATAAAGCATTTCCTTTCCCAGGAGAAATTAGCCTGGAACCCCAAGCTGCATGTTTTATATTATAGTCCCCTCCAATAATAAATCTTGGACCGAGCTTATTAAAGATGTTATTAAATTGTAACTTCGTTGGTGTATGCCGTGGAGGACATTTAGATAACAGTTGCTTGCATGTAGCTTTCTCGAATATCCTCTTCTTGATTATGTTTGATATTATTTTTAATTAGTACAGCTGAACCACCTCTGGCTCTTTCACTAAGATGGGTAGTCCAGTAGGAATTAAATCCCTTTATTCTGAAAAAGCTTTTGTTGGACAAATGCGTTTCTGAAATAAGTTCAATATCTATGTTGTTTGTATAGAGATATATTTCCAGTTCTTGGGCTCGTTGGTTGAGCCTATTAGCGTTCCAAGTTACAATGCGTACGAACGAGTTAATCATTTGTGTGTTTGCTGATTTTTTTTGCTAGGCGGATAGAAATTAATTTCTAGTTTTGCCACCCTTTCTGTTAAGTGACCAAGTGTCTGTTGAATTTGACTAAGCTTTTTAATAATTTCAAAGTTATTAGACTCGTTATTAACTTCTATGTGTTTGTTGTTTTGGTTTGATTCATCAGCAGATAATTTGGTGATTTGCGCATAGGATAATCCAACTGTGGATGGTGTGATTATTGTTTGTGGTTTAGCAGCTTTGGTTTGTAATCGCTGTACTACTCTTGTTCTATTATTCTGTTGACTTTTAATTTTGTTCTGATATACACAGCATCCTTAATAATGTTCAGTATGTCCTTGTTATGACAAAGAGCACATGATGGCACGATATCTGGTTGTTTTAACGCATTCGGTTTGACAATAGCAAAAACTCTTGGTATGTCCAAGTTGTTGACAATTCGTACATTGTGGAATGTCCCTTGTCTTGTTAGGTGGCTCAATTTTAACTATACAGTACGCAAGTTTCTTGATGTTGTATACTTCTTTATTGTTGCCTTTTTGTTTTAAGTCGATGTAAAACAATGTAAAGTGTTTCCTGTCTTTTACACCATTAGTTGTGACCATTTTGTATATGTTAGTAATACCTATGACTTCATGTCCCATTTCTTCTAAGTCTGCTTTAATTACATCGTGACTAATGGAAGATGGTAAGCCTCTGATAAACACTCTATAAGCCTTTTCGCTCTTCAGCTGGTAGGTGTGATATTCTATATTTTCTGATTGGTTGCTGGGTTCTTTTTTTAATCTCCAGTAATTTTTTTCACATTTCTGTAATCATTTTCATTTTGAAAGGTAATTTTAATGTCACTATTTGAAAGCGCCTTGAAATTAGTTGATTCACTAGTGGTTTTTTATTTCTTTTTGTCGAAACAGCTCGAAATTTTTGATATTGCTCACGTTAATGAGTGGAGGCAGTTGTATTTTTGGGTTTTTCTGTTCAATGATCACAATTTGTGTAGTATTTTTTTGGAGGAGTTTTCGTTTTTGTGCGCCTGCGTTTCCTAGCATTTCTGTTATCAGCACTGGAAACTTCTTTTTCCAATTCTTCCTCATCTGTGCAATAATCCACTCGACTCTGAGCACTGAATCTATTATTCTGTTGAAAAACTGGAAATTGCCGCAGTAACCAGTTGGAATTATTTGAATGTTCATGTTGACTGGATGATGGCTGAATATGGTTGGAAAAAAGATTGTTAACTCGTGCTGAATCCTCAGATGTGCTATTTTTAACCTTTTCTTTTAGTGTAAAGTTTTCTCTCTTAAGTTCAGCAACTTCATTGCTCAGCTACGCGATTAGTTTCTCCATTTTTTGAAATTTATTTAACAGCCCATCGCTGTTTATAATATTTGTTGATGCACTCGGCATTTGTTCTTATAATAAGTTACTTTTTCAGTGGAGACTGCGTTGTTTGCAAATATTTTTTGTATTGGTGATCTGATTGTAATGGAGCCCCTTCGGAATGAACGTTGTTCCTCATTACTCTTTTGACCGTTGATATCGCTTAGCTTATTTTTGCTATCATTAGAATTTTGTAGCAATGTTTGGTCTCCCCTAAAATCCATGGGACCGACCTCGAGAGAGAGTGGATTTTCCTGAACATCAGGTCTGCCACCTAGGGTATTAATTTCCTTGTTTGTTTTTATCCATTGCGTTTGATTGTTTATAGTGTTATTACACTCGCCTCTAGAAGTTCAGCCGTTGTGATACATTAAAAATGCAAAACAAACGTTGCCCAGGTGCTACCGCGTGGAGGTAAACTAGAGACAGTTGATGGTTTCTACATACATAGTTGCAACGTTTGAGTATAAACCAGTTTATAATTGGCTATAAACGGTCAACGCCTACCCTATTGAAACAAACCCAGCACCCCCAACACATAAATATTACCCAAAGTGGTGTTTTTTCCAAACAACTCAACTAGTCTAAATGCAAAAAGAGTTGTGACGCCACTGCATTATACTTCCTTATGTACTATTAACCTACAATTTACTACAATTTTAACTAGAAAAGTGGCTGCAACGTCTTAGTCGATGAAAACGCCCCAGTATGCTGGAATTTCGTTGACAACATGAGGCCAAAGTAATACCAGATGGTTGATGAGCTATTATACGAGCAATTTTCGTGTCTGGTGCTCCATTAGGCTCAACCACAAAGTCGGCTTGTGTTGATTTTTTCAAGAAATTGCGACCGTTCTATAAACTTCCTTCGAGATACCAACTTTCCAATCAATTGTTGGGCCTTGAGTACCATCTCGTTGAAGGGTCAGTTTTACCAAAAATTGCCGGCGCATCTGACGTTACAGACCGATGATTGGTCGAACCTACGCAGGGACTCCATAACAAATTATGTTATCAATACAATACACGCAAAGTTTTTTTCTATAAATCTACTCACTAAGGAAAATCGACATTTGGGTTTTAAAGTTGCTTTTCAACAAAGTTGAAGCAGTGTTAAAAGACGTCGAGATTTATAAATTTATTATATAAAAAATGGTTATCCCTATACTACCGAGTATGGGTGCATCTGCCATGGACTTAACTTGCTCATTGTCGATATCTTCAAGATTCAGTCTATCAACAGTTTGAAATTTTCAGTCAGTCATACGGATGGTTTCGGAAATAAAAAAACTCGCACATTTTTCATGCTACAATCGACCTACATTCATGCTACATCAGGTATGCCCTGAAGGCGCTGGCTATCGAGGATTAAGTGAAGTCAGTTATGAAGGCATCTACGATCTCCTATTCGAAATTGTTCACTGTGTACTATTTCCGATTGAAAAATGGCCATCTTTTATTGAGAGTTTACTGTTTTGTATAAAGTAGTGTAGGTACTGTTTTATTAATATAAAACAAACTTTTGAACAAAATGAATGCGCCAATTACGAAGAACTTATAAGTATTTTGAAAGGTTGTTGTGTGAAGGTTGTTTTCATACCTAAGGCGGGAAAACGCTCACACTGCAATCCCAAAGACCTAAGACCGATTAGCTTGTCTTTCTTCCTTTTTAAAACACTGGAAAGACAAATAGAAGCTCATATTAGAGGCACGATTGTGTCGGAAAAGCTGTCCAAATCTCAACATGCCTATTGCAAGGGGAGATCTGTAGAGACTGCTCTTCATTCACTTGTATTTTTCATTGAAAAATCTTTCGAATATAGAGACTACGCAATGGTAACCTTCTTGGATATTGAGGGGGCCTTTAACAATGTGCTTCCAGGGGCTATAACTCGGGCACTTTCAGATCTGGGAGTGGATAAATCACTCAAGGACTGGATAGATCAGATGCTAAGAGGCAGGATCATAAATGCCAGTGTTGGGGAATCCTCCGTCAGAAAATTTGCAAGCAGAGGTACACCGCAGGGTGGCGTACTGTCTCTCCTGCTTTGGAACTTGGTCATAAATGACCTGTTGCTCAGACTGGAGGACGGTGGCTTCAAGGTGGTTGTCTATGCGGATGATGTTGCTATTGGTGTCCGTGGTAAGTATCCCGGCACCCTTAGTGAGCTTATGCAGAATGCCCTGGGCACTCTTTTATTATGGGGCAATGGCTGCTGTGGGTTGAATGTGAACCCACACAAAACCGAATTGGTTCTCTTCTCTAGGAAATATAAACTTCCTAAGATAGATCCTCCCACTTTAAATGAGTTCAGCTTGACTTTTACAGTTGAAGCGAAGTTTCTGGGTCTCGTTTTGGTATTGGAAACTCAATATTCTGGAAAGGGTAAAGAAAGCTTCGGTAGCGCTGTACTCTTGCAAAAATGCCATTGGGAAAGGATGGGGGCTGGAGCCCCGCATCGTACATTGGCTTTATACAGCAGTAGTCAGACCCATACTCTTGTATGGGGTAATAGTCTGGTGGCCTTCTCTTGACAAAACTGTCAACCAAAAGTTGTTGACAAAAGTTCAGAGAACAATCTCTCTGTGGATCAGTGGTGCACTGAGGAGCACATCCACTCAGGCACTAGAGACTCTGCTATTTTTGACTCCTCTAGATATCTTGGGGAAATAGTTGGCAGCTTGTACTGCCATACGGCTGAAACCCATCTTAATGTGGACCTGCAACAATACAGGGCACTCATCTATTTTGTGCAACAAACAAATTCCCAAGACCACCGACTATACTGTCCCATCACTATCCTTTGACACAAAGTTCTGGACTAGGATCCCATCCAGGGAGGACTGGATGATAGGTGCAGTTTTGGAACCAGGAGTTATAAACTTCTTCACTGATGGTTCAAAACGGGACAGGAATGTCGGGGCTGGAGTGTTCTGCGAGGAACTTCTGTTAAATCTCTCCTTCCGTCTCCTCGACTATTGTAGCATTTTTCAAGCTGAAGTAACTGCAATAAAGGAAGTCGTAGACTAGTTGAGGTAAAGTGTAATATCAGTTTGTGATATTCGCATATATAAGGACAGTCAGGCTGTCATTAAAGCGCTTCAATCACGCCTCCTCACGTCGAAAGTAGTCCAGAACTGTCTCTCATCTCTTAACGAGATGGCAGATCAGTACAACGTCCACATTTTATGGGTCCCAGGACATTTCATAAGTACAGGGAATATAAACGCCGATGAACTGGCTCGACGTGGTACAATGGACCACTTCTCAGAAAGCAGAAAGGATATTGAAATGCCTCTTGCGGTATGCAAACTGCTGCTTCAGGAAGAATCTAGCAAGCTGACGAATGACAGATGGTCAAGTATCACATCTTGCGTAATAACTCGGCAAGTCTGGCCAAAGTTGGACTTTGCGAGATCCAAACAGCTGATCTCACTTCAGCGAAGTCAGATCAGTGTGGTTGTTGGAGTGATTACGGAGCACTGTCTCATAGGGAGGCATGCGACTAGACTTGGTGTCTTCTCACATGACTACTGTCGTAGTTGCGAGGACGAAGAGGAGGAAGAGACAGTACTTCATCTTCTTTGCACCTGCTCTCGTCTGGCACGAACAGACTAAAGTTTCTTGGGGCACCCCTCTTCAAAGACCTGACGGACCTCTGTAGGATGGACTTTAGGAGTATCCAGCGATTTGTTAACAGCTTAAAATGGTTCCAAAGAGTTGGAGGAAATAATTATTGTGGTATGGCTAAGGACCATTTTTTTGTGTCTATGCCTGGTCCTAGTGGACCGCCACCCAAACCTAACCTAACCCATAAGTATTCTTAAATCACGGGCCGCAAATTTGCTTGAACCAGGGGGCCTATTCCCGAACACACAGTTGTGTATTGACAATTATGCCAATTTGATAAAAATGCTGCACAATTTTACGTGAAAATGGCATTCTCGTTCGCAAGTGTAAATTATATTTCTTAACTAGAAAATTGTAATAGATTAAAAAATGTTTTGTAGTAGATTCCTTTGAAACTGCCAAATTCAAAACAAAAGTTCAGTTATGAGTACAAAACAAACGAAAAAGCGATTTAAATGCATTATTGTGATTTCGACAGTAACTATATTGTTATTGCCGGATTCACAATATTGTGTAACGTTATACACCACTTTGATTGTGACAGCATTTATGTATTCGGGAATAGGCCTAAACTTGAAGCGACTGAATTTATTTTTAATGTCGCAGAACTTCACACAAAATATAAGGACAAAAAATAGAAGGGCAAGAGGATGACTTGGAGGAAAGTAAGAATAATTCGGTTATGGATGTTGTTGAGGCTGAGGATGATAAATGCGTCGGCGAGTATCAACCATACATTAACTAAAGAGTTTAATTGATCATAAACTCATATTTATGTAAAATTTATTATTTACTGCAGGTGTTGAAGGCAACGACCTTGCCGGCTACCGATGAACACCACGTCAAGGAAGTCAAGGATTTGGTTCTGAAAAATCAGTAGGGTTGGCCACCTTTTTAACGGAGTCAGCGTCATCAATACACATGTGCCCATGTCCTCTGCATTCGTCATCGCGGCCATTATCGGTATCACCAGCGACATCATCAACATGAACAGCAGCAACAACAACAGCAAGCGTCTAACATTAGGAGCAACATCATTATCAACAATGGGGCCGGCAGCACTACTAAAATTAACACCATCGTCATAGCAGTCATCAACATGGCTACCATTGACAAGACAGCATCAGCATCATCATCACCAACAGCAGCTCCAGCAACAACAACAGCAGCAAAAAACACCGGTATCATCATCAACAATGATTCATTTTTTTTTAAATTTTTGTAATGTAAATTTTTCACCATTTTTATTTTTCCCCATATTCATTTTTTACATATTTTTTTCTCTTATTTTGTTTTATTTAAATGGCTCTGCAAAATGTCGCACGGCAAAGCGACCACCCAGCCATTTCACACCGCACCCCGCACCTTTTTTTATACGGCCACAGTCGAGACTTACTTCGACTGCCGCCGTATTACTTTCCATGTCACTCAGACAGTCGAGAGTCACTTTGACTGTCCCACCCTCAATCGGCCACAGTCGAGTGCGGGACTGGCCTCAAAGCGGCCACTGTCAACACCTCTTTGTAGGCTCCAAAGCGGACTCCAGACTTCAGAATTCATTTTCTGGTCTGGCAAATCACCGTTGATAATTATGCCAATTTGACAAAAATTCTACACAATTTTACGTGAAAATGGCATTCTCGTTCACAAGTGTTACGTGTATTTCTTAACTAGAAAATTGTAGTAGATTCCTTTAAAACTGCCAAATTCAAAACAAAAGTTCGGTTACGAGCAAAACAAACGAAAAGCGATATAAATGAAATATTGTGGTTTCGACAGTAACTATATTGTTATTGCCGGATTCACAATATTTTCTAAAACTGTACACCACTTTGGTGTTCTCCTACACAGCTACTGACGCAATCATCGACTGACCACATACTCCTCTGTCTCGGCCCATCGACTTCGTTAATGAATTTTACGAGTTAAGACATTTCAACGGAGCGATCACCACTCTGAAACCAACCATGTTTCACAGGGAGGGGAAATCACTTGCGGCGGAGTCCTGTAGCGCCTTATACGTGCTCCGCCACAATGTATCAACTACATACATTGGAGTCCGAGTTCACCCAATCACCAATATAACGTTTGAGACCGCTCATCGTTGTCATCACTATTGGGAACGCACTCGAGTACAACACGAATACAACAAATACTGTTCCCACATGAAGTGACACAAAGAAAAGAAAATTAATTTTTAACTTCAGTCTGAAACTCACGCGGTGTTAAAATGGTGGTGAAAAATAATAAATAAAATATTTATAAATTAAAACAATAAATAAATATTTGGAAATTTTATTATCATGAAAATACCAACTACTTAAAATATAAAATACAAAACCAAATATATAATTTATGTTAATAAATATGTGTGTTTTTATTATAAAAAAAAATGGCGTAATCATCACGGCATAAACGAATGCGCCATATATATCTTTGATTTTCACAGTAAGCATACTTTTGAACTCGGCTCCAAATAAACTCGTGGATTGTTATAATTTATTACGATTGTACCTAGGGTAGAATAGAATAAGTTGATTAAAAGCACAAGGTTTACTACTAGTAGTGACACCTAGGTTAGGGTATTTCATAATTTGTTCATTGTACTAGAATGGAAATTTTCAATGCTAAAACTTTCTACATTGTACCAGATGTTTTTACTGGAAAGAGCATGAAATTTCTAGAAGTTTGGTTTCAGTATATAAAAAGGGGAATGAGATCGAATTGGATGATTTGTATTTGGAACGCGATAGTGTGAAGACGAAACCGAGTAATTTAAAAAGTGAATTGGTGCGTCATAAAAATTATAAGTAATTTTGTGAATTATTGTTAATAAATTGAATTGTTTTGTTTAAAGGTGGATCCGCACGATGTGTTTTTACAAGTACTTTTACAAATGTGTTAAAATTTGTGACAATTTTTTATGGCCACATGTTGTATTTTTGCTGTTGTGATTAATTAATTGAGATTAATTGTTGTGAGTAATATTCGAAAATGACTTTTATCCATTTTGGTATGTTTTTACACAGTGTATAACCTCAAAAAATTAAACAAATGTCATCATCAACCATGGTTTTGACCATAATTTTTCCTTTATTTTATTTTAATTGTAGGTAAATGAATCTAAAGAAATCAAAGTCGCCTGGCCATAAATTAATCTATCGCGGTCCATATTAATATTGCAAAACACAAATGTTTTTAATGAAGAGGTGTGGATGTGATTTTCAACTTCACAAATATTTTAAAACACACTTGTATTTTTTGACGTATTTTCGTTTGTTAGAACATAACTGAAAACACAACGTGCGGATCGACCTTAATTCACAATCCAGTGATTCGAACCTTGATTGACAAGGCAAAAACGTAACAAATTAATATTTTTACGGTGACATCTAGGTTATAATAGAATAAATTGCTATAATAGCGTAATTTGTACTAAAATAGTGTCTTGGCCAAAATTATTGTACCCCTCGTAAATACAACGTATTTCAAAATGTAGGCTAATATTGTCACGTTTTTACCTTGTCAGCTATGGTTCGAAACACTGGATTTTGAATAAAACAAAATACTACAATTTTATCGTAAAAGAATTTATTTATTTAACACGAAAATAAATTCAACACTGTCCACCTCTAATTCCTGTATCGCACCAATTCACATTTTAAATTACTCGGTTTAATCTTCACACTATTGGAACGCAATACTAAAACTAAACTTCTAGAAATTTAATGCTCTTTTCAGTAAGAATATCTCGTACAATGAAGAAAGTTTTAGCATTACGAAAATTTCCTTTTTAGTACAATAAACAAATTATGAAATACCCTAACCTAGATGTCACTAGTAGTAAACTTTGTGCTTTTAACCTAACTTATTCTATTGTATCCTAGGTGTCACCGTAACAATCTTTTTTAAATTGGTAATGTGTAAACCCTTGTGAGCGGAAGAGGTTTCTACGATTTGCGTTAGTTTAGATTTTATAGGTAAAATGCTGACTTACACATTATTGTTTATTACGATGGCATCCATTATGAACGTGACAGTCAACACGTTCAAACAAATAAATTAAATCGTGATCTATTATTACTTCAGATTCACCATCGGATAAATTATAATTTGTATTTTTTTTTTGTTTTTGTATTATCAAAGCAAATTTTAATTTTAGAATAACTAGAATTTATATTTAGAAAAACACACACACACGCACTTGTTTTATTTATACATTAATAGGCAACAGATATATACACATGTAGATTTATGTACTGTAAAATTTCGCAAAAAAGCCTTATCATTCCAGAAATAAACAAAAATAATTAATTTGGGTTACTAAAAATACATCACACGGTGGTTGCGACGTACGTAAGTGTTTTCATGTGAATCATACACATTTTTTATTATATACAGTATACGTGTGTGTGTATACTCGTTTAAGTGAGAATAATTTTGGCATCCCGCATAAAACAAAATTTTTCTGGTGAGAAAAATTACAAAAAAAAAAAAAAAAATTTGATTACAAACAAATTTTTATTCTTTATATTTCCGGTATACGCCCATTACTTTTTGACAGTTTTACTTGTAAACCTTCATTAAGATCAGAACGAACGAGAAGGCATTTATTTAGCTGCAAAATTTTGAATTCAATCTGATTGATGACTTTATGTAAGGGCAGCTGTGCAACATCTATTGTCGTCTATTTTTAATTTTGGTTTGATAAATGTTTTCGTTTATCAAATTTAGAACTAGTTTAAACGCATTGAATCGGTTGAGACAGTTGTGGGAGGCCTTGAGTAGGTGTTACATTATAAGAGCGCTATTTCTGTTTACTATGTTAAGATGATATTTAATTAATTTAATTCCTGTTTCCTACGCCGTCGTCAAACGTACCCCTGCTACTTGGTAGGACATAAGTTGATTTGTTAGACTTTGGTATTATGAGGAGGAGAATTAATGTCCGGAAGTGTCACAGTTACCTGAGTTATGGTCACGTTAGAGGAAACTGTACAGGTTCAGACTGCAGCAACAACTTTTGGAAATGTGGGCAGTATGGGCATAGAAATTTGTGGGTATGTCAAAACCGAGATGCTCCCCCTGTGCCGGTCAACAAGGCGCCCAGCGGTATCTAAATCAATTTCATGGATTGGGCCATTGTGAGACCTTCAGGAGGACTCTTTATGCCAATATAGGATATTTCTGGAAACGTAGGTCCTCAGATGGTGATTGTCAGTGAGCAGAACCAGGACGGGAATGATTTAAGTTAGCTCTATGACCATTGTGGTAATATGGATGGTTAATACTCATTGAATTATTATCCATGACCATCGCTTGACACCACAAATCACCTCTCACTAATATAGGAGTTCCAATCCCTCCGACTCTTTTCAGGAGTACTGATAGTAGCCGGCGATTTCAATGTCCCAGAAGAATACCAGAGAGAAAGTCGTCATGGAGGTGCCCTTGATACTGCTTGAATAGAAAATTAACGCCGGCATACCGAAGTCCAGGCTTCGGTTATAACGCTAAAACACCGATAATTTGTTCGCCAGATTGGAGATTTACATTGAACATGGCTAAGTTGGATACCAAGAAACGTGTCGCGTCTCTGGAAACAGGAACATAGAAAGACTGCTTTGGCGAAGAGTACACCGAGCACAATTGAGCCAATCGCGAGGTGGGCAATGATCCACAGGGTTTGAGATACAAGCTTTCAAAAACTGAGCTCGTCTTACTCTGCAAGCGGCGAATACCAACCGTTATCACCACGATAGTGGCTTCAGAGGGGGTACACACAAATCAAGGTTCGAAGCACTGGATTCTGAATGAAACAAACCACATCCATTACTCACAAACGAATTATTTTATTGAGCACAAAAATTAATTCAACACAATTTATTAAAAAAAATTCACAAAATCACTTATTATAATTTTCGCAAAATTTTACTGTTCACTTAAAATGTTAAATGTCTAATTCACTTTTTAATTCACTTTTTAATAATCACACTATCGCTTAGCAAATACTAATAATCCAGTTCGATCTCGTTCGCTTCTTATATACTCAAACTGAAACTACTAGAAATTTCATGAATTTTCAGTAAGAATTGTCTAGAATCATTTAGAACAGTTTTATCATGGAAAATTCGATTTTAGTACAGTAAATAAACTGGTTCTAAACCGCCAAAAATTGTTAAGTGTTTGTCTCAGCTTAAATCTATTTTGTAATCCATTAATACTAACTCCCGCCAGCAAATTTCGATTAAAAAATAAAACAGTGACATCTCTGGTCGACTAGTTTATTTAACGTTATAAAGTTACATGGAAGATAATTGAGCTATTTAAATGATACGGTTTTGCATATTTAATAGTGGCTTTCCAATCGACCACCGCAAGTACTTAGAAGCACTTATGGATCATGTCTTTGTTAGATTTTCTATAGTTAATCTAGCAACGACATGAACCCTAAGTGCTTATTAGTACTTGTGGTGGTTGATTGGAAAGCCACTAATCCATATAAATCAGCTGTCAAATAAGAATTTAGGTCGCGCAGTGATTAGCTCAACAAAAAATGGATTTTAGAGGTAAGTTTGAAAAGGTGAGTTAATAATTGCAAGCTTCATTATTTGGATAACATAGCAACTCAACAATTATACAAAAAACTGGGTTTTCCATATACAAGAACAATAATATTGCAAAGGTAAATGAACTTTTATATGAAATTCAAGGTTGATGAACTTGAATTAGAATATTTTAAATTATATGTTTGTTTTTCTGAATCATCATTCCTCAACTGTTAACGCTAATATTATTATTATTATTGAGAGCGCAGCTATACGCTTAAAGTAAAGGAAAGAGAGGTAAGAAAAAAAATAACAAGAGAGGATTAAATCATTCTTCAAGAATTTTATTTTGATATTGAGTTTCAACTTCTGTAAGTTCCATCGTCCAGCCCATTTCGCAAATGCATTCTTCGGACGAAAAAAAAAAACTTTGGCACTTAGACATAAGTTCATAATAAAGCTCTTTCGAACACATGCTATGGAAATATTTGTAGAACACATATAAGGCCGCCAGATTGGCCTCCACCCCATTCCGTCTGTGGAAAGGAAATTTAGGACGAACAAGTTGCTAAAATGCGAAATAATTCGCCATGGCACCATTCATTTTCAGCGAGGCGATTTTGAGCTTCGAAAGTAGTTATCGAACTCCCAAACTCTCCTCGATAAATTTAACCAAAAAAGTTTCGTGTCTATATCAACCATCGTTAGAATTAAATTGAAATGAGTTAGTAAAAGCTGTTTGGCTCCTTTAGTCTCCATCGGCTGAATTTTTGACCCATTAGGTTGGCTGGCCCCAATATAATTATCGCTAAAATTATGTTTCAAATATTGTAGGTAATTGAACTGCCGTCTGAGACGGTCAACATATCGTCGCAACTTGAAGAAACTGAAGAACGTCAAAATTGAGTGATGGCTAAAATCGTCAACCCACAGTCGCGTTTGCTGCTTTGGTATGTGTCCGTACCACTTCGAAATATGGGTTTTATCACATTTCGATTCTTGCTCCAAAAACCAGAGTAATGCCCCTAAAAACAGCGAACCAGACTCAACCTACTTGATATGACGTGTTCATCTATTTGCATGGACTGACTGCCTGGTGGTCCTGGGATACATTCGTATTTCTCCTAATCGGCTACATGAAGATTCCCACAAATGGCCACAGAACAAAATCAATGATTCCACTTGCACAGACTAACGAAAAATAGCATCATTGACAGGCAGAACAGCAAAATACACGCCATCTAAATACGGAATATATCCGTTGCTCGCTCGTTGTTCATCAGTATAACTGCTCAACATTACAATACTTTCCAATAGTTTTCTTCTATATTTGCAGCGAAGCGGTAGGTACTAATAGTTTTATACCAGATTTGAAGTGGTTTCTCCAATTCTGGATCAGATTAGTGCAAGCAAGGAAAAATCCCTCGGTAACGTTAATTCACCAGAAAAATGATTCGTTTACTGCTTTGATTATTTTTGGAAGAGGCGTTAAAAATTCAGCGGAGTCGATTAAGCAGGTCCGATGTCAATCAAACTATTTAAATGCCGTGGGATCAGATCGACACATTTGTTTGTTCGTCTGCCTGTCAACCTCACCGCCGAGATCTTTATTGATTCTTTCAAACGTTTTACTGCTCGGCGAGGGAAAATTTAAACCTTCCATAATGATTATACGACCAATTTCGTTGGATCTGGTCGTCGTTTGGCATGTTTACATCAACAAAGTATAAGGTCAGTTAATCCTGTTAAAGCTGCAACATTGGCTCAAGATGAAATTTTGGTGGGTATGGTGGCTCCCACTCACATTTAAAGTATTGGCCGCTTTACTGTGGCAAATCGAGTCAGGCCTAAATTCTTGGTCACTACCTACATAAATCTTTACCAGCACACTCAGCGAATGTATCAGCATTTCTAGAAAATTTGGTTAGAGGGCCGTCTGAAGTCAAAAAGGCTTAGGGGCGCGTTCTTCATAACGTGTCCCGCCTTTGTCGGTTTGATCCGAACCGTTACAGCAAAACGCCAAGAATCGACGTTGAAATTTCATCTGAAATTAACGAATTTTCGAATCCCTTAAGTTAGCCGGAATATTGGATATGCCGATTACCACTATCCCTTTGACATTACCAGAACGAAAAAGCTTCCATCTTTAGCGCACCTGAAAGCGCCCAATCTATGTATATACATAAAAAAAAGCGAATTGTTGCACGTATTGGGAGAAAAAGTACTAACATTTTATATTTAAAATTTACATCTTCTACAAGAAATATCCTTTGCTACAAAATATTATACACGTAAAACCGGCTTAGTTTTAAAATTTTCTTTTGTTTTTGGAAATGTCAGATTCAAACATAGTTCACATTGAAATGTTTCGAAGTGGACATGATTTGTGTAAATATTCGATTGGTACACATTCGAATTCTCGTTACTCCCGATTGTTTAAAGATAGCAGAATAACACAATTATTGGTGAATATTTTTCAGGTGAAATATTACTTCAAGTGTACATATATGTTTACTTTTTGTTTGTAGGTTACGTGCCATTTTTACCTAATAAAGGCTCCACAAAGAAAAAATATTATTGGACAAGTTACGGAAAAATCAAAGAACATGAAACGTGAAATTCGTTTTGAGCTTCTACTTCAAGGGACTGCTTGAAAGCGGCCGCCTAAGTTATGTTCGATTAAGAAAAAGATTCAGAGCCGATTTAAAATTGGTGGCATTCAATTACAATGAAGACTACGATTATTGCATGCACGTCAATGTTTTAATCGGGTAAATGGATAATATTTGTTTGCAATTTCTCAAGTCAATTTCTCATGTCTGGATGGGGCAACTACTGAGTTATTCAAAAATTTTCTACAAAACTTTCGAAGATACGGAGACCTATCAAAGTTGTGCTAAGAGTCCCGGGACAAAACAAATTTATTCAAAATCGTATTTAAGCAAATGCCATCGGGTGGAAAGTAGAACGAAACACGAGTTTATGTGAAAAATTGGTGATTTAGATTTAGAAAATTCTTGCTTTTCTTTTGATGTTGAAAATGACCATATATGACGAAATTTTAGTTTTTAAATATAAATTTTGGAGAGATAGCGCCTTACGAATAACGTCTGTTGTACTTATATTTTGGAAGAACAAATAACTTTTTAATAATGTCCTCTGCTGTAAAATTCATCCCCAAGTTTTAAATTTTAGATTATTTTCGAACAATTTGTTTTATATTACATTCAATTATGCTTAGCTGTGTACATTTAAAGAATAGAAGATGAAGCAGTAACATTATATTTTTATGATTATCATTCTAACTACTCGTATATACGAGTACAACTACAGCATAGTTTTCTTCTATTCAAACACTAGGACCAATTAAATGGAAAGAAAAAAAATTCTGGCATCATTTTCTTTTAGTTATGTTGCTTTGTACGTACTTGGGTACATCTTGTATTTTATTTATGTACTTCAACGAATTAATTTCATAAATTTATGTCATTTTTCCGTTTATATATCTATATCCGAGTATGTATGCGATGAAGAGAAGTTGCAAAAACAACAATAAATTTTTGTCATCCCAAAAATAAGAGCTAGAAAATTGGAAATCCACCCATTTTTTCATGTCAACATAAATTAATGAACAAAACATTTTTTTTTTTTTTTTTTGTAAAAATATGCTGATCGTTTTTGTGAATTTTAATATGAATGTTTAAAAAAAACATAAAATTTGGTTTCAATAACATTCGATGATGACGTTTCTGATGCACAGGGTAAATGTATTGTACAAATCTACATAACATGTAGATATTCCTGCCGGTTATGAATAACATTGCAAAGATACAATTAATTTAAATATTTCTGGAATTACAAAGTATGATTATATTTGTATGTTATTATGTTTTTATGAGCTTTCCAAGTGATTCTGTTCAGGACATACAGATTCAATTCGTAAACTTAACAGGCAATTGCAATTCTATTAGAAACGGTCCTAAATGGAATTAGGAATATCAACGATTTACTTTACGAAAGAAAAATTTACTGCTTAAGAACTACTTCTACTCTACTTTACTCTACTTAAACTGCTTTAGTATATGCGTATCAGAATTGGTGAAAAACAAAACATTAAGGTGAATTTCCGATTTAAATTATTCCTATTTTCTAATAATAACTTTTTATGAATTGGCCATCGGTGATTAGTGCCCTTTGAACCAGACATCTTCTATGATATTAAACGATTTTTTGTTTTTCTTTATCATTTTTTGGTGGTGCTACAGTAGTTTTCAAATTTGGCTTGAGGCCTGATCGAGGACGATCAGAGCTAAACTAAATTCCATACATCAAAGTTCCCAACCTTTAATATGTCTGTATCCGACATTCCCACCTTGAAACAACCAGCTCTTGAAAGGTTTTGGAAAATATTCCACTCGGTCACTGTGTTTGAGGCGGCCAAATCCCAAATGAAAGTCTTGATGTTCTTATCAAAAGCGGTGGCTCGAAAAAGTGCAACTTCAACTACCAAAAATTGTAATGGGCTGGTGGCACTAACTGAAAATTCCGAGGAAAGTTTATAAAACTTTTACGACTAACATGGATAACTATTGCTTCCGAATTTGAGAGAATTATAGGACACTATTCGGGCACGTTTCCTGATTACAAATTCTCATTCTCAACACTGGTGACAGATATACTAGGCCGAAATTATTTTGGGAATGGGAGTAATTGATGGCGAGAGATGTTTTGTAAAGAAACGCGATGTTTTCGTTACAAAAATAAATAACGAAAAAGTATTAACGAATTAAAGCAGAATATTTAGCAAAATGAGAATTGGTGCATAGTTTTAGAACATAGCGAACAATAACGAATCAAGAAGAGAAGTCGAGACCATTGCGGAAATTATTTAGTGCTCAGTTGTCGGGGTTCGCTGACTTACAGGTTTCAATTACTAGACAGCACCTATCTCGTCTACATGCCACACTATGTTGATGTTTCGTTATGTTTTATTTTTTTTCGATTGACGTTTTGTTTTTAAACCCTTTCTATATTCCAGAGGATTTTTTTCATTTTCTATACCGTTTGTGAAATGTTAGGTTTCGAAACCTATCTTTAGAGGTATCAAGACCCGCAATCGGAGCAAAATTGCAGTTCTTGGAATTTTTTTACTCAGAATTTGCTGATTTATAGTCAGGTAATTTTCAAAAAATTCGAATTTTTTACGAAATGTATGGAGATACTCGAGCAATCCAAATGCATGTTGGCACAACAATTACAAGTCCCGAAACCTATCTTTAAAGATATCAGGAACTGTAATCGGAGCATAAATGCAGATTTTCGATTTATTGGCTCAGAATTTGTTCAAATAGTAAGGTGTTTCAAAAAATTCAATTTTCTATGAAATGTACGGAAAGAATCAAGCAATCTAAATGCGTATTGGTCCAACAATTACAGGTCCCCAAAGCCATCATTGTAGGTATCAAGAGTCGCAATCAGAGCACAATTGCAGATTTAGGGTTTTTAGGTTCAGAATTTGCTGATTTATAGTAAGGTGATTTTAAAAACCCCGAATTCTCTATGAAATATATGGAACTATTCAAGCAATCTAAATGCATATTGGAACAACAATTGCAGGGCTCGAAATCTATCTATAGAGGTATTAAGAACCAAAATCGGAGCACAATTGTAGATTTTGGATTTTTTTTTTGCTCAGAAACAGCATTTTATGGGGGGATTTTATGGGGGGATTTTCAAAAAAACGAATTTTCTATTAAATGTGTAAAAATATACAAACAATCTAAATGTGCGTTGGTTCAACAATGGCACTTGTTTTTGAATTTTTTTTCAATTATGAGGCTAACAGGAAGAAATACCAAAACTATTGTTAAAATGTTCCTAAACTGTTCTAACTACCTTTTTAGTATTTACCACCACTGCAACCGGTGTCATTTGGTATACTGACTTATACGACTAGGAAACCGAAACCAAAATAAACCCGAAGAAATTTACCGACAGAGAAGATTACTAAAGGGTGTTCCATGAAGCTGTCCTCTCCACCTTTTACGCTAGCCTTGTACGATGAGCGATATTTGTTTCACGAAAATCTAATCGGATTTATACTTTCACAGGGGGTGTGAAAAATGCTAATCGATAAAATTTAAATTATTCAATTAGACTGTGGCAGATTGTGACTTCAACAATTTTATCATAATCGGTAATACAATAAAATAGGACAAATTCTGTCCCTTAAGTCCGAACTCCGTTAAATCAAGTCGCTTAAATCGAGATTTTTCTGTGTATGTTTATTTAGACATTTGATTTTTTTCACCCAAAAATGTAAAGGGGGATTTTGACCGCGGCATCCGACTTTTTTGAAATTTTAATAAGAACTCTAAGAACTGAGAAGTTTTAAGGCTCCTACCTGTATTCTAAGACTCGAAAGTTCTTCACTCTAGTATTCGTATTAAAAACAATTCGGATAAAAATAGTTCCGTTATTCAAAAATGATCAAATTTTTTTTTATTATTCATTAAACATTGGTCTAGTTCTCAATTAAAAAATATTTGGAGTTAAACCGATGATTAATATAAACATTAATTATAAAAATTGCTTTGTTGTCACTGGTGACAATGGAGTACACATTTTTCAAAAAATAAAGTTCGAGTTTGAGTCATAGTCAAAGTCAGAGTCAGAGTCAGGGTCAGAGTCATAGTCAGAGTCTTAGTCAGAGTCAGAGTCAGAATCAGAGTCAGAGTCAGTCAAAGTCAGAGTCAAAGTCAGTGTCATAGTCAGAATCAGAGTCAGAGTCAAAGTCAGAGTCAGAGTTGAAGTTGGAGTCAGAGTCAGAGTCAGAGTCAGAGTCATAGTCTGAGTCAGAATCAGAATCAGAGTCAGAGTCATAGTCAGAGTCATAGTCAGCATCAGAGTCAGAGTCAGAGACAAAATCAGAGTTAAAGTCGAAATTCGAGTTGTATTTGGAGTTGAAGTTGAAGTCGTTTGGCTGGTGGTATGCTAAGGATTCTGTTTGATTGCTTCGAATTAAAAACCATTACTTTATGTGTTCCTTTATAGAACAGTTATATTTTATTGCGTAGATAACGCGGTGTCAGAAAGCCATTGGTAAAAAGCCCGTTTATTTGCCAAATGCGTTTGCAATTCATTCCGAATACAACGAAACACAAATCGTATTATTTGTACGTGCAAGTATTTTGAGCCTGTGCAAAATTCCAAATACTAGGTATTCCCAGTGAGACAAAGATTAAGAATTAACAACGCTCAACAAATTTCAATTCTTTCATACAATTCCATGTACACACATAAAAGTACGATGTTATACGTATATAGGAAGCATAGGAGGAAGAAAATATGGAAAATTTAAAATTTACAAAGGATTATTTTGTATTTTCCTGACCTACATCCATTACATTTCATTCATATACAATTTTGTTTTCATACTCGTATATTTGTAAATTAGTTACATTTTTGATTACCAGTTTGCTGCTGTTGTTGTTGGAAGTCAGCAGGTTGGTTTCGTTCGGTTGAATAAAATTGGAGAATGAGAACAGAAGTAGTACAACATTTGCGTCATAATAGGAAAATATGTTTTTATTTTTATATTTAGTTATAAGTAGGTGTTTATGTGTGTGTGTTGCAGACGTAAAAAAATTGTTTAATGGTTATTAGATTGGAATCCGCACGCGGCCTTCTGTACAATACGGGAGAGTATGAAGCAAAATAAAGAAAAATTTGCACAACAAACAAACAAAATCAACCTTTGTATATTTACCTGTTCAGGAATAAGATCGAATTTTGTTCCCACTGGTGTTTTAGAGGTTTCAAAAATTAATTAGAATTTTTTTTTCGTTGAACCTTTTTTTCACGTTATATTTAAACAGCATGGAAAAGGATGTGAGATGTTGGCTACAGAAGAAGACCAACCAAATACATAATCTTACGAAATAATTTGTTTAGGTCACGTCGATTCCATTCCAAACAAATATTTTTTTGTATTATGGCCCTAGAGGGTGTATTAATAATTTAAAATGATTAAGTTATGCAATTGGTAAAGGCATGACTTTTACTAATTTATGTTATCTAAATTCACTCTAAATTTTTTGTTGGAAAACATTATTATGAAAGGTTAAGATTGAGAGAGTGAACTATTGTGTTACACAGTTAGTAGCCAAATTGATAAATAAACATAAACCTTCCCCTATGACCTTGAATGGCTTTTAGTGACCTTTCAGAGAAATTATCAAATTATCTCTTCGTTAGTGAAGTTAGTTGTTTTGACGTATTTGCTCTATACCTCGCATAATTGACATAACTTTACGATTCCCGTTTTAAAGGATAAGTAACACCAGTTATTCAATAATCGTTTTTGAAAAGGGTGGAAAGTAAGGATGAAGTGGTATGCTGGAAAAACTTTTGGTGACGATTTATTATCAATTTGCTGTGAGTAAATCATATTTTGTTAATGTGGATTTTTGACATTTGTTAATAAATCTCACGCGAAAGTAATAGCACAGTTCAACTGTGACCAGGCGGTCAATCTCTTTCCTTACAAAAAACCTAATGGAAAAATGTTTTCCATTTTGTTTCCATCAAGTCTTTTTCATTTATAACATTTCACACAACGACAATAAGCGATTCTCGCTCGATGTCCAAATGAAAACAAAAATCGTCAAAAAAACGCTGAATAAGTTGCTTTCATAGTAAGCTACACTGTAAACAGACATTTTATCGTGTTTCATATAGATTTCCGCTAGATGATATAGCAATTGGTTTAAATATTAGCTAAATAAATGATAAAGTAGATTTAGTTAATCAGTTTTCGTCATTACCTGTCAAAATATAAAATAAATTATAAAAATGACCAAATTATTTTTAAAACTTAATTAAATTAATTATTTGGAGGCTTTTCTTAAATAAACGGAATAGTTTTTAATAGTTTTAATTATTAGTGTAACGAATTTAGTTTTTATTAATTTTTATTTGTTTTGTTTATTTAATCGTCGGTGCTACATGTGTTATAAAGTAATGGAGCTATAATGTATATATATGTATTTTTTTTGTATGAGTGGACTCTTTTTGAGTTAGTTGCAGTTTGCAGAAGTTCGCCGCGAGTAGAGTAGAGTATTCCTTTTTTTGAGAAGAATAAGTGAATGGAATGTAAAAGTCGTCGTGAGAATAAAAAAGAGGGATCTATAAAAGTGATCCGACATAATCTTGTTTTATTTAAAGCATCGTTTCAAATTAATCGAATACAAATCAGAAGTGGGATTGTGGACAACATCGTCTAATAGTTAATTAAAAAATTATCGTCGAGAAATAATTATTTAAAAATAAAAAATACTTTAAAAGTTGTCACCACTAATTTTGGGCATGTGTAAACAATTTATGAAATTTATCAAAAATATATTATATGAAGAAAAGATAATCTTCGAACAAAGCTAAAATGGATCATCAGTATTATATACCAAATTTCCAACATAACCTAAATCTTCGGCATTTTCCGGATTTTATCAATCAAAATATTTAACGATACTTCAACACCGCAGCACCATCCAGTTAATATAAATAATGGGGATGTTCCTTATTGTGTGCCAACTTTATCGAACAATATGGATCACCAACATATGAATCGTGTGGGTAATGATTAGCAACACAGTCGAGCTCATTCAATCAGAGTCGATGCAGCGAACAATAATAATAATATCTTCAGTTTTCCATCGCGCGATTTTTCGGAAATGTTAACAGACTTTAATCCGTCGGATTCGGAGTATATTACTGCTCGTAGATGGATTAATATAATAGAAAATCTTAGAGATGTTTATAAATTAAATGATTTAATTATTTTATATGCTGCTATACGTAAGCTAAAGGGAGTCGCTAATTTATGGTACCAATCTGTATCTAATAATATCCGTAATTGGGGACAATTTGGATGTGATTTAATTAGTGAATTTGACAGAAGTCGTGATATAGCTGATGTGCATTTTGCATTAGCAAATCGAAAGAAAAAGTTATCAGAAACTTTTACAGAGTATGTGTATAACGTTAGGAAAATTGCCAGTGAAATTGATCTTGACGATCAAACTATTATTAAGTATGTAATCTCAGGACTAAGTGATAGTGACGATAAAATTAAACAAGCTTTAGCTATTCAAAACATTCAATCGGTCTCGGAACTGTTAAATAGATTAAAAACTTATGAAAATATATTAGGCAACAAAAAACAAAATAAAGAATATCCGAAAAAGAAAATTTTAAAAATAATCGGGCTCGTCAATGTTATATATGTATGTAGTTCTGAAAATCATATTGCTCGTGATGTCCTTTTAAGCGAAATACGGATAAATATCCGAAAGAACCTCCCCGAAAGAATATGATAAGAATGGTGTCATGTGAAAATGAGTTTATTAAGAAAGTGGTAATAGACGGTCATGAGGTTCGTGCTTTTATTGACTTAGGGTCGGATTGTGTTACCATGACAGAGTCTTTATGTAAATCTTTGAATTTAAAATATAAGAATCATTTCCAACATTTAAGAGGATTTGGGAAAGGATATTCCGCTACAATTGGTATTGTTCAAGTGAAACTTGAAATAGATTCAGTTGAAATTATTGTTGATATATTGATAGTGCCTAATAGTGATCAACAAGAGCAATTAATGTTTGGACGTAGTGTGTTGGATCAGGATGGCATCGTCGTTGTAAAAAGAAATACTATTTTGAAAATTTTTAAGGCTGACACTAATAGAAAATTGATTATTACCAACGTAAATGGTAAATTGAGTGTAGATATTAAAAACAATGACGTTAGCAGTGAAAATAGTTCCTTCGTTGAAAATGAAAAAGAAGTGTTAAATATTAATGTCGACTTTAATGATTTTAATGAGAATTTTGGATTTACTGACAAGTTTGTAAATAGTTTGGATAAATTAGATTTTTGTGGGAAAAGAAAACAAAAATTACAACGTTGAATTAATGGAGAAATGTATTAATCAAAATATCGACGAAAATATTAGAAATCAATTTGTTGATTTAATAGCAGAATTTAGAGATTGTTTTGCTTTAAATATGAACGAAATCGGGAAAACTAATAAGGTATCAATTAAAATCAGATTAAATGATTTTGAACCTGTATCTTATCATCCATACAGATTGTCACCGGCGCATCGAGAAAATGTAAAGTGTCACATCGATGAATTATTACAGCAAGGTATAATAAAACCATCGGAGTCTGATTATGCCTTTACCTATTATAGTAGTAAAGAAAAAGGATGGAGAAGATTGCATTTGTGTAGATTTTCGGCAATTAAATAAGAAGACTATAAAAGATCGATATCCAATTCCGCACATCGAAGACTGCTTGGAAAAATTAGAAGGAACTAAATATTATATTGTAGTTGATCTGGCTAGTGGGTACTACTAAATACCTGTTGATGAAGATCGTAAGAAATATACATCGTTCGTCACTCCCGATGGACAATACCAATTTGAGCAAATGCCGTTTGGGCTTGCCAATGCCCCGGCCGTTTTCCAACGTTTTGCTAGTAAACTGGCATCTGAAGTTAGTGAGAATATAGTTTCTTATATTGACGACATGATTCTACCTAATGGAACTATAGAAGAAGGCATCGATCTGTTGAGAAGATTTTTAAATAAATTAAGGGAATATGGAGTTTCGTTAAAATTATCAAAGTGCAGATTTATGGTTGAAAAAGTGGATTTCCTTGGACATGAAATCAATAGAAATGGAATTAGACCAGGCATGGATAAAATTAAATGTGTAAATAATTTTCCTACGCCTACTAATGTGCACCAAATTCGACAATTTATTGGCCTAGCCTCGTATTTTAGAAAATTGTTCGTAATTTCTCAGTATTAGCGGAGCCGATAACTAGAACTAATGAACAAACTGAGGTGTTTAAAGAATTGAAGAATAAATTATGCCAACGTGATATTCTAGTTCTTTTTAATAATAATAAATCACACGAAGTACATACGGATGCAAGTGCTATTGGATTGGGAAGAATTTTATTACAATTGGAGGATGATAATGAATTTCATCCAGTGTCGTACTACAGCCGTCAAACAACTGATCTGGAGAGGAAATTTCATAGTTTTGAACTGGAAGCTCTAGCTGTGGTGGAGTCGTTGGACAGATTTCGATCATTTATACTAGGTAAAAGGTTCACAGTCGTAACAGATTGTATTTCATTAAGAACTGCGTCATCAAAACGTGATATCATTCCACGTATAGGAAGATGGTGGCTCAGATTACAAGAGTATGAGTTTGAGATAAGACATAAAAGTGGAAGTCAAATGTGTCATATAGATGCTTTATCGCGAAATCCAGTTGACCCACCAAGAAATATTGAACCTGTTACGTTAGATGTCATGCACATTGAAAGTGAAGATCAATCATGGGTAGAAATGTTACAAGACAAGGACCTTGATATAAAGAAAATTAAAGCAAATATAGCCAACCCTGCGAATGAGGAATTTGAAATTAAAGGTGGCCGATTGTATCGACGAGACGCTATTTGTGGTTCCAAAGGGTGTTCGTGGTAGAGTAATCCGGTCATGTCACGACGAAATGGGTCATTTCAGTATAGATAAAACTCTAGCTGCTTTACGGGAAGTTTATTGGCGGCTTCGAATGCGACAATTCGTAAAAAAGTATATTGCAACGTATTATGAATGTTTATTTCATAAGGAAAATCGTGATAAAAATAAAATCACTTTGCATCCCATCGAAAAAATCCCCAGTCCATGCCATACATGGCATTTGGACCATTTAGGACCCTTTGTAAGTAGTCAGAAAGGAAATGTTATATACTTGTAATTGTTGACGCGTATACAAAGTACGTGTATCCCAGAGCTGTTAAAAATACAAAATCACAGTTCGTCATCAAAGCTGTCACCGAGTTAGCATTACATTTCGGTATGCCATCGCGTATAATCTCTGACCGTGGATCGACATTGGATGACCGAAAGTTCGAATCGTTCTGCAATGATCATAATATACTGCATATTAAAAATGCAACGGCTACACCAAGGGCTAACGGACAGGTGGAGAGGTATAATAGGACTATTCTTCATGCTCTACGTACAATGTCAGATGACAAAAACGATAAATGGGATGAGAAATGGCCGGCAATACAGTGGGCTATGAATAGTCTCCCACATTCAGTTACGCAAGTATCGCCGCAACAATTAATATTTGGGTTCTCGCCCAAACCAATTTCCAAGGATAAATTAAAATTGATTCTGGTTGACGAGCGTCTTGATAATACACAGTTTGATACCGAATTAAGAGGAAATCTACGTGGAGAAGCATCGGAAAGAATTAAAATAAATCAAGACAAACAAAGGGAAAGATTCAAAATAAAGTTCAAAGCACCAGACAAGTAAAACATTGGAGATAAAGTAGTTGATTTTAGGGAACTTCCTGCTACGGGTGAAAACCGTAAACTAGTAAGACGTTTTAGAGGACCATACACCGTAACACAAGTGTTAAATGCCGACAGGTATAGAGTTGAAGAGAATTGTTTAGTGGACGGTAGAATACGCTCGCTAAAACACGGCACTAAAGGAGTCAACCTTAAACAAATCGCTGGGCTGGGTTAAGGTGTTAATCGTACCGTGCCGATAATCGACCAGACTGGGGACCGGGCTTTAAAACTAGCTCAGTCGCTAACGGTGGATCCGGATACTTGGCGCCCACCGGATTAAGTAGCCTTATCTGTGTACTGCGGATCTCTGCACAGATGGACACTTCTTGCTCCGCTATTCGTGGGAACAATTATTGATCTTCATAATAACAAAAAACAACAAAAAGAGTCCGGCTCTCTAAAAAAACCGGAAAATGTGGACAACGAGACTCGGGTCTGCAGGCCTGATTCTAAGTCAACAAATAAACAACGGGACATAAGCTCAAGCGAGGCTGGTCCCTCCACTCGGGTCACCAAATCTGAGTATAGAAATACAAAGCGGAACCAAAGCACGAATGAAGCTGGTTCCTCAAAACCAACCTATAATACTAGGAGGAAGGCCTGGAGGACCCTGGTTTAGATAAATAATATCTCGCCAGAAGACAGAACGGATAAGGACAAATCCACGCTTGCGTGGGCAAAAACAGTCACCGAGAAAATGTCGGAACGCCCTTCAGCTGGCTCACAGCTTAAAAGAAATAGATCTCAGGAGGAAAGTCCTAAGATCGCAAAGTGAACAAAACTCCAAGCTTAATATGAGGCCTTTTAACGAGGTCCTCAAGGATCAGCTGATTGTGGCAGTTATTGACAAATCCCAAGAGGATGGCAGTATCACGCCCGGGAATTGAGGGAATGAGGAAGGGGCCTTAGCCACCACCTACCTGAAAGCTGCTTTATAAGAAGGCAGTGGGGGGACTTGGCGAGGTATGGCCCGGAGCCAGTCTTGCTGTGATTGATAGGAAGGAGATTCCCTGCAGACCAAGAGCTAGGGTGTACATCCTTTCGGAGCCTAGTGATCCGAAGTAGATACTCCAGTTATTGCAGGTTGGCAACCTGGAGTTGCCAACGCACAACTGGAAAGATGCTAAGCTCGAGGAGGCAAAGGCTAACTATAGGTCAGCTGTTATCACCTTAAACAGGGAGTCACTGACTGCACTGGAAAAAACCAACGGTTTAATCAACTATGGTTTCAGTGCAGTGACACTCAAGCTGTACAAGAAGGACGCGGACAAGCCGGAGGCTCCGACGTCATCTTTAGAAACTACCGCGGTGCTTGATAGCTCAACTGCGTGCGCGGAGGTAGCCAGCCAAGCGGAAACTCTCTCCACGGACACGGAGATGTCAACGTCCATGGAGTCTTTAAAGAGGCTGCAGAGATGACACTGACATTTCTTCAAGTCAACCTTCACCACTCTAAGGCAGCATCAGCTGCCCTAATTTTAAAAATTGGGAAAGGAGCGACAGATGTCATCTTGATCCAGGCACCTTGGGTCACTGAAGACCGGGTACTTGGGCTCAAGACTCCCTATTGTAGATTAATGGACGCGAACAAAGAAGGAAAGGTTCGGTCGTGCATTCTCATTAAAAATAACATAAGTTGCTTTCTGTTATCAAATTTCGGTAACTGAGATGTAGCAGCGGTCAGCATTGAGGACGATAAACGAAACCTCTGGCTAGTATCAGCTTACCTGGCTTATGATGAAATGGATACTCCACCAATCATTCTAGGTGAGCTAATCTTGGAGGCTCAGAAGCGCAAGGTTGGAGTCCTCCTTGGGACTGATGCAAATGCTTATCACACGATCTGGGGAAGTACAGACACAAATGAACGAGGTGAGTTACTCCTTGATTACATTTTAAGTACTAAACTTCATATTTGTGACATATAAGCCGACCTTTATAACTAGTAATAGACAGGAAGTATTGGATATTACTCTTGTCTCAAGCTTTCTGGCGATTAGTTTATTAAACTGGAGAGTGTCGGAGGACCATTTCTTTTCTGATCATTGTTATCTTCAATTTGAAATGGACTTGACTTCTCCAAAAAGTCCAATCTACAGAAACAGGAGGAAAACCAACTGGGATACCTTTAGAACAATTCTGGGTAATTCACTACCAGTTCCGGTGCCAAAACCTCCAAAAACTGCGCAAGAGCTCGATGGCTTGGTGGGCGAGTTGTCTAGCGCATTTAATGAAGCGATACTGGGCTCTAGTCCCCTTAGCAGGCCTAGGGTAAATCTCGGCCACCCTGGTGGTCCAAAGAGATTCAACACGTCGAAAATGCGAAAGACTCTTCAAAACAGCACGGAAAACAAAATCTGCTGTAAACTGGGACTCCTATAAGGAAGTCCTCAAAATTTACAAATATCAATTGAGAAGTGTCAAAAACAGCTCTTGGAGACTATACTGTGGCAAAATTCAGGAGTCTTCGGATATGTCTAGGCTACGCAAAGTACTAGCAACTGGTCCTTCTATCCCAAGTTATCTTTAACGGTCGGATGGGATATGGACCACTAATAGTGGTCGAGGCACGATTGGGTCGGAAAAGCTGTCCAAATCTCAACATGCCTATTGCAAGGGGAGATCTGTAGAGACTGCTCTTCATTCTCTTATATTTTTCATTGAAAAATCTTTCGAATATAGAGACTACGCAATGGTAACCTTCTTGAATATTGAGGGGGCCTTTAACAATGTGCTTCCAGGGACTATAACTCGGGCACTTTCTGATCTGGGAGTGGATGAATCACTCAAGGACTGGATAGATCAGATGCTAAGAGGTAAGATCATAAATGCCAGTTTTGGGAATCCTCCGTCAGAAGATTTGCAAGCAGAGGTACACCGCAGGGTGGCGTACTGTCCCTCCTGCTTTGGAACTTAATCATAAATGACCCGTTGCGGAGACTGGAGGACGTTGGCTTCAAGGTGGTTGTCTATGCGGATGATGTTGCTATTGGTGTCCGTGGTAAATATCCCGGCACCCTTAGTGAGCTTATGCAGAATGCCCTGGGCACTCTTTCATTATGGGCCAATGGCTGCTGTGGGTTGAATGTGAACCCACACAAAACCGAATTGATTCTCTTCTCTAGGAAATGTAAACTTCCTCACATCGATCCTCCCACTTTAAATGGGTTAAGCTTGACTTTTACAGTTGAAGCGAAGTTTCTGAATCTCTTTTTGGATATTGGAAACCTAATATTCTGGAAAGGGTAAAGTAAGCTGCGGTAGCGCTATACTCTTGCAAAAATTCCATTGGGAAAGGATGGGTGCTAGAGCGCCGCATACTCTTGTATGGGGTAATAGTCTGGTGGGCTGCTCTGGACAAAACTGTCAACCAAAAGCTGTTTACAACAGTTCAGATAACAATCTCTCTGTGGATCAGTGGTGCACTGAGGAGCACATCCACTCAGGCACTAGAGACTCTGCTATTTTTAACTTCTCTAGATATCTTGGGGAAACAGTTGGCAGCTTGTACTCCCATACGGCTGAAATCCAACTTAATTTGGATCTGCAACAATACAGGGCACTCATCTATTTTGTACAACAAACAAATTCCCAAGACCACCGACTATACTGTCCCGTCACTATCTTTTGACACAAAGTTCCGGACTAGGATCTCATCCAGGGAGGACTGGATGATGGGTGCAGTTTTGGAACCAGGAGTTATAAACATCTTCACTGATATTTCAAAACGGGACGGGAAAGTCGGGGCTGGAGTATTCTGCGAGGAACTTCTGTTAAATCTCTCCTTCCGTCTCCCCTACTACTGTAACATTTTTCAAGCTGAAGTAACTGCCATAAAGGAAGTCGTAGAGACTAGTTGAGGTATAATGTAATATCAGTTTGTGATATTCGCATATATACGGACAGTCCGGCTGCCATTAAAGCGCTTCAATCACATCTCCTCACGTCGAAAGTAGTCCAGAACTGTCTCTCATCTCTTAACGAGATGGCAGATCAGTTCAACATCCACATTTTATGGGTGCCAGGACATTTCATAAGTACAGGGAATATAAACGCCGATGAACTGGCTCGACGTGGTATAATGGACTACTTCTCAGAAAGCAGAAAGGATATTGAAATGCCTCTTGCGGTATGCAAACTGCTGCTTCAGGAAGAATCTAGCAAGCTGACGAATGACAGGTGGTCAAGTATCACTTCTTGGAGTTGGACTTGGCGAGATCCAAAGAGCTAATCTCACTTCAGCGAAGTCAGATCAGTGTGGTTGTTGGAGTGATTACGGGGCACTGTCTCATAGGGAGGCATGCTGCGAGTAGACTTGGTGTCTTCTCACATGACTACTGTCGTAGTTGCGAGGACGAAGAGGAGGAAGAGACACAACTTCATCTTCTTTGCACCTGCCCTCGTCTGGCACGGAACAGACTAAAGTTTCCAGGGGCACCCCTCTTCAAAGACCTGACGGACCTCTGTAGGATGGACGTCAGGAGTATCCAGCGCTTTGTTAACAGCTCAAAATGGTTCCAATGAGTTGGAGGAAATAATTATTGTGGTATGGCTACGAACCATTTTTTTGTGTCTATGCCTGGTCCTAGTGGACCGCCACCCAAACCTAACCTAACCTAACCTTTGCCCTTTTAAAGCCCCTGTTAGAAGGTGGTTCAAGTAAAAGTCGTTGCTAAGGATCTTTGACGCTAATGAATAAGTAGCTTTGTTATCTTCAGATAATTGTTTTATTTCACGGGCGGCCAGAAAATCTGTCGATACATTTTTTCGACATCGGCACAAAAAACAATGTTATGCTATCGAAACCTCTAGTTCGATATTTGTCTCTAGGTTTCTATCAATGACTAGCAATCTGGAAAGTGCACCGAATCGCTAAGTTGCTGTAAAACCCCGTTGGATGGTAACCTTGTAATGTTACGTCTTTCCATTGAGTTTGATGATTCGAACTTTGTATCTGCTAGATCATCTACAAAAACCTGGCTGAAAATTGTATTTCGGGTTTGAAATAGCTTACAAATGACATTCCATAGGTGTTATGGTTTTGTCCGAATTTAACTTTGAAAAGTTGATACCAGCAGAAAAGGTTTTATTCAATTTGTAGTAAGAAAAAGATTCGTTTTGTTAAATCGAAGAGTAGGTTGTTCGATATTTCATTCTTTCGACAAATATGTCGCCTTATAGGCCCGGACCTATAGCACACTAATGCAATTGCTACACTACAGCAATTGCTGCTGCAAACCTGGGTCGCTAACCGACCAGAGTTGTGGTTCCTGGTATTTAAAAAAAATTTGGAAAAATCGAGATTATGTAACGAGCCTTTTTTTCGAGATTTTGTCTTTCGAGTTATTTTAAATCGATTTTTGAGATTTTTATACTTTTGGGAAAATTTGGTGACCTGACCAAATTCAGATGTGGTCCCCGAACATCGGCTCCTTATTAAATGTATTTTAAACAAAAGGAATGATAAAATGGTGTACATCACACCAGAAATCCCATTTTAGAAAACCCAAGATTTATATATATAATTCGGACCATTGGGATTGTGCAATTTTGTGCCTGTAATTAAAAAATTTGTGCATAGCGTACTTTAGGAAATAGGATGGGATTTCTCACGTGATTATCACACCAGAAATCCCATATATTCCGTTTATATAATAAGACATATTTTTCGCTGTATGATAATTGTGCAAAATTGTGCGTTACTAAACTGACCTTGAAAATAGTTTATATTGGCCAGAATCGGCCTTAGACCATCCACAATTGATCAAAATCATGGTTTTTCGAAGAGGTTATAGGGCCATATCCAGAAATCACACCTTTTATTAACATTCGAATTTAAACAAAACGCGGTTAATATTCTAGCCAAGTTTCACGCTTGTGCATATTATACTTTAGCCAGAATCGGCCATAGAACATCCACAATTGATCAAAATCGGGATTTTTCGAAGAGGTTATATGGGCGATATCCAGAAATTCCACCTTTTATTAACATTCTGGCTAAAGTATAATATGCACAAACGTGAAACTTGGCCAAAATACTAACCACACTTTGTTTTAGTTCGAATGTTAATAAAAGGTAGAATTTCTGTAAATCGCCCATATAACCTCTGCGAAAATTCACGATTTTGATCAATTGTGGATGTTCTATGGCCGATTATGGCCAACATAAACTATTTTCAAGGTCAGTTTAGTAACGCACAATTTTGCACAATGATCATACAGCGAAAAATATGTCTTATTATATAAACGGAATATATGGGATTTCTGGTGTGATAATCACGTGAGAAATCCTATCCTATTTCCTAAAGTACGCTAAGCACAAATTTTTTAATTACAGGCACAAAATTGCACAATCCCAATAGTGCGAATTATATACATATATATAAATCTTGGGTTTTCTAAAATGGGATTTCGGGTGTGATGTACACATAAAATGGTGTTGCCGATTTCATCATATGTGTGTCGTTACGGTGAAAACAACGTCAATTTTAGAAATGTGATAATGATTACCATATTAGCATCAATTGGATCTTCATTTGTGGAATATTGTAAACTTTTCAAATAATATTGGTTGTTTTCAAAAACTGAATCTGCTTCTAATCAGGCATAGCTAGTCAATTATCAATAATCCGACTTCAAATACATAAAGGTCTTTAATTCTTTCCGGCAGGTATATTTCAGTCGAAATTCAAAGAGATCTCACATTTTATACAGAAATGTCAATTTTCAGGCCGATTCGTTGTTAGTTTGAGCTGTATAGAAAGTATAAAGACAAACAGACCGATGAACATCATTTCAAAAATGTCATATAGGTGAACCCAAAAGTTCTGAAGTTTCCATCAACAACAAACAACAAAATACGTAAATTAACTAATCTACACTACCACAACTATCACTATCAATTGATCGACACGG
The DNA here is from genome assembly GCA_958295665.1 of Tipula vernalis. Lineage (NCBI taxonomy): Eukaryota > Metazoa > Arthropoda > Insecta > Diptera > Tipulidae > Tipula > Tipula vernalis. The sequence goes on from OY282559.1 coordinate 121,907,956, forward strand.
AACACGACGAGATTAAATATTTGCAATAAAACGAAAATTGGAACACAACAAAGCCAAAACAATTAATTTAAGACATTCAATTAACTTTACAAAGGCATCAAAAATCATCAAATATTAGATAAGTGTGAATTAATTTTATCTTGCATTGTGAAATAAATAAAACGTAGGATGAAAAAATACTTGGTTTTTATTTAAGTTGAGATGTCCTCTATAATATAAGACGCAGTTTTAGATATACAACGATGATAAATTATTAACCATGACAATGAAACAAAAAATTAAATAATTAAATGAATTAGTTTAGTTAATTACCGGTTTTGTTTATTTTTCTAAGTTTACGGAGGATTATGTACAGATTAATCAAAATGAATCTAATACGTACTTATGCTCGTGTACGCATATGAATAAAATTTATGTTCAGTACAAAATATGAAATGGCAAATCTGTTAAGCAATGAAAAAAAATGTTGACACATCAAATTAACGTAATTGATATATTACCGTTATTAATTATTTAAAGCGGACATTTTTTAAACAAACTCATGCTGCATGATATATGCGCGCGCTAGTGAGGGACAGTAAAAAAAAATCATTCCGGAAAGGTATATAATTTCCTCAATATCCTGGGTAAATTCCATAGAACATTTCAAGATGATTTATGGCTCTGATAATTTCGGAAACGTTATTACTTGTATGTATGTTTGTATGTATGTTTGTAGCAAAACCAATTCACTAGCACTGTTTAGCGCAGGGACATATTTCTTGCAACAAAAAAGGATGCAAGAGTGGAACAATATTTCTTCTGCATGTAACCATCGCATAATTTATAATAAAAATATTTCATATAATGTTGCTGATAAATCAACATAAAATAAAAATCTTGCTTACATATTACATACGGCGTTTTGTAGAGCAGCGAGATTAAGTCGATATTCGAAAGACAAACTTATATGGGATACGAGAATCCCACTCCATCACGTCTACCAAGAACACAATCAACACAAACGAGGCCAAACCCAGTAACCTTTGGCGATAATATGAAGAGGGAGCGAGCGATATGTAATGCAATGAAAAGTTAGTGGTTATATGGTATCGTCGTCATGAACGGTAAAATGTTTTAAAACCTAAATTGAATTTTATTGAAAATAAACTAAACTTTAAAAAGATCGAAGTTTCAATTGTGAAAAAAACTCAATTCTACTTGGGGATAAAACCGACGAAGATTTAAGATAAAATGGTAGTCATTTTGAATGAAAAATGTTTGTGGAAAATCAAAACAAACGACAAGTTTTGTTTATATGACAAGTGAAAAGTGAAAGAGACAATTATATTAAATATTTGATGAACATTGAAGAACAGATGATTATATTTTGTGTCGTACAAATGTAATATTTGTACTCTAAAGACGAATTAAGATGAAATTTTAAGGAATAAGGCGAGTTTCTTTAAAAAAAAAGACGAATTTCCTAGACGTTCTCTATAGGAAACGAGCCGCACCTGCAAGTTCGGAAGGCAACAACACAAATTCTAAGAAACAATCATTTGATTTTAAATGTTATAACTGTGGCGAAACAAGACACGAACAGGATTCGAAAAATTGCCGTTATAAACAAATCGGACCAAAATGCTTCAAATGCCTTGAGTTTGGTCATAAATCGAATCAGTGTACCAAGACAGCAAAACAAGAGAATGTGACAAATAATAAAAAACGTGATGACGTTTACTAAAACAATGGAGTTGTTTGGGGTAGTTTGGAAAAAGTATAGACGAAATCTCCGATTTGCAAAATAATTCTAATTGTAGCCAAAATAATATTGAGAGATGAAACAGTTGACGCACAGCGATATAAATGCTCGGCACCACTTGAAAAAAAAAAATTTGTAGATGGACAAGTGACGAATTGGTTACAAGATGGAATAATAGTCGAATCTAATTCGGAATTTAAAAGTCCCGTTGTGGTAGTAAGAAAGAAAAAACGGAAAATACCGAGTCTGCGTAGATTACAGAAAATTAAACGCGCAAGTTGTGGAGAATAACAGACTCAAAGCAGTACGAACTTATTAAAGTGCCTTTTGGCTATTGCAACAGCCATATTCAAGGAGTTTATTAAGAAAGGTGAAGTAAAAAAAAAATTAAATATGCCGAAACTAATGGTTTGTTGATTAATTGGAGTAAATGCCTTGGACAAATTGTTAATACCTTGGACAAATAGTTTCCAACGGTACGATCAAAAGAACAGATGAGATAATTCGAGCTGTCAAAAATTTTCCAATCCCGCTGGAAATGCAAACATGTTGCAAAGTTTCCTTGTCTTATACAAGGTTTTTCGTTAAAAGCTAAAGCGTTGAGCGATTTACTTTGAATATACCGTTCAAAATGTGGAAACTCAATTCCATACAGACGCAAGCAAAATAGGATATTGACCGATATTGATGCAAAAGTTAGGGGACAATCTGTTCCATCCAGTATACTACATGAGCACTAAAACAACCTCAGCCGAGGAAAAATACAGTGCCTATGAATTAGAGGTACTCGCCGTCATAGAAGCTTTAAAAAAATGCACAGCATATTTGCTTGGCATAAAATTCAAAATCGTGACAGATTGTAACTTTTTTAAATTAAAAATTAGTAAGAAAGGACTAGTTACAAGGATAGGACGTTGGGCGCTATATCTTGAAGAATTTAATTATGAGATCGAATACAAAAGAAGACGAAAAAAAAGACAAAAAAAATCCATTATGGTGAAAGAGTAGACGTACGTGTTTGTTGCGGAAATAAAATTTATAAAATAAAGTGATTAAATACGTAAACTTAAAACTAAAATACTATAAAGGTCTAAGTGAAAAAGATTAGTGCATATTAATAAATATTTGTGCGTTTATTTATTTATTATGAACTCAGTACAATAATTTTATAATTGTAATTCAGCGTTTTACAATTTTGGAATATACATATGTATATCTCGTTCTTTATTTTTTGGTGATCGTGAAACAATTACGTCTGACCACTGATTGTCAATAGATGCGGAAATATTATAACAAGTATTGTATTATAAAAAGTGTTTTAATTACATACTACAAGTTGCTTGTATATTGCTAGTAAGATAACTTTCTAATTGGATATAATTCTGTGCTAACATCGCAACATCGTGATAATAGTGCTTTTAATGTGATATTATTTAATCAACAAACTTGATTCATTAACTATATAACTCGAAATTTAATACGATGCAAGTTGTTGTTTATATCCAGTGTTTTTGTTTTTGTTGAGATTGTAAAAATTTCGGTAGTCAACATCAATTACATTCATTTGACTAACGGTGTTTACGTCAATAAATTATCTCATTGCAGTGGTGAATTTATCAATAGCTACAAATATTTTTTTTTTTTTTTTGTTCTATTAAATTCTAAATTCTTTTGTATATACAAAAATGGACATAAATAATAATTTAAAAATTAAAAATCCATCCAATGCGAATATCATGTTTGCAATTGAGAAAGTATTGGAAGTCAATAATGACAGTTATAAAAAAATTACCGAGAATTTTGCTGAAACGAAACAGCTCTTGATCGATTCAATTAAAAAATCAAAACCAACATAAAAGCAATTGATGCTCGAATCGACCATATTGAAGATGACCTCGGTAACACAAACTCTTGTGCCAAAGCTTTCCAATCTGAAGTTAATTTTTTAAAGCAACAGCAGTTTAATAAGGATATATTGATTTCTGGTCTGCCTATCACTGCTACTGATTATGATGATATTTTAACGCGACTAGATAAGGTCTACACTTTTGGCCTGGGAAATGTAGAATCTAAGTTTTCTAGGTCTATTACGACTGGCAGGCGTGGACGTAGTGGTAAAGGAACTCATTTCCAGTTATTAGTGACATTTAAAAATATTGATGCCAAGAATATTATTATGGGAAAGATTAGGGAAAACGGACCAATCTTCTTAAGACAACTATACTCAAATCTGGGAACTCCGAAAGACACTATAATCATACGGGAACGTTTAAGCAAAACTAACAACGACATCATGAAAGAGCTTCTGGAATTGAAAAAAATTAAAAAAATCTTATTTTGCTGGTTTCGTCATAGCAACATATACATCAAGAAGGCAGCTGATGATAAACCACAAATCATTAGGGATATAAATGACATTTTGTCTTTAAAATAAAAATTAGCTTAATCTTTATGATATTTTTTTTTACTAATGTTTTCTTTTCTTTTAGACTTTTATACACAACTTCAAATCACATAAATTTACAATTGAAATTAAATTTATTTTGGCAACATGCATATTTGTATTTGCTAGTATATCTAAATTTAAGCATTTTTTTTCTATATAGAACATATTTAACATATAATTACGTGTAATGTCACGGGTAAGTAACAACAAACATTTCCTAAACTTCACTAAATTTTCTCACGAAACCAGAAATTTGTTGACTCTTAATATTTTCTATATAAATAATATAAACAGATTGCGAAATAAACTTGATGAACTTGAAATTTTTTTGTCGACTTTGAAACAGAATGTTGATATTATCATCCTGACCGAGACTTTCTTATACAAATCAGAAACTAGATTTTTTAATCTAAACCTTTATGATGCATTTCACAGTACTCGTGAGACTCGTCCCGGTGGTGGTATTACAATTTTTGTACATCAAAATTTAGACTTTCAATTTTCTAAGACTGAAATTATTGTAGAGAATGAATATTTGACTCTATATTCTAAACTACTAAATCTACACGTAACAGCTGTCTACAAACCGCCACATACTTGTCATCAATCTTTTCTGAATATGCTTGAAAATATTACATATTTTCTTTATAAACAAAATAATAGTGGGTGACTTCAATCAAAATTTGCTAGACGGTTCGGAAACACAAATACATAATTACAAATTGAACTTACTTATTAATAATTATTTTTTTATAAACAAAATTGACGACAAATTTGCTACCCGCATTACCGAAAACTCACGTACTGTAATTGATCACATTATATCGAACTTTGAAGAAAAATTTTATATTTATTATGGTGATTGTGACTTAAGTGACCATCGATTTTTCTTGATAAAGTTTGTTTTGGCCAAAAAACCGGTGATTAAAATAGTTCAAAAAATAAAAGTCGATTATGAAAAAGTTATAAATTCAGTTTTAAATGAATATCAACATTTGCAGAATATAAATTTCAATACGTTTTGTAAACACTACTTATTCTTTCAAAAAGGTGAAATGTACTGCGTATAATAAACCATGGTTCAATTCTTTACTCCTAGCTAAAGCTAAAACTTGTAAAAGATTTTATAAACTTTGTAAAAAATATCCACATAATATATTTTATAAACAAACGCATGAATCACTTAAAAAGGAACTTAAAAAACTAATTATTAAAAGTAAGAAATAGTATTACACCTTGAAGTTCCATTCAAATATTCCTAAGCCTAAAAAAATGTGGAGTTTAATTAAGGAAGTTTTAACTAATAATGCTCCGTCTCGAAACTCTGCAGAGATTAATATTATTTTAAAAGATAATAACACATTAATTACCGATCAACAGCAAATTGCTAACAAATTCAACGAATATTTTATAAATGTTGGAATAAATTTAGCAGGTCAGAGCTTACCTAATAGTAATTATTACATGACACCTAAACTAATTACTAGATTATTAACCTCATTTTCAAAGATTACTATAGATGAAGTCAGTAATTGTATTAACAGTATGAAGGAAAACTGCTCTTCTGGTTATGATAACATACCAGCTACTTTAATCAAAAATATTGTTATAATTATTGCTATCTAAAAAAGTCTTGTGTTATTCCCATCTTCAAATCAGTTGACCGCTCATTACTTACCAATGACCGACCTATTTCTGTTCTATCCATTTTCAGCAAAATATTCGAAAATATAATTCATAAATCTCTGTTAAAACATTTAAATTTCAATAGAATAATACATAATAATCAATATGGGTTCACCAGAAATTGCAGTACAGTTTCAGCCACCGTGAACCAAATTGAAAATATATATATCAATCAATTGAAGCTAAGAATTGCACTTCATGTTTATTCCTAGATTTACAGAAAGCCTTCGATTGTGTCAATCACGCAATTCTATTAAAAAAACTGACTCTTTACGGTGTTTCCGGTGCAGCAATTAAACTATTTGAAAATTATCTAACCGACAGAGAACAAACAGTTAAATTAAACCAGAACGAGTCTTCAAGCCTGAGAGTACGCTGTGGGGTTCCTCAAGGCTCAATTCTAGGCCCAACGTTATTTTTAATTTACATTACATAATGACGTTTTTGACTTAGATCTGAAAGGGTAAATTCAATTATTTGCTAATGACGCGGCTCTAATTTATAAAACCTCTTCATATTCAGAATTAAAAAATGACATGGAACAAGACATAATAAAATTAAATGAATATTTTTTAAATAATAGCCTTAGACTTAATTTAGTTAAATCTAATTTCCTAATTTTTTTCTTAAAGCATATGCCAAATAAAATTTTTAATGAAATTATGTGTAATGATAATGTTATAAAGCGGGTCGTATCAACGCAATATCTAGGGCTAAATATTAATAGTAACTTATCATGGAAGGATCACATAACTAAAATTAAATGTAAAATCTTACCATTTATAGGTGTCTTAAGAATAGTAGCACATCCAGTCTAACTTAATATATTTGATCCAGATTTGAGATGCTGCAAGTTCTGAGCATATTAAGGACTTGCAAATAATACAAAATAAAATGTGCTAACCCCTACTAAAGTCCTATATGACGATAGTATTCTTCCAGTAACTTACTTGATTGACTATTAGTATAAAATGACAGTCTATAAAATCAGGTATAATCTATTGAAGTGTAATGTACATCTTTCCACAAATTTGTCTGTGACTGATAGAACCACCAGGCAATCATTTGATTATCGTCTTCCATATTACAAATTTTCGAGTACCCAAAATAGCATATTTTATAGAGGTTTAGATATATTTAATCGGTTGGATGATGATAAAAAGGACATTAAAATTTCAAATTTCAAAACTTATATTAAAAACAAACTCTACATAAAGTTCATTAATCAGTACAATATTTCTCATCAATAATATTAATTAGAGTCCAGGATTTTTTGGTCTTATTTTATAAATTGTTATTTTCTATATACCATTATGGTATTGTATGTCATTTTTGTTAAGCGAACATAAATTTATTTGTTCTCGTATAATGCGAGTGTATTAAACTTAATATAATAAATTCAATTTATGTTTCAGTTTATATTTTTATTTAATATTGAAATTGAATTTAATTTAACAATATTGGAAATTCTTCTGTATATTATAAAAATAAAAGGTAAAAAAAAAGCGGTAACAGGATGTTACATTTCGATGCACTAAGCCGTAACACAAAATCGCAACATGTTACTTAGCCAATCAAGATGAAACAATCGTAATTAAATTAAAAATAGCGCAAAGGGAAAATTAATATATTAAGACGCTACTAATAATTTTAAACGATCACCCGAATTATGATGAATACTTTGTCCAAAATGATATCTTGTACAAGATGAAAGAAGGTTCACGATTGATGGTTGTAGCAGAAGATATATTAAAATGATACACGACAATCAAAAACGTTCAAGATGTTTTCAAACAAGAGTTTTATATTGAAAAACTGAGCGATAAAGTAGAAAAATGCATTCGAAATTGTGTACCTTGCATTCTAGCAAACAAGAAGTCTATAGCCTAAAAGAATATTATTTGACACCGGTTGATAAAGGAAGCGTTCCACTCGACACTTACAATATTGTTTTTCTTGGCACGATTACATATTAACAAAAATTACAAATAATTTTGTCGATCTAGATTTAGTGACAAGTGGAGTTCCAAGAGGAAAAAGCCAGGTCGAGATAATAAACAAACCAAACTGAGTATTGGAACGGATTGGTACAAATTTCTCAATACTACACAACGATATTAAAATGGTACTGTCAATCTATTGAAAGAAGTCCGTTTGAAGTAATGATGGGAACGAAAATGAGAGACAAAAATGATTTGAGAATACAAGAAGTAGTTGAAAAGGTGCTCGTTGAATTGTTAATCTCCAAAAGAAATAATGTACGATACGAATGTCGAAAATAAACACAAAAAATACAAAGTGAGAACAAACATAATTACAATAAACGACTAAAGATGGCGAACGAATATGAAGAAAATAAAACGAACAATAAAACGAACGCAGTTTGGTTCAGGACTGAAAATACAATTGACTATTGGAAATAGAGAGAGAGAAAGCACTATCTATCGGAATAAAATAAAGCTGTGAAACCATACAAAAATTAGCATCAGCGCTCGCAGAACGACTGAAATATGGTATAGTGGAAATTTTTTGAAGTTGTAATGCCGACAAATATTTTGTCTAAAATCACGGTTCCAATCGTCAATTATATATATGAATCCGTGGTTTTCATCATTCGGATGGAACGTTGAAGTCAGGAAAAGCCGTATGAGATACGAGAATCCAACTCCTTCACGTCTACCAACACAATCAACACAAACGAGGCCAAACCCAGTAACCTACGGCGATGATATGAAGAGAGAGCGAGCAATATGTAATGGAATGAAAAGTTAGTGGATGTGGTATGATCATCATGAACGGTCGAACGTTTTAAAACCTAAATTGAATTTTATTGAAAATAAACTAAACTTTAAAAAGGTCGAAGTTTCAATTGCGAAAAAAAACCAATCCTACATTTATGTGATTTAAATTTAAAACATTTGTCATGGTGATACAATTAAACGGTTAAACCCGGTTCTTTAAAAATTAGGATTTTTATAGTACAAAAGGTCAAAACACAAACAAATATTCTGCGTCTTTCAGATTTATTTGGTTAATTCATTGCATTACGCCGAACAACTGCACCCCTTACATATATCGTCCTAAGTCAGTCCTAAGCGATGGAAATGACCCTTAAAACGACTCAGGCAAACGTAGTAAACGTTCGGTTTGGTTCACTTAAAAATTGCTTCGCTTTACAGCATCCAGAAGTTGCAAGCCACTTCAGCCTTAACTCTTTGAGAACGAACCGCTGTTGAAAGATAAGGGGGCCTTTATTTACCCATTTCACCTATTATTCATAATTCACTTATTATTCACTCATTATTCATCCGTTATTCATACACTATTATCTCAGTAAGCCCCCTTTATTCATGTATTATTTACTCTTTCTTTATTCATTATTTATCCATTTCTCACACATTACTCACTCATAATCCTTTCATTATTCACTCATTATTCCTTAATTAATATCATTATTCGCTCATAATTTATTTATTTACTCATTATTTACTGATGAATGATCACTCTTTATTCCCTGAATTATTGCTCTTTTTGACTGATTATTCACACATTATTTAATCAGTTTCACTGTTGAGTCTTTATTGGTTGGTGGATGGATTCATTAATGGATGAACAAACAGTGAGTAATGAGAGAATATTGAAAATGTTATCATTCACCAGTGACTAAAATTAAAATACTTTGGAAAAGGGAGATTTAATTTTAAAAAATAATTGATGGTACGAACAAAGCGAGGGAGTTGCCAGGGCATACACTTACCAATATTGTTGAGGCATCTAGCAGCAGTCCCTAAATATTCCCAAGCGGGCACGACTTGCTACTAGGATAAAGCCGCAGATGTCTACAGAAATGATCACACTTGACTGACCAATTGTCTACAAATTATACCTTTGTGCTGTATGTACCTAATATCCGTATTTATTTACCATAATTGATTACATAACAAAAACATAAACATTTTCGACATATCTTATCTCGGCTGAATGTTTTAATCTTTTTGTGTATATAAGAACAACCAACTATCTATATAAACGTTGTATGATTTTGATGTACCTACATAATAACAAAAATAAATAACTTAGCAATAAATTTACATAATCCATATACTCTTAAGTATATATCAGATCGTCTTTTTTTGGTTCAAAATAACCATTAATCATAATTTATTCAATTGAATTTAATATTCATGTGACAACTTTTAATGTTGTAGATACCTTTTGGTTATTTAGTGCGGGTAAAACTGTGCATATGCGACACAAACTCGAAATAATTTAAGATTAAACCACAGTTTTACATCTCTGCCGTTCAATTTATACTGCTGACCATTAAAATTAAGGTTCGTTTAAATAAATAACTATATATGGTACATAAAATACCGTACAATTTTTTTGGTAACTGGATGCGATGATATTTTACAATTGAATTTTACGCTGATTATTCTCTAAATAAATAATTTATGATCCATATAATGCGGCGGTTATTTCACTTTCACTTCACATACGATATACCTATTCCAAAACTAAGGCAATTGGAAACAATAAATATTTAATGATATCTCTTATATGAAAATGTCGAAAAAGTATTTCCGCTTGAATGGGTAACAGTGTAGGAGATACATATATTTTCTAATCACAATTAAATCAACCAGTTCAAATCTCCACTATTTATCGTTATTCGAATTCTCCACCTATCAAAATTCATATCTCCATCTCTATAAAATAAAACCTACATACCATTTATGATGTATACGTTTAAACAATGAAATTGGTAACGTATCTTTTTGGAGAGACCTTTTGTATCAGATTTTTTCTCGTTTTTTTCCTATTTACCTATAAAACTATTTTTAGTTCATAGGAAGAGAAAACATTTGATTTGAAAAGGTGGCCACAGGCCACCTATAATTAGATAATGTTTGCTTTGCCATTTGAGGATCCTGTATTCGATTCCCGATGTTGACAAGTAAAAGGTTCACAATTAGATGTTGCGTTCTGTCGTTATTCTGGGAAACCATCGTGGACTCAATAGTGGCATCGTCATTGTTCGACGTTTGATATGCGTCGGAATAGCAACGTTCCCGCGCCGTCCTTCTTTTTTACTTGATTTACCTCCGCCATCAATATGTTTTGCTAGGTAAGAGTCATGTTTCAAAATAATTCTGTGATAAAATGATTAAAATCTATCCAATGCTAGGCATCCCCTTTCAAGTGTACAAATTTAAAACTGTTTAAAATCATTCAAATTTATTATGTTCTACAGAGACATTGTGTTTGTTCATGTAAAAGTTCAAAAAGTTTCAAAAGAAAATTTTGGGTGTAGCTTACATTAGCTTACTTGCTAGCTTATCACTCCTGATACTTAGCGAAAGCTTTTCGCGGTTATGGTGTCTCTTCTTCGGAATCTTCGGAATCTCTCTGACCTCATCAAAAGGCTCACTCTAGGACTGTGTTTCAAGCTCTGGCAAAACTTGTACTTGACTTTTGTTTTCGCATTAGAAGCGCAACTTCAACAGAGCTTTACCAGTTTTTCGACGTCTTCCTCGATCGATGATCAGTACACTTTGTACTAACAGCTTCTGGCAGGCGACTCCTGGGTTGCTTTAAGTAGAGATTGCAGCCAAACTCCCAATGAAGAGTTCTTCATCCGATATCTCGTGACCGACAATTAGTCGCGGGCGTAGACATTGCGGCCCTAGATGTATCGATGAAATTTTTTTATTGTAAACTCTAATGATAAAGCCTTTCGTTGAACCTACGCGCAGTTTTACTCGGTATCCGTAAAGGACGATTCGGCGTGCTTGATGGGCCGCTTTGTTTCATCGGATAGTTTGCGGATCAATACTGCTCGATGCGTCCGCCGCCACAATGTGTCGCAAGCACTTCCTTAATGTTCTCAAAAGCTACTTTCACCAAAATTTCACGTTGTTGCACAGCAGTTCGTCCAATAGCCCACGAAAGTCTTTTAGCTGTTTTACGAATTTGGCCTACCATGTAACGGTTGGAAAATGCTTTCAATGAAGGTCAGGGGCCTTATCATGCCTATTTACAGAAAATATTAGTTGGGATACGGCGAGGACAATTTTCTTACCGTTACATCCGAATTTGTGCCCATTACTCAAGCATGTCAATAATTTCCGAATTGAACAATAAAAATAATTGATTTCACCTATTGAAGGCATAAAATTTAGAAGCCAATTAAAATGTGGCATCTGACTAAATGTTCCGTTGCAAAAGATTTGTAAACAATGTTGAACTAATTCAGAATTGGTTAAATCAATTTTTTTTTTGTTGATTAAAATATTAGAGCCGAATTTCAGCCAATTGGTGTTCATTGGAAAAAAATTAGTAGTAGTCAAGGATTCTCTGCTCCTGGAAAAATAAATTTGATACTTCGCCTGAAAGACGGTAAAAAAATGCAAAAACAAATCTTTTTTTAGCGGAAACCAGAAAAGTTTAGCCAACAAACTTAATATTTTCCAAAACCAAAAATTCAAATTTCGACAATTTTCATTTATGAAAAGTTGGAAACTGAAAATCAACACCCCTAAATGATGATTATACAGATCATTCAACATACATTAAGGGTGCAATAAAAATGTTGTGAAATATACTTATTGTAAAAATTTAATTAAATCACGTGAGTTAAGCCACAGGTTAATTTGGTTAACCCTTTGACTCACGATGTACACATTTGTGTACACTCTTTTCTATTCGCAATTATGTACTTTGTTAAATAGTATTGTGTGGTCTGGGTTTTTGTTTAATATTTCAAACAATTCTTGTTGATTGGGATTGCTGTTAAAATTTCCCGCTACTTTAAAACAGACGAGGAAAAATACAGAACGTATAAGCATGTCTCTCAAAGTAAGTACTACATGTGTTTATTTCAGGTAAGTTACATTTTTTAAAATTTGGTGGAAAGAAATATTTGTGTTTAGCGCTAAATCTTAGTGTTTTTGAATAGAATACACATTTAATTAATTAAAAATATTAACATTTGATAGTTTTAATCAGAATTCCTTCCGTTCTAATATACTTAAAATCCATGTTGTCGTTTGTGTGCGTACTATGACCATGTACCTTTTGGTTTAAGCCGTTATATTTTATTACAGAATCTTGATGAATAAATGACAAAAATGTGCTTTGACATTGGAAGAGGGGGCAGATATGATAACTCCATTGCCGATAACTCGAATTTGGAATTATCAGATCGTGAAGATGAAGAAGAGATTGAATTAATAGTACCAAAAACATGATCTGTTTAATATAACAATGGGTGAAATTGAATGCCAAAATGAAACTATTGGTGAAAATTGTAATAACGAACAGCAGGGGTGTACTATTGTCGAAGAATCACTCTACTTTTGAAGATATCAATAATGAATATGTAGATAAAAAAGAAAAAATCATTTACACTAAACAAAGATATTCAGTGGAGACATTTGGCTTTTGAACCATCGACTCGATATTTTAATTGGGGTGAAAAATGAGGCCAAGATTTATAAAATAAGTTGGCATCCCTTATGAAATGTTTCTAAACAATATACCTTTAGAAATATTCGAGCAAATGGCAAAATTTACGAATATCTACACCTTACAACAAGGGAAGACGTCATTTAAAGCTATCAACATGGAAGACATGATCAAGTTTGTGGTTTTTCACATCTAAATGGGTGTTTTACAATTACCATGGCTGCCTCTATTGGATTCAAAATTTAAATATTCAGTCTGTTTTTAAGGCCTTGTCAATAAACTGGTTCTTGCAATTAAGATCAAACTTCCATTTAGTCGATAATAACAGTATTTCAAACGTCTCCACACTACCCCTTATTGAATGGAAAGTAAGACGTAGATGCATAGATGAGCAAAACATCTCATTTAAAGGTCTCCTTACTAAGCCATACCCACAAATTTTGTTTTGTGTGGAAAGAGCGGGTATTCTTGCGATTTTGTGCTGTGTCAGGGTAAAGAGACGAAAATCTAAATTTTTGAAAGAGTGGCATTTGGTTTAGGAGCAAGCATTGTAAAACATTTCGTAATAAACAGATTTAAGGATGGTCAGCAGATGTTTTTTGATAACTACTTTTTGAGTTTCTAACAGGAACATAAATGCTGCAGGAATAATTCGGGCCAAATACGTTAGCTAAGTTGTACCGTTAGTTGCTTGTATTTTTTTTGGAAAACAAACTAGATCTGAGAAAAATTAACAATTGAAATTAATGTCGTGGTCTATTGACGCAAAAACCTGATCCAGATGAAACAAACTTAGCTGAGATCAATTTCTATTACGAAGAGTTCAGTATTTTGTTTTTGATTCGGGAGCAGTTTTTTTGATTCAACAGTATGGTATATGACTAGAGGCAAAATTATCGAGTATTTGCCCCTTATAGGAGTGTATACATTTTTTAAATTTTTTTGAGATTATTCAAGATTTTTGATATTATTTAAATTTAGCTTGAATTGAATTAGGCTTTGCATTAAATTAGGTGAGATTTGAGCAATTAGCATTGAAGTTTTTCAAGATTATTCGAAGATTCTAGTCTATTACACTAAATTTGCAAACCGCTGTGATTACGTGATGTTACAAAATTGGTGATATATCAATTTTTTCGATATTCCATGAGATTTGTTTGGGTATGGTAGCGTAGGAAATAGGAACGAAAAATGTGTGTTGTCTAAAAGTTGTTGACAAACTAAACTACTCGTACAAGATAACTATTTATGAGAATCGTGGTCAGTGTAATACAATTTTTATGTTAAGGTTTCTTGAATAACTAACAAACCTTCTACTTGTGTAGATCAAGTTTTCCTAAGATATGGCACTAGATTTAATTTTGTGTATGAATCTGTTGTTCATGACCTCCGTGTTGCTGACCATTACAAGATTTCTATATCAATTTTGCCTAGTTCTAAAGAGAATTAAAAAATTGCGATTTAAATTGAGTTGAAGTGTTTTCGTTTATTGCAAATACAAATTTCACTACTGGAATACCGGTGTGAAGTATTTCAGTTAGATTTTTGCATGGTTTCTCAGTTAGATTTTTGCCGCCCAAAAACTTGTGGGCTATAGCACAGTCAATTTTCAATAAAATTGAATTTTCTAAGAAATGTTTAGAAATAATCGAGCAATCAAAATGAAAATTGTCACAGCAATCAAAATAAAAATTGTCACAGCAATTACAGGTCCCGAAACCTATTGATAGAGGTATCAACCATCGTAATCGGACCATTTTAAATTTTTGCCGCCCAAAAACTTGTGGTCTATAGCACAGTAAATTTTCAATAAAATTGAATTTTCTAAGAAATGTTTAGAAATCATCGAGCAATCAAAATGAAAATTGTCGCAACAATTACAGGTCCCGAAACCTATTGATAGAGGTATCAACCATCGTAATCGGACCATTTTATATTTTTGCCGCCCAAAAACTTGTGGGCTATAGCACAGTTAATTTTCAATAAAACTGAATTTTCTAAGAAATGTTTAGAAATAATCGAGCAATCAAAATGAAAATTGTCACAGCAATAACCGGACCCGAAACTTATTGATAGAGGTATAAACCATCGTAATCGGACCATTTTAGATTTTTGCCGCCCAAAAACTTGTGGGCTATAAGCACAGTTAATTTTCAATAAAACTGAATTTTCTAAGAAATGTTTAGAAATAATCGAGCAATCAAAATGAAAATTGTCACAGCAATAACAGGTCCCGAAACCTATTTATAGAGGTATCAACCATCGTAATCGGACCATTTTAGATTTTTGTCGCCCAAAAACTTGTGGGCACAGTTAATGTTTAGAAATAATCGAGCAATCAAAATGAAAATTGTCACAGCAATTACAGGACCCGAAACCTATTGATAGAGGTATAAACCATCGTAATCGGACCATTTTAGATTTTTGTCGCCCAAAAACTTGTGGGCTAAAGCACAGTTAATTTTCAATAAAATTGAATTTTCTATGAAATGTTTAGAAATAATCGAGCAATCAAAATGAAAATTGTCACAGCAATTACAGGTCCCGAAACCTATTGATAGAGGTATAAACCATCGTAATCGGACCATTTTAGATTTTTGTCGCCCAAAAACTTGTGGGCTAAAGCACAGTTAATTTTCAATAAAATTGAATTTTCTAAGAAATGTTTAGAAATAATCGAGCAATCAAAATGAAAATTGACACATTTTTGTAAATGGTCATAGTTTAGCATCAGGTTTCGACAGTTTATTTGATTTTCACAATTTTCAAAATATCGTCGAACATACCCAACCATTAAAGATTGTGTAAGTCAAAGCAGATTAATTAGGTCCAGTGTTGTCGAAGTGAGTACGATCGGAGTATTTGTTCTAATTTCGCCTATTGGTTATTCCTGTACTCCGCTATTTCATTTTGTACTGCCTTGTTTTAGTAGCTGCTATACTAATAATACATTTACGCAATATTTTAACTTATCGGCTTTTGTTTGCAATAATTATAATATTCCGGGAGATACTTTTTTATGAAGCATTTTTTAAAGCTACCATGGAAATTTAGTAAAGCACCTGGAGTGGTTATGAAAATAAAAAACCAATTTTTCCTAATGACCAAAGTGTCAATATAGTGTTTTACAATTTTTGTTGAATTCAGGCCATGTTTTATTTCAGAAACTCCATTCCTGCCCCAAAATGGAACTATTGTTATTATATGCAAATTCCATTGAAATTTATTATCTGACTTAGCCAATACAAAAAATTAGTTATAGCACCACCAAATTAAGAATCAATGTAACCAAATTAGAGGTATATCAAATCAAGTGGGTAAGTTAATTTATCATAACGGAACTCAGAGTCCAAGAGCGGCTATTTTAGCCAGCTCGCAAATTAATTTTATTCCCATTTCAGACTTCATCTCCAAGGACTTGGTTGCAGTAATGGTGGAGGTTCTGGGTGAAAGAGGCAACCAGGAGGCTACAGAGAGTTGATACCTCCACTTAAAGTTAGGCGGCTCATAGCTCATTGCAAACGCAATGGGCTGGCCTACCTGATAGGATGCGATGCAAACGCGCACCACACGGTGTGGGGTAGCAGGGACATCAATAACAGGGGTGAGTACTTTTTTGAAATAAAGTAGACATTGTCAATAGGGGAAGGAAACCTACTTTTATAAATGCGATTAGGCAAGAGGTCCTAGATTTGACACTTTCTAGTCCGCATTTCAACGACTTAGCCAAAAACTGGCATGTGCCTGAAGAGGCCTCATTATCGGACCACTTGCACATCAGATTCGCGGCCGAACCATGCAGCGGCAGGAAATTAGAATTCCAAAACTGACCGACTGGGAATCTTATAGAGTTTCACTCGAATCAGAAATGCTCTCGGTTGTGGGGAATACAGAGTCTCCAGAGGTTATGGAGATCTGTTCAAACCAGCTGCATAATTCTAAACTGAGGACAAAATCGAGAAGATTATTCAACAAGGCTAAACGCACCGGTGAATGAGGCGAGTAAAAGATGGCCTCGACGGAATATAATCTTGAATTAAGTCGATCCAAAAGGGCTACCTGGAGGAATTTCTGTGACGGAATCAATGAATTGCCCTCTGCAGCTCGTCTCCAGAAAGTCCTTTCCAGGGATCATTCAAATGGTTTAGTAATTCTCCAGAAGCAAGATGGGAGGTTCACTAAAACTGGAAGGAAACCTTAGAGGTACTGTTAGAGACACACTTTCCGTATTCATTAGTGGTAGGAACCCAAGAAGACCCGCATAATCCCTCAAGTGAGGTTGCCTATGCGCCTCACAGCAGGATCTGGAGTCTCTCTTTTGAAATTCTTATACTCAGCAAGGTGAGATGGGCTATTGGGTCTTTCAAACCTTTCAAATCCGCTGGAGGGGATGGTATCTTTCCAGCTTTACTTCAAAAAGGTATTGAGGAAATACCCCCAGCGTGATCCAGATGTTTCGGGCAAGTTATGCTTTTAACTATATTCCGAAACTGTGGAGGAAGGTTAATGTGGTTTTTATACCAATGGAGGAAGAGGAAGGAGTCGTCCAGACACCCAGGCCAAGGCACATCGGCTAATTAGCCTCACATCGTTTCAATTGAAGACGATGGAAAAATCCTGGACTATCAAATAAGAAGCGAGGTCCTTGGAAAAAATCCGCTGCACCGGGACCAGTTTGCATATCAAACTGGTAAGTCCACTGTGATGGCCCTTAGCGGTCTAGTCACGAGGATTGAAAAAGCAGTGACATATAAAGAAATTGCCCTTTGTGGACATTGAGGGGGCGTTTGATAATATGTACCTCCTATGGATCGGTAGAGAGGGCAGCAATGGAAAAAAAGGTTCTGTTTTCTACAATTAGGTGGATCCGTTCCATGCTGGAACATCGAGAGATTACTGCCAGACTATGTGGCAAGTCAGTAACCATCAGGGCCGTAAAGGGCTGTCCCCAAGGAGTCGTAATATCTCCTCTTTTGTGGTCATTGGTTATTGACAGACTATTGGTCCTTCTGGGTCCAGGGGTAGGTTCTTACTGGTCCAGGGCTATGCGGATGATGTGGCTATCATAATCAGAGGCAAGTTTGATGAGGTCATTTCTGATCGCATGCAAATTGCACTCAATATAATATGGCAGTGGTGTTACCGGGAAGGACTCAGTGTCAATCCAAACAAAACTGCCATTATTCCTTTTACGAGGAGGAAAAACCTCGCGCTTACAGCTCGCTCGTTAAACTGTACTACTGTTCCTTTTCCCAGCGAGGTTAAACATCTAGGGGTTATCCTAGATCAAAAACTGAACTGGAAGCAACATTTGTTGAAAATCCAAGATAGAGCCACCAAGGCTTTCTGGGCCAGTCAAAGACTCTATGGGCGTACTTGGGAACTACAACCAAAGATGATCTATTGGTCATTTCTTATAATCATTAGGCCTATGGTCACCTACGCATCGGTTGTATGGTGACCTAAAACTCAGCATAAGGCAACGCAAACCTTATTGAATAAGGTTCAGCTTATAGCCTGCATTGGTGTTACGGGCTCAATGAAAACATATCCAACCGCTGCGATAGAGTCACTTCTAGGACTGACACCGTTACACCTGCATGTTAAAAAGGATTCTGCAATTATGGCCCTGAAAATGCAGGCGGAAGGAAATATCAAACCAGGCAATATGGTGGATAATCTGGAAATCCTTAAGGAATTTCAGACAGACCCTACCATAGCAATGCCTTCCGACTGTATGCCAGCTAAATTGAACTTCCACAAACCATTTTGTGTTAGGTTACCTGACCGGGGTGTGTTGAGTGCAGGTGGACCATCCTTTGAACGAGAGTCCATGGTATGGTTTACAGATGGATCAAAAACGGAAGATGGGACGCGGATAGTAATACACGGGAGTGGCACTGCCCTCTCGAAGTCCTTGGGTACCAATGGTACCATTTTTTAAGTAGAAGTATATGCTATAGAACTTTGCGCTAGGAAAGGCATAGCAAAAAGCCTAAACGATGCAAAGATTTATATTGTATCAGACAATCAATCGGTCTTAAAGGCTCTTAGGTCTTATACCGTTGAGTCAATGCTAGTATGGGATTGTCTGAAGGTTATTAAACATCTGACAGGATTAAATAAGGTAACACTAATGTGGGTGCCAGGTCATACTGGAATCGAAGGAAATGAGGCAGCTGATGGCCTCGCCCATGAGAGTTCTGCCTCTCCATTTATTATTATCCATTTATTATTGGACCAGAACCCTTCTGCGACGTCACTAAGGGTCACCTTAGAGCAGCGATAAAACGCTGGGAGGATGTTCAAAAGTCCTCCTACTGGCGCAGAATTCCAGGTTTGCGACAGGCGATGAAATATATATCACCTTCGTCTGTCAGGGTTAAGGAGTGTCTTGAACTTAGGAAACCTGAGTTGAGACTGTTTACTGGCTTCCGCACAGCTCATGTCCCCTTAAGGTATCACCTTAAGAAGATGGGCCTAAGTACGACAGATGGATGCCGCTTCTGCGATCTGGAAGCGGAATCAGCGGAACATGTTCAGCAAAGAGTGCAACATCTAGGAGAGAGAACAATGAGCCCAGATAGTATGTATCTTTTACCGGCCGGTAGTATTATGAGATTTATTAAGAGCCTGAATATTGACTGGACGGATAATTAAGCAGGGTCCAGCACAATAGATCTTTTAGGTCGCAGTGCGCGGTGGCTCATTGCCCACATGCTTCTTTAATAATAATAATAATAATAATAATATATGAATAGACAAATACTTGAATGATTTTAAAATTAATTTTATTCCATTTATCAAGACACATCAAATCAACTTTTGCGAATTCTTAATTTAGCCACCCAGTATTCGCCTGCAAGGTATTGCGGTTATACTTCAATTTGGATTTTTTTTTTCGATATACTCGTAACTTTTATCGAATTTGCTAATAGAATGAAAATAATAAAAATCACAAAGCAATCTTGAACTTTAGTAAATGTACAACTTTAGGTATAAAATAAACAAATCTAAAATCCATAAATCAAAATAATGATGATGACGTAAACAAATCATAATAATTCATAAGAATAAATAGAAATCAAAAATTAACAAGACATGTTGAACATCAATTCACTACCTAACCCCAACTTCTGTATTGATATATCATAAATAATTCAATCAGAAATGAATTCCTCACATTACATTTTGATTTATATCCAAATATATTACTTATGTAAGGACCTACATTATTTATGTGGTCTCCCTCTATAGTAGGTGGCAAACAAGTGATCCTAATTTGTGTAGTCGACCATAATCTAAAAAGTAGAAGCGTTATTACTCTAATCATAATCAACATGGGGAATTTCCTAATTTATAAAGAAGGACAGACAACAAAAATAAAGACAGTTATTTATGAGTTCTGAACGAACTTACCCTTCATACTAATAATGTTAATAAGTTTAATAGAATTTAATTTCCAGACGGCCATATTGATTTTCCGAATATAAATTTGCAAAAGGAAAAACTAAAAATTAGGTCGAAATTACATGTTTTATTTATGGTATGTGTATTAGCATTAAAATACAATTCTCTCAAAGGCTAAACATTTTTTTTTATGCCGTATAATTTTCCAGCATAATATTTACATAAATTTATGCGCTACCTCAATACTATACACAACGGGAAGGTTTTAAAAACGAAAATCTTAACAGATAAACAGATTGTTACCAAATAATAATAAGAAGAAGAATATAAAACAATCCTGGGTTAATCGATTTTTTGTCTCATTTATAATTTAATTCGTATACGTACAATGTACATACATTTGTAGGTAGAAGGTTAGAGCGCGAGTATATCGCGCACTGTCATATACATAAATAAAATGTCTAAGGACTAAATTGCATGTTTACGACAACGGCATGTACATAGTGTTAAATAATTAACTACCATAGCTGATGATAAAATTGTATTAGTACAGTACAGCAAGTACAAAGGAACTATTAAAATTTTATTTTTGGAAAAATTGATTTTCCATTTGTAATAATATTTCATTGTACACAATTCACAACAAAACAATAATAAATAATTAGAATAAAATGAGTTAGACTATTCCAATGTTGAATGGAGGTCATAAACGAGGTCATAAATGGCAAATTATTGAATTTTTATTTACTTGAACTTTCAATGTCACAAATGGGTTATGCTGCAAACCGAGGATTATATCTTAACTAGTAATTGCCCGTCAACAATGATGGAGGTTTCTGAAAACTCAATACAGCCTCAAAAGTAAAATATCTCTTTATAAAAGAAAACAATTTACGTTTCTTGTACAAGTACGGTGGCCATGAGCAAAATCAAGTTCTGCCAAATACACCCCAACATTATCGAACGATTGTCCCTGAGCCTTGTTAATCGTCATTCTAAAAGCCAAAATGATGGAAAATTGTCGTCGCTTCATTCGAAATACTAAGCTGATCTCGCTTGGTTCCAAATCGATTCGGGGGATACAAACATCCTCTTCCTTATTACTGTCTGTGCGTTGGTTTCCGCCTTGATGCAATTCTTGAACATCTTTTTCACGATCAATCAAAAGTCCCTTCTTGGGATTCAAATTACTTAGCAACATGATGAACGCACCAACTTTCAATTTGAGTGAATGTGGTGGCATGCCAGAAGGGGTCTGAGAATTCAAAAATTCGACTGGAAAATCTATTGCATCATTGGGATCGTCGGAGATCATTGTGTCAATGCTCAGAAAGGTGGTCACATCGGCGATTTCATCAGCAGATGATGTGCTCATGCTCTATCATTGCCTCAGAAATTTCGACTAAATCAGGATCGGCTTCGTGACATCGGCATTCTTTCCTCTAGAAACAACATTTGACGTTTGTCGAAAGACACCGCCAAGGTGAAAAGTATAATTGAAAAACGAAATAGAGTACATTTTTATTCTTGAAGCAAGAGACATAAACTCTATCGAATTCGATTGAAAGTGATGTTAGAACATCGCACCCCTGGTTTTCTATGGTTGCATCGCAATATGTATATTACCGCTTATTGTATGAGGTGCTTTTCCTACTTTTACAATCATAAATAGTAATTGCCAAATTTATTTTTAGTTTTACTAGTATACGTCAGATGTCTATAGTTGTCTACAGAAAAATACGAAACAAAATTATTTAATCACAAAATCATCACACATTCTTAATATTTTGTGAATTTGTTTTGGTATTCCTACAATTTTTGAACTTGAAATTTCCCCAAGTGGTAATTTTTAGTTCGATTTTACCAAATTTGTGCTGCCATCTATGTAACGCGTATTGCCTTAGTGACCACACGATTTATAGTAAGCTTTTATTTCACTTTGACCAGAATGATGTTGTTATATAAAAATTTTATAAATTTTGGTTTATATAAATTAATTATTACAAGAAAATGAAAATGGTTTTCTTAAACGATGCTCATACACTTGGGTGCAAAAAAATCGCACATTGCTCAATTTTTCACAAAAGTGCAAAAATATCAAAAAAATCCAATATTTGTTTAATTTTTTTTAATGCAGATTCAAAGTCTATTTCAATACCTATCCAGTGGTAACTTTTTTGTATTTATACGTGCCATCAAACTGATTTTTGGGGGTAAACATCTGAGGTATACGTTTTT
This sequence comes from Tipula vernalis, assembly GCA_958295665.1. Classification (NCBI taxonomy): domain Eukaryota; kingdom Metazoa; phylum Arthropoda; class Insecta; order Diptera; family Tipulidae; genus Tipula; species Tipula vernalis. Next base: position 121,930,947 of record OY282559.1, read on the forward strand.
GTGAATTTGTCAGCATGAAAATTAGTAGTAAAAATCGAATTAAAACATGGAAATCAGAAAAAATATTTTTATTAATAACGAGTATTCCCTCCTCTGGCCCGAATGACAGGTTCCATTCGATGAAGCATTGATTTCACCAAAGTTTTCACAAAATCTTTAGATATCGCCTCCCATTCCTCTACGATCGCCTGTTGCAGCTCCTGGAGACTCGTTGGAGCAACATCTCTGGCTCGGACCCTTCTTTTCAACTCGTCCCATATATGTTCGATGGGATTGAGATCCGGGCTTCGAGCTGGCCACTCCATAACAGGCACAACCACTCTTGAAGGTATTGGTATACTACATCAGCCGTATGCGGGCTCGCATTATCCTGCAAGAACAGAAAATTTTCACCAACAAACCCGGCAAAAGGTACGACATACTCCTCGAGTACTTCCTCAATGTACCGTTGAGAAGTCATTCCTCTTGACCGACCGCCAGTATTGGCTCGGGTGATGAATACAAGATCTGTCTTCGCCTCTAGTGATATGCCTCCCCAGAACATGCACGATTCACCGCCATACGAGACACGTTCTTGGATGCAACATTGTGCATATCGCTCTCCTGGTCTTCTGTATACTCTTCCGCGTCCATCGGTGCCATATAAACACATCCTGCACTCGTCAGAGAACAGAACTCTACTCCATTCTTCTTCTGTCCAATTCAAATGCTCTCGAGCGAACTCATGACGGGCTCGTCGGTGGGATGCGGTCAATTTCGGCCCGTTTGCTGGTCTGTGTACAGTCAGATTAACTTCTCGAAGTCGTCTTTATGGTTACTCCGTTGTATACGTGTAGTTATTAGGTCGCTTTATACTCCAAAAACTTTGATTAAAATTGAAACGCACAGAATTCAATTGTATTGTGGCCGCGCAATTCACGGTTTTTATATGCGGCCACCATGTATATTTGAGTAGTACATAAATATCGCGAACAATGATTTTTAAGATAAATTTCACCACCCCGCTATCACTGTTTATTACGCTAATTCACTATAACGCCACGAGAATATTGCGTATTTAAAATTCGCGGAAAATATATTATGCGCCACGGAAACTATTTTATTTTCTTTTAATTAATTTTATTAAATTTAAATTTATGAGCGATGTGTCACTTGCGAGTCGTAGAATAGAAGTGATGTGCTTTTACAAATTGTATGTGTCTTTGGTTGAGACAGTATGGAAGCGAAACAAATCAAATCAAAATGTATGCGTACTGAAATAAATGAAACTCAGCTAAAAATATGATTTGCTGAATGGTTGCACAAAACGACAATAGATGGTAATGCAACCGTTCAGGTTTTGCACCAAAGTGTCCAAGATATTTAATACAAAGTAGTGATTTATCGGTACTAATATATATGTGGGATATTAAGCACGGACTTTAACCATAGAGTAAGTTCAAAATCCACTACACCCTATAGTTGTCACTACTATTGAAAAGGCTGTTCAATTACAATTATATTTTACAATCGAAATGAGTTGCATTTCGAATAATTGTAGGGATAAACGAATACAATAATTCACTGCATACGTGAATCACTACATCTTCTAACTGTCCACCGACTGACTTCGACTTCACGAACTTCTTGGAGCCGCCGTCCCAGTTGAACCGCATTCATAGGACGATTTCGCAACGAAGTTATTACAAGAAAGCGGTCATCAAGCTGTGCTGTAGCACGAGGTCGGCCAGATCCTTGTCGCCGTCTGAAGCCACCAGTTTCCTGATATCTTTGCCACACTCGACGAACGTAGAATCGGCTCAAATTTAGTTGTCGAGCCACTTCACTTTGGTTCTGCCCCGCATCAATTAGTGCAACTACTTGTGCGGCTACCTCTGGTGTGGTATCCATTTCTTTGCTCCGGTTGGAGACGTAATTAATAGAGGACCGTTCAGACTAACTGTCGATATGCGAATGATGACAATTCCGAGCGAGATATTTCATGGCATGCTATTGTATTGATCTTGTTGAATTATTTTTAGAATTTAATTCGAAAGCCTGCTGTAAGCATTTGACACAAAATCACTTTGTTGGCATGGTACAAGTACAAAAAAGGTACCACTGGATAGGTATTAAAACAGACTTTGAATCTGCATTAAAAAAAATTAAACAAATATTGGATTTTTTTGATATTTTTGAACTTATGTGGAAAATTGAGCAATGTGCGATTTTTTTGCACCCAAGTGTATATGTTGAAATTCAAACATTTATAAACTGTATATTTTAATGAACGATAGTTAAAATATCGTGCATTTACTAAAAATAAAATTTAAAATTTTAACAGTTTTAATACAAAATTTCAATTTATCATCGTAAATTAAAACGATAAAATGAAATTTTGTATTAAAACTGTTAAAATTTTAAATTTTATTTTTAGTAAATGCACGATATTTTAACTATTGTTAATTAAGTTTTAACTATTTTAATAATTTTCTTACATAATTCAGTTTATAAGCAATCGGTCAGCTCAATATGCATTTTTATGTTTGGACTTGGCATTCTCTTCTCTGGATTTAAGTTTACTACCAATAATCGAATTCTATCCGCCACTTCACGATCATTAATATGGTTTATGTTCAGCGGAAGTACTCCATGCTCAATCACCATTGAAACGTTTCCTGGAATGAATTTTCTCATAGTAATTCCAGTCGGCGTTTGATTTATCAAATCTCTACCCAATAAAAAGTCAACTGGCAATATTCCATCAGGAACTATGTGAATTGTGGTCTCATATACTTCATCCTCTATTTTTAGCTTTGCATTAAACCTACCAACGGTTGATACATCTCTAGACCCCGCACCATGGAATATTGTGCACTTCTCGCTAAATTTGCAAATGCCCGTTCCAATGATTTTTTTATGTGACATTAACTAATGTCGCTTCCAGTATCAACTAGTGTACAAAGTTCCTTTCCATTGAACATTACATTTTTGACAGCTTTAGATGAACAATCATCCTGATTCTCTACGGCTGCACAAGATTTAGAACTTTAAACCATCAGATTTTTTCGCGCAATCTTTTCCTAGATGCCCGGTTCCACCACAGTTGTAACATCTTGTCATTCTTCGGAATCTATTTGATTTTTTGTTCTCAATTGGCTTTGTTGTTACGCTCTCGATTGGTGCTTTTATCTTAATTGTTTGTTTGATTTCTACATAAATTACGAGTTTACTTTTGAAATCATTCATAGAGGTTGATCCATGTAAAACCGCCTTATTATGTTCAAAATCGGTTATTCCACTTATACAGAAATCGATTATCGAAGCATCTTCCAAGTTGCCGGTTTGACCTAGTTCACGCATAGCGATTAAATAATTTTTGAAAGATTCATCTTTCTTTTTCTTCCTATCTGCCATGTGCCACAGCAGAATTCACTTTCTTTTTGAACTCGTTAACTAAATGTGTGGTTAGATTTTCCCAGGTATCAGTAACCGCCAAACGTAAACTATATTTTGATGTTCCAGTTAACAGTCTTTTTGAATAAATAACTTTCTGTTCAGCATTTCATTTCATACATACAGCAGCATCTTCGACATCCTGAATCTATTTATCGACGGGAGAATCATCCTCCCTGCTAAACTTCGAAAGCGATTCTTCGACATCTCTAAAACTTAAGTAAGCGGTTTTTCTTTCAACGCCATCTCCCGTGTTCGTAACTCTTCTAACTGAATGTTATCTTACTGTTGGTTGCCGTTAAGTTCGCTAGCATTAGTCTTCCTACTTCTATTTGTCATATCTCCGCTGTCACCAGCCTCCATCATAATGCTGCTTTTTGGTTGGTTCAATAGCACTGTATTATTTGAATTCACCGACTCATCATTCGCGACTTTTCTAAACATTTCCATCATCTTACGCATAAAAGCGTCCTTAATTTCTGGTGAATTATGAAGATTATTTTTTTTTCGGCCCATCTCAGTTAAAATTTCCTAATAATTTGTTATATAATAGCAAACCTCACTTTCAGCCCTAAAATCAAAACAACTTTACTTCATATATAAACACAATAAATAATAAGAACCGTTCTAGTTTTATCTTTTATCTTCACTAAATTAAAACTCTATCCAACAACACTTATTTTTAAATTTCATGCAAACGTTCTTGGTACAACACAATACGGTACATTATATTTCTCGACTCACGAATTCGGTGCTATTCCACGGCACTTTATATTACAACAAATCTTGGTATATGGAAAATCCAAATTAATCACCACAAACTTAAATGTTTAATCGGTCGGTTTTCCCTGTTTGGAACACAACGTCTTAAACGCACCAAAACAAAACCTAAACGTAACTCAATAGGTTAAGGAATTTCCTTAATATATGTTGCTCAAAACTACCCGCTGATCGACCCCGGTTGAGCCCCAAAGTTTAATTAGTTTTTATGAAAAAAGCACGAGTTGTTTACTACTCGAAACACCCAAATCAATTGCTTTAATCTGATTGTATGGTTAATAATCGTTTTACATAACAGGAATAATATATAAAGCAATTATACAATTTAAATATAACATAAAGTATGATACAGGCTGCATCCTAATTGAGTTGAACAAATTCGGATACTTACCTTAAATTCTACATACATATGTAGATATGTAAATTCTACGTACATATCTTATTTTGAATTACATACTTTTAATAAACGACTCGGTTTATTTTTTATTAGACGTCATTTATTTAAACGAGACATTAAAAAGTTTAGTTGGCTATAAGGCACAATTGAATACTTTAACCTAGTGACATCTATTTAAATATTGCATGAATTACTGGGTCTTACAAAAGTTTAGTTTGAAAAGTGTTCTGAGGCACACAGCAATATTCAATGATTTGTTCAAATTAAGCTAATCATTGCTCATTAGTAATAATCCTGAATTATGTTAAGAATAAAATTATGTTTATCTATGTCGATATACATTAAATTGTATAATAATTGCTCATTAAAATCGTAATACCAAAAACAAATAATCACATATTTCCCTTCCCCTCAGCTGTGTGTACATAAATAGAAACTTTTCTTAAAAAGTCAAAATATTTCTACAATATTTGTACACGCGTAGGGTACATACAATTTAATTACTGTATTGCGGCGCAAATTATTTTGTCTGTTTAGATGTAAGTTAAAAAAAAAAAAAAAAAAATTGTGATTGATGATAGTTGGGAAATTGGTACTTCTGTGATTTATGTGCCATATGTTTCACTAATTAATTATAAATTTGTATAATAATTAAATGGAAACCACGTATGCCACATAAATAAAAATAATCAGGGGTCTTTTTGAACCTACTTTGCGATATATTAGTTTTACATATTTAAAGTTATACAAAGCATAATTTCCAGTAATTCATGACGCATTGGCGTATTTTTCCAAAACTAATTATAATTACTAATTAAGTACCGTACAAGATTAAATTTTTTATTTAATCCTAATATAGATAGTCTAAAATATAGACTACGGATAGACAGACTGTGGCCGAGATAATAACAATAACAACAAAAAAGGGTTAAAAATGTGAAAATTCTCCAAAGATTACAAAAAAAGGTTGCTGAATAACAACCGACCTATACATACATATTTACATTGTAATTAAATAAACTTACGATATACGACCGACAGTTAAAAGAACATTGACGATTCTACATTAAATATACAAAAATTATTTCAAAACCTTGACACTGATAAAATCTTGGGAATTTTCTTTTGCTTAAGTTAAATAAAAAAATTTGCTTGAACTAATTTTTTCAGTTTTTGTTGTTGCTTGTTTAGTATTGATTTTTCCTTTTTTCGGTATTCTTGCTGGTAAACATAAATATTTATGTTCATTGACATGGGCTTTCGAGATAAGATGCGCCTAAATATGTGTACCGAGTAAATAGTTTTGTAATTTAGATGCGTATGAGTTGAGTTTTTAACGTATATAGTACTTACGAGTTTTAAATAAGTTTAGTTAGTCGTGATAAATCTGATTTACATAATCTTAGGCAAATAAAAAATTGTAAAATGCTAGATTACAAATTTGGCAAATAAATTCGAAAGTTTAAATTTCAGATTTGAAATTTTTTTAATTTAAAATTCTAAATTTTCTTATTGTCTCAATATGATAATTATAATTTTATAATTATAATGATAAATCAAAATTCAAAATCCGATCCAGTCATCGGGTGGTCCTTAATTACTTTCAATGATGACAAAATGTTTTGTGATCAACCAACTTTTGCTTGAAACGTATTTTTCCCACCCATTTCTTTCTAGGATGTTGGTAGGGATGGTTTGTAAAGAGTAATTTAGTTATGTATCCCCTCAAAAACATGTAGGTAACTGCAGCAGGGAAACTTTCGAATTTTGAAATGAAACTTCCCACATCGATAGAGCCGAATTTGTGCTAATTAGTGCTAGTCCAGGAACCGATAAAACAGCAAACAAAAATTCAAGATGTCGCCTGAAAGACGGTAAATAAATTCCAATACTAAACCCGACTTATAGCAAAAACCGGTAAACATCAGTAAAAAACAGAAATATTTTCAAAAGGTAGATTAATTGAGGAAATTTGTTCTTGGCCTAGAAAAACTAAATTTTAATATTTTCATTCATAAAATAAAGAAAATCGAAATTACCCTAAATGATACTATATTGAAAAGAAAAGTATTTAGTTGTTCAATAATATTTTAATTGAGCAATATTAAATAAGTAGATAATAAAATATATCCAAAAAAATGTTTAAAAATTATTGAAAAATTCCCTTTCTATCACATAATCGATTCAACATATTCATAGACATATAAAAATAGGCTGAATTTCTAATCCAGATTTGGCCCAGTTCTATTGAACATTACGAACGGTTGATTGAACAAATTTCTCACACAAAATGTTCTACAAACCAACGAACTTAGCAGTTCTAATGATATACTCCGATCGGGAATATTCATAACCATCCGAAAAATATGGTGGCTGAATTTGTGCTAATCCAGATTTGGCCCAATTCCATTGAACATGAAGAATGGTTGATTGAACAAATTTCTGACACAAAATGTTCTACAAACCAACGAACTTAGCAGTTCTAATGATATAATCCGATCGGGAATTATCATAACCATCCGAAAAATATGGTGGCTGAATTTGTGCTAATCCAGATTTGGCCCAATTCCATTGAACATGAAGAATGGTTTATTGAACGAATTTCGGACACAAAATGTTCTACAAACCAATGAACTTGGCAGTTCTAATGATATTCTCCGATCGGGAATATTCATAACCATCCGAAAAATATGGTGGCTGAATTTGTGCTAATCCAGATTTGGCCCAATTCCATTGAACATGAAGAATGGTTTATTGAACGAATTTCTGACACAAAATTTTCTAAATGGTTTTCCAATAAGAGGTTTCATTTTGAATAGCCTGCTATTTGGGCAGCTGTCAATTTTGAAGCTGTCATCTTTTCACATTTGACAAGTAAAAACTACGCCATTACTAAAAATGGTACGATACACGCTTCAATAACGCATTGAAATTATTAAAATTCACTACAAAAATGGTGAAAATTTTGCAGTCACAGTTCGCAAAACTAAAGCACATTTTGGTCGTCATGAAGCACCTTCTCGGCCGTCAATAGTGAAACTGGTGGAAAAATATGAGCTATTGGGACCAGTTAGTGTGTTAAGAATCGAAACCGTGTGCGTCGCTCAAGAACAACTGAGAATATTGCTGCTGTAACCCGTAGTGTTGAATAAAACCCAGGTTTGTCGATTCCTCGTCGATGTTTGGAATTAGACATTCCACAAACTACATTACACCGTATTTTGCATAAAGACTTAGATCTTAAGGCTTCTAAAGTTCAGTTAACACAAGAACCCAAGCCGGTCGATCACCATAAACGTCGTATCTTCATCAATTTGGTTTCTCTATATCCATTTTTGTAAAATATAACGGGGATTTTGAAACTAAGGAAAAAACTATGGGACCAAAATTTGTATTAAATGTACGAGAAGTTAGCGTCCCATTTTAAGAGTTCAAATTGACTCAGGATTAGCACAAATACATTATTCTTTAACAATTATGAATCATTAAAAGTATGGCCATTAAGGCAAAAGAATTGCCGAAAAACTACAAGTAAAATTTTAGTGAAATATTATAAAATAACGAACATTGTTAATAAAACATTTTGTGTCAGAAATTCGTTCTTCATGTTCAATGGAATTGGGCCAAATTCGGATTGGCACAAATTCAGCCACCATATTTTTCGGATGGTTATGATAATTCCCGATCGGATTATATCATTAGAACTGCTAAGTTCGTTGGTTTGTAGAACATTTTGTGTCAGAAATTCGTTCAATCAACCGTTCGTAATGTTCAATGGAACTGGGCTAAATCTGGATTAGAAATTCAGCCTATTTTTTAAGTGTCTTTGAATATGTTGAATCGATTATGTGATAGAAAGGGAATTTTTCAATAATTTCTAAACATTTTTTTGGATATATTTTATTATCTACTTATTTAATATTGTTCAATTAAAATATTATTGAACAACTAAATACTTTTCTTTTCAATATAGTATCATTTAGGGTAATTTCGATTTTCTTTATTTTATGAATGAAAATATTAAAATTTAGTTTTTCTAGGCCAAGCACAAATTTCCTCAGTTAATTTACCTTTTGAAAATATTACTGAATTTTAATGATGTTTACCGGTTTTTGCTGTAAGTCGGGTTTAGTTTTAGAAATTATTTATCATTTTTCAGGCGAAATCTTGAATTTTTGTTTGCTGTTCTCTCGGTTCCTGGACTAGCACTAATTTTTACCTCTGAGCACTAATTAGCACAAATTCGGCTCTATCGATGTGGGAAGTTTCATTTCAAAATTCGAAAGTTTCCCTGCTGCAGTTACCTACACCTCAAAAACGAACAAGTTACTAGTTTTTATCGAAACTTTTTTTTTTCCTACAATCAACTTAAATTTATAGCCAGCCATCATTTGTCAAGATATATTGAGATGTTATTTGCCTCTTTGGTCAGTAGTTTTTTGCTTATAAGTCAGAAAATTTCAGATAGACAGATAGGCAAAAATTTAGCCATCCTATAAATAACGTAAAAAACTTATAAAGAGTCATTTGTACAAAAAAAGAAAAAATAGACAGACACTCCAATTTTATTTATATGTATTATGTATAGATATTTTATCGTACCCAATATCAAGGAAAGATAAAAGCTCTTTCATGTCTATCTACAAGGTTGACGAAGCAATTAATAGTAGCAGGCAGTTAGTAAAGTTACCACAAATATTATATTAAATTTGTTGACAGTTTATTATTTTTGTTCCTAATGTCTCTCAAAACCGTTACTCGATGTCAAAAAATTGGTTTTTTTTCCTTTTCCTTGGAATGTAGCCAATTTACAACATTTCCTTCCAAAAAATTATCCCAATACCAAAATAGCTTTTGGCATTTTCAAGTATTCTATTAAAATTAAAATTAAACCCCATTTCAAAAAAAACCCAAAAATGAAAAATAAAAATTCCCCAAAATTATGCATGGGGTAATAGCCACCCGCCGTTCATCTTTCCTTAACATGACAAGGGAGGGAGAAGACTATAAAAAAAAGCTTCCATTTCCTTTTAACGAACAACTGCTTAAAAATAAGGAAAATTTCGATCGATGGAACTTCTACTTTCAAGGTTCTTAAACTTTACTGTACAAAAAATAGGCCACATTGTTGAAATGTCCTCTCCATCTAGATAAAGTTTCACTATGCGCTTGGAACATTTAATTTGTAGAGTAATAAATTTTCCGATGATGGGCTAATACTCGATAATCTAGCGAATCGTAATTGCAAGACGAAAAATATGGCTACAGATCAATTTTACCAAGTAAATTCTAATTTCAATTTAATTGTTTCTCAAATTTGAGTAATTCCCAGTGAGGATATTTTTGGCATCGTAACTTCTGCTTGTAACGGGCCTGAACTGGCCATAATCTCAAATATGTCTCAACTCAAAATAAGCTTCGACGAATTAGACGTTGGGGCCAAACGTTTCTTCAATTCTCCAGCCGAAAGGTTTGCTTCAATACTTCTTGAGCTTCAAGTGGTAGAATACAAGTGGATCGAAATTCATGAAAAAGGAATAATAAAGAATTACAATTAATATAGTGTGGGCCATCTGTTGGTCCTTTTTTCAATCAATGAATTTTAGTACTTAATGTTATATGTTCTAAAAAATTGTGTGACATATGGAAAGTCAAAAATATGCCATTTATCATCATGGATTCGCTAACAACACAACAAGGCATCTTGATTGTTCAAATTTATTATGAAAATAATCGTTCAAAAACAACAACATTTCGTAAAGTTTTGCAATTGGCAAGATTATTGATCGTTTCAAAGAAACTGATTCAGTGAAAGATCGTAGACCGTATCAAAATGTTCATCCAGTTCGTACTCCTGATGCAGTGGCAGCTGTTAGTGAAAGTTCGGAATCAAGCACATTAACCAGGCATCGTTCACAAGAACTCAACATTTCGCATTTTTGCATGTTGATCTTCACTTGCATCCATACAAAATTCAACTAACTCAAAAATTGAGGCCACCAAACCATTTAAATCGTCGTCGTTTTGTTAATTGGATGCTTGAACGAAACGAAGCTCATTTTCATCTTAATGGGTACGTCAATAAGGAAAATTGTCGAATTTGGAGAGCGGAGAATCCTTATGTTATTCACGAAGCATAATTTCATCCTCCAAGAGTCACTGTTTTTTGTGGTTTATGGGCTGGTGGCATCATTGGGCCATTTTTCTTTGAAAACGAACAGGAAAATGCCCTTACAGTGAATGAGGAACGTTATCGCAATATCTTAACTGGGTTTTTGTGGCCCAAATTGAATGGATTGCGTGTCAACGACCCTTGGTTTGAACAAGACGGAGCGACATGCCACGCAAATCATGCAACAATCCATATATTGTCAACAAAATTTGCTGATCGTATAATTTCAAGAAATTGTGAAGTTCCTTGGCCACCAAGAAGCTCGGATTTAACACCACTTGATTATTTTTTGTGGGGTTAATTGAAAGTTTAGATTTATGCTAATCATCCACAAACAATTCCGCAACGTAAAAACAACATTCGAGCTGAAATTGAGGTCATTGATCTGCTTTTATTGGGAAAAAAATCGAAAAGTAATCGAAAATGTTGATGTTCGGAAGCAGGCCTGTATACGAAAACCTGGTGGGCATATGAACGATATTGTTTTTCATACATAAATGGCACAGAACCACCTTTTATTAACAATAAAAATTTTGACTTTTCACCCCAAAATGTGTGTTTTGGTAAATGAAGAAACAGCCAGAGGAGCGCCAGTCTTAGGAAAGGCGGCCCGCAGCGATAAAATGGAAAGTTCCAGGAGGTCTAATGCTCTTTAATCCAATGACTATTCGGAGACGAGAATCTCCCAGAGATGGAGCAAGGTGGAGAGTTACAGGAAAACCGCTGCCAAATGTAGGCTGCAGGATATTAATAATGGAATAGAATTCAGATCATTCGAAGCTTAATTTTCGGAGCAGCACTATTGGACCGATCTGGAAGAAGAACGAATGGCAACCCGATGTGATTTACGATCTTATAATGCAGATCTTCGACAATTGGGGAAGTGGCAGATCTTCTATGTTAGAGCGAAGTTTTGAAATACCGTACAAAGTAATTAAGCAAATTCACGATATTGTTTAAAGAATTCTACACAACCACAAGGCTAAAATGAGGGCACTTCAAAACTAAAGGCGCAGATAAATGTGTTCGAACTGTAATAGAAAAACTAACGTTAAACTACTAGTGTGGTCGACTCGAGCGAAATAATTAATACACAAACTGTAATATTCACGTAAATGATTTTATTAATTTGCATACAAGGAGATCAGAACCAGACTGGTTTTTCTTTTTGAGTTAACATACAAGTTGAATTAATAACGGATATAACTCAAACGTGGAAGGTATATGCGATTAGTCCTTGCTATAGACGACATCCATTAACGCGCCATTAGTTGTGAAATAACTGCGGCACTTTTCAATCACGAGCGGATCTCCTTAGTGGTGCTTGTAGAGTAGTCGATGTTGGCGAATCTGTAAATTGTTCACAGTCGTCGTCAGACGAAACAGATCTTTCGATTTCTGGCCGTGATGGTTCGAGAGTTTCTCGAGTTGTCGGTTTGAGTTGCAACAGGTAACGGTGAATTGACATCAAGTTGATCGGTGGCACGAGCTCTCAGCTGATCGACGTGGCGCTTCACAATTTGACCAGACTCGAGCCGAACTCTGTATGACAATGGTCCGGTAGCTGATTGAATGGTGGCGGCGATCCAATTCGGCCCTCTTGCATAATTCCTGCACCAGACCCGGTCACTCTCTTTAAATAATGTCGGTGGTTTGTCGTTTTTGGACGATGCATCCTTGTTTGTGTGCTCCTATAGAATAAGGATGAATTTTATCAAAATATGTTTTAACTTGCCGATTACATAGTAGCTCAGATGGAGATCATCCTGCAGTAGGTGATGGTGTAGTGTGTTGGCTGATCAGGAACTGAGACAGCTTCAATTGGACATCGGCATCGTTTGGTAATTTTTTCAGGAAGTTTTTAGCGGTTTGCACCATTCTTTCCGCTTGTCCCTTCGATGATGGGTGGAATGGAGCTACCCGAATATGGCGGATCAGATTCAATTCACAAAAATCACGGAACTCTTCGGGTGAGAATGTCGTTCCATTATCCGATACAATGTCGTCTGGCCAACCATGAATGGCAAAAAGTGATCGAAGGTGCTGAATGCTACATCGCGATGAAATCGAAACGGCCCGGCATGATCGATGTGAAGACGGGACCACAGACGGGACAGCTGCCTGTTTATTTTCCTGTTGGTTCTCCGGGCAAAGTTGACAGGCCCTAACCTTTTGTTCGCAATCGGCGTCAATGCTTGGCCAACAAACATAGATTCGGGCCAAAACTTTTATGCGAACAATTCCAGGATGTTCAGAATGTAGTGCGTTGAGAATTGTCGCTTGGCCATCAGGTGGAATAATTATACGATTTCCCCACAATAAACATCCTGGGATGCACCTGAGAACTTTCTGGTAAAGAGAGTTATTTGTCATCAGTTTCACTAGAGTTTCGATCATGAGGACATCTTCACTTTCGTCGGATGTTAATTCAGGTGCTGGTAAGGGCAGACGGCTTAGAAAAATCAGCATTTCCCTTTTTAGCGCCTGAGCGATGAATGATATTGTAATCATAGGCACTCAGAAATATTATACGGCGTAGCATTGTAGTTGAGATGATTTTCGGAGTTTGTTTGTCTGGATTAAATATTCCCAAGAGCGATCTGTGATCGGTGACGATGGTGAAATGTCGACCAAATAAAAATTCGTGGAATTTTTTAACTCCTTCTACGATGGCGACCGATTCTCGATCGATCTGTGCGTAGTTTCGCTGAGCTTTCAACAGTGTTTTCGAATAAAACGATGTCGGTTTCTCAGCTCCGTCGGTCATACGGTGTCAGAGTACCACACCCAGACCATACGGCGAGGCATCACACACTAACAAGAGAGACAGTTTCTCGTTATAGTGTATCAAAACTTGGTCGGACACTACCATGTTTTTTAGATCATCGAACGCCTCTTGATGAATTTTGGCCCATTCCCACTTTTGCTTTTTGGTGGACCAAAAAGGTCCAAGGCTGTTAACCCAGCTTATTACTGAATAGATGTTGGAACTTTTTCACAACGTCTTCTACTGGTTGGTTGGCATCAACACGGTTGACTCCTAGTAAACTGATCTCTAACGGTGAAAACCAGTTACAACCAAAAACGTTGAAAGCAATGACAATCGGCAGATTCTGGATGGTTTGGCCATTGTACGACACGTCTACATCGATAATCCCGACAATTGGAATGCGCGGGATTGCGTTGAAAATCCATTAAATTCAACTCACATTTTGAAATCTCAGGATGAGAGGACGGCCAAATCGATTTAAAGGTGTTGAACGATATGATCGTATAGTTTGACCCTGAATCGACTCGAAACCCCATGGCTTATCGTTGATGATAATGGTTTGTCTTCTTTTTCCAATCAACCAATGGCAATATTTGGTTAACTCTTGATTTCGATTGGTTATAATTGTGCTTGGTCCTTTTGTTGATCGGTGTTGTTTTAGCAGAAAATCGACATACACTTTGGATTTGACCGGTTTTACCGCAAGAATTGCATACGGCATTTAAATGCGGGCATGGCGAACGAGCATGTCATGTTGTGGTCGATTCTGTTGCTTTTATAGGAATGGCGATCATGAAGATATTTTGTTGCTGCTTCAGCTGTTTGAGCTCGATTGATAACCTGGGTCAGGCTTAGCCCTACATCGGCTAGGAGATTTCGTTGCAGTCCTTTATCTCGAAGCACACAAACTACTCGATTACTTAACATCTTATCCAATGAGGTACCAAAGTTACAATCCACAGCCAATCGACGTAATTTAGCAACTTACGAGGCGAACAGTTCGTCCGGAAAAATGAATTTTAGAGTATCTTTAATTTCTTCTAGGGTAAGAATACTTACGTCTTTAGGTGATGCCAATAAAACGAGGAGATCAAAGAGTTGCGGTCCGCAAACGATGAGGAAAATCGCACGTTTCCGTGACTCTGCCTCGATCTCATTGGCTTGCAAGTACAAATCAAAACGTGCAGAATAACTCGCCCATTTTTCCGGTTTAACGATATCGAACGGTTCCATACAACTGATTGTTATGGACATTATGATTTTTATCACCTTCGGGTGCAACTGCAGGATTCTCGCTAACTAGAGTAGCACCAGACGATTTTGCTTGTTGCAAAAATACTGGCAGTAGTTGAGGTGAAACACGGTATATACATATAGTACTTGCTATACACGATAATTACAAAAAAACATCCATGATTTTTTCAAGGGGCGGTAGTTCGAAACCAAATTGTTGATCAAATTGCCCAGTGAGTCGAAAGCAGTGAAATCAAATCAATATCATCATTGTCCAATGAGTCAAAAGCAATGAAGCGAGTCACGTGGATAAGTGACTGTGAATTTGTGTATATTTTATTAAGCTGAGTTAAAGCTAAATCAATATCGTAATACGTGCATGACTCGTGGAAACAAAACCAAAGGAACTGTTCTCGGGAATGAGTCAGAATTATTTAAGGTTAGGTTTGACAAAAAGTTTCTTATTTTGAAATCTAGATTTAAAGGAAAAAATCTTGAAATCTAGGTTTATGTGTACACCAATTTTCATTCGATAATGGAAAATTCTACCAATTACCAGATGACATGTTCCAGGAAAAGCACGTCTCGCCATCCTAGACAAGGTTAATGCGTTGCAGGAAAACGGAATAGTTTCAAAAGTGGCATATGGCTGTAAATTCTACGGCACGGCTATCTTAGTTTCCGGAGGCCAGAATCAAGAGTTTTGGACATTAGTACAAGTTGTAGAGCCAAGCATGCCGGATATTTCAGTTAAATTAGGTGGACATGAAGTATATAGAACGTATCAAAAAAAAAAAAATATTATTAATTTCCAAACAAAATAGAAGGGTGAAGGGGAAGTGGAAAACAAATAAAATTCTTGCTCCGCACAGATTTGCAAGACTTTAGAATATCTAAATGTGCGAGTAGCTCAGAGAAAGCAACGATACTATTTAGAGCTTTAGCAATGGACGTTGAAGCAGCAATCTTACATCTGTCAAGCAAAGAGTCGGTACGCGGACGGTAAATTTTTCGTATTCAACCACATTAGAATGTCAATAGGCCGAATAATTCAAATTGAATTAAAAGGCGAATTTAATTTATGGTGATAGTAAATAATAATTCGAAAATCCTTGGTGGCACTACGAATAAAGCCAAGTAGGCAGCTAGACTTTGCCTTTAAATTAATATGGCCGTGGAAATTCAATTGATGGTCCAATGGTCCCAGGCAAATCTTAACAAAAGCCTTTACTTTAATTTAAATTTTAAAACATTTCATTTCGATCATATGCAGATCTGTCTGATGAACTGTCAATGTGTATACAGCACATACACCTCTCCTCTCTTATGATGTAGGGATATTCCAATTCCATGTCATATATAAATTCCCTTATTGTATAAACACAATATACCTGTGCCGCTTGCACCTAAATACAGAATAGGAAATAAACAAAACAATGCGTACTTTCTACCAATTTTCCGATTTATATTGATCCAATTGACGTATATAAATAGCACAAATAATTATATTGCATGCGTTATTTACTAGAATATTTAAACAATAAAAAATTGTAAAAATCTTGATTCCCTTGCCTATAACACAACACTGCACGACAAATGAATTCCGATGGATACATTTTATCCACTAGCACAAAACTTTAACAAAAGAAATTAAATCAAATTAAACTAAAATTAAATTAAAATTAAAAGTTCTTTCACTACAGAGAAGGATACAAACACGTCTTTCTCGTTTGAGGATAAAATCTCATATGCACACAAAACGGTGTTTCACGACCATCTCCGTCACCATCTGTGTATCGAAAGATTCACCTTAAAAATTCGTAACGGAAATGTTCCGAAACTTCTGGCAACATCTGCTCGCTCTGCTCGTCAATCTTCGATTGATTTATAAAATTTATGTTCGGTAACGGATACAAATGCAACAAAAAATATAAAACATTGTTGTTGTAGCGCTGCTTTTGTTTCGTGAGTTTCGTTACAGCTATGGTGGAAGGAAAAGGTAAGAATGGATGTAGCGCCAATCAAAACTTGCAGATAGACTTAAAAAATGTATCAGTGGTTAATGGGCGTTTGTTTTATGTATCAATTTGTGTGGCTACATTTTCTATGAAATATTTCGCATCGGTGTTTATAGTATTTTACGTGACGTATGTCAGCTTTCAAGAGATTTTTTTTTTTTTTGAGGTTGTCTTGTAGTCACGCTTCATTCGGTGTAACAGACACAGCCTCGTATATCCAAACTTGGAAATTTTTCCGAATTCCAAAAATATTTTGTGTTTGGTCAAATTGTTTCGTAGAAAATGTGTTATCAACAAGTCACGTTTACAATAATTTTTGTTGATACACCATAGTTTTGGTATATGGAACATCAACAAAAATTATAAAAGGGATATGTTGAAGACATATTTTCTCCGAAAAAAATTCCAAATTTGAATATGAACATCTAAATATAAAAATTGGAAAATGTTGGCTTACGTCAAAAGATTAGCAATTAACCTAAATGTGCTTTTACTTTAACTCTATCTCAGCAGATTTTAAAGATGCACCCGCACCTTCCCTCCTATTCACCCCTTGAAACACCCCTTAAAAGATTACCGTAGCACTGGATGGATTCCCATTTCAGATATTTTTATTTTGTACATCTAAAGACCTCCTGCAAAATATATATTCTCACGAAGATTTAAAAACTTACCGACTTCGCCGAATACAATCAGTAAAATGGTTCAAAATAGGCTATTCACCACCAGACCGGTTAACGAAAGAGGTTACTCGTGAGGTTACTTTTTAATTTAATTATCATTTATCAAGAGGCTGCTTGGATTATGAATTATGTAAAATTTAAACCTTACACCACAACCGAACTAGAGATTAACTAAGCTTGATTAGCTAATGTACGAGTTTGTGGTATCGATATTAATATAAATTACATCAGTATTATTAATTGAGCTGATTGTTTTGTTTTCTTTTTCTAAATAAAATGATTGAAGCTTTTGCTATTATCTCATAGGCGGCAACCGAAAAATCAATTTACGAGCTTACTTTTCAATGACTTTTCACGTATGTATTGTGAATAGCTTTTGTAACACGTTAAAATTATGTTGGTAAACGGAAAATGCGCCAATATCAATTATTAAACAAACAACTGTACAGATTTATGTATTTGTACTGTAGTTTTATACTAGTGCCATCTTCATATAAATTATATCAACTACGTCGATACGAAGGGCCGAATTTCAAAGGGCCGAATGTCGAAGGGCCGAATGTCGAAGGGCCGAATGTGTGATTACACTTACATTAATGCATAGTGTACATAAACTGTTGTGATTGTGCTAATTGTGTATATTAAGTAACTTTCAGTGCCGTAATTTGATTATTAGTAAATCAAATTTTAACTTTTAATTGATTGTTCTAAGTTCTAACGGTGTATGTAAAAAACCAAATATATTCATCATTTGCTGCTTATTTAACGGAGATGTTAAGTCTGCGTGTAGTGTCATTAATTTTATAACAAATACAATTAATAACAATATAACAACAACAACTTAAATTCATTTGCACATTATCATAATGACCTCTGAATCGTGTGGAAAGTGTAATAAAGCAGCTGGAATAACTGCACCGACTATTACATCTTGTAATGGATTTTGTGATTCTTTTTTTCATTATGAATGTGTTCCCGTTGATCGTTCAACTGTTAATGTGATAGCGAAGAATCAAAATGTTCTGTGGTTGTGTAATAATTGTATGGTTGGTATTGGCGAGTATTACAAAAAAAAGAGAGGCGGTTGTACAAAATTGTATTGCTCAACATTTTTTTACGATTGGAACAAGAAATAGCTTCTAATCGTAAACTTATTCAGGATTTTCTCCATGATATTGGTCAACGTGTACGTGTGGCACCTCTTCCAACTCAACCTTTGGATTCAACATTAACAAATTATAATTATAATGATTCAACGGTTACAATTAATAATGGCCAAGATCCGCCACCCGAACCTTCCAATGGCCCGCTATCTGGATCCGTTGAGTCTGAAGTTGTAATTGGAACTGCTGCTGCCGATCCTGATTCTTTAGAATTTATATCTGCTGTGATTCCTAAGAAATGGTTGTTTGTATCCAGAATTTCATCTTCGACTACTGATGAACAATTTAAAAACTTTGTGAAACGGAAATTTCAAATCTCCGGTTCTAACTGTCAAAGGATTGAACCGAGACATAAAGATAGAGATTATGTTTCGTATAAAATAGCCGTGGACGCCTCTATATTGGATAGTTTGCTTTTACCGTCATCGTGGCCACTAAATATTCTTGGTAAGGAATATGAGTTTCGTCGTGGAAATTTTCGTCAACGAAACCTAGCCCGATTTCGGGATTTAACTACTTGCACCACCTCGACTTAAACACCTCGAGGAGATAAAACGCTAACTATTTATTATCCTAATGTTGGTGGCATGTCATCTAAATCATCTAGATTTTTTAATTACGTTATTACTATTGAATATGATAAAAACACAATTACGGAAACCAATTTTTATAAATCAATTATTGGTACTGAATTTTTTTTCTTCAAATTTTATTGTGCATCGCTGCGACCGTTCATCTATCAATAGTTTAAAATCATCAGGAGGAGGCGTTTTAAATGCAGTTAATAAAAAGATTACTAGCCAAATGTTACGAACTCCACCTTCATTAGAATGTGTTGCGGTATAGTTGGATATGATCGTCCAAACTATTGTGATCGTAACAATTTATATACCACCGTAAGCTACTCTGGAGGTTTATACGTTTTTTATTGAGTTTATTTCTAATTTAATGAGTGAATTGCTGATGATGAGTATGGTTTTTTATTACCAACTAACGTAACTTCAGTATGGTTGATCAATATTTTGTGGACTCTGTGTCTATTTGTGGGTTGAATCAAATTAATGGTGTAACAAATGATAGAAATAGGTATCTGGATTTAGTTTTTTCAAATTTTCAAGATAATATTTTTGTAACGGAGTGTTGTATACCATTTGTGGATAATAGTGTTGATCATAAAGCTATAAAGATTTCATTTAAAATTTATTCTGTTTATGATAGTCGTATATCTGAAGATATTTCCTTTTATGATTTTAGAAATGGCAATGTTTCCGGTTTGAGTGAATTCTTAGCAAACCTGGATTGGGTTTTGATTTTCAATGATGTAGATGTTAATATTAATGTTGATGAATTTTATGTAATTTTGTTATTCCTTTGTCAGTGGCGAATTATCCACCTCATTTCACCAAAGAATTGATTAAGTTACGCAATCGTAAAACTAAATGTCGAGTAAAATTTATGAGAAATCCTTCTTTGTGTAATAAAACTAAAAAGTTGGAATCGCAGAAACTTTTTTTGAATAAAAATAGTGAGGCTTATAATGAGTATATTAGGGTTATTGAATTTAAAATAAGTAAGGATCCAAAATCATTTTGAAAATTTGTTAATTCGAAACGGAATTCGTCTGAGTTGCCGATGACTATGTATTTTGAACAAGATAACAGTTCTGATCCCAACGAAATTGTTGAGTATTTTAGGAAATATTTTCAGAGTACATATAGATTCGTAAATTGCTGCAACGTTAGCATTATGAAGAATTAGTCATTTCTACGGTTCAATTTGACGTTTTGAAGGTTTCCGAGACTGATATTATGGATCAACTGGATGCCTTTAAGAATGGCTGTGGTCCGGATGGTATATCTCCCTCAATTTTGAAATTATTTAAGTTTGAACTTTGTTATCCTTTGAAATTATTATTTGAGAAATCGTTAAATTCTTCAGTTTTTCCGGTGAGATGGAAAACATCCTCAATAGCTCCCATCTATATATCAGGTGGTCGTTCTAATGTAGCCAATTACAGAGGCATTTCAATTTTGTCAGCAATTCCTAAGCTCTTTGAGGCGATTTTGTCCAAATACATTTTTTTAACATCAAGAATAGATTATCAATTAGTCAGCATGTTTTTTCAAAGGCAGATCAACTACAACTAATCTCGTTGAGTTTCAACGGGAAACTATTGATGCATTTGATTCTTATACTGTCTTCACATAGGCGTTTGACTCAGTTCAGCATCAAATCATCTTAAAAAAAACTAAATAATTTTGGATTTTCTCGAAAATTCGTTGCTTGGGTGGAATCGTATTTATAACTGGCCGTACCCAATATGTTAATTTGAAGGGTATCAAGTTGAATTTAATAAACGTTCTTTCGGGAGTGCCTCAGTGCTCACACCTGGGTCCTCAATTATTTTTGATATTTGTAAACGATGTGCTGGACATGTTACATTACTCAAAAGAACTTATGTATGCCGACGATCTTAAACTATTCCGTCAAATTTCTGATGCTTCTGATGCTGCTAAATTACAATCCGACCTTGATTCATTATTTAATTGGTGTTGTCTGAATCATTTAGATTTGAATATTTTTTACTTTATTAATTTTTGTTGAATGTTAATTAATCCATGTAATTTCTAATATGCTACCGGTGATTAGACCATTTTAAGTGTGTTTCGATTAACACTTACAATCTTCGGAACATATTAAAATCATATAATTAAATAAATAGAATTCTGTCTATTAGTCGGTTTTGTTGAATTACTGTTCGTAAATACTAATATACTTCTCGTGTTTGATTAATTGAAGGGCCACGTGGGCGATAAGCCACCTCGCATTGCGACCTAAAAGATCTATTGTGCTGGTACTTCTCGTATTAAAATGGGTCGAAGGGCCGAATGTATCGAAGGGCCGAATGTCGAAGGGCCGAATGTCGAAGAGCCGACTGTGTCGAAGGGCCGAAAGTGTCAAAGGGCCGAATTTCGAAGGGCCGAATGGGTCGAAGGGCCGAATTTTTTTTTTTTTTTTTTTTTTTGTTTTTAGAAATATAATTTGTTAACTTTGTTGATTTAAGGAATATTTTGTAAATTTTTTTATCAAATATAAATTAATTTATTATGAATTTTATATCTCAAGAAGAGAAACTAACTTCTGAAATTATAATTTTAAATAAAATTTGTGTTTAAATTAATTATTAAAATTTGTTTCTTATTAATTGAATCTGAACCCTCATCAAACTTAAATTGGGTATGTAATTTTGCATTACAAAATATGGCATTAAAAAATTTCGCATACAAAATTTTGCATTACAAAATATTGCAATTACAAAATGTTGCAATTATAAAATACTGCAATACAAAATCTGGCATCACAATTTCTCGTACATTATTTTCTCTATTCTGAGGAAAATAAATTGAAGAAAAATGACATCGACTAATTTAACTTAGAATTGTAGAGGCAAACGGCTTCGGTAACTCTCACGGGCACGCAGGTGGTCGCTGTGCTCCCCCCCCCCCCGCTTAGCCCTCCAAGAGGCTTTAGATTTGAACTTCGGAGGACGTGGGAGCCGGGATCAGCAAACATGTCGCACTGCGTGCCGCACATAGGAGCGGATTATATAGAATCTATTAATGACACCTACTAAAAAGAAAAATAATTGCACTATTTTGTTATGCAAGATTTTGTAATTGCAAAATTTTGTAGTTGCAAGATTAATACAAAAAGCAATATTATCTTAATGCAGCATTTTGAAATGCAATATTTTATATCGATAAAATACATAAATTCATAAGAAATTAATTTATAGTTGATAAAAAAATTTACAAAATATTCCTTAAAATACCAAATTAAAAAAATTATATTGTATTTCTAAAAACAAAACAAACAAAAAATAAAAATTCGGCCCTTCGACCCATTCGGCCCTTCGACCCGTTCGGCTCTTCGACACTTTCGGCCCTTCGACACTTTCGGCCCTTCGACACATTTGGCCCTTCGACTTTCGGCCCTTTGATATCATTCCTTTTTTTATTTATACGACAAATTACTTGTAGTATTAAAATGTCAAAGATAGTTCCATCTGTATTAAAACTGTGAAACTTATATTTGCAATTTTACTTTAACATTTACTTAACCTTAATCGCGCTTAGTCACTAATCTTAAAATAAAAAGCGATTAGCTAATCTTGAACTTGACACAATGCACATGTATCTAAATATTAAAATAAAATTGTAAATACAAGTTGCTTGGTGGAACTATTATTGATATTTTTAAAAGTATTGTTAATTAATAATTAAAGTATTTAAATTATAATTGACGATATTGGTATTCACCCCGATAATACAAACTCGTGGCGCCACTAACTAAACCTTAGTCTGTCAAAGCAATTAGATTAGCAGAATATTAGCTAATCGAGCTTAGCTAATCACTCTTAACTAAATCCTAGTCTGTCACCGGTATTAAGCTCATTTTTGGATGAATAATAAAGTCGCCGGACCAAATGCAACGGATTAAAAAATAAAATAAATCTTCGTCACATTTATCTATTCTAAATACAGTGAAATCTCGATATAACGAAGCCAAAGGGACCGGATAAATTAGTTCGCTTTATCGGGATAGTATTGTAATTATGAATTTAGGAAAATTTATAATTTTTTTATTTTACCTTCCTTCAACTAAAATTTAAGTGGCGTATCTATTTCAAATGAAACATTCTTACGATTTCACCAAAGTGAAATTAGAAAAAAAAAAATTCGTTTCTATTTTCACTAAGCGCTGTTGAACAGTTCCTCAGTGAGAAATTCACATTTCCGAGTCATGTTCCTTGGGAAGGAACAAATAACGTCAAAATCGTTTCATATGAACAAAACTTTCTCACCGACCGTTTTGGCCGTGAGAACATCATAAATATGGAAATAAAATTCTGTAAAAACTAACTTTGTATTTTTAGCATGAAATGTGCATTGAAACTATAATACGTTCACTTTAAACTTAACTAATAAGTAAATGTATTAAAAACTATTCCGTTTATTTAATAAAAGCCTTCAAATAATTAATTTAGTTAAGTTTTAAAAATAATTTGATCATTTTTATAATTTATTTTATATTTTGACAGGCAATGGCGAAAACTTATTAACAAAATCTATTTTATCATTTATTTAGCTAATATTTAAACCATTTGCTGTATCATCTAGCGGAAATCTATATGAAACTCGATAAAATGTCTGTTTACAGTGTAGCTTACTACGAAAATAACTTATTCAGCGTTTTTTCTCGATTCTTTTTCATTTGACGACGAGAATCGCTTATTGTCGTTGTGTGAAATGTTATAAATGAAAAAGTCTTGATGGAAAGAAACAAAATTGAAACTTTTTTTTTCATATGGTTTTTTCATACAACTATAGAATTGACCCCCAGAACAGGCAAAGGCATAGGCTAATATAGCAGAGATGGCGCGCATAATCTTCTCAAAATATTTTCATTTGAATTTATGACATTTTCGATTTTATTTTTTAATAGATTTTGGAATAAAATATTTTCGGAAATTAATTAAATTCAATCATTAATTACATAAGAAATAAATTTTGTTAATTTTATTCTAAAAATTTATAATAATATTTGTTTGTGATAGTGTACGGAATTTAAAAAATTTTACTTTATGGCTGAGCAATGTTTTTCGTATAAGTTTGTAGACCTTTTTCTCTCAAAAATTTGATAGCCAAAAAAATCTGTGATCTATAGGTCAAACAAACAAAATGTTCTAGACAAAATAAATAAACGAATTATTTTTTGAGAAACATGACCATAGTGAAAACAATGAAAACAGGATGTGCACTTGACAGTTTAAGAAAAATGTGATCACAATTAATTTCACTTTGATCCGAGTATTGGGATAATATGTTGTACTGTCACTTTCGATTTCCATTCGATTTCGATTCGTTTTCGATAGTGTTTTGTCTCTTGTAGCAAAAACAAAACTGTATTCTATTTCGGTTTTTCAATTTTTTTTTTTCTAAAGTTATCTCAGCTTGCTAACTAAAACTAAAATTTGCAAAGACCGACAACTTCCAAAACTCTTCCTTTCATCGGAGCACGTATTTGTGGAACAGGCTTCTCGATGGAGCCTTCCCGGTGGCATACAATTTATCGAAATTTAAAATAAATATCAAAAGTAGCATTTTTGAAGACTGAACTCCCAGTCCTGCTTAATCCCCATTCCCTCCCTATTTAGTCCTTTTATCGTTTTTTGTTTTCGTTATCCTATGTCGCTACATATGCGCATGAGGACACATTCAGGAAGCAATTCGAGCAATCCTTTCGGTAATCCTCAAATCAATCCTCATTTTGCGACCACAATCGCTGTCCAGATGTTTGTTTTGTCTCCTTTTGTCTTTATGATTTTTCCAATGTTGCAGTTCAACTTTTTTGCAGAAGTCGTTTGCGATAGAATTTGAATTACGGCTAACTTTCCTTCGAGATATTGAACTATAAGGATGATGAAGATTTTTTTTTTTAAGCTATGACGGTGATCGCTTTAATTTAACGATTGAAAATTAAAGGAATAATGATTTCTCAGGAAAAGTGACTATCAGTGAATTATTATTGTTTTTGTGAGAAAGTGGGCGTTACAAAACAATATAAAAATGAGTGCACTAAACGTAATTTAAAATTTTTTTAAATCGCATTGATATCCCCGAATACCTAAAGACAGTCGAATGTTATTACATATCCATCCTTCTGGCTTACTTTGGGCAAATCGTTACAGGGGTTCGAACCGAACCCGAACCCGAACCTCGAACCCGCTCTGGTTTTTTTAGTAATTTTTTCGAACCCAACATTTCGCGGATTCGATTCAACCGGGTTCCGGGTTGACAAAAAAATCGCATGTCATATACATATATTATTTATCGTAATTCAACAATTTAGACAGCTGGACTAACTTTGAACTAAACGTATAACAGGAGTTTACTGTTTATGAATCGTTTTCACGGGTTGACAAGGAGAAAAATATTATGAAATAGTGGAAAAACCATAAAATTAAAATTCCACTTTTATACGAAGCTGCAAAAGTTGTGTTAGCGATTCCTGCAACGCAAGTCAATGTGGAATGGGCATTTTCGGCTTTAAAGTTTATTTTAGCACCACAAAGGGTACACCTTCAAGAAAAATCATTAAGAGATATTCTATTCGTCAAACCAAACGAAATGTTTTTAATGAAATAAATAAATATCGTCATCTCAGTATTTAAGTGATACAAATGCATTTTTTGTAATTTTGGAGTTAGA
Organism: Tipula vernalis; assembly: GCA_958295665.1. Classification (NCBI taxonomy): domain Eukaryota; kingdom Metazoa; phylum Arthropoda; class Insecta; order Diptera; family Tipulidae; genus Tipula; species Tipula vernalis. The sequence goes on from OY282559.1 coordinate 121,956,869, forward strand.
ACTGCCATTTTACGTAAAAATGTAGACTGGATCATCAAATCAGTTTCCAACGTAGTTATTATACCACTTCGTCAGTTCAGTATTGACCTAATACAAATGAATTGTATTCAATTGCAGTTAGGAATGTCACATTACATAATGGCAAACCTAACTTCAAAATGATCAGAATGCGTTTGTAACACTTAAACACTTAAAACCCGAACCTGAACCCGAACCCAATTATTTTCTTGCTTTGAACCTGAACCCGAACCCAAAATTTTGCGGGTTCGAAACCCTGAAATTATCTTAATTACAGGCATTTATCACTGGTTTAATAAATCAAATAACTTCAATGAATTTATAAGAATATTTGTTGATGAATTAATATATATTTATGACAGTTTTAGTTTTAAAAATCATCCAATTAATATAAAGATTAACTCCCTTACAGAAATGACTATTCGGGAACTAGGAGGAATAAGAAGAACAGATATCTCTTTCCGAAGTAAATTTGACGATAATCATCATATTGTTACTTCAATTTTAGAAGAGCTCTCTATAAATATGGTCGACCAATTTCCTTACGATTATCTAAATTTAGTTCGCTTAGGAATAATGAAAAGATTTCTCTGTAGGATGATGGTGATTGGTACATTTTAGTCTCTTTTATCTTCTAGACAAATAGAAGCAATATAGTAGAAGTGTTTAACTATTAAAAATAAACCAAATTTATGCATAATATGATTTTTTTTTTGTATTTAATTAATGTGTGAGAATCCCTTATGAAAAAACCGAGCTTTCCTTTCCTTAATAAAATCAATTATTTACAATAACAAAAATTTCGCTATAATGCAGAATTTCTTATTGTCTGTTTTACAAACAAATACAAATTATCCTCTATATAAGAGTATGTATGGGGATCAGACACGGCATTTGAAATGCATTTTATGATTTTGCGCAGCTTTCCCGCAGATCGATTGCAAATTGCCCAAAAATTTACAATTCATATACATATATATATATATATATATATATAAATCTTTACGGTTAGATAACCGTTTCAGAATAAGAAAGACAAGACCGCCCTATCTAATCCTCCAGACAAGTTTAATAAATTCATAAAATTCGCGTCAAACTGAAAACAACTGCACACATTTAAAATATCCGTACAACGAAAACAGATGTTCCACTTAACAAACAAAACAAACACAAACAAAAAAGACAGCACGAAAAGAAAATGTTTAACAAAAAGCTTAAAAAAGATTTTATTCAACAACAACAATTTATAGCAAAATAAAAAAGCTACAAAAGCATACAAAATAAAATACAACAACAAAAAAGCACCGCGATTAAATTTATTGTTTCCTAGTTCACTTAGCGCCGTAATCCTTCGTATACCTTTTCATATACCACTTACAACAAAAGCTCAATCTATAATCTTTATATTTACATACTTGTACTTGTTCGTATGTATGTAGCCGCATAATTGTTAATCTCATTAAATCTTGCGAAATTTTCAAAACATTATAATTTACACATTCCTACAAATAAAAAAATAAAAAAAAAAATTGGAAACGACCTATAGAAGCTATAGAACAAGAAGAAAATCTTATATATGTACATATTACAATACATTCTTATCATCGTCTCACAATTTTCTTTTTTATTTGTTATTGTTGTTGTTTTTGCTTTCTAATAAAAACAAAATGCTCATTAAACTCGACTAAGTATTTTTTGAATGATTCTTAAGTAACTTAAACACACATTTTTAGTGTCTTCTAGTAGTATATAGTGTAAATAAGTAGCTTGTCTATATACAACATACATATTTATAGTATGTAAGTTGTTATGCTGTATGTTATCATAACGAAAAACTTTAATCGATCGAGTTAAAACAAAAACACAAAACTTTTTTGTTTTCGTGTGTGCTTGTGTTTTGTGATGCTTAAAGCGCAATATTGGTTTAGTTCATATTTTAATGACCTTCATTTTGCCAACCATACCAAATCAAAAAAAAAAAAAAAAAAAAAAAAAAACAAGAAAAAGGAAATTTTAGGGAAATATTTTATTTTTGGTATGTCGATATGATTCTTCTTGTCTTGTCTTGTCTTGTGTGTGCATGATTGTGGGGTAGTTTTTAAGCTTCTTGGATGTGCGGTATATGATAATTTTCGAAAAGAGGGTTCAAGTAAGGCTGACATTTAAATATTGTTTGCGTTGGGTTTTGGTATTGTTCGCACAAGTACAAAAGAGTTTAGTATGGGCTATTCGTATGTATATACGGAGGGAGGACAAAGTTGTCATTATAACATTTTGTCGCAGAATACCAAAAAAAAAGTACATTATGTATATAAAAAAATTCTCTGCCTTACCTACATATCCAAATAGTGACGCTAATAACGAAATTAAAATTAATTGTACTGTAGCCATTATTAGCTATAAGATTATTATTTATTCAGTGTGTCAATTAATAAGTTATTTAAACTAATTATTTATTTACATATTATCAATCACAATTTTTTTTTATTTTGTTTTATTTATAAAACGGAGCTTAATAATTTTCTAATCTCTTTATTCGTTTGTTTGCTTATTATGTAAATATTAAATAGATAGAAAATTTCATTTTTGTTTTTTTTTTTAATGCAACCGTTTAAACTTCACCGGTATAACAACCCACAAATTAATTTATTATCACTTTTAATGCTTTTTCACAAACACTTATGGACCAACAAAAAATTAACTTCGAAAAACAAAAAATACAAAAAAACGTTTATTTTAACCAAAAAAAAAAAAAAAACAAATAAATAAAAATTGTTTTATTCTATAAATAATTTGTCAACACCACACAGAAATCTTATTAGTTTGACAATTATTCTGCAACTGACAAAAATATTTTTTTCATTTCTGTACGTACATAAATATACAAAAAAATTGAATTGTCTCTCGTCGGGCACAATCTCTCACCAAATCATATGTAAAATAAAATAACGCAGGAGAGGAAAATCAAATAATAAAAATAAAAAAATTTTCTTGATTTTTCATTTTCCATGTACATAACGCGAGAACAAATGCTATATTTACTGCAGAACTTAATAATTCTTTCTCTGCCTCCCCTCTCTCAATCTCTCGAGTTTTCGACAGTTTCATATGTGTTATCAGTGTATCAATTATACAAAATAAAACAAAAATGAGCTTTTCAACATAACACACATAATATGCACATACATATACACAACTAAAAACAAATTCATTAAATAATAAAGTTGCATGGGGAACTATTACATAAATGTGTGTACCTAATGTTTATATAAAAACACATTTTCATTTTTTTTTTTTTTTTTTTTTTTTATATAAAACTTCTCATTACCATTTTCCCCGCCTAATGCAAAATAATTTAATAAAACTTTTTTTCTTTTGTTTTTAAATCATGTTCTTGATTTACGATTTTTTTTTTTTTTTTTTTGTTTTTTTTTGTTTTATTTTTGTTCAGATGTAATAAATCAAAAGCACGTGTTCCCATCATTTTTCACATATTTATAGAGAAAATTAATTGATTTAAGTGATTTAAGAATAATTATCACTATTATGATGAACATATGGGATTGGTTGGATAAATTAGTTTTTCAGTGCCAAATCTTAACACCTACTCGTATGTATATGTATAGATCGATATAAAACATTTAAAACAAAATGAACGATTACAGCCGGTATGTGCGTATGGTACATCCATATTTGAATCTAAAAGTTTTCCACAACTTTCAAAATTTTCAGAATTCCCTTAGTGGAAGTACGTACGTAGTTTTCGCGATTTTATTCCCAACAATCAAGGCTGGGCAGTAACGAATTACTTGTATTTGAATTACGTAATTAAAATACAAGTTACAATTTGTAATTTGTATTTTAATTACCTCAGTTTTTGAAATTTCTTATTTAAATTTTAACAAGGCTTTTTAAAATCTGTTTCCGGAGCCATCAATATAAAACCAAATCTTAATAATCGTTATTCTAATGATACGTTTTTTTCACTAAACGAATTTTGTCAAATCAAATTTATCAATTTACAAGTGTAATTTAATTGTAATTTGAATTTTAATTACAAATTACAATTCAAAGCAATTGTAACTTGAATTTTAATTACTCCACTCGAAAGTAATTGTAATTTGAATTTTAATTACTGAGTTTGCTGTAGTTCGTAAAAGTATTTTAATTACTCAGTGTAATGTGATTTGCCAGCCTTGGCTATAGCACAGTTAATTTTCAATAAAATTGAATTTTCTAAGAAATGTTTAGAAATAATCGAGCAATCAAAATGAAAATTGTCACAGCAATAACAGGTCCCGAAACCTATTGATATAGGTATCAACCATCGTAATCGGACCATTTTAGATTTTTGCCGCCCAAAAACTTGTGGGCTTATAAGCAGTTAATTTTCAATAAAATTGAATTTTCTAAGAAATGTTTAGAAATAATCGAGCAATCAAAATGAAAATTGTCACAGCAATAACAGGTCCCGAAACCTATTGATATAGGTATCAACCAACGTAATCGGACCATTTTAGATTTTTGCCGCCCAAAAACTTGTGGGCTTATAGCACAGTTAATTTTCAATAAAATTAAATTTGCTAAGAAATGTTTAGAAATAATCGAGCAATCAAAATGAAAATTGTCACAGCAAAATTACAGGTCCCGAAACCTATTGATAGGGGTATCAACCATCGTAATCGGACCATTTTAGATTTTTGCCGCCCAAAAACTTGTGGGCTTAAAGCACAGTTAATTTTCAATAAAATTGAATTTTCTAAGAAATGTTTAGAAATAATCGAGCAATCAAAATGAAAATTGTCACAGCAATAACAGGTCCCGAAACCTATTGATATAGGTATCAACCATCGTAATCGGACCATTTTAGATTTTTGCCGCCCAAAAACTTGTGGGCTTATAGCACAGTTAATTTTCAATAAAATTGAATTTTCTAAGAAATGTTTAGAAATAATCGAGCAATCAAAATGAAAATTGTCACAGCAAAATTACAGGTCCCGAAACCTATTGATAGGGGTATCAACAATCGTAATCGGACCATTTTAGATTTTTGCCTCCCAAAAACTTGTGGGCTTATAGCACAGTTAATTTTCAATAAAATTGAATTTTCTAAGAAATGTTTAGAAATAATCGAGCAATCAAAATGAAAATTGTCACAGCAATAACAGGTCCCGAAACCTATTGATATAGGTATCAACCATCGTAATCGGACCATTTTAGATTTTTGCCGCCCAAAAACTTGTGGGCTTATAGCACAGTTAATTTTCAATAAAATTAAATTTGCTAAGAAATGTTTAGAAATAATCGAGCAATCAAAATGAAAATTGTCACAGTAAAATTACAGGTCCCGAAACCTATTGATAGGGGTATCAACCATCGTAATCGGACCATTTTAGATTTTTGCCGCCCAAAAACTTGTTGGCTTATAAGCAGTTAATTTTCAATAAAATTGAATTTTCTAAGAAATGTTTAGAAATAATCGAACAATCAAAATGAAAATTGTCACAGCAATTAAAGGTCCCGAAACCTATTGATAGAGGTATCAACCATCGTAATCGGACCATTTTAGATTTTTGCCGCCCAAAAACTTGTGGGCTTATAGCACAGTTAATTTTCAATAAAATTGAATTTTCTAAGAAATGTTTAGAAATAATCGAGCAATCAAAATGAAAATTGTCACAGCAAAATTACAGGTCCTGAAACCTATTGATAGGGGTATCAACCATCGTAATCGGACCATTTTAGATTTTTGCCGCCCAAAAACTTGTGGGCTTATAGCACAGTTAATTTTCAATAAAATTGAATTTTCTAAGAAATGTTTAGAAATAATCGAGCAATCAAAATGAAAATTGTTGAAGCAATAACAGGTCCCGAAACCTATTGATAGGGGTATCAACCATCGTAATCGGACCATTTTAGATTTTTGCCGCCCAAAAACTTGTGGGCTTATAGCACAGTTAATTTTCAATAAAATTGAATTTTCTAAGAAATGTTTAGAAATAATCGAGCAATCAAAATGAAAATTGTCACAGCAATAACAGGTCCCGAAACCTATTGATATAGGTATCAACCATCGTAATCGGACCATTTTAGATTTTTGCCGCCCAAAAACTTGTGGGCTTATAGCACAGTTAATTTTCAATAAAATTGAAATTTCTAAGAAATGTTTAGAAATAATCGAGCAATCAAAATGAAAATTGTCACAGCAATAACAGGTCCCGAAACCTATTGATATAGGTATCAACCATCGTAATCGGACCATTTTAGATTTTTGCCGCCCAAAAACTTGTGGGCTATATAGCACAGTTAATTTTCAATAAAATTGAATTTTCTAAGAAATGTTTAGAAATAATCGAGCAATCAAAATTAAAATTGTCACAGCAATTACAGGTCCCGAAACCTATTGATATAGGTATCAACCATCGTAATCGGACCATTTTAGATTTTTGCCGCCCAAAAACTTGTGGGCTTATAGCACAGTTAATTTTCAATAAAATTGATTTTCTAAGAAATGTTTAGAAATAATCGAGCAATCAAAATGAAAATTGTCACAGCAAAATTACAGGTCCCGAAACCTATTGATAGGGGTATCAACCATCGTAATCGGACCATTTTAGATTTTTGCCGCCCAAAAACTTGTGGGCTATAGCACAGTTAATTTTCAATAAAATTGAATTTTCTAAGAAATGTTTAGAAATAATCGAGCAATCAAAATGAAAATTGTCACAGCAATAACAGGTCCCGAAACCTATTGATATAGGTATCAACCATCGTAATCGGACCATTTTAGATTTTTGCCGCCCAAAAACTTGTGGGCTTATAGCACAGTTAATTTTCAATAAAATTAAATTTGCTAAGAAATGTTTAGAAATAATCGAGCAATCAAAATGAAAATTGTCACAGTAAAATTACAGGTCCCGAAACCTATTGATAGGGGTATCAACCATCGTAATCGGACCATTTTAGATTTTTGCCGCCCAAAAACTTGTGGGCTTATAGCACAGTTAATTTTCAATAAAATTGAATTTTCTAAGAAATGTTTAGAAATAATCGAGCAATCAAAATGAAAATTGTCACAGCAATAACAGGTCCCGAAACCTATTGATATAGGTATCAACCATCGTAATCGGACCATTTTAGATTTTTGCCGCCCAAAAACTTGTGGACTATTATAGCACAGTTAGTTTTCAATAAAATTGAATTTTCTAAGAAATGTTTAGAAATAATTGAGCAATCAAAATGCAAATTGTCACAGCAATTACAGGTCCCGAAACCTATTGATATAGGTATCAACCATCGTAATCGGACCATTTTATATTTTTGCCGCCCAAAAACTTGTGGGCTTATAGCACAGTTAATTTTCAATAAAATTGAATTTTCTAAGAAATGTTTAGAAATAATCGAGCAATCAAAATGAAAACTGTCACAGCAAAATTACAGGTCCCGAAACCTATTGATAGGGGTATCAACCATCGTAATCGGACCATTTTAGATTTTTGCCGCCCAAAAACTTGTGGGCTTATAATAGCACATTTAATTTTCAATAAAATTGAATTTTCTAAGAAATGTTTAGAAATAATCGAGCAATCAAAATGAAAATTGTCACAGCAATTAAACGTCCCGAAACCTATTGATAGAAGTTAACCATCGTAATCGGACCATTTTAGATTTTTGCCGCCCAAAAACTTGTGGGCTTATAGCACAGTTAATTTTCAATAAAATTGAATTTACTAAGAAATGTTTAGAAATAATCGAGCAATCAAAATGAAAATTGGCACAGCAATTACAGGTCCCGAAACCTATTGATAGAGGTATCAACCATCGTAATCGGACGTGAAAGCCTTGGTGGCTCTAATTTGAACTTTCAACAAATGTTGGTTCCAGTCCAGTTTTTGATCTAGGATAACCCCTACTACTAAGGACCTCACTTCTTATTTGATAGTCCAGGATTTTTTCCATCGTCTTCAATAGAAACGATGTGAGGCTAATTGGCCGATATGCCCTGACCTGGATGTCTGGACGACCCTCGCCCTTTGGTATAAAGACCACATTTACTTTCCTCCACAGTTTCGGAATATATTTAAAAGCATAACTTGCCCGAAACATCTGGATCAAGCTGGGGAGTATTTTCTCAATACCTTTTTGAAGTAAAGCTGGAAAGATACCATCCCCTCCAGCGGATTTGAAAGGTTTGAAAGACCCAATAGCCCATCGCACCTTGCTGGGTGTGAAAATTTTCCCAGATAGACTCCAGATCCTACTGTAAGGCGCATAGGCCACCTCACTTGAGGGATCATGCGAGTCCTCTTGGGCTCCTACCACTACTGAATCCGGAAAGTGGGTCTCTAGCAGTACCTCTAAGGTTTCCTTCCGGTTTTCAGTGAACCTCCCATCTTCCTTCTGGAGAAGTCCTAAACCATTTGAATGATCCCTTGAAAGGACTTTCTGGAGACGAGCTGCAGAGGGCAATTCATTGATTCCCTCACAGAAATTCCTCCAGGTAGCCCTTTTGGATCTTCTTAATTCGAGATTATATTCCGTCAAGGCCATCATATACTCGTCCCATTCGCCGGTGCGTTTAGCCTTGTTGAATAATCTTCTCGATTTTTTCCTCAGTTTACCCAGCGTCCCGTTCCACCAAGGGACCATCTTTGTGGACTCTCTTCGCTTAACCGGGCAGCTGTTCTCGTAAGCCAAGTGTATAGAATTATGCAGCTGGTTTGAACAGATCTCCAAACCCTCTGGAGACTCTATGTTCCCCACAACCGAGGGCATTTCTGATTCGAGTGAGACTCTATAAGAGTCCCAGTCGGTCAGTTTTGGAATTCTGACTTCCTGCCGCTCCATGGTCTCTGCCGCCAAATCGAATCTGCTGTGCAAATGATCCGATAATAAGGCCTCTTCAGACACATGCCAGTTTTTGACCAAGTCGCTGAAATGCGGACTAGCAAGTGTCAAATCTAGGACCTCTTGTCTAATCGCATTTATAAAAGTAGGTTTCCTTCCCCTATTGACAATGTCTACATTATTTGAGATCAGAAATTCAAAAAGGTACTCACCCCTGTTATTGATGTCCGTGCTACCCCACACCGTGTGGTGAGCGTTTGCATCGCAGCCTATCAGGTAGGCCAGCCCATTGCGTTTGCAATGAGCTATGAGACGCCTAATGTCAAGTGGAGGTACTAACTCTGAGTCTCCAGGAAAGTAGGCGGAGGCCATTTTAGCCTCCTGTCTGCCTCTTTCACCCAGAACCTCCACCATTACTGCAACCAAGTCCCTGGAGATGAAATCTGAAATGGGAATAAAATAAATTTGCGAAGTGGCCAACAAAGCCGCTCTTGGACTCTGAGTTCCGTTATGATAAATTAACTTACCCTAATCTGGTTACCAATCACCCATGGCTCCTGGAATAGAGCCATGCCAATGTTTTGGCAGATAAACCTACGACAAAGGACGTCCGAAGACGCCTTTGCATGATGCAGGTTTATCTGCAGGCAGGCGATGTATGCCTTCATTTTTTCGTAGGCCCCTTCTGAAGGCCCTGGTGAGCCTCCTTTTCAGCACCGCCACCACCCGCATGCTTTTTTTGTCCGGCCGATGGCTGAACAGTGTCCTCCATCGCCATTCTGCTGGCCCCCGATGCTTGAGAGCCTCCAGGCCTCACCAGTGGCTTGCGCGGAGGGAGCCCTTGTGAGGCCTTCCCTCGTGGAACCCCTGACGCCTTCCTCTCTCTTTCCCGCCTTCTCTTCACCTGCCTCCTGGAGAGGGCGGTCACCCCGGTGGTCTTAGCTATAGGTGCCGCTACCGTAGCTTCCACAGGCTTGATCACTTGGGTCCCGCCAACAGAAACCGGTTTAGCACCACCCTGACCACCCTTGGGATCCAATTGGACAGTCCCAAACTTATAGTTGACCTTAAAGCCAACCCGCTTCAGCTTCTCAACTGAAGAGTGGTCCATAGAGAAGGTGCAAAAGGCCGAAGAGCATTTCGCCTCTCTCCTGATCACTCTCCAGTTGATCGCCTGCATGTCCTAGTTTTGGCTTTTGATAAAACCTAAAAGCTTCTCCGTGGGCTATTTGGGAATGTGCCGAACACAATCCTGGCTCGAGGCAGGTTTTCCGCTTCGGCCACGATCAGCTGTGCACCCTCCCATGGCTTGATATTTCCTATGGCCTCCCTGAGCCACTGAACAGTGGCCCGGTCAGCACAGGTTAGTACCAGCCAACCAGGCCGAAGCTGACTGCCAAAGAACTTAGGTTTAAGCTCCTTGGCCTCTTGCTCTAGCACCTTATCTAAGATGCCCTCCTGGACAGCCTTAAGCTGCTCTCTAGTGAGGACAATCTCAGGAAAACCAGAGGGCAAGATCCGAACGATCTTCGACTCCGCAGCATGCCTGAAGGTAAGTCCAGACCGAACCGCAGAACCCGAGACCGTCGGGACAGATTCTTCTCCCCTGGCCTTTTTTTGTGCCGGTGGAGTACCCTCATCCGAGCGGATTCTCTTTGATGGTGGGGCCACTGCGGGAGCATAAGACTCCCTTTGTGGCCGCATCGCCAGAAGCCTTGTCTCGCTTCCGAGCGGTTTGCCCTCAGCAAGAAGCCTCTTGTACCGCTTCCTCACGGCCCCACACATTTTCACGAAAACATTTTTTCGGATGAGGCGCATTTCCATCTTGGCGGCTATGTAAACAAGCAGAATTGTCGCATTTGGGGCACGGATAACCCGCACTTGATCGTAGAGAAGCCGATGCATCCTCAACGAGTGACTGTTTGGTGCGGATTTTGGTCCGGTGGCATCGTTGGGCCATTTTTCTGAAAATGAGCAAGGAGCCGCCGTTTCTGTCAATGGTGAGCGCTGCCGCGCCATGATAAATGATTTTTTGTTCCCGGCACTTGAAGAGGAGGACATAGGCAACATTTGGTTTCAACAAGACGGCGCTCCGTGCCACACAGCACACGTTTCAATTGATTTTTTGCGCACTGTCTTCGAAGATCGAATTATCGGCCGAAATGCTAATGTGATTTGGCCCCCTCGGAGCTGTGATTTGACGCCGTTGGACTATTATCTTTGGGGTGCCATCAAAGATAAGTGTTACGCCGATAAACCAGCAACGATTAACGCTCTCAAGAACAATATTCGCATTGCCATTGAAGACATAATGCCGCATACCATCGAAAATGTTCTCATAAATTGGACCGACCGTATGGGGTACGTCAAGGCCAGCCGAGGCAGTCATATGAATGAAATAGTATTCCATAATTAATCGGAAGGATTGTTCTTTACAATGAAAAAATAAATTTGGAAAAATATTGAGAACTTTTTGTTTTATTGCATTTTAAAAAAAAAAAAATTATTTGGCCCACCCTGTATATCCTCGAGGTCTTCACAAACTTTTCGAGCTCGGTTCCATTAAGGAACGTATTATATGTAGTTTTGTTAAAATAGAATTTATCTATGATCTGAGAATTTATAGGTAATATAAATTTTAGTTGTTTCTTTGGAAACCGGGCAAATGTCAAAAATAAAAATCTCAAAATGTATCCCTTTAAAAAGGAAGATCGCACTAAATTTTTATTAAGTACAATATGAAAATACATAACAGGTTGATACATAGTTTCTCGACATCCTTATCCCCGTGGACCAACGCTTAGCAGCTTTGCGAAGTGTTTTAATTTTAGCATAAACAATTTTCTAAATTCTAATGTATGTTCCTTTAGGAAGCTCCAAAAGGGTTTTTCTGATTTTTCAAAATTACTTTACTCTAAATAAAAACAGCGTAGATGAGTATTTGATGGTCATTCACAGGCAATTGCAGATCTGTTATTATTTTTATTACGTATTTAATCGAACTTCTGTCCACATATCACTTATCACTTGCCATATAAATGTTACGCTAAAAGTCAAATGAGTTTTAATAAAACAAAAGCTTTTTATACGGCTCATTAACTTAATCAATAACATAAAATTTAATTTCTGTGAATGAAATGTAATATGATGTAGTTCGAACATTAAACATTACCGATTTCCAGGCATAAAGATCATAAACGTTTTATCTCGCCATTCTCATTTTTCTTAGGAACTGACCTAGATAATTACTTAGTTGCCGATACATATAGCGTTCTGCTGATATGATTTTGTCAAAACAACTTTCTGTAGCAACTATACCAAAATAAAATCAATTTTAAACCGTGAACTCTTCATCTTGAAACAAATTCAGTCGTTTTTATGCCAAATCTCCAGGATAATATACACATTATGAACACAACTGATATGTAGTCCAATTATTTAGTTCATGAACCGAATTGTCGTATTTTCCGTAAATTTTCAAACACATATAGTACATACATACTTTGTACAGTACACAACGTTTATCGTCATAGTTTACGTCATACCGGACTTGTATATGGGTATGTATACATTAACCTGAGAAATATTTTTTTTGTTATATTGTATAAAAAAAAAAATGTTTGTTTATATTTACAATCATGACGCATTTGCCGTTCCACTAATTTTAACTTTTTTTTTTTTTTTTTTTTCAAAATAACAGAGAAGACCCTCTCAAATATTCATAAATGAAGGAAGATTTCTTAAATGTTTATATGTACATATATTGTAGTTTTGATGTATAATTTATCATCAAAAATATTATTTAAACAATTTGCACAATAAAATAGTTATCTTAACAAATTTTAGTGCTTCCCCTTTGCCGAAAAAAAAAAAATTGATTGCCAACCAAATTCTGAAAAGCGCATGAGCCAAATGAATTTTTTATAATTTTTCTGTTTTACTCTGGTATTGCTACATAAATATGTATGTAAGTATGTTACTGCACGAAATACTGCACTTTTGCATCAAAACTCAAATGTTTTTCTCACCAATTTTTCACTTAACGAACTCTGTGTGTGTACAAATGACGAAACATTTTTTCTTGTTGTTGCTCTTCTCTTTCGTTTCGGAGAAAAGTGAAGGAAAATAATTTGAAAATGTATGTATATACGAGTAGCTCTGATGTTAATCAAAATAACAGCAGTTTGTTTGGTTTTGCGGAATTATCAATAATATATCCGCAGAGTGGCAGCCTTATGTACATAATATGGTACATACTCGTAGTTGCTCTTTGATCATTATTTGGCAGATTTTTTTTTTTTTTTTTTTATTTAAAATAAATTTTATTTATTTATTTTACGTAATTACAATCTAGTCTCCTGGACTAATGAACAATTTGTTTCTGACTTAATTTACTAACTTAAATGAATCTATAGCTTCTTCCCATTGGTGTTCCATAGTGTTTGGTAAATTGAAGTAAACCACATCTTTGTAGTGGATTTTAGATCAGCACAATGCTGTTTAAACTGACAATCACACCAGCTCAAAAGGTTTGGTTCTTTTAAGTCTGCGTACTAAATTCGTGATGCTTAGGACCTGAGTTGCCTCAATGTTCACATGTTGGCGGAGCCTTTCTTCATGTCTCCGTGCTTTTTCCTGGATTTCGTTTAAGATGAGGTTCATTTTAAGGTCCCTATTGTTGTGTCTTCATTATTTAATAAAACATCAGTGACGATCGATATAATGTTATTTATTCAACTCTTATTTCACGACTGACTCTACTGGTTTACATTATTTTTATTAATCGTCGTGTTCTAGACAGAGATCAAGATACATGATATTCTGTTAATATAAATTACTGTACAATACAATTACAAGATATAATACAATTCACAATCACAAAGTTATTATGTAATTCACAATAATTAATTTAATATATAACATCCCCTCATCTAGAATTTATTTAAATTTTAATTTAAGTATTAATAATAATATGTATTAAAATTGATCCGATTTAAAGTAATCAGGTTTTTTTATTAACCTGCCATATCTGGTAGTTACTAGTCGTTGTGATGAAGAAGGTTGCTGTGAATTATTGTTTGTTGATATTGGATTAGGTGAAGTTTCTGTGTGGGCATATCTTTGATTTACTTTGTTGAAAACATAATCATAATCAATATCCGGTTCTACAGGAGGAATGGTAGAGTTGTTGAACGATTTTCTCATGTGAAATGTATTTCGTCGTACTATGTTATTATTTTGATTAAGTATGTTATATGATCTAGGTTCTGTATTTCTCGACATAACCTTTCCCCGATACCAATGGTCTTTGGGACCATTTCTATACATTACAGGATCACCCTCTGTAAACGAATTAGTTTTACATCTTGTATTTTTATCATAGTGTTCTTTAATTTTTTGATTGCGAATAACAAGTTGCTCACGTACATTTTGTAAATGTGAAGGTTTCAACATTTCATTAATTACAGGGAGTTTGGTGCGAAGTCTACGGCTATTAAGCATTTGTGCGGGAGAATACTTTAACCCAGCTACAGGCGTATTACGATAATTTAATAGCATTAAGTCTAAATCACCTTCACTGCTTTCCGTTAATTTTTTAAGCATAGCCTTACAAATATGAACAGCCTTTTCGGCAAGGCCATTTGATCGTGGGTAGTTTGGACTTGAAGTTGTAATTTCAAAATTCCATGTTTCACTGAAATTTTTGAATTCGTATGATGCAAACGGCATATTATCTGCAATGACTTTTGATGGAATACCATGTACCGCAAACACTTCTTTAAGTGCCTTAATTACCGAACATGATTGTTTCGATGACAACGGTTTTAATTCGATCCATTTCGAAAAATAATCTACTGCAACTAAATAAGACCTTATTCCAAAATCAAATAGATCACAACCAATGATTTCAAAAGGTAATGTAGGAATATCATGCTGAATCAATGGTTCTTTCACATTATTCGGTTGAAATTTTCACAGATATGATATTTCATGATAGTATCTTCTATATCTTTATCCATGTTCGGCCAATAAAACAACGATCTGGCCTGGGCTTTGGTTTTAGTAATACCTAAATGTGTTTCATGAAGTAGATCTAGGATAGTTTCTCTAAGATTAAGAGGTACCATAATACGGTTTTCATAAAATAATAAATCATCAATTATACTAATATCTTGTCTTTTGTTGTAATAGAATTTCAAAAGATCAATTATTTTGTTTTTAGAATTGGGCCACCCGTTTAAACAAAAAAATTTTAATTTGCTTAAAACATAATCTTCGTTAGTTTTTTCTTTAAACTCATTTAGCCTTCGCTTTGAAACGTTTATAGAATGAACTAAATCGTTTAGAGATTCATCAACTTCTTCGACATTATCCGTAACAGGGCAAGCACGAGATAATGCATCAACTATATACATGTACCGTCCTGGCAAGTGCTTAATTTCGATGTTATATCGCAGTAATTTGAGTTTAATTCTTTGAAGCCGAGGAGAGAAAATTTTACTCACTTCCTTTTTATTTATTGCAATTAATGGTAGATGATCAGAATAAACTGTAACTGGGGTGCTATTCTTGAAACATTACGAAAATTTTCGTAACCGAAAATTTTCGTAATGCTATTTCCGTAATAGTAATGGTGAAATCATAATTTAGTATTCTTGAAACTATTACGAATACAGCGAAGAGAGGAAAAAAGAAATAATAAAATTTCGAGAGAGAAGATGAAAATGTAAGTTACTAAAATGGTATTCTTGAAATCCGGATTACGAAAATTTTCGCAACGGAACGTTACTAAAATTTTCGGATGGTTTTTTTGTTCCTTATTGCATTTCGTAATGAAATCATTTAGGTTTTTGTTTTAATTATATTCATATAAGGATGTTTATAAAACTCAATAATTTCTGTTGATGGTTAAAAATAATATGTATTTACATTTCGCTAAATATTTATTATTTTATTACCACCAAAAAAGGGTACCTATTTGCTTGTGGTATGTTTATTATTTTCTTAAAAATAAGAGTAATAGCTACAATACTAATTGACAAATTGGGATGTATTTTTAAATGACGCATGCTGTAATTGGAATTGGATTCATATAATGTCACAGGTGGCTAATACTAATGGTACGTAAAGTAATTCAATCATACCATCATACCATATAATAGTATCGTAGACAATACGATCGAAATTCATATCGTCATAGAATCAAAGGACAATGCCACTACATAAACAGCCGTGACATCAGTCTAAAAAGTCAAATCCCCAGGCGAATAAAGATTTTTATTTTCCTATGAAACGTAAACAAAATCATATGGGAATTATTTTGTGTTGCCTTTATTTTCAATTTAAATGAGCATTTTTATTGATAAATATAAATAATTTTAAATTAAATATATCGAATTGCAGCTTGTCCATAATTTTAATTAAAATTTATAAAATTTTAATTCACAATTTTGCGTTTTAGTAAATTGATTTTTATTCTCAAACATCGTGAGGCTCCGTGCTTTTTTTTACAATTTCATTTCGTAGATTACTAGATTAGTTTTATTACTTTACCAATGCTACTACATAAACAGCCATGATTTATAATAAAACTAATCTAGTAATCTACAAAAATAAATTTAAAAAAAACACGAAGCCTAACGATTTCCCTAAATTTCTCTAAAAATCAATTTACTAAAATGCAAAATTGTTAATTAAAATTTTATTAATTTCAATTAAAATTCTGTACAAGCTGCAAGATATATAATGTGTTTCGTCGGCAAGTGGCCGGCCGGAAAATTCGGAACACTTAATTAAAATTATCACAAAAAATCCTTTAAAGTGGGAGTCTCTTTTTCAAGTTATGGGCTCGATTTTAATTCTGTTTGCGGTTTTTGAAAGTTTATGAGTCATTTTATTTGATAGTTTGTGCACTTAGCCAGGTTTATTTAAAGAATGTAAAAAATTACGGGAAAATAACATTTTTTTACTTAAACGATTTTTTTATTTAAAAAAACCTCTACTTTTTTAAAAACTGAACTGTAAGTCGAGAAAATATCCCATTAAGTTAATTATTTTAATTATTATTATTAATCTACAGCATAATATCTACAAATTGACAAAACTTTGTTACTATAGCTAACTCTTAAAAATACCGCGCAAAAATCACCTAGAGAAAGTAGGGAAATTAAACAAGGAAAGATGTTTAAATTAAAGTCAAAAAAATAAAATAATACTGTTTTATTAATAATAAATAAAAATTTCTATTACAAATTATTAAACATTTTTAATTAAATGACATGTTCGAAATGCTTTCCACCCTCTTGCAATCAAACAAGGCTCTCCTGATCACACTAGTTGTTGTCCAACGCAATTGTTAGGGGTTGCCTCTTGTTTCTGCTGTAGCAGCGAAAATTCTTGCTCTCAGAAATAAAAATCTAGGGGCATAAGATCAAGGGACCTTGGCGGCCAGGGTACAGGACCTCCTCTACCGATCCACCGTGGATAATTTTCATTCAAATGATCACGTCTCATCTTTGCAAAATGTGCTGGAGCTCCATCTAATTGCAGCTGCATTCGCCTTCCCCTCAACAATGGCACTTTTTCCAGGAGCAAAGACAACGTGATTCCTGAAAATTCTAATAATACGTGTTAATCAAGCCTGTTTGGTAGCACGTAAGGTCCGATAAATTAATCGTAGATCATTCCCGCCCATACATTTATAGAAAATTGGCTCTGGAAAGCTGTCTCCTTTACGACGTGTGGATTTTCGACGGCGCAAACATGGAGGTTTCTATAATTTATTATACCCGCCCTGGTGAAAGTAGCTTCATCTGTCCACAATATTCTCCTTATAAAATTGACATCACTTCTTTGCTGTGAAATTATCCAGTTACAAAAAACTGATCTGGCACGATGGTTTACATCTCCTAGATGTTGAGCACGACGGAAGTGATAAGGATTAAGGCCTTCTTGACCTCGATATGCCTAACATTATCGACAGGCGACTGATACTTGTCGTAGGGTCAGCGCGTATTAATCGTAATAAATCCTCTTACAACGTGTATGTTAATATTCACGCTGTATATTTGTTTGATCAAATTTTTAACTTAACACAAACTGTCCTTTTCATTATCACATAAACTGAAAATTGTTAAAACACAAACCACTGAGAGTACATAGTTTCACACTTTCGGTTAGCGAACAACTGAACTATTTATTATTACTTACCAATTTGAGTGAAAATGATCGATTTAAAAGATTTGGTTAGATAACATCACTATACCTAAACGGCTACAAACGACATTTTTTCGACAAATTGGTGTTCGTATATTTTATGAGTTAGGTAGTAACAATGTTTTAATAATTATAAATAAAATAACCATGTCATGGGACATTTTTTCGACTTACAGTTCATTTTTTTAAAAAGTAGAAGTTTTTTTAAATAAAAAAATCGTTTAAGTAAAAAAATGTGATTTTCCCATAATTTGTTACATTTTTTACAAAAACCTGGCTTATTGTGCAAATTAACCAATAAAGTGACTTATAAGCTTTCAAAAACCGCAAACAGAATAAAAATCGAGCCCATAACTTGGAAGATATGAAGAAAAATGTGAAAAGCTATCACCAACACACAAGGGGTCACTTGCCGACGAAACAGATTGTATTTAATTTAAAATTATTTCTATTTATCAATAAAAATTTTCATTTAAATTGAAAATAAAGGCAACACAAAATCCCATATGATTGTGTTTACGTTCCATAGGAAAATAAAAATCTTTATTCCCTTAACACCATTACAAGTTTTGTTCATGGCTTTTTATGTAGTGGCATTGCACAGGATCATATTATCGTACTACCATACCATCAAACCATCATGCCATCATACACGACATAACATTATATCATCGTGCAATCGCACCATCATACAATCATATGTACCGTCGTACCATAAAAGCCGATTGGTGGAAAAAAAAATTCTAAATCGGATAAGCGATTCTCGAGATATCATGGGTACAGACATCTAGACGTCCAGAAAGACGGACAGACATATTATTATTATTTTTTTCTTTTTCGGACTCAAGAACTTCCAAAACGTCGAGAAAAGTGGTTTTGGATCAAACAAATTTTTGGCCATTTTTGACAAGATATCAATACATTGGTCTATTTAGACCGAATTAATTTTCCCTTTAAAAGAAAAATTAGCATACACAATCATTTTTAATATATTTAATTTAATATTAAATAAATAAGCCATTATTGACAAAAATTCACAACAATTTATAATTTTAAGTAAAGAAAGCGTCCGCTTCGCTTAATATCCTCAGTTATACTAACATTTTTAATAATCTCTTTCGAAATCTTCTTAGTTTTTTATTCCTCTCTTCGTAATTTTCGTAATGGTTTCAAGAATACCAATTTATGATTTCACCATTACGATTACGAAAATATTGTGCATTACGAAAATTGTCGTAATGTTTGAAGACCGGTAATTTAAACTGATAAAACAAAATTGTTCCAAATGAACTTAATGAATGATAAAAATGACACTTTAAATTACACATTGCATTAATTAATTTCCAATCATTACAATTTTAACAAATAAATATAAAAGTTAAATAGGCAATATGGCTTTAAATAACATATTTTTATTTCATATGCAAAAAATCTCATACCCTTACACGTATTGTTTAAAATTAAAAGGTGGTCAAGTATTAAAAAAAGTATCTCAAGGTTTAGGACGGCATGTACAAAATATCCTTTTGTCTAGTTAGGTAGTAAACAAAACCGAATGCATATAGTTATGTACATCGTTATCTCGAAATAAATAATACATATTTTTAAGAACACGTGAAACAAAGAAAAAAAGGTATGATTTTGTTTTCACTTTTTTATAAAATATTGAGAATACAAAATATTGAGTTTTATGAACATACTTATCAATATAATTAACACAAAAATCCAAATGATTTCATTACGAAATGCAATGGGAAACGAAAAAACCATTACGAAAATTTTAGTAACGTTCCGTTGCGAAAATTTTCGTAATCCTATTTCAAGAATACGATTTTAGTGTTTTCGTAATACTTTGACACTAACTCGCAATACGAAAGTTTTCGTAATGGTTCAAGAATAGCACCCCAGTCTCCCATAAATGAAGTGGTGAAACTTACGACAAGCAAAAAGAACTGCGAGATATTCCTTTTCGATGGATGCATAATTTTTTTCAGCATCACTTAGAGATTTTGAGGCATTATTATTATTATTATTATTGGGGGGGCCATGCGGGCGATCAGCCACTTCGCACTGCGACCTAAAAGATCTATTGTGCTGGCCCCTGCTTAATTATCCGTCCAGTCAATATTCAGGTTCTTAATGAACCTGACAATACTGCCTCCCGGTACGTGATACATACTATCTGGGCATATTGCTCTCCCTCCTAGATGTTTACTACAGCATGTAGTTCCGCTAGAAAGACGGTAGCATTGGAGCTCAAGGACCTCGAGAGGGTTGTGCCACTACCGTATATTCCTACTCCTGCCCCGTGTTCCGTTTGATTTTACTCTTACGAGTTGCTGGGAATTGCAAATCACCTGTAGGTCACCCAGCTTTACTACAGGAAGGCTAAAAATAAAACTGGAGGGTGCCTGGTATCCAGAGTCCGCATATTTTGGGCTGATTAACCTATCAGCCATTCATCTTTCGGCATATGCTGTTCCACCTTAGATTCGGGTTTTTTGTCAAGGTTTTCTCCTTTAACGCCGTACTTTGGCCTGTGCCAAATGGCCTAAAATGTGCCAAGTGGCCTTAGTTACCAGTGGTTGCCACGAGGAGGCAGTACGTACACTTGCGAATTGTGCACAGGTTACCCCTTACACAATTGTACCCATCACGCAGCTGCCTAATGACAAGACCAGAACAGCTCACGTGATGCGCACCCTACTGGAAGGTTACGGAGCTGGTAGATTAATCTACTCAACTTTGATCCCCCCCTCCAATAGACGCCAAACCACCATTTTGAGGCATAACAAACAGGCTTATTATTTTGCAAAAGACAACACCCTAACCCTATATTTGATGCATCACATTGAATATTTATATCTTGAGATGGGTCAAAATTTTGAAGCAAAGGCGCCTTAACCAACATTTGATTAATTTCTAGGATAGCCCCTGTGTGATTCGGCAACCACAAAAACTCTGTGTTATTCTTGAGCAGCGCCCGCAACGGAGCTGTTTTATCTGACAAATGAGGTAGAAAATCCCTTAAATAATTAACCATGCCCAGATAACGTTGAAGAGCCCTTTTATCTCTTGGCATTTCATAATTTAAAATGGCACTTATGCGATTTGGATGAGGAGATACACCTTGATGTGAAAAGATGTGTCCTAAGTATTCTACTTTATCAACAGCTAGCTGTATTTTATTTGGATTGAATCTTATACCAGCTTCTCTGGCATGTTGTAATACCCTTGCTAGATTCTCATTATGTTCGTCCTTTGATTTTCCAAAAACCAATACATCGTCGATATAAGCTACTACTCCAGGCAGATCACCGAATATTTTAGAGTTAAATCTTTGAAAAACTTCGGCTGCTATATTTAACCCAAATGGAAGCCTAAGAAACTTATAACAGTCGGAAGGTGTTGAAAAAGTACAGATCTGGCTCGAGATATCGTCAAGTTCGATCTGCCAAAATCCGTCTTTTAAATCTATTACTGTAAAATATTTTTGGCCAAATAATTTAGATTTGATATCATTCAAAGTGGGAATTTGATAAAAGTTCGGTACTAAGTTCTTATTTAGATCCTGTGGATCAAGACAAATTCTTAGTATTTTATTTGGTTTTTCCACTACAACCATCTTACTAACCCATTCGCTTGGTTCATCAACCTTTTCTATAATGCGAGCAGCACACAATTCTTTTAATTTTTTCTTAACATTTTCTTTCAATGCAATTGGAATTCGATTTGGAGGCTTAGCTACAGGTATTGCGTTGTCTTTTAATTGGATACTATATTTTTGAGGAAATTTTCCTATTCCGCTAAATAATTCAATGTTTTCTTGTACAAATGCCGATACAGTGTTCCCTAAAGCACAAACTTTACGCTTAATCAAACCGAGATCTATACAAGACTTTAAACCTAATATTGGTTTTGATCTCGTGTTTACTATTAGAAATTTCTCTAAATAAAATTTACCTGAATAATCTATCAACAACTCTACTTGTCCCTCAGTTTTGACCGTAAATCCTCCATACGCCTCTAAGTTTGACGTATTTGGTTTCAGCTGTTTTGACTTACTAGCTTTCATTTGGTTAAAGATGTGTAATGGTATAATATTAACGTCCGCCCCTGAATCTAATTTAAAACCAACAATATGTCCTTCCACATTTAAATCTTCATACCATCCATTTGATTCGATTCCAGCAACCCTATCATCACCATCTACAAAAAAAACCGAAAGTGAATTTAAAAAATAATCGTTATCATCACTTAATACATATTCATTATTATCGTTTTGATTTTCACAATTTACTTCCCTATTTTCAATAATTTCCTTTACGAAATGTTTTCCCATTCTATGATTAAAATTGCTGCATACTGTTGCAAAATGACCTTTTCTTCCACAAATACTACAGTATCTGGTATACGCCGGACATCTATTATACGAATGATTATAATTACAGTATCGACATTTCTGTTTACTGATTGATGAAAAATTCCCACGCCTTGGTGATTCAGCTTGTTTACTGGTACCGGAGTGTACATGAGGTGATGATTGAACTCGAGATGATGATGATGATGAATGGACAGGTTTACTACTTTGATCCGGGTTATGTAGTACTGTTGTATTAACTGTTGCCGACGGACGACCTTGGACAACTTTTAACTGTGACTCGGTGGTTTCGGTTATTCTGCAGTATTCAATAATTTTTTCGAGCTCTACATCTTCATCTTTTAACTTCAAAATTTTCTCTTGTAACGATTTATTGCGTAGACCCAGTACAATTCCATCACGTAAAATTGAATTTTCTTGTTCGCCAAATTCGCCATCTTTCACTAACTTTTTGATCTCAGTCAAGAAATGATCGAATTGTTCTATTTCGTTTTGATCACGAGTATAGAAGAGATATCGTTGGTATAAAATATTTTTCCGTGGATTACAGTATGTTTGAAACGCGTTCAATATTTCCTTCAGATCTTTCCGCTTCGCATCTGATAAACTCATGGTATTAAAAATATCGACAGCGTCTTCGCCGACCACATTGAGAAATATTGCGACTTTTCTATCAGATGACAATTCATTGTATCCCGATGCCTCCATATATATATATTAAACTGTTGTTTAAATTTTCGCCAATTTTCACTCAAATTCCCTTGAACAATTAAAGGGTTCGGTGGTTTAAAACTATTCATTTTTAATAATGATTATTGTTATTCTCATTTAACAGTAATACCATTCACACGGTAATAACACTTCACATATGATTAACAATTTATTATTGGTATTTTTTATAACTTATTTTAGTTATCAACTGCGCCATGTTGTGTCTTCATTATTTAATAAAACATCAGTGACGATCGATATAATGTTATTTATTCAACTCTTATTTCACGACTGACTCTACTGGTTTACATTATTTTTATTAATCGTCGTGTTCTAGACAGAGATCAAGATACATGATATTCTGTTAATATAAATTACTGTACAATACAATTACAAGATATAATACAATTCACAATCACAAAGTTATTATGTAATTCACAATAATTAATTTAATATATAACACCTATGAAGGTCATTGTTTCTGACATACCATGGTGCATTAACGATGTTCCTTAATAACATATTCTGAAATCTTTGGATGATATTTACGTTGCTCTGTTTGGTACAACTCCAAAGCTGAATATCATAAGTCGAAATCGGTTTCAATATTTGCTTTTAAAGTAGAAGTTTGTTGTATGTTGATAAAGAAGAGTTCCTTCCCATCAGCCAATACATTTTTCTGTATTTAAGTCTTAATTCTTCACTTTTCTTCTTGACGTGTGCTTTCCATCGAAGTTTAGCATCCAGGGTCATGCCGAGATACTTAGCTGTGTTCGCATGCGGTATTATTTCCCGATTTATGGTAATCGGAATATGTTCGATTCGTCTGTTTGTAAAGTTGATGTGAACTGATTTAGTTTCATTTAGTTTTATTCTCCATCTTTTTGTCCATTTATATATTTGAGTTATAACTGATTGTAACTTCTGTGTTGATTCTTCGTTGCTTTTTCTAACAGCTGGTAAAAATAAAACCGGCCCTAATACACTGTCCTGTGGAACTCCTGCATTGATTTCTTTCAATTCAGAAAATGTATCACCTAACTTAATCCTGAAGAACCTATCTTTCAAGTAAGATTCCAGTATCTTAGCAAATTGCATTGGTAGAAGATTGTTTAACTTGTGGTTAAATTCTTCATGCCACACTCTATCAAAACGCTTGTGCAACGTCTATAGACATACTGTTGAACAGACTTTTTTCTCCTCTAATGCTTTCTCAATTATACTGGTTATTCTGTGTACTTGATCAATTGTTGAGTGTTGGTTGCGAAAACCGAACTGATGATTTGGGATCAAGTTGTTACTCTCGATTATCGGATTTAATCTTTTTACTAAAAGCTTCTCAAAGAGTTTGGACATGACTGGCAATAGCGAAATTGGCCTATAAGACGATGTTACGTGTGGTGGTTTCCCAGGTTTTGGGATCATAATTACTTCTGCAATTTTCCATAAGCTTGGTACACATTTGATTCTAAATGCTGCATTTATAAGATTGGTGAGTTTCACCAAAGCTTTCCTTGGCAGTTCTTTTCAGATTTCTGCAGTAATAAGTTCTTTTGGTGTTGTGGGTAGGATTTCTTTACTTTCTTGCACAGCTTGTTCAGTTATTATCTCAGCTTCCAACGTTTGGTCTTCATGTGGCTGGAATATGTTCAGCAAATTCTCGAGCTTTGTCTTCATTATTTCTAGCCCATTTCTCACCTGCTATTTTTATTGGGAGATTCTGCATTATTGGTCTTTTCTTTTTATTTTAATCAGTACTGTTATCATTAGTTAATTTTCTTAAATAGTTGCTGATTGATTCTTAGATTCTCTTGATAGTTGCTTAGTGAGATTGTTCAAATGAATTTTATTTAGAAGGGCCCTTGTTTGTTGCCATACTCTTCTCACTCTTCTTTTTTCTGCGAGGAGTTCCCTAATTTCCATAGGGTAGTTGTTTCCCTTGATTTTCGTTTTAATTTCAGGTGTATTTTCCCGAGCTGATTGCTGTATATCGTTTACAAATTCGTCTTTAATGGAGCAATTAAGTTATTTTTTGCTTCTTGCGATAGTCTAAAGCATGCCCAAATCGTGTGATTATTTACTAGGAACTGTTTTCTTTCTTTCTGAACGATTTTTTCACTTAACGTTAGAAGTATTGGTGAATGATCAGAGTTTAAGTCATGGCTTTCATCTATGTACTTGTACATAATTTACAGATATGTTCTTTATTATGAAGAAATCAATCAGATCTGGTGCTTTGTTTGGATCAGTTGACCAGTAGGTTAGTTTTCCAGTTGAGAGGGCTTCACAACTGCATTTTCTGATAGCTTTTAGGAGTTCTTTACCCTTAGTCGTTGTTAATCTGGATCCCCAGTGGATAATTTTTGCATTAAAGTCTCCTCCAAGTACAAATCAGTAAATGCTAGCAATACAAATAGAACTACTTTTGGATTTGACAATAACAGCAGTTGCTTGTATTTCTTCCGTTTCATATTTTAACTCCTCATAGTGATGAATACTATTTCTATTTAAAACAGCACTACCTCCTTTAGCAGTGTTTCCAGGGTGAATAGTGTGATATATTTGATAATTTTTAAATTTAATGATTGATTGTCTAGTGTTTCCGTGATGAGACAGACATACATCGATTTTTTCTGTGTCCAGGACCACTTGCAGTTCTTGTTGATGTTGCATCAGTCCATTGGCATTCCAACATAAGATTCTAAGATCATTGGCCATTTTTCTGTTTAGGGGTGGCTCCCTCAGTGCTGTACTCTAGTTTCTGTAATCGCTCATCAAATGTATTTAGTCTGCTTAAAATTAATTTAAGTGTTTGACTTATATTGTCATTTTGAGCAGTTTTTCCTGGATTTCCGTTGTTCATAAGTCAAGTGCATAAGTCATTTTACCAAATTGTCCTTGAGTAGTGCCCTTTCAGTGTGCATAAGTCATTTTACCAAATTGTCCTTGAGTAGTTCCCGACACTCTACGATTTACTTCGAGTCGGTTCATCTTAACCGCTTACTTCCTCAATAAACTTGGATTTTTAGCAATTTTTATTTCTTATTTTTATATTTTCTTTTTCTCTAAGTTGCTGACAGTAGCATTTAATTGTATATAAAAGGTGAATATTAAATAAAATAAAATAGAATGAATTTAACTCTAATATTAGCAACAAGTTGTTTATTCTCAATAACTAAATAGACCCCACCCGTGGTAATCTATTAGTTAACTGTAAATCAAGACT
The DNA here is from genome assembly GCA_958295665.1 of Tipula vernalis. Taxonomy (NCBI): domain Eukaryota; kingdom Metazoa; phylum Arthropoda; class Insecta; order Diptera; family Tipulidae; genus Tipula; species Tipula vernalis. The sequence goes on from OY282559.1 coordinate 121,983,268, forward strand.
ATATTAAATTTACAATTTAAATACAAAAGTCTAAGATTTTACAGCAATCACGTTCTTATTTTTGATGTTTTGCAGTTCAATAACAACACTGCATCCTCTGTAGTTAGCCGGATGGTTTTCTCCACAGTGAACGCATTTAGGTTGAACATTTTGGGCTTTTACACAATCTTTGGTATGATGTTTACCTAAACATTTGACACACTTGGGTTCCCTGATGCAATATTTTTGTGTATGTCCACAGGCTTGACATTGTTTTCATTGTGGTATAAGCTTAGACCTTCTTAGAGGCTGAATAACCACTTTGCACCCCAAGATGTACTTAATTTGATAAATTTTTTCGATATCTTCATCAGTATCGAAGGTCAACATAAACATGTTGAGAGGTACTTTGCCTCTCCGTTTTAGCTTAATCGATGCTTCAGTTGCCTTAAATCCTTTTGCTTTCAGGTCATCAATTATTTTATCTGGTTTACACGTAGAGTGTAAGTTTTTAGCCATGACCCTAATTGGTCTGGTTTGTTTATCTTCAAACGTGTGCCAAGCACGTTTTTCTTCATTTAACATTTTTGTCAATTTTCTGTATGTTTCAGCATCTTCTAAGTTTATTTTGATGGTGTTTCCATTCATCACCTTTGCATTAAACTTATCAGTAGTAGTTATGGTTTTTACTTTCTCATAGAGTACATCGTAGTCTTTGACTTCATCTATTACTATTGGTGGTGGTGGAGGTATTTTTTTTTGATTATTTCTGGATAATATTTGGAACAGCATCCTTTAATTGAGGTGGGGAGGGCGTATTATCCCGTCTCATTTTTTTTCTCCCACCTTTAACTCTAATCTAATCTTGAGCTAGTTCTTCTTCATCCATATGATACTCTTGTGGAGTTGTATTCTGGTTAGGAGTAGAACCGATGTCCTCCTTTTGCTTAAGAGCTTTAACTTCGTTTTCAAGCGTCTTCATACGCTCCTGCATGCAAGCAATTGTAACATTCAGTTGCTTGTTTATATTGTTGGCTTCAACTAATGCATTATTAGCTTTACACAATTCATTGTGAAACTTTCCTTCGTTTGTAGAACGAGTGTTGTGGCTGCTGGCCTCAATGAAGGGACTACCGCTTCTTATTGGAGAATACGACACTTTGTTACTCCTCTGGAAGGGGTGTGAATTATCCTTTTCTGTTTCACTCAATTGAGCTTATTCATTCACCAACATGTCTTGGGATTGGTTAAAATAATTGTAGTATAGCAATGGCTGGTCTCCCCCAGAATCCATGAGACGCGACCTCCGAAGAGGGTGGATTTACCTGAGCAACAGGTGTACCATCTGGGGTATAAGTTTACATATTGGTTCCGCTCATTTCTCATTTATAGTGTTCTGCATTCGCCTCTAGTATTTCGCCGATGCTTCACATCGTTGCCCGGCTGTTACCACGTGAAGGTATACTAGACACATTTGGTGGGTTCTACATAGTTTGCATAAAGTTTCAAATAAAAAATTATTTAGCATTTAAATAACTGCTACCGATAGGCCGTGTAATATCAGTGAACTTATTGAAATTTAATGCCAGTGAAGTTTTTACTATATTTTACTAAAATGTTATTAGTTTTTGTTTAGTAAACACTTCACTGTCCTATATAGCAATAGCTGTGTTTTTTATTCGCTCCCGATAGCTGCTATCGAGAGCCGTAATTTTTCTACGCCTAAATTTAAATTTGACGCGCTATTTATTGGTAAACTAAAGTTATTTAACATCACACTATCATTTTTAATTCAATTGTTTAGCGAAAACTTGATATAAAAAATATTTGGCTCTACCTATTTATACGGAGCGCTATCGGGAGCGAATAAAAAAACGAAGCTAACGTGAAATTTTTACTAATCTAAAACTAATCAGAAATATGTAGCTACTCAAATAACGACATTTAGGGGAATTAATAGTTTTAATACTGTGACGGTGACACCTAGGGTGTGATAGAAGAAGTTAAACTAATAGCTCAATGTTTTACTGTACTAAAATGGAATTTTCCATCATAAAACAGTTCTAAATGTTTCTACACTATTCTAACTGGAAAAGTCATGAACTTTCGAAATGTTTGGTTTGTGTATATAAAAAGGCGAACAAGATCGAATTGGATTATTAGAATTTGGAACGCGATAGTTTAAACTTGTAAGATTATTAGCAGTATTTGGTAAGCGACAGTGTGAAGATTAAAAAGGAATTAAAAAGTGATTTAAAAAGTGTTTTAGTGGAAATAAAAATTATAAGAGTACAGTAAAATTTGAGAATAATTTATCTAAAGTGATTTTGTGAATTTTTAATAATAAATTGTATTGAAATTGTGTTGTAATAATTCTTGTGCTAAATAAATAAATTCGTTGGCGATAAATTGAATTGATTTTGTATTATTCACCATCCAGTGATACGAACCTTGATTGACAAGGCAAAAACGTAACAATATTGTTACGTTTTTGCCTTGTCTCTCAAGGTTCGCATCACTGGATTGTGAATAAAACAAAATCAATTCAATTTTTCAACAACGAATTTATTTATTTTCACACGTACAAGACAATTTATTAATTTTAATTCATAAAATCACTTTAAATAATTTTCACACAATTTTACTGTACTCTTATAAATTTTATTTCCCACTACAACACTTTTTAAATCACTTTTTAATTCCTTTTTAATCTTTACACTATCGCTTACCAAATACTAATAATTCTTACAAGTTTACACTATCGCGTTCCAAATTCGAATAATCCAATTCGATCTCGTTCGCCTTTTTATATACACAAACCAAAATTCTAGAAAGCTCATAACTTTTCCAGTTAGAATAGCGTAGAAACATTTAGAACAATTTTATCATGGAAAATTCCATTTTAGTACAGTAAAACATTGAACTATTAATTTAACTTATTCTATCACACACTAGGTGTCACCGTTACAATATCAATCTGGGGTGAGATGTTGTAACCATCACGTTTTTCGCTTCGAAGCATTTTCGATAGAATAACTGTACTGCTTTGTTAAAAATATAAAATTTTAAAACAATTTAGTTCTAAAATACCGTTATTCGATCGAAAATGCATCGAAGCGAAAAACGTGATGGTTACAACATCTCACCCCTGATTATGACATACCGTTAGTCGATACTTGAACTGAAAATTACTAACTTTAGTTGAATATCATAATAACTTCAAGAAAACATTAAATTAAATTTTGGAGTTGTAAAATCCATGCGAATCTTCTAAAAATGTCCACAAATAATGTTGAATCCATTGACTAACGGTAAATCATAATGAGATTGATGCCTGACTGGCAAAATTTAATTTAATGTTTTCTTGAAGTTATTATGAGATTCAACTAAAGTTAGTAATTTTCACTTCAAGTATCCTAGGGGTTGTAAAATCCAAGGGAATTTTCTAAAAATTTCCACAAATAATGTTGAATCTAAACTTCTAATTTTATAATTTAGATGTAGATATTTATTTCAGTTTATACTAAATAATCGATCTAATTTTATTGAAACAAATAAATTGAATATTCTATGACGAGGTTATTTAGAAAAAAGTTAAATAGAAGTTTTAAAAATTTATCAGTATTAAAGTTAAAATTTGCAAAATTAAGTTTGATAATTCTATTTCTTGATGAAATTCCCCTGAATGTATGCATTTGAATATTACTGCCGCCATTTTTATTTAGTAAAAATTAGTAAAATCTTTATCGCGTGAAATTTAACATTTTTTAGGTCAAGTTTTGTTCAATACTCAAAATGCAAAAATTCCATGTCTACATACAATCTCTATCGTTTTGTTCAAAACTCAAGGCTTTGAATATTAATATTTGTACCAATGAAGGATTTGAACAATTTAAATGACAGTTGGAAGATGTTTCTCAAGTCGTTTAAATGTTATAATCTATACTATTTACGATTCTTCTCTAGAATAATGTGATCTTTATTTATTTACTCTGATCCATTAGCTATCCAATAAACAGTGATAATCTATGTCTACTGTTTTAACCCTGAACTCTACTTTTATTTATTTTATCTCCGAACGATCTTCCTCAGATAAAATATTTGCTTTATCTAACGCCTACCGGCAGAGCATCGTCCCGGTAGTGGCCCTTGATGTCCGGTGGGGCGTTGGCTCATGCACGACATCCTGAATGGCTTCATTGACCTCTTCGGTTGATATTTATTGATTCATCCAGACCAGCAAACTATTCCTAAAGCATATATGGTCATCGGTTCAACGGCTTCTTGTAACGGCGTTAGTTCGAACTGTATAACACCACTTCAGCTGATTTGCGTGAGATCAAACGAGGCGATTGTTTTGTCGTTCGACTATTACAACGTATAGATTAAAGGAAAATAAATATTTTGCCTTTTTCTCTATTTGAAAAAAGTGGCGTCTCCGACATTGAACTCCGTCCACTTCCACTTGGCCCCGGATGATCGTTGAACTGTTCCTCCATTCTTGAGTTACGCTTACCACCTCCTTCTACGAATGGCTTGATCAGATCCAATTTGGTATTCATCTCTTGTCATGTCATCAGCGAATGTTTCCTGTAGGTTTTCAATTTAATTCAGACCAATTTCCACGATAACTAAGTAGTAGAAACCATATTGACGGAGCCGACATTAATCGATGTGAACGCTTGCAGAGTGTATTTTCTGGGTGCCTTCAAACTGGTTTCACAAATTCCACATCTTCTGATGTCGGCTTCGATGCCGCTGTCAATTCCAGCTCATTAAACCTTGCTCTGCGCTAGCAGCTTCATGAGTGCTGTCCCTGCATGGCCCGAACGCAATCCTTTCAAGAATAGCCCCACGCAGTTTAAATGGCATTACAATCCGTTCACTATAAAGGCAGACTCTTCTGCCAACGAAAGCGGCTTACGGAAAGAGAAATAATCCGCTGCCCCTTCGCTCCTGATTATGCTCCATTTTTTTGGCTAACCGTGTTTGATGAGATTAGCGACTTCTTTTAGAACATACACAGTGCAGCGATTTCACTGATTCGATTGCAAAACAATATATGCATGGGCGTCAATGCGAATTGTTGAAATGATAACATCTTCCGGTTATGGATTCGGTTGCGCATTAATGAGTCTGGAATTAAAATCAGCGTACGCCAAACTCTTCGTACTGATCTGTTTGATATCAAAATCGAAGGCAAATAATAAACATTGCCAGCAATGGTTGGTGGTTCGAACTCGATCTTGGCTTTGTCGGGACAGAACAGATTAGCGTCGATGATATAAACTAAGTAGCTGGTTGACTTCGTAGTATTATATGCGGCTGAAAACAAAGGACAGCCTCCTTTCGATGATCCTGATGCTCGCTCCTCCCCGCCAAAATGGTATCGTTGAGAAATGCTGAATTTCCCCTAGCATCGTGCCCATCAGCTGTTGGAAAATGGAGCTGACTACATTGCAAAACTCCCTCGACGTGCTGGTTTCGCTTTAACGCGAGCTGTTAACTGGCAATATCAATTCTTGTTGTTGTTTATTCAATTGAATTACCGTACGCGGGTACGGTGTTTTATACTGAACAAAATTTTCTAATTTTATCGCGCCTTGACCAGATGATCCGGTTTTGAAAATTCTTTCATCATTGTCTTCATCTCGGCAAACTCTTTTCAAGACTGTAATTTAAACGGTCTATATTAAACAATCGCCAATTTTCAAATTTGACCGTCACGCTTTCACTAAATATGGCTCCACTATTTCAGTCACACTTGTATTGGGTTGCGCCAGTTAACCTACGAGTAGGTTCCAAGAAACAATGTAATCGATGGATGCGGTGGCTCGTAGGCCGTAGTTGTTAAAATTCTCTATTAGGCCGTTCACCGTTATTCTCAATGGCTTTCGTATATTAGTACATATTGTCTGCCACATAAAGACTTTCGCGCTATTGTCTTTTGCATACTTTTATTTCAGCACAACCATCCGACCTGTAGCTTCTCCATTTTGATTTTCTTTCCTTCTTTTGTTTTTGCGTTTTATTTGTTTTTATTTGTTATTTAGATCACTCCATACATTTTCGATAATATTTCTTCTTTACTCTTTACTATTCTTTTTATTTGTATTTTAGCTAATTTACGTGGATTTGAATTTTAGAACCCATGATCTACTTATTTCATAAAACAACTTTTACCGGAAATCAAAGAAGATTCAATCTATCAGGATTCTTGATAGAAGCCGATGAACGCACTGCATGTATTGTATTTAGATAAAAATAAACGGTGAGCTTAATACAAGACGTCCAAGGCGTGATAATTTATTTGTTGTTGCTTGCGCCATTGGTCGGGTCCTTATGGTTACCTTATTGAAAGAAAAAATATTCAATAAAGTTAACAGTAGAATGACGAAAATTAAATAGCAATAGCCTATGCTTTGACTCTATAGATATAAACAGAACAAGAGTGACAACGGAAAGCGACATCGCCCGTCAAATTAAAATACATAGAAACCATATGCTGCTCACAGAAACAATGTCGTCAGCAATGACGACATTATAACCGTCATTTTTTAGAACCTATTTCATTTATGATTGATGAACGAGGTTGAGTTAGATTGGATTGAGGTGGTCTAGGTATAAAGCGGTTTGGGGGAATCAAGTTGATACTATAGTTATCAGCTCCGTGTCTTATAGCTTCCACAGGTGTTCGTGTTACCTCCCCGCGGTGACCACCGGGCAACTAGCTCATCTATGTTTTTGACTGGATGGGTTAGGCTAAAACGTGGTACTAAGCAACTGGGCTAAGGTTTCAATCGTACCGTGCTGAGGACCAACCTGGTTGGGGCCCAGTCTAAAAACTAACACAATCTCTAACGGTGTATCCCGATACTTGGCGTCCTCCGGATTATGTAGACATTTTATTTTCTCCGCTACTCGTGGGGTTCTTATGAAAGATCTACACAGAAATATAGAGGCCGAGACCCTTAAAAACCCGGAAACTACGGCTGGAGTGATATCGGCTTCTAAGCCCCGTCCTGAAAGCCAAGTTATGAATCGAGACATAAGCAAAAATATTTCTGGTCTCTCTATTACGATAACTGCAGGGGGGAGCGTTGACCTATAGGTCTGGTTCACAAACAGCTGTAATTAAGAAGGACATTAGCTCGCAGAAAGCTAGGACGGGAAAGGACAAAAGTTCTAGCAAAACTGGTCCCGGAGTACCAAATTCCGAGATGTCCAGATCCTTGGGGACACTATATGGACTCCACGAAGACTCGGTGTCAGACTCGCCTTTGGGTGGGGAATTCCGACACAACGGTGATGGAGCCGATGATGTAGATTAATGCTGAGGCTGTTGCAGATCAATTTACACCACTGTAAGGCAGCCTCTGCTGCTCTGCTGCTCAAAATTGAAGCTGATGGAGTTGATCTTGTCCTGATCCAGGGGTCATTGGAGACCGGGTTAAGGGACTCAGTCTACCAAACTATAAAGTGATGTTTGCCAAGAAGGAAAGTAAGATTCGTTCGTGCATTCTCGCTAAAACTAATTTAAACTTGTTTGTGCTGTTTAATTACAGCAACTCAGATGTAGGTATAGTTTAAATATCTGGTTTATTTCAGCCTATCTACCATATGAAGGTAATGACATACCACCTGCAATTCTTAGAGATGTTTTATTGGATGCTCAAAAGTGGAAAGTTGGAGTTATTCTGGACAGTGATGTGAACTCACACCACACAATATGGGGAAGTACGAGTACAAACGAGAGAAGTGAGCTACTACTTGATTTTATTCTTAGTACTAACCTTCAAATATGTAATTTTGGGTGTAAGCCCACTTTTATAACTACAAACTGACAAGAGGTGCTATATATCACGTTTTTCTCAGATTTTATTAAGGATAGTTCGGTGAATTGGAAAATGTCTGATAACCATTCCTATTCCGATCACTGGTATCTTCAGTATGAACTGGTTACAGAACCTACAAATACGGCTTTGTTTAGAAACAGAAGGAAAACCAACTGAGATACCTTCAGAACCATTCTAGGTAATTCATTGTCGGTACCGGTTCCTAACCCGCCTGAATCTACAAAGGAGCTGGATGATTTAGTAGACAAAAGGCAAAAGGGTTTTTAGAAAAACCAAGAAAACGAGAACTGCTGCGGATTGGGACTGCTACAAAGATGTCCTCAGAACATACAAGTTTGAAATAAAAAGTACCAAAATAAGTGCCTGGAGGCTCTACTGTGGTAAAATACAGGAGTCCTCGGAGGCCGCGAGGCTTCGCAAAGTAACGGCTTCACGTCCTATCATCCCGAGTCATCTCCAGCGACCGGATGGTTCTTGAACTACAGCTAATGCTGAATCTTTGGAGTTACTACTGATAACCCACCTTCCGGAGTGCTCGGGTGCTACGGGTTCAGGCGTTGAAAGTCGAATAACAATAAGCAGGATGAACTTAGTGTGGGCAATTAACAGCTTTAAGCCATATAAGTCAGCTGGATTGCGTGTGGATGAATCGTTCGTTGGATGGATAAATCAGATGCTGAGATGCAGGATCATGAAATCATGAAGGCTAAGCTGAGCGGGTCCTCCATTATCAGATTTGTAGGTGTGGGTACACCGTAAGGTACAGTCTTATCCCTCTGCTTTGGAACTTGGTCATAACCTGTTACTGGGCCTGGAGGGGCAAGGTTTTAGAGTGGTTGCTTATGCGATTGACGTTGCTATTGATGTCTTTGGTATTCTTATACCTTAAGAGAGCGCATGCAAAGCGTGCTTGGTCTTCTTTCATTTTGGGCCAACAGTCGTGGACTAAATGTCAATCCTCGTAAAACTGAAGTGGTCCCTTCTCTAGGAAATACAAACTTCATCAGATTGATCCTCTTAATTTAAATGGTAGTAGCTTGATTTTTAATGATAAAGCGAAATACCTAGTTGTTGTTTTGGACAGCAAACTTAGTTGGAAGCCTATAATATTTTAGAAAGGGTAGAGAAAGCTACTATAGCGTTATACTCCTGTAAAAACGCTATTGGAAAACGATGGGGTTTTGAACCGCATATCGTATCACCGATTACATGATCCCATTACCATCTTTTGAGGAAAGGTTTCGTACTGATATTCCATCCAGAAAGGACTGGCTGATGGTTCATAAATGGATAGTAGGGTTGGTTGTGAACCTCTCATTTCGTATCCCCGACTATTGCAGCATTTTGCAGGCTGAATTAATTGCGATAATTGAGACGGTGGATTGGTTGAGGTATAATGTAGTATTTGTAAGAGATATTCGCATTTTTAAGAACAGTCAGGCCGCTATTAAAACGCTACGAGCTTATCAAAAATTTTGTAAATTATTTGATTAGAATTTGAATTTACTGACATAACAAAAATATTTTGGTTCGATTAGGGTTAAAAACAAATAATTTTTGTTTATGTTTGTGATACGACGCGATTTTTATTATTTTGTTGTTTAATGCTTTATTACTTGTTATTAATTATTATTAACAACGTATTTTTTATTAAAATCTAGTAGTTTGATTTAAATTGAGGTTATGTTTTACTACTGTCACAAAAATTTGCGTTCCATTGAACAATCTACTCACAAGCACTTGGCAGTAGCAAATAGTTTCCAATGGAACACAGTGAATAACAAAATTGCCGTCTTACAGAGCATTCATAATTCAAAACTTTTTACCTTTCCTTACAGGTTTGTATGAATTTCCAACATAACAAACATAAATTTTTATTCGTTATGTTGGAAATTTATACAAACCTGTAAATCAAAAGTAAAAAGTTTTTTCATTGGAATGCTCTTTACTTTGGCCAGATGGAAATTATGCTCAAAATAAAAACCGAAAATAATTTTCTGTTTACTTTTATCAATTGACATTAAAAATTAAAAAAAAAAGCAAAAAAAAATTCAAAATTATTTATTACTAGAATAATTCTATACCAACAAAAACTTGGTTTGAAACTATTAATTCCGGAATGAAAATACACGGCATTGTTGTTGTAAAATTCCCAAAGTAAGACGGCAAATATCACGAAAAATTGTCATTTCATCATAATCTACCACCAATCACTGATATTCGCTTACCGTTCATTATCCTGACCTACTTACAATTGTCAATTGTTTTTATTTCGACAAAACTGTTTCTTGATCTTGTGATGTGGTGAGAGGTTGTTGTTGGATCATTTATCCATCCGCGATCCCATCATCATCAATTTCCACCACCGTGAACCGAAACTCGGATTTAGCCAAATCAATATCATCATCAGTATCATCACTACTTCCTGTTAATTTCCCTTCCAACGCATTATTTAATTTTGATGCGTAATTTTAAATTATTAACTTAATTTACATAAACAATTGTAATTTCTAAATGAGATAATTTCAAAGCACGTTTCTTTCAATCAAAAGTCTACTAAACAGACAGTCAATGAGGAACAATTGAAAATTTAAAATGAACGGCCAGTTTTACAAAAATGGCAATTGGAATATGTTAGGGCATTTCACGTAAAAGATGTAAGCATTTTTTCAGTTTGGTTTTCTTTTTGGAGTTGACTGATAAAAATATTGATCAACAAAATTATTGATTTTACTGTTGAAAAATAGTTCACGCCAGCAACCACTTTGCAACCACACAACTGTCCCCAAAAATACCATAGCAACCACTTTGTCGCATTTTTTTTTTTATATAACAATTTCCCCGATGTCACCATTCAACCAAACAACGTTTTGTTATTTTTGATTAATTTTACTTTTAGACAAAAATTTTAACCCATAACACGTTTATTTTTATTCGAACTTTTTCTTTTTTTTTAGTTCCTTAAAATAGCCTCAATCTCACAAAAACAACAAGTGCACGACGATATTTTCTATCCAACGATCAAAGTCAAAATTGTAATCGCGACAAATGTCGTTTGAGGATGATAAACGTGCGATTCTCGAGCGTAAACGAAATTTACTGTACTTGATTTCGAAGTATCTCAGTGATTTGGGCCTAAAGGAATCGAACGATAAACTTTTGGCTGAAAGTCACATACCGCATAATTTTCAAATTTGCGATAATATCGATTTGGATCAAATTTATTTGGAATTTCAAAGTTATTTCTTTCTGAAATTTGGCAAGAAACCAAAAGTGTTGAAAAAATGTGATGAAAGTGGAGGCAGTGCTGTACCAATTACACCGACGATACGCTCTAAAACTATGAAAGGCAGTGTAGGTAATGCAGCTGTGCCAAAACCTGGGACAAAAGGCGGACGAAAATGTGAAGAAGACAAGGCGGATTCAAATTACTGCAATTCATTCGATGGAACTATGGTAGTGAGCCAGCTCTTGTCGACTGGTGAAATAATTCAACCGGAGAAAATTGTATCGCGTTCAAATGATTCTGGTGATTATGGTAGCTTCTCGATGTGCAGCCTCAATTTGGAAGATTATCCACCCGACTGGCGAGATCTTGTGCAACTAATTTCACGCGAGATAATACGATTCGATCTTGGAGTTCGTTGGTCCGATGTCTACGGTGCTTCAGATGCCAAAATATTACTGCAGGAAGGGATTTTATTGCCATTAGAATATCCGAATTTATTCCAAAATTTCATTACACCGTGGCGCAGCATACTACTCCACGGACCACCTGGAACCGGTAAAACTCTCCTTGCTAAAGCATTATGCAGCGAAACATTCGGAAAAGTGACGTTCTTTAATATATCGCCTAGCACGCTTGTTTCAAAATGGCGGGGTGAGTCTGAAAAAATTATACGGGTATGTATTACAAAAAAAAAAAATAGTCGCCCCCGGGTGGACTCGAACCACCAACCTTTCGGTTAACAGCCGAACGCGCTAACCAATTGCGCCACGGAGGCTTATGTTTTGTTCAATTAATTCTAGGTACTATTTGATGTCGCCAAAAATTGTGCCCCATCTATAATTTATGTGGACGAAATCGAATGCATCACCTCACAGCGGGATAAAGTTCATGAACATGAAGCATCGAAACGCTTCAAAAATGAATTTCTCACCCTGATGGATGGCCTCGAGAGCAACACTAATTTAGGTATTTTCATTTTAGCCAACACCAATCTGCCTTGGGACGTGGATGCCGCTTTTTTGCGCCGCTTCGAAAAAAAACTCCTTATCGACTTACCCAAACAGGGCGAGCGCGTTCAAATCATTAAGCATTTCTTGCTAGGAATGAATATATCTGACGGAATCATTAACGACCTTGGAGTTATCACGAATAATTTCACTGGCGATGAAATTCGACTCGCTTGCAAGGAGATCAAGATGACCCAAATAAGGCGTACAATCTCACTAAAACAGAAAACTCTGATATCAAGTGTCGATTTAGACGATATTTTTCGAGCATTCAAGTATATTACGCCCGCATCGAGCGCTATTATCATTAAGCACCGTGAATGGAATCGAAATTACCAGAATTAAATAAGTACACTACAAATAATTATAAATGTATACTGTATTTTATTGAAGAATGATTATTTTGTATTATGCGCGCCCTGTTTGATCCCTTGATAGTAGCCGGTGTAGTAACCGCTCATATACCAGGACATGAGCATCGCTGATAAATGTTCCGATTCCTCTGTGTTTTCTAGAAATGGTGGTAGTGGCGGTGGTGGTGGAACATTCATTGGTATATCATGTCCAAATTCTTTTGATTTCGTATTCGTTCGTATGTTTGATGGCCTCCCAGCATCGCCGTCCGATTCAGACGACTGCGCATTCTTTTGAGATTTCTTTTGTTGTTCGCGTCGTGCTTTTTGACCCCATGATGGTATTAAATTGCACATTTTTACAAATTCTTCATTATCATACCCCACATATTTTAAGAGGCATGTTTCTGTATCATCCAAAATTTCCATGATTCTCGCTTCATAGTCGATCCCGTCATTGTATGTGGCCCGTACATAATCACCGACTTTATACTGTTTAGGATCTGCTGCAGATTTTGTTGGCGTATGATTTACTTTATATAAAATATTTGTTTCACTCGCAAGCTGTTTAGCGACTTCTTCACGTGCAAGCAATAGAGATTCATCGTACGCCTTGATCAGAAGTGTGTCATCCCAGGCATTCTCATCGGCTAAATCAATCACGATTTTGCTCTATATATATGAAAAACCAAATAATTATGAATTAAAAAATACATCATAAATATATATATATATTAATTATTTACTTGCTGTAGTGTATTTTTTTCATCCATATTTTAGTATTTTATTTAAATTAATGCAACAAGGACCGAAATTATCTTTTTTGTATGTTTTGAAATCGTTTAACCTCAAATGTCGGCTAGTCAAATTTGACATTTAATAAACCGAAAAAGCCCTAGCAACCATGCTGTAAAAACAAATATGGTACACTCGCGATAATTTATAATAAATACAAATCCTATTTTCGGGAATAAATACACATCCTAATTTAATAAAATACGACAAATTATGGTTGTAGCACTTATAAAAAAAAAAAAAAATTAATGTAATTGGCAACGGATGAAAATCTATATTTCGTTAAATTAATTTTATTACATCTAGTAGTAAATAGATGGCATTGAATAAAACATTCAAATAAAAATGTTATGGCTTTTTGGACAAATTTCAAATTTAATTTATAAAATGTCAGTTCCACCAAAATCAAGAAATATTTCAATAAAAATGTAAGTGATTTTCTTAATTAATTATTTATGTGATGCGATTACTTTATAAATGTAATTATATTAAATTAATTTCGCTTACAAATTGATAATAAAATTGGCTATTCGTGAAGTAATGCTAAACGTGACCTACTACATATTGAGACAGGTTCTATCTTGTTCCACAGTTTCAACGTAGCTTTTTAGTTATAAAAATTGTGTTGAAGAATTGTGTTTTGGAAAGTGTAAAAAAGAGGTACTTAAGAGCGGAGAACACAATTAATACTCCTCTTAGGGCAAGTGTTTCATCTTGATAACTAATATCTGAATCGTACTGGAGAAAAAGTAAACGCTTACCACAACTGAATTTACAACACTACTTGGTCAATCTAACGTCGATTGCATCAACTGACGACCAACTAAGGTGAGTTTGGAAATTGTTTGAAGGTGTGAGGTACTTATGTGGTAGCCTCCTCCTTCTGCCACACGTGTCATCTGTTTTTAATCCCTTTCAAGCTGTGTACATAGCGTGTGTGTTAGCTGTATGAGTTGAATTATTTCCAACTTGAACAAAAAAGTTGACCAGGGTTACCAATAAACCAAACCGCGTTTGAGATCAGATTAGAACTAAAAGTTATCTTAGTCAATTTTCTTTCACGAGTACCTATTCTCAGAATCAGCCGTATTATCATTCATATCGTATTATTATTCATAGGGTGATTTCTCTTTGTTGAAGCATCAATATTCGGATTAGTCTGTGCATCAATATTCGGATTAGTATTCGGTTACCTGTTTTTAATGTCGATAGCAAACTTTTTCTCAAATTGACAGCCTTGGTCCATAACAATAGATGTTGGTGCGCCAACACGTGCTATCTTACTCAATACAGCCAGCGCTATAGTTTCAGCTCGAATATCTGCAATAGGTATCGCCTCTGGCCAACGTGTGAAGTGGTCTATCATTGTAACGCAATAGCGTTATCCGTCGGAGGATAGAAGCGGCCCCACAATGATTTACGTGAATCTCTGAGATAGAAGCGGAAAATTTCATAAGGCTCAAAACAAACTTTGTGTCATTTTACGCACATCTCTGTTAATTGAAGGCCAAATATATTTTTCAGTGAGCAGTTTAGCGGATGTAGAACTTCTCGGGCGAGCCAGTTCATGAATTGAATTAAAAACAATTTTTCGGAACGTATTAGGTATGTGCGGACGGTTGAGGTTTCATAGACGATACTTCTGTCGAAACTTGGTAAAGGAACTCTTCGGAAAAATAATTGTATGATCTTTTCCATGAGATCTTTTAACTCGGAATCTTCACGTTGTGCATCAGCAATCCGTTCATAATCAACGGTCGAGGGTATAGTGATTTCGGCCACGACGTTTTTCAACCCAAAGACATGTTGGATGTCGGTGGTAAACTGCCCGATGGAATCTAACTGTCGGCCAGATTTTACTAGAAGGGGAATATCAGCGGCTTACGATCCGTGAACAGCGTGAATAATCGTTCTTGAGCTGTCGAAAATGTTTGATTACCTCCACTCTCCATTTTTCGTCAAGACCAGACGAAGAGCACACGAACGGACTATTGGAGGGTCTGCATATGCTCTGCGATTGCATTAGCTTAAATTCCATCTTTGCGATGCAATTTTTTTCCAGAGAAAGACGTGCTATTTTCGCGGAGATGGCTAACCCACGAGTTTATATGGAACGTGAGACCGAATGTTTAACCTGTTTTGCAATTGTCGAACTAATGTGTGTGATTTCCTTTAACTCGACAAGAAGAAAAGTAATCTCTAGATTATTGAAGCATGATTTATAGAAGTTAAAGTGTTTAGCGGGGTTCTAAAAATTCTGCAGAGAGGAAACTGATGGTGAGGAGATGCCACAGACGCTTGCGTTTTATATCGACTAATAGACCATAGCGGCCAAGAAAGTCAACTCCAATGGCCACTGTGACATCGGCAATAAGAAAAGGCTGGGCAAATGTTCGTCTAAGACCCAAATCCAATTGGATGATTTTCTTTCCGTATGTGTCCACTTTAGTACCATTTGCTGCGTGTAGAGAAAAGTCTGACTTTCCTCGAGACTTATGTTTTTATGATGACGGTAATATCGAAATTTCTGCTCTGGTGTCAATAAGATATCTATCGGTTACATAAAGACTCATCATAAATTGTTAGGCGACACTGGGTTTGGTTGTCATGACACGTTGCCAAATGTGATGACTTAACTATTTTTGTGGATCGTATTTGGTGGATTCGTAAAATTTACAAGTAGGTATGAAACGATAACGTGCGTACGATGTCGATACCGCGAACTCTGACTTGGAGAATTACTTTGGTTATGGCCAATAAATCCCGACTTGCCCGAATTGCCTGGGTCAATTCGTTAATCTAGGCCTGCATATTTAAATTCCAACTCTCTAATCGATTAAAATCGAAATATGTAAAGTCCCCCGTATGATTTGGTGGCTCGGCGCCATGAATACTCTTGGTGTTGCAGGAAACTTCCATGATCTTTTGCTCCGTACAGGCTTCCAATACTTCGTCGTCCAACTGTGCAACTTTTTCCAAATTTCCGGTACTGCCCGCCAATACCGTGCAAACTTTCTTTGGTAGTTTAGCATCCCATAACACTCGAAGTGTTTCCATCAGGGAAGCATTCACCGCGGTAGTCTGCATTTCTCTTAGGAGCTGTGAAGGTTTCCTATCGCCGAGATCCATTTCGCGTAAGACCTTGTGTATTCTAGATGTCGATGATTCCCAAGTCTTGTTATTAGCGCCTGCTTAAGGAGGTCGTACGGATTTGTGGGTGGGATTTTTTTAACGATATCTCACACTATCCACTCTAACTCCGGTGTTAATACTGTTAACACTGTATAACACTTGGTTTCTTGACCAGTGATACGAGAATTCGTGAATGACTTCGAGAGTACTAACTCACAATTCTATTCTTGGATGCAGATTGGAGAAGTTCACTGCTGGTCAGGCAATAAAGCCTTATTTGTAAACTTTTCAAAAATTCAGAAATATCGAGGTTCTTTGCCTGCGAACGTGGAGAGCATGCCAAAAGAAGAGTTGGGCATATTATTAAAATAGAGCTTGTGTGGCTGTGCTGCATAGTAATTCCTGTTATAGGAAGCCAACTCGTATCAAAATTAGAACAAAATCAGTTCAAAGAGGTTTCACACCGTTTTCATTCGATTCGCAATTATTGCAGTCAAAACTGTGCAGGCTCGAACTTTCTGCGTCTAACTTCCCGGACACCGAAAGTGGTTTTTCCTCGCCGACAAGTATATTAAATTGGCTTTCCTCCGCTCCAGCATTTTCAAACAGAGCGACCGCAAATCGGCAACAATTCGTGCTGAAAAATCTAAACCATGTTAATTGTGCAGTGATGTTTAGAAATCACACATTTACTTTGACTACACTGATGGGCGATTTGAACTATTCCTGATATTCTAATGTACGGTTCGTGTTTCGCCTTCAATCACTAAAAAACAGAAAAGTTATTATTATTCAAGGGTAGGCAGTAAACAGTTTACAGGCGCCTTAACTTTACGGAATACCAGCAAGAAAAAAAAAATTCAAAACCAAAAAATATATCTCGTGTTTCGTTGTAAGCGATGAGGCGAATTTTATTTTTGGTTTGACATTTCATTGAGTTAACTTTCAAAACCTGTTGCTTTCAGAATTGCGTGGAAATTTGAATAATTTCATCTGCTCTGATAACATCATCTGCTCAATGCAATAAAATTTCCGCATTTACCACAGTACTAACAAAACTAAAACCATAAAACCAAAAAATTCACCTAAAACATTGTCACGCTTATTATGGCACTAAATAAATGACCTGTTTATGTCGCCACTATTAATCTTCACTCTATCGTATTCGAAATTGTAATTATAATTCAATATCAAATGCTTGTACTTTAATACTAAACTAATCGTTGAAGAACACTCCAGAATGGTTTCAATGCAAATAGAGTAGGTACATCAATAATTCTCCTAAATGTTGATAATTATAGAATGGTTTTTAGTACAATTAAGCTTAAGATATTAGTAATTACACTACTCTAACCTAGCTGTCACTATATGTATTGGGTTCCAAATAATGCCTACAATGCACGATTCAACACTCATTCGACTGTAGCGCCAATTCTTGTATAAAGAGGGGAAATTTGAATAAACTATAAAAGAATAAATTCTCCATACATTTTGGACATGAGAAATAGAAAAAGCCTACTTTTTGTAGAAAAAAGAAATTTTGCTTCCGGAAACGAAAACTTCCTTAGGTTCATATTTTGCTATTATTTTAAGTTGCCCGGAAACGAAACCTTGCCTATGGCCCAGATTTTCCTTAATCCGCCACTGTTTATAAGTCGCCATTTTATCTTCAATTCAATGTCAAAAGCCAAGATTGTTCGCATATTGTTACGTTTTCGCCTTGTCAATCAAGATTTGATCACTGGATTGTGAATAAAACAAACCACTTCAATTTTCCTCAAACCAATGTCGTTTTCGATTGATTCAAAAAAACTAAACTCAGTGCAAAAAAAACTAAACTCATCATATACTATTACTAAAGATACATGTTAAACCGAAAGTGGTCTGACTGAAAACGTCCGAGATAAATTCAACATGTACACGGCGGCTTGACTGAAAGCAAAGATTATTAAAAAGAAGATCTTCTTGTTAATAATCTTTGCTTTCAGTCAAGCCGCCGTTTTAATGTTGAATTTATCCCGGACATTTTCAGTCAGACCACTTTCGGTCTAACATGTATCTTTAGTATATGTTTCCATGTACCGAGTTTAAATAGGTTTAGGTTTCGTTGAGTTGAAAATATGGCGGCGCTAACCCATACCGTTTCCATGAACAGAGTTAGGAGTTAGAGTTGAAGACAAATATTTCGTTAGAATAAAAAAATAAAATTGCGTATTGAACAAAAACCAAACTTTTATTTCACTTTGATATATCGTCATAACGTTGACAACGACATTTTTGTGTATTTTTTTAATTATTTTGGGGAAATATATTTAGTAATATGCGATGCGCCATTTATAATTTTAAAAAATGTTTGACAGATAGAATCTAACTCAAACAAACAAGATTAGACAGACCCTAATACGCGTTTCCATGCACATAAACCGAGTTGAACCTAGATTAACTCTATCATGGAAACATGATAATAGTAAACAATGGTCGAGTTTAGTATTTTTTGCACTGAGTTTAGTTTTTTTAGAATCGGGCCCATTATGGTAAAATTTTTATCTTCCCGACTAAAATTCGGGTTTTTGAATAGTTTTTTGAATTCTAAAAATTACAAAAAAAAAATATTTTTTTTTCATCGCCTTTATCCCGAACTTTTCTTACCTTTAGGAAATTTATAAGATCATATCAGCACTTGAATACGGTTTTCACATATCATCTCCAGGGTTGCCAACTGGCCGGTTTTGAACCGGTACGGTCGGAATTCACATCAATAAGCCGGTCACACTCACCGGTCGGCCAGCTGACCGGCAGAACAAATAACCGGTTCCCAATGAAATTCAATTCAATCATTATTTTAAATGGATCGAAAAAAATTCGATTTATTTTTTTGTGCCCGTAATATCGAAGTTTTTGGAAGTGGTTGAATAAAAGTTTTGTTAAAACTAGGATTTATTACCAGGCCCGGTTGGTGCGTAAAGAAATTCAGTAACAACTTCTTGAGAAAATGATGTTGAATAAATGCTAAATTAAGAGGGTTCCCATTACCAATATGTGTTTGTCCATAATATTTAAACATTAGCTACAAAAAACCAAGATGATCATATTACAGATCCTAATACAACTCAACATATAGCATCTATACTGAGTCCTAGTAAATTATCAAGTAATTTCGAACAATTTTTAATGTGACGGTGACATCTAGGATGTGATAGAAAAAGTTAAATTAATAGCTAAATGTTTTACTGTACTAAAATGGAATTTTCCATGAAAAAAATGTTCTAAATGTTTCTATACTATTCTTTCTGGAAAAGTCATGAACTTTCTAGAAGCTTGGTTTGTGTATATAAAAATGCGAACGAGATCGAATTGGATTATTAGAATTTGGAACGCGATAGTGTAAAGTTGTAAATTATTATAGTGTGAAGATTAAAAAGTGATTTAAAAAGTGTTTTAGTGCGAAATTAAAAATAAAAGTCATCAGTAAAATTGTGTAAAAATTAAATAAAGTGATTTTGTGAATTATTGTTAAAAAAATTGTGTTGTAATAATTCTTGTGTTAACTAAATAAATACGTTGGTGAAAAATTGAACTGTTTTGTTTTTATTCACAATCCAGTGATTCGAACCTTGATTGACAAGGCAAAAACGTAACAATATCAAAAAATCTCCACGAATCTGCAAAATTACAAAAAATCTCGAAGAATTACTATCAACATCATCAAAAGTTTCGAGTTAACTGTAACATCATGCGAGTAATATCGACAAACAGGTAACCTCGAAAATGCTAATCTCGAAAATATCGAATAATCTCTATATGCCAAGCAAACCAATTTGCCCGTTCAAATTCACATTCATTGGATTCATAATCCAAAATTACTTCAAGGAACTCGGGGAGAGTCTCAAATATTCTAAAAAAATGTAACCTATGTAAATTAATATCCTCCAAACTTAACTTAACTTTAAGTAACTAGATGATAAGCAAATCAATAATACTGTAATAAGAAGCACTCCATCGCTTGCAAATTTCGAGGAGTATCGGAAGCATAATGTGAGAATTCTAGAAAAATATCGATAGTCACAAAAAATTTCGAATTTCCCGAAAAACTCGAATAAGCTCAGGATCCTGCGATAACCTTAAAAATCAAGAAATTACTAAGAATCTCGAATAATCTGAAACATTTTATGCAGACATCGCACGAATAATATCGAAAATATTGAATAATGTCGATATAATCGAATAACTTCGGTGCCAAGCAACTTCGCGCTATTTAAATCCGGAAATCTGAATAATTCCAAGAAGCTCGAGAAAAATAAAAAAAAGTCGAGAAATGTATCAAATCCATAATAATATCGGTTCTATAAAACTCAGTGAGGGAAACTCGAATAAAATTAGAATTCTAGAATAATCTTAATAATCTTAATCTGTAATAAAAGGACATCTCAATGCTAAGCAATTCAAAAGCACAAAAAACATCTTTCTCCGAAAAATAAATGGAAGACGTTCCAAAACATCGAATAACTTCGATGCCAAAATACTTAACGCTATTTGTGTCTTCTAAACAGCACAAATAGTTTAACCTTTAACCAATCGAACTGAAACTTCATATTTAAGCTCTTTTCTTAAATTGGGATGTCCTAGTGAATTTTAATGAAAATCGGCCAACCGGAAGTGGCGGCTGCCAGGGGCGACAGAATTTACAGAAATTCTTTAAGAACAAAAAAAAAATTAAAAAAAAGCTAAACAAAATATTAAAAATTCTACTATATTTGCTTAATAAGCTTCTCAAGTTCTCTATTTATAAAAGAAAGTCAGGTGTTGACTCACCTCAGTTGTTTTATCTGACGTACATTTTTTTTACCGGTTTTTATGGCCGATCGGACCATTTTAGAAAGTTGGCAACCCTAATTATCTCGAATCAATTAACCCTAGAGGTTTTCGAGTTCCCTTTACTGTTGGGCTTTACTATATAATATGACGTTGTAAACCAGTTTACGCATTAACATTTGTGTGAATCAGCCTTTATTGTTGTTGTCATTCACTTTGTACAACATTTTTATTAATTTTTGTGTCAATATTATCGATTTTTGATGAAAGAACATTTTTTGTTTGGATATAAAGTTTTTTTTCATACACATACTACATACGTAGAGATATAATTAATAGTCACTTTCACACAACTAATTTTTGCTTTTTGGTTATTCTATTTTAAATTTATTCTGATCTCATCGATTTACTAAAATGAATTTTGAGAGCTTTTGGAACTATTTGCCAATTTTATGGGAAATTCCAAATCTGTAATTTAATCATTTTTATCTTGTGTCATTTTACAAACAAAAATTTGGTATGCAGTCTGTTTGTTTCATCTCCGATTAGTTTGGAATAAATTCTCTCCACCATAAATGCATACTTTCTTGTGAACAGTTATTTTTATTACGATATCATTCAACATTTCTGACAAAGGCAAATTCTATGATTAATAAATCTTGTACATGAAATGTTCCTCAACCAAGTATGCGTAACAATTTTGTAAAACCGTTTTTTATTTATATTACTTTGTTTCTCAATGTTGAGTCAATGAAAATTTAGCAAAAGCCGGTTTTACAAAATTGCTGGAAGGAAAAACATTTCACGTAAAAGATGTCATAAGTGTTGTACTGTTTTAGATATAATTCAAAATGGGTGTGATATGAAGGTTTCATTTAGGAATTATAATGGTTTACGTAAATTAAATTGAATTTTAGACAACTTATAAATAATTCTTAATCCGATTATCAAGCCTTGACGAAATTCAGTAAGCTGAAGAACTTGACAATTAACATGTTGCTACAGCTACTGAAGCTGCTCGTATTCGCTAGTCAATATTTTCGATTTTTGATTAAAGATTGTTTTATTGCACATCCATATACGATGAGACTGCATGTAAAATGTACTTATCACTTTCACTTACTTAAATAACAACAAAATACTCGTTTTGTTCATTTTATTTTAATTTTAATTTTATTCTGAGCTCATCGATTTTAATGTTCAAAGTTATGTATGCAGTTTGGATCAAAGGACATTGATTTAAGTTTAATTTTTATTTGTTGCCTTTTAATGGATTTAAATGTTTTGGGATCTTATGAGTCGGAAAAAGTGATTTACGAAATGGTGTCTGCCTGTCAGTTTGTTACCTCTCTGTAACCCAAACAGAATAATGGATCGTCCTGAAATATGTCTGCTTTCTATTCGAAATGGGAAATCGGAGTAGAGTTTGGCCGAAATTGCGGCTTATCTCTTCATCTCGAGAAGCAAAGTGTTTTGAGAAAAAATAATCGAAAAGTCAATTATTATATAGAAAATACGATTTATTGCCACTTTGTTCCTTACAAACAATTGAAAGATTAAACATTGGTAAATTTGTTTGACATTTTTTTTTTAATATTCGGCTTTAGCGGCCTCAAAAATATATGATCAGATATATGTAATAAAAATTGCCGAAAAAAATGTGTTTGACTCAGTAAAAAAGCCTAGGACTGCACATACCGAACACGGCGCATGTCATCCCACATAATCTCATGACCAGAAGCGTCAATCCATTCACACAAAGCGCGGCGTGGCGAATAATTTGCGACACACATATAGAGCGTTTAAGATCTATCGAGCACGATTGTCTCGACAATTTTAATGTTGTCGAATACGATAACAGTCTAGATGAACAGTATGAAATTGAACATCTACACAACATTGATAACAGAAACCAAAACCCTGCGATTGCCGGTCTTTTGCGTGCGTAAGGCTCGGCTAATAGCAGCATCGCAATATCAGAAATACAAAGACCAGTAGTAAAAGGTGACACAGATGTATTGACATCGATTATGGCTCTTTGGTTTGAGTTCCCATACGAGTCCGTCGGCAGACACGCGAAAATAAAGTGTCGTCCTAATGTGATCAGCAAACAGGGCGAACTTTCACTGACTTGGATTCCGCTCAAGCAGTGCATACTGAATATTTCGATCACCAAAATCGTTAAGTGTAAACGGAAACAATTTCAGCTGGTCCCCGCCTGCGCCATTACTATTCATAAGTTTCAGGGTGGCACGACAGTTACTCGACTCAGCAACCGCAGCAGCTCGTCTATGTGGCACTCAGTAAAGTTACAAGACTAATTGGTTTATTCATAGTTACCGACAATGATGTCCCATTCCGGTTCTTGCACGGGATAAGAGGAAACGATGCGCCGCCAATGTGAGAGATCCGCGACGATTTCAAACGGCTCGAGCATCACTTGATTTCCACAGTAACAAAGAAGACGCGTACTCCACTCCGCCCGTGCTATACGAATAAATAACCGCACATCATCGACCACTAATGCAGTCCATGGGATGGCTCCGCTAAATCCAATTGCAGACGACTCAGCAACTAGGACTTGGAAACCGGCACATTTAGTAATATTTGTCTCGCTGAAGTTTCCATGGCCACTGAAGAGATCAACTTCACTTACCAGGTACTCGCACCGTACATAAATAACCGCCAGTACGTACTGCAATATGTCAATGTGGACTCCGGTATAACTCTTGTGCTCTGCGGCGATTTCAACATCGATCGGGCGCTTCTTCAATAGACTGCATTTCCAACACACTAATCTTGACGACTTTGGGAGGCATTTGTCTGGATTTCACATTCGTTAGTCATATCACCGCTGAGACCCTGCTCTTCGTATCATACTTCTCGTACCATCGCCCAGTAGTCGTTTGCAAACAACCACAACAAATTACTAATTTATAGTGCATCTTGAAATCAATAATATACGCCACTATTGTATGTATGAGTTATAAACATTTTTTTATTAAGGAACAAATATCTCCACGTAAGAGGTAATACAGTCAACCCTCCTATAACGCGATTAATTCGTACCGCGTTATATGGAAACGGCGCTATAAGAAAATCGGAATTAATACTAATCGGATTATTTGTACCGCTTTATACAGAGACCACGTTAAGTGAATTTCAGAAATAATGAAATTGTACATAAATCAGAATGATTCGTTTTGCATTACATACGTTTGGGATACAAGTTTTACACCTCAAATTGATCCTTTTACACTCCAAATTGATCCTTTTACATTTCAAATTGAACCTTTCAATTACATATATGAATGGCCAATTAGGATGGAACTAATCTATTTCTTAATAGATTTCAGTGAAATTTGATACCCGCGTTGGAAATGGGATTCTAAAATGATTTTTGGATAAAGTTCTAGGATATGGCCAAGTAGGATAGAACTTGGCTATTACTTAACCGATTTTCGTGAAATTTGACATCCACGTTGGAAATAGGATTCTAAAATGATTTTTAGATAAATTTCTGGAAGGCCAAGTATGATGGAACTTGGCTGTGCGGGGATGTGCGATCGAAATGGGATTCTAAAATGATTTTTAGATGAAGTTCTGGAATATGGCCAAGTTCCGTCTTAATTAACCATAGCGCGAGATCTAGCTCTTTGGGGGCCCAGGTGCAAGAAGGGATTTTGGGGCCCTCTTCTAGTTAATTAAAAAAAATATTGTTTTAATATAATAAAATAACAATACGTTTTATTAATTAGAATAATATAATTCAGAGTAATGTAACATAAATTAATTCATAGCGTAAAATCAAAAAAGTTGCACTTATTTAAGCCTCCTTTCATTCAATTAATATCCAAAAATGGATATTAATTGAATGAAATTTTTAGTTTTTGCTTCGTCTGATTCAATCGACAATAACGCCAATGTGGGTAGAGCGCCATAGTAAAGCGAAGGTAAGTTTTAGTTAACCTCAACGTAATGATCTCTCGCTAGCAACTGTTACTGAAAAAGTTAAAAATATACGCAATCAACGGAAAATCTGTTGAAACATTTAGTGTTTCTGCAATAATTTGGGCTTCTTTAACAGCTTCCTCAAAGAGTGATGACCGATATTCTTGAAATTTTATTAGCACTGCACCAACCTGTTTCTCCTTGTAACATTTTATTTATTTTATTAATATCAAAAATAATATTTTTCCACACAATCAATGATACAAGAAATGACATTATTACGATATATTGCAGTATAGAATTTGCTCCCGTTACTGTTTTTGAATCATTTAATATTGCTGCTAGTTCTTCTAAAGTCTCTCGTATTAGCCGTTATTGAGATACCACCAATTTTATTGTCTCTATTCAGGCCTGCCAACGAGTTTCACTTAACGGGTTTAATGTGATATTTACGTGTTTTGTTAAAATTTCCCAAAGTTTAGTTCATGAAACAAACAGAATATAAATACGTTGCAAATTTTCAAATAAGTTAAGCAAATTAAAGTTATTAGCTAAACAAGTAAGATATGTATAACGCAAGATGATTTAAATTACATATTCTTGCCTTTCATATTTGCTCCATTGTCGTAAGCTTACCCTTTGGAATTTTGAATGTCAACACAATTTCTTTCGAGCTCATATAATACTAATTTAGTAAGACCTTTCTCACAAAACACAAAAAGTTTTCATTTATGGAAAACTGTTTTGTTTCCAGATCGTGAAACACGTATCTTAAAATTAATGTAGTTTGTTCGGCGACCCTTTTGATAGGAGTCCGGGTGCATCGCACCCTCTGCAACCCCGCCCTCCCCCCTCTCCCGATTTACCATATCCCAGAACTTCATCTAAAAATGATTTTAGAATCCCATTTTAACAGCACATGTCAAATTTCATCATAATCAGTTGAGAAACAGGCAAGTTACATCATACTTGGGGACCATATTCCAGAACTTCATCTAAAAAATATTTTAAGAATCCCATTTCCATATTCCAGAACTTCATCTAAACATTATTTTAGAATCGGTTGAGGAATAGCCATGTTCCATCATAATTGGCCATATTCCACAACTTTATCTAAAAATCATTTTAGAATCCCATTTCCAACGCACATGTCAAATTTCATCATATGTAATAGGTTAAGGAAAAGCCAAGTTCTCAGTAAAATTCAGTAAAATTCTTGAATTTTAGCAAACACTTTCCAACGCAAATGCCAATTTTCATCATAATCGGTTGAGAAATAGGCAAGTTCTATCATACTTGGCCATATGCCAGAACTTCATCCAAGAATCATTTTAGATTCGCATTTCCATCGCAGTAGTCAAATTTCACTAAAATCCGTCTAGAAATAGATAAATTCCACCCTAATTGGTCATACATATAATTTGCTAAAGGTTCAATTTGAAGTGTAAAAGGAGTAACCGGGCGATTCCACTAGCATAATTCTACTAGACAGCACAATTCCACTAAACATAATTCCACTGGGACAATCACACTTGACCCAATTCGACCGGGGAGCAATTTAACTTGCACAATTTAATTTGCTTTATAACTTGTATAGTTAAACGAAAACTTAAACACAATTTAATATCTTATTAGTGTTATTGAAACCTAATTACGAAGACTATGGATTTTAATTTAATAAAAACTGAAATGGACAAAGAAGCTAATTTATTATTAAAGAAGGGTATTTCTTTAAAAAAAAATGGTGAAGGTAGTAATGGTATAAAAAATATTTCCATTGCTGCATTTATTACGATTCCAAGCCTATACCACTAGCACAATTCCACTGCACACAATTCCACGGGCACAATTCCACTTCTTTAACATTCATTGTTGTTTCTTTAGGTAATTTTTTAAGTTTAATTTTTTTTAAATTAAACGAATTCAACTTACCCAATTTAACTTTTTGATAAATGCGCGCGATTTTCCACCCTAAATGCGTTTGATTTATCAAAAAGTTGAACTGTGCAAGTTGAATTGTGCAAGTGGAATTGTGCCTAGTGGAATTGTGCCAAGTAGACTTGTGCAAGTGGAATTGTGCAAGTTGAATTGTGCCAAGTGGACTTGTACCTAGTGGAATTGTGCCAAGTGGACTTGTGCCCAGTGGAATTGTGTCTAGTGAAATTGTGCTAGTGGAATAGGCCTAGAATCGTAAAAGGTTTGATTTGAACTCTAAAACCTGTATAAATATTTCATTCTCCAAGTCTAAGGTTGAAAACCTCCTAATCGGACCACCTTTTAATCGGATCAATTCCAAATGGGACCATTCTCAATGTACTAAAAAAGGTTTCTCATAGTAAAATGCCTCGGTAATGGGACTTCCTCCGAATTTGACCTATGGACCGCATATTTCCTTTTATTTTATAGTTGTTCACCTCTTATTAGGACCATCATATTGCCAATTTCACAACTAATGTTTGTTTTTTTCCAAAAAGTAACGGTTAAATATTTACGGTACATATTTCATGTGTTTCATGCATCGATAATTTAATATGTATTCAGTTTAAAATATGGAGGTTGAGAAATTTTTTTTTTTTTGTTTTATTTTTTGAAAACATTTTGAATTAAGTAGTTTTTTGTAAACTTTTTATACTTTTTAAGATATTTGCAAAATAAATTTTCTGAACCAAGGAAGTGGCCACTTCCGGTTAATCGATTTGGAGTAAAATTCACTCAGACCTCCCAATTTATCAAAAAAGCTTAAATCTGAAGTTTCAGTTCGATTGGTTAAAGGGTTAAACCATCTGGGCTGTAGAGAGGACACAGACTGATATACTGACAGACAGACAGACCGAGATCATTTCGAGACCCACTTTTTCGGACTCAAGGGACCTCAAAACAGATAAATCTCTAAAAATCGTAAAAGAAAGTAAAAGGACCTTAGATGTATTAAGTTATTTGAATAGATTTCGTTTGTCATATAAATTAAATAGTATAAAACTAAACAATTACATACATATCAGACATCTCCTAAAGTAAGTACATAATACATACTTATATGTACAATTAGAAACATTTAATTGTTTTTACTGCATCTTAATTTTAAAAATATATAACTCTAATAGGAAAATGAGCAAACAGAAGAGACAGTACAAAGAATTAACCATGACGGTAAAATTAACTATTATTGAAAGTGCCGACACTGATAAATTATCTCAACGGCAGTTAAGCGAAAAATTTTGGATTAGCAAAACGCAAGTCCAAAGAATATTGGCTACTAATATAGATAAAATTAGATCTACGGTCGATAATTTTGGCCCTTTAAAAAGAAAGAGGGTGTCATCCTGCTGGACGAAAAAATATTTCAATGGCTCACAATGGCCTGAGCAAAAATCTTGCCCCGTTTCAGGTTCAATTTTGCAGGCAAAAGACCTAAAATGAGCGAATTGCTAAATGTTACTAGTTTCACAGCATCAAATGGATGGCTGGAAAAATTTAAAAATAGTCATAACATACATTTCGTTAATTTAAGTGGAGAAGGCTGTTGGAAATGTAAACTAGCCTTAATAACATTTTATGTAGTGAGAGGTGGCAGCCCTGTTATATAAATTCAAATAACGTTAATTTCAGTTCTGTCTTTAATCAATCGAATATACACGTTTTATTTTAACTTTTGTTTTTTTTCTTTTACTGCTACTGCGAATTATTCTAGAGGTTATGGGCTATCGCGTGTAAATTGGTGCGAAACAAACGTTTAGTTGGGCCAATTTAAGCAATTTTTAATTGAAATATATTTGTGTAAAAGAATTTGAGATGGCTGATGAAGAAAAATTTGCATTCAAACAATTCGAAGGACGTGAGTTCGACAACTGGTTTTTCCGCCTGAAAATTACATTGGAGGAAAAGGGTGTCGAAAAATGGCTGGAAGAAGATGCCGCCGAAGCGAAAATTGCAGTCGGTGCCGACTTCGAAAAAATCAAGAAGGAGGATCGCATGTGCAAGGTGCATATAACTCGACGTGTTGCGGATTCACATTTGGAATATCTAAAGGACCGGCCGACAGCGTTTGCGATGATAAATTCATTGAAAGCAATTTTCGAACGTGCAAGTGTGGCGACCGAAATTGGTGTCAGAAAGCGTATGTTGACGATGCGATGCTCAGATTCTGACAACCTAACTTCACATTTTCTTGCATTCGACAAATTGATACGTGAATTAAAGGCGTGTGGCGCTGAGACAAATGATCGAATGCTGGTTGTATCGCTCATGATTACGCTACCAAAGCGATATGACATGGTCGTGACAGCATTGGAGACGATCGAACCATCTAAATTGACGATGGAATTGGTGCGTTCGCGCCTGTTGGACGAGGAAAGCAAAACTTCAAATGGTCGTCTGAATGGTGATTCAGACAACGTCGCCATGTATGGCAATAATACTTCGAAGCAAATTAAGTGCTATTTCTGCAAAAAGCCTGGTCATCGAAGGGACGCTTGTCCGAAATTGAATCAACGGAACTCTACTAGTGGATCATCGAACAGCAATTTTAAGGGGAAACCCAATCAGCAGCATTATCAAAAGCCAAATGCGAATTGCGCGTCGAATACAGATGCGAATGGAGTGGTATTTGTGGCTAATGCTGGTGATTTTGCGCTACAGTGTGGAATGCAGACAACAATATGTTTCATTGTTGACTCGGGTGCTTCAGAGCACATGGCGAATGATAAGTCAATGTTCAGCGAGCTGAGGAATTTGACCAAGCCGGTCGTAATTGGTATTGCAAAGAATGGTGTGTCGATCACAGCAACAAAATGTGGTACAATTGTGGGAACTATCATCGTCAATGGCATAGAGCGTCAGTGCACGCTCACGAATGTTTTGTTGATCGAAAATTTAAAATACAATTTGCTATCTGTGAGTCGTTTAGAGAGCGCTGGATGCCAAGTAATTTTCGACGATGGTTTGGCCCGTATTACAAAGGATAATTTGGATATGGCCGTAGGCAGGCGCAATGGAAAGCTGTATGTGTTTGAGTTGAAGGGTGTGCGACATGAAGTAGCGAATATTTCAACATCATCAAACAAAGGCATTGCTGCGAAAGCGTCGAATGGAATGGAATCTACGCAAGTGAAACAAAGCATTCGTCTGTGGCATCGTCGGTTGGCACATTTAAACTACGCTGACGTTAAGCGTTTGTCGACTTTGGTCGATGGAATGGGTGCCATGAACAACGATGCTGAAGCTGTTTGCGAGCCGTGTGTTTTCGGAAAACAATCTCGAAAATCATTCAACGGTTCAGGCGGAGCACGATCGAGTCGTGTATTGGAGCTTGTGCACAGTGATGTGTGTGGGCCTGTTACGCCAGTCACGTGGGATGATCAGCGTTTCTTGGTGACATTCATCGACGATTACACTCATTTCACTGTTGTATATCTGATAAAGAACAAGTCTAACGTTCTTGATATGTTTCAGAGGTACAAATCGATGGCGGAGACGCACACTGGGAAGAAAATTTCAAGAATCCGATGCGACAATGGTGGCGAATATATTTCCAATAAATTCAGGGCCATTTGTGATGAAGCCGGGATTCAGATCCAATACAGCGAACCGTACACACCTCAACATAATGGCGTCGCCGAGCGAATGAACAGGACATTGCTTGAGAAGGCACGTTCTATGATCGCTGATTCAAAAATGAGCAAGGATTTTTGGGGCGAGGCCGTGTATTGTGCGGCATACATAGCGAATCGCAGTCCGTCACGTGCGATTATTTTGGATGCGACACCAGTTGAGCTTTGGACAGGCAAGAAACCCAATCTGTCAAGGCTTCGTATTTTTGGATCGCCTGCATATGCACATGTACCAGACCAATTACGCAAGAAATTGGATATGAAATCATCGAAAATGGTAATGGTCGGCTATGCTGTGAATGGTTACCGCCTGTGGGACCCATCGAAGAACGAGATTGTTACACGACGAGATGTTGTGTTTAATGAGTCGCAACCGAATTCTTCTTCAGTTTTCTTCGAGACAGAGTCATTCACGGACGGTGTTGAAGATGTTGAGAATTCAGACGGTGTTGACGAGGCGGAGAGTTCAGCGAACAGTGATACGATGAATGTCGAACGAGATGATGCTCGATCTGCTGGTGCAGATGCAATCAACGATCAACCATTCAACGTGGTATCGCGACCGCAGCGAAAGCGTCAACAACCGAAGCGCTATGAAGATTTTGTCGATCCGACAAAGCTCAAAATGCATGAGGACAACGGGGAGGAGTACTTTTCGGGGTTTGCATTGAATTCTAGCACATTGGACTTCGCACTTGGTGCCGTGGCGTACGTTGACAATGTTCCTCAGTCATTTGGTGAAATAGCAAAACGAGATGATGCAGCTCAATGGATGGAAGCAGTTCATTGTGAAATTAATCCACTCAAGCGAAATAAAACTTGGACTTTGGTTGAACGTCCGCCGCATCGATCAGTTGTTACCTGCAAGTGGGTGTTTTCCCGAAAGCGAAACGATGTGGGTAAGTTGGCGTCGTACAAAGCGCGACTGGTAGCCCGTGGATTTAGCCAGCGTCAGGGATTTGATTTTCACGAAACCTACTCTCCGGTGGCAAGGATTATTACAATAAGAGTTATGCTGGCTCTTGCTGTCAAGCGTGGTATGGAAATACATCAAATGGATGTGAAGACGGCATTCCTCAACGGAAATCTTGAAGAGGACATTTATATGGAACAGCCGGATGGATTCGTGCAAGGTGATTTTGTTTGTAAATTAAATAAGTCACTCTACGGATTGAAGCAAGCGTCACGTGTGTGGAATGAACGATTCCATAGTTTCATGCTCGGAAATGATTTTGTTCGCTCAGAATATGATCATTGCTTATATTCTCGTAACAATGAAGACGAAATGGTATACCTGCTGTTATACGTAGACGATCTGATTATATTGAGCGAAAACATCGAGGAAATCATCAAGATCAAACAGCTGGTGTCAAATGAATTCGAAATGCGTGACATGGGCGAAACGAAGAGTTTTCTCGGAATCAACATCGAATATGACCGGAGCCGTGGAATTTTGAGAATTAACCAACGCGGCTATCTAGAAGACGTTTTGCAACGTTTTGGAATGGCCGATTGTAAACCGAGTTCGACTCCAATGGAATGCCAACCAAAATTAGAAAGGAAGACTGAAGCTGAACTGACGACTAAACCGTACCGAGAATTAATCGGATGCTTGATGTACGCGGCTTGTACGACTCGTCCAGACTTATCAGCGGCAGTGAATTACTTCAGTCAATTTCAATCATGTCCAACTGAAGAGCATTGGAAGGCAGCGAAGAGAATATTACGATACATCAGAGGAGCAATTGACCTGAAACTGGAATATCGGAACGATGAGAATTCGGTCGTGTTAACTGGATATGCGGACGCTGATTGGGCCGGCGATATCAACGATAGAAAATCGGTTTCTGGCAATGTGATGAAAGTGTTTGGCGCAACTGTGACTTGGATGACACGTAAGCAGACTTGTGTTTCTTTGTCGTCCACCGAAGCTGAATATGTCTCACTGTGCTTAGCCACATGTGAAATTATGTGGCTGCGTGGATTATTGGTGGAAATTGGAGAAACTCCCGAAGAACCAATAATATTGCACGAAGACAATCAAGGTGTGATTGTGATCTCATCTCAGGAAAAAGAAATGCAGCGTACGAAGCACATTGATATTAAGTTCAACTTTGTACGTGATTTAATAGCCAAAGGTATCATCGAAGTCAGATATATTTCAACGAATGAACAACTAGCTGATATCATGACTAAAGGACTACCAAAGGCGACATTTGAATATTTGCGAAATCGACTAAACTTAATTCGGATGGAATAATTATTTTCTTTGCATTAATTTAATTTGATTTAATTTGTATTATTGATTTATGTGAGTTCTTGCAATTGCCTATCGAACTTGGATAATTATCGATAGGAATTGAGGCGGAGTGTTGGAAATGTAAACTAGCCTTAATAACATTTTATGTAGTGAGAGGTGGCAGCCCTGTTATATAAATTCAAATAACGTTAATTTCAGTTCTGTCTTTAATCAATCGAATATACACGTTTTATTTTAACTTTTGTTTTTTTTCTTTTACTGCTACTGCGAATTATTCTAGAAAGGCGTCTCAGTAAATATGAGTAGCTATAGTGGAAAATTATCGTGAAACTTTAAAAAATTTGACCTATGAGTCACGAAAAGTTTATAATTTGGACCTCTTTTTCCGCGCAACGCCATCACAGACTTTAAAACTAAGGAACGAAAAATGCACAGGCGGTAAACTGTCTAAGGAGAGATTGACGGTTGCATTATTATGCAATAAGATTGGCGAGAAAGAACCAATTCTAATTATTGGAAAGGCGAAAAAACCAAGAGCATTCAAAAATTTGAACATTGAAGAAACATTCAATATTAATTGGCGATTCAACAAAAAGGCCGGGATGACTTCCATTATATTCGAAGAATGGATGCAAAAGTGATTATGTTTTTAGATAATGGAACTTGTCATCCAGACAAGCAGTACAGCCATATTAAGCTTCAGTTTCCCCCCCCCCCCCCACTTTCCCCCTGACACAACTTGTGCATTGCAACAGTTAGATCAGGGAATAATAAGAAGCTACAAGACACATTATCGGAAGCTTATGATGAATCGCTTGGTCGTAGCCATTGATGAAGCTGTGGCGAAATGTCGACATTTTTGACAGATATTTTTGTAATTACAATTTTTTGTTTTATTTAATTTGTCATGGAGTCAGTCGGGTTTGGCACGCTGGGCAAATGTCAAAATATTGGGTGCGCTCATTTTTTTTAAATTTACTTTTCTGAAGTATGGAAACACCTTTTTTTATATTAAGCATTTTTGTAATTTTATTTTATATAAAAAGAAAAAACTTCTTGTTTAACAGTCGCGTGATACACACGTAATAAATTTTAGTATTTTGCTTGTTCCGACAAAGAAATAAATCTAGTAAAATTAATGTACATCCATTGATAAATACATTTATAAAAGTTATAAATAAAATTCAGTTTGTGGAATTAATATAAATTAGTGTTATTAATTAATAAACAAAATATTGGAGTCAGATTATTATAAACACCAACCACCCATAAAGCAAATGGGGTGGAAGAACTTTCAAAGAAAATCAACACGTTATAGATGCGTGTAGAACAATCAAAAATTGCTTCAAAAAGGCTGAATTTGGAGGTGAGATGGAGGATCTTGAAGTGAAAATTTTAGCAGAATCGAACGAATCCGAAACAGAATTTCTTGGCTTCGATGAAAATTTGCAAATTTTCGAAGAATTGCGAGACGATTGGGAAGAAATTTTTTTTACTTCATTTAATCAAGAGCAAAACCTAACAGAACATGAGAGTAATTCGTCATCTGATGGAGATGATCTAATTGTTGAACCCCCTACTGCCTACAAAAATGGCTTTCAGCCAAGTGCAAAGCAAGTTAAAACAACTTAAGAATTATGCCAAAGAAAAAGGGTTAGACGAGATGTTCTATACCATCTCGTAAAAGCTGAGCAGAAATTAATTGAGAAAGAAATAGCAATTAAGACAAATCAATCAAAAATTACGACCTATTTTACCAAGGCGTCAGAAATTTAAAAAAACCCGATTAAATCAACAAAATCAACATCAATCTACATTATGAAATTTTGAATAAATATGTGTATATCGTATTTACGCAACACATGATGAGTGTGAAGTTTATGCTAAAAAAAAAAATAACAAAAAATTACACTGTTAAATTAGCTATTTTCCTGTTGTGTCTCCGATAGTATAGTTTATCACAATTGGATAAGATTGACCACGTAGACTGGCATATGGTTAAGTTATCCAAAAATATAGGCAAGACCTTGTGGACATCTCTGTGATCGGAGATACAACGACTTTTAAAACCAACAACGACTTTTAAAACCACAATTCTGTGAAGTATAGTATAGTTCATCACAATTGGATAAGATTGACCACGTAGACTGGCATATAATCATGTTATCCAAAACTATAGGCAAGACTTTGTGGACATCTCTGTGATCGGA
This sequence comes from Tipula vernalis, assembly GCA_958295665.1. NCBI lineage: Eukaryota > Metazoa > Arthropoda > Insecta > Diptera > Tipulidae > Tipula > Tipula vernalis. Next base: position 122,018,461 of record OY282559.1, read on the forward strand.
GACACAACAATTTTTAAAACCTACAAAATTATTAAAAATTCTAAATTCTGTGAAGTATAGTATAGTTCATCAAAATTGGATAAGATTGACCACGTAGACTGGCATATGGTCAAGTTATCTAAAAATATAGGCAAGACCTTGTGGACATCTCTGTGATCGGAGATACAACGATTTTTAAAACCAACAAAACTATTAAAAATTCTAAATTCTTTGAAGTATAGTATAGTTCATCACAATTGGTTAAGGTTGGCCACGTAGACTGGCATATGGTCATGTTATCCAAAAATATAGGCAAGAACTTGTGGACATCTTTGTGATCGGAGATACAACAATTTTTAAAACCAATAAAATTATTAAAAATTCTAAATTCTGTGAAGTACGAGTATAGTATAGTTCATCACAATTGGATAAGATTGACCATGTATGTAGACTGGAATATGGTCAAGTTATCCAAAAATATAGGCAAGACCTTGTGGACATCTCTGCGGTCGTCGATATAAAACTTTTAAAATAATGGAAAATTATTAAAAATTCCAATAACTGTGAAATATATTATAGTTCATTATAATTGGATCGGCTTGGTGACAATGACCGCTATATTGGTTAGCTATTCTAAGAAATGTGCGGGACCTTCGGGACATTTCCAGGATCCACGCTAAATAATTATTTAAACCATTAAAAATCAGTCAACTTCTAAATTATCTGAATTGTAGTGATGTTCAACACAATTGTATGTTTTTGGTTAACGAGATAAACAGGTCCAGCTATCTGAAAACTATGAAAAGAACCTGTTTCCTGATGAAAAGAATCTGTTTGGTGGTACGAAAACTCAAAAATTACAAAAAATTAAAATTTTCATATAATTTAAATTTCAATTGGAAAATAGCTAATTTAACAGTGAAATTTTTTGTTTTTTTTTTAGCATAAACATCACACTCAACACATTTACGTACTTACATATAAAAATATTTTTTTTTAACTTTCCTCCTTAAACGGACCACCTCTAAATTGGACCGCTTGTGGTCCGATTAAAGAGGTTTTATGTATAAACCAAAATAAATTTAATTTAATACATATTAAACGCTTTTCATTCATCATCACTGTAAAATATTATTGGATCTAAACGTTTTTTTTTTGTAATGGGTCGAAAATTCTCTTGATTTTTCAAATTTTTATCTTCGTTTTCGAAAGTAGTTTTATGCAAAAGAAAAATAATTTTTCCTTGCAGTAGTATGGCTATTTCAATTTAGGGGAATTCCCTGATACTTCCAATCGAACAGCCTACATTGTATTGTACGAAAAACGCGTTATATCAGAGCCTTCTAGAGTATAGAGCCATAATCTTAATGACGTATTTTTTAGAAGCTTTTTTAGTGGTATAACTTTTCACTGATTTCCAAAGGAATCCGTAGTAAAAATGATGTTTTTTAGCTTCAAGTTTTTCAATGAAAAAAGCAAAAATATTATAAAATGTTTATATAAAAGTTTTCTACATATCTTTAAGAACAATACACAAGAAGGCCATATTGGTATTAATGCTGTGTGCCTCAGAAGACTTTTCAAACTAAACTTTTGTAAGACCCATTAATTCATGCAATATTTAAATAGATGTCACTAGGTTAAAAGTATTCAATTGTGCCTCATGGCCAACTAAACTTTTCAATGTGACGATGTAAATGACGTCTAATAAAAAATAAACCGAATCGTTTATTAAAAGTATGTAATTCAAAATAAGATTTAAATATATATGTAGGATTTAAGGTATCCGTATTTGTTCAACTCAATTAGGATGCAGCCTCATATCGTATTTTATGTTATATTTAAATTGTATAATTGCTTTATATACTATTCCTGTTATGTAAAACGATTATTAACCATACAATCAGATTAAAGCAATTGATTTTGGTGTTTCGAGTAGTAAACAACTCGTGCTTTTTTCTTAAAAACTAATTAAGCTCTACACTTTGGGGCTCAACCGGAATCGATCAGCGGGTAGTTTTGAGCAACATGTATTAAGGAAATTCCTTAACCTATTGAGTTTTCTTGAAGCAAATGTGTAGTTTTGTACGTTTAGGTTTAGTTTTGGTGAGTTTCAGATGTTGTGTTCCAAACAGGGAAAACCGACCGATTAAACATTTAAGTTTGTGGTGATTAACGTATATAAAACTTTATCGTGAAGTTAATATAGTTGGCGAATATTTATATCCGTGAGGGATTTTCCATATACATACCAAGATTTGTGGTGATATAAAGTGCCGTTAAATAACAGCGAATTCGTGAGTCGAGAAATATAAAGTATCGTATTTTGTACCAAGGCAGTATCAAACGGCTAAAGTAGTACGCGTGATATTTAAAAATAAGTGCTGTTGTACACAGTTTTAATTTGGCGAATATCAAAGATAAAATCAGAACGGTTCTAGGATCACCGAATTTGTGAGTCGAGAAATATAAAGTACCGTGTACCAAGGACGTTTGCGTGTAATTTAAAAATAAGTGTTGTTGGATAGAGTTTTAATTTAGTGAAGATAAAAGATAAAACTAGAACGGTTCTTATAATTTATTCTGTTTATATATGAAGTAAAGTTGTTTTAACAAATAACAAATTATGAAAATTTTAACTGAGATGGGCCGAAAAAAAAATAAGCTTCATAATTCACCTGAAATTGAGAACGCTTTTATGCGTAAGATGATGGAAATGTTTAGAAGAGTTGCGAATGATGAGTCGGTAAATTCAAATAATACAGTGCTATTGTCAACCAAAAAGCAGCATTATGATGGAGGGTGGTGACAGCGGAGATATGACAAATAGAAGTAGGGAGACTAATGCTAGCGAACTTAACGGCAACCAATAGGAAGATAATATCCAGTTAGAAGAGTTACGAACACGGGAGATGGCGTTGAAAGATAAAGAAATCAGAATGAAATCTACTATCGTGCCTACTGCTGGGGCTTGCTTAGTGGGGAGGATGATTATCGCGTCGAGAAATGGATTCAGGGTGTCGAAGATGCTGCTGTATGTATGAAATAGAATGCTGAATAGAAAGTTATATATTCAAAAAGACTGTTAACTGGAACAGCAAAAGACAGTTTACGTTTGACGGTTACTGGTACCTAGGAAAATCTAACCACACATTTAGTCAACGAGTTCAAAAAGAAAGTGAATTCTGCTGTGGTGCATGGCAGAGAGGAAGAAAAAGAAAGATGAATCTTTCAAAAATTATTTAATCACTATGCGTGAACTAGGTCAAACCGGCAACTTGGAAGATGCTTCGATTATGAACATAATAAGGCGGTTTAATATGGATCAACCTCTATGAATGATTTCAAAAGTAAACTCGTAATTTATGAAGAAATCAAACAATAAAGTAAGATAAAAGTACCAATCGAGAGCGTAACAACAAAGCCAATTAAGGACAAAAAGTCAAAAAGATTCCGAAGAATGCCAAGATGTTACAACTGTGGTTGAACCGGGTATCTAGGAAAAGATTGCACCAAAAAATCTGATGGTTCAAAGTTCTAAATCTTGTGCAGCCATAGAGAATCAGGATGATTGTTCATCTAAAGCTGTTAAAAATGTAATGTTCAATGGAAAGGAACTTTGTGCACTAGTTGATACCGGAAGCGACATTTGTTAATGTCACATAAAAATTCATTGGAACGGGCATTTGCGAATTTAGCGAGGAGTACATAATATTCCATGGTGCGGGGTCCAGAGATGTATCAACCGTAGGTAGGTTTAATGCAAAGCTAAAAATAGAGGATGGAATATATGAGACCACAATTCACATAGTTCCTGATGGAATATTGCCAGTTGACTTTTTATTTGGTAGAGATTTGGGTACAGATTTGATAAATCAAACGCCGACTGAAATTACTACGAGAAAATTCATTCCAGGAAACGTTTCAATGGTGATTGAGCATGGAGAACTTCCGCTGAACATAAAACATATTAATGATCGTGAAGTGGCGGATAGAATTCGATTATTGGTAGTAAACTAAAATCCAGAGAAGAGAACGCCAAGTCCAAACATAAAAATGCATATTGAGCTGACCGATGAGAAACCGATTGCTTATAAATGATTATAATTAACAATAGTTAAAATATCGTGCATTTACTAAAAATTAAATTTAAAATTTTAACAGTTCTAATACAAAATTTCATTTTATCGTTTTAATTTACGATGGTAAATTGAAATTTTGTATTAAAACTGTTAAAATTTTAAATTTTATTTTTAGTAAATGCACGATATTTTAATTATCGTTCATTAAAATCATACAGTTTTAACTATTTTAATAATTATGTTACATAATTAGGTAAAAAAGGAATATCGTTCTCTTTACTCGTTCTCAATGTGTAGCGGGCTTTACTGACTACGTATTTTAAACTGTATGTCATACAAATTGAAAAGTCGTCGAAAAGTAACCTCGTAAACTGCCTTTTCACCAAGCATCTATGAGGAAATAGCGAAAGCTTCAAAATTTGAAAAGTTTAGTTTGAAAAGTCTTCTGAGGCACACAGCATAAGTAAATATTAATTGCAGAAATACTATAATTAAATTTTTTCGAACTTTCATTTTGAAAAATACATCAAAGTTGGCTCTGGCAAATTAAAATAATACTTGTTAAATTTATCTTTAGTTTTACTAGTGTACGTAATATGTCTAAAATGGTTACAGAAAAATACGAAAAAAAATTATTTAATCGCAAAATTATTACACGTTCCTATATTTTGTGAATTTGTTTTGCTTTTCTACAATTTTTGAACTTGAAATTTCTCCAGGTGGTAATTTTTGGTACGATTTTTCCAAATGTTTACGGCCATCACTGCCATCTATGTAATGTATATTGACTTAATTACCAAACGAATCGTAGTAAACTTTTATTTCAATTTGACCAGAATGCTGTTTTTATGAATTTTTTTTAATATTTTGGTTTAAATAAATCAATTATTACAAGAAAATGAAAACGATTTACTTAAACGATATTCATATATGTTGAAATTCAAACATTTATGAAAGTATTTCAGAAATCATAATTAAGAATTTGTAACGTTTTCATTTAAAAATTTGTCTTAGGAAAAAAAGTGATTTCCCTATGTTTTGTGTGTTTTACTATGAAAAGTTTCGTTTTTTCCTCGTTTCTAATTCCCTTATAAAAGCTCAGATTTTCTGATTATGGATCTATAAAATACAGGGTGCTCTGGTTATATGGAAATCGCGTTATAGGAGGGTTATTCACAATTTTCGCTTCCCTGTATATGGAAACCGCGTTATAAGAATACCGCGTTATAGGGAGGTTGACTGTATAAATCAGCCGAAAGACAAAAACAACGTAAATTACAAACCAACAAGAAGTTTGCAAAAACCAATAAAAAGAGTCAGCCCAAAGTTAAGAATAGTGAAATTATAGAAATGATTAAATTTATTCTTGATCCAGATAATTTTACGATGTTGACCGAATTAACGATGTGGCGGCGTTACAAAATATTGCACCAACAATTATTATATTGTGTGCACGCAACTGCGCAGCCTTCATGGTGACTTTGCCTACCAAAAAATATTCAATTTAAGAGTATCGGTATTTTAGAGATTTGTCTAACCGTATACATATAAAACCAGGTAATTCGAGCGGGTTTGATTTGCGGCGATTTTTTTTTTTTTTGGACAGGCATTTTACTTGTACACTATTATAATTTGAATTCAATTAAAAAAAAAAAAAAAAATGTTTAACAATTAATCGGAAAATACGATTCCATTTATTTTGTCTTTTTTTTTTTAACATTTTCATCGTCATAACATCTCACAACCAAATCTCATTATATAAATTCACTGTACCATGACGTTTTTTTCTGTAAATCGCGTATACGAACATTTTATTTTAATTTTAATTTTTGTAGTGAAAACTTTTACGTTTTAGTTTCAGTTTTAACATTGTCATTGCGCGAAGAGGAATAATTCGTATGGTAATCCGCGGTTAATAAAATAATTTAAATATTATTGTTTAGTTTGTACATTCAAAACAATTATTATTGGTAGTGAGGATAAGATTTGTGCGCGTGGCTGTGTGTATATATGTGTGTGTGTGTGTGTATTTATTAACGGTTTACGAATAAGTTTAAGTACATAAATCAGCTGTTTTCTGATCAGCAACATTTCACTAATTACGGCAATAAAATTCCAGGTAATTTCTCTCCATATAGTTAGTTAGCAAAACCAAATAAAACGAAAAAAAAAAAAAATGCTTAATTCTTTTTTATTTTCATTTTCAATTATTTTTTCATCTTAAAACAGTCTTTTAAACAAATTTGAAGTGTTAAGTTGTGTGCGGTAAAAAAAAAACGTAAATACTTAAGCCAAAAATAAAATCGGGTAAAGTTTTGTTTTAATTAGAATAGTTTTTATCTAAATGACGACACAATATTTTAATAATTGATTATAAAAGTTCAACAACGCATCAAAAATAGTTTTTATATAAAATAATGGCTTAAGCCAAAATAAATCAACGAAACTTTATTTTAATTTATATAACAAACAATAACAAAAAAATTAAAAATGGGTTTCATTAAGTGGATTAAAAAGTAAGTGTTTTTATATTTTTAATTACCTAATTAAAAATCAGTGTATCACAAAAGGGTTAAACTGGTTTTTTCGGTTTTCAATTTTCACATACCGAGAGTGATCAAGCCGGGGATATGCATTAGTCGTAATTTATATTTAAATTGTGAAGGATTAAATTTTAAAATCAAATAATTGTTTTAATCATGGGTGGTGGGAAACGGGTAAAATTTTGTGGCAGGTACGTGTGTAAAATTTCTTTTGAAAAAAAAAAAAAAAAAAAAATACGCCCTCCAGAAAATATAAGCGGTGTGTAATAAAATTTAGTTGATTTTGGGAACAAAACAGCAGAATAATGGAAATACCCAATTTTCTTTTGTCACTTCAAGATTATACATAATTATATATGGTGTACCTGGACAGGCGATTTTTTTTTTTTTATTGTTCATTTTTTTTAACCTGGTAACGTGGTACCACCATTTTGTTTTAACCAAAATTCACATTGAAACATTTTTTTTGAGACTCCCCTTTTTTAAATTCCCGTTGAAATAGTTTCGTCCCCTAATTTTTGGTGTAATAATAAAGGTAAAAATCTGCAGCACTAAAATATCCAATTGGTCCAGGGATGGATGAATTGACAAATAAAAATCATAATTTGCAATCCAAAAAATTGTTGTTTTTGTTTGTTCGAACCGCTTGTATTACAGATACAGATTATTCCTTGGGTCAACGGTTTCTAACTGTATCAATTCAAATTTTTAGTATTGCAGTTTGGATGTTTTGCTTGGGTTTGAAAAAGAAAATTTTATTAAACCATTTAAGTCTATTTAATTCTTGATGCCAGTTGATGATTGTCATTTAGGTAAATTTCATATTCAATGAATAGTTGAGCTTTCTTTTGCTTTGTTGTTGTTGTTAAGGTCGTCATGTATATTAAATCGATTTCATGGTGGCCTTCATTTTTTTTAAGCCAATAATCACAAAACGATTGGATGAATTAAAGAAGGTAATCATGATATCGACTTTAATATTTCAAATATATGTCATTTGGAGTGGTCGTAACACTACGAAATATTTTTCGTTGCAGCCGTTCCAGGTGTTCTCTTCTTGGAGTAGTGTGTAAACCTAAGTACGTACATACATATTTTAATTTGATTTAATTCCCTTCGTGAGAGCAGGCCAAATGTTTGTGCGATATCCAAGAAAACAGCAAAACCATATTTCTTTTCACTTTTTAGTGTCAGATTGCTCTTACAATTATGTGGATTTGTTCTGTCGTTGCTAGCGTTGCTTTTGTTTCGTGAGTTTCTTTACAACCAGGTTCTTACTTCAACAGCCAATCACAATACGAATAAAATTTTATCTTTTTTTTCGGTAGAGCATTTTCATTTTTTATTGTGTATAGAGAAATATTTGTTAGCATTTTTGATATTACTTTCATTCAAGGCGAGTCATGTATCCAAAATTTGAATGGAGTGACTTGACCTCTGCAAGAGGAACTTATTGAATTTTCTGAAATACCAAAATTAACATAAATTTAAAACAAACAAATTTCAAATTCAGAATTTAGAATAAACAATCAAAATCTTAACAATCGTAACAATTTAAATTAATTTTAAGAATTTCTATTAGATTTTCTACTGTCTCTGCATTTCTGATCCATATTATTGCCGCGCATTTTCATATTTTCATTAAATTTTACTACACCGTAGATTGTACCCCACTCTTCGTGCTACATCAAGATAAATTCTCTTAAGTATAAACATTTGGTCATTATGCTACGTTAATTAATAAATTGGTTTTATTAGTTTATCCGGTATATTTTGTTCGCGGTATACGTTTCGCTTAATGAGTTTTTCTGGCCACTAAAGTATGTTTTCGAATACGAATATTAGTGCATGTATACAAAATAAAATTAGAATTTGCCATCCGAGTTAAATGATCCGGGAAAAGTTTTAATTTACATTCACTTCTTGAAGACGAATTTTTCATTAAATTTCAAAATTCGGATTGACAAATTTCAAATTCTAAAATAAATGTTTTAAATTTGAATTTTGAATATCATTTTATTTAAAATGCAAACGGGCGTCCGAAAATTAGTACTTAGCGGTTAAAACTGGTATGGATTTATGCAATATAAAGATGGTTTAACGAAACGCTCTGTAATAACCAACTATCTAACTCAATAAGTCTTTTACCGACTGTTAATAAAGGTTTTGTAGGCTAATAACTCTTTGAAGTTTAGGGCAAATGTTAGAGGTAGTTCGGTATTCTTTGTCTTTGGCTTTAAATTAGAATCAACATTTTTTTATAACTATAGGTAAGACTCGAAATGGACTACTCTACAAATTGAAGTTCCGACCGATTCTGTAACGATAGTTTGACTCATAATGGCAATCTGCCGGACGTGGTGAGCTGTCAAGAATATGATGCTCTGGGTTTTTGTTACCAATATGTTATTATTATGGCTAAGATAGCTGTTCCTAATAAGAAATGAATACAATTCTTGAAAAGCGCCAATGATCGGCTATTTTGTATATGCAAATTAAAACCAAGATTTTAAGTCAAAGTCAAAACAACTAATTAGATACGAAGGTAGGTCGTATTGGATTATTTATAAATCAGCCCCATGTTCCATAAACATTTTAAGATTTAAAATGTTTAAGGGCTTGCATCGTAGGTTCCTTCGGGATGAAGCCAAACTTTTTTGTCGTTATTATATGCTGTATGAATTATCTAATTTTTATTATGGAAGTTCGCCATTCGAGCAGCTTAACAAACTTATGGGCCTAGTTTCTCGAGGGTATACTTCTTTTCTGCTTTTGGAAGTATTAACAATTTTGGGCAGGTTTCAGGAGATAGGGAAGTAGCCTAATGTAAATACTGCGTCAACAAACTTGATCAATAGTTTGACACCTGATTGTGGGAGATTTTTAATCACCATGTTGGCAAAGCCATCAACCACCGCCGATTTCTTGTTTTTCATATGAGTGATAATTCCTCTAGCCACTTTGTCCTTTTGTCATAATAGCTATTTATTCACCCGTTGGCATGTAGTGTATCTGTACCAGTTTGATTTGTATCGCCTCAGTTATTTTGTGATTTTTCGAAGAGAGCCGGAAGGTAGCCGGAGATTGATTTTGGAATCGTTTTTGTCATCTGGCCAATCAGAATCAGCGTATCCAAACGGAATTTCTGCACTTTTATCACGTTTGTATACAAAGTTGAGATCAATCGAGCACTTAATGAAACGTACGGCTCGCTTTACATGCGTAAAATGTTACTGGATGTGACAGGATTGAAATTGACTAAAATAATTTTTGGCTGCACAAAAATCCGGTCGCGTTATTTCTGTTGCATACGTGAGATGATAAACAATCAATTTACGATAAGGTACGCTGTAGCTGCTGGGTTGCATTCATTCATACCAAATTTGCTAAAATTATATAAATCTATCGATGTTTCCAATATCTGTCATAGAGAGTAGTTCCTTGTGTAATAACTTTATGGCTATGATCATTTGCTCGCTTTCAAAAACAATCAATAAATCATCGACGTATAATAGTATGTATTGAACATCATTTGAAGCCAATTCGAGTGATGAAATCATTGAATTTCCACTTCCACATACATACTTGACACTTGTTTAAACCCATAAATTGCCTTTTGTAGTTTGCATAACTTGCCGCCTTAATCAAATCCTTCTGTTGGTTTCATAAACAACTCTTCATTCAAATTGGCAGTTAGAAATGCTCCATTCACATCCATTTGAATTGCGATTTAATGCTGAGCTGACAATGTGTAACGTGCCTTACTTTCGGTTTACCTTTCGGGAAATCAGCACTGATGAAATTATCTTTGTTGTGGCCATTACAATCCACATTAGTAAGTATTGAAAATATTTTCGATGTCACCAGTACGTTCCACATTCGTATGATTGTTCAATGGATTTTTACGATTCTCTTCGGTCATCCGTTTGTGATTAGCATGAGATTCACTAGCCGCCTCTAAATCCAAAATCTCCACTAATTTTGCACGATTCATTATTGATTTCTCGTTGAATGTGACATTTCGGCCGATGATTTGCTTGTGCTTCTCAATATCATATAAACGATATTAACTAGTCGACTAGCAATGTTTAATGCGTTTGGTTCAAATTTCGATCGTTTTTTCGATGGAATTTGAAGCATATCGAAGCAAAGATCCGAATATTTCACAAATCAGGCTTTTTATTAAACCACATTCTGGTAAAGTTTTAGTTGAACATCGATTTTTTAGGCAATTAGCTTTGTGTTATATACGATATATGAATACCTTTCGACTTGCAAAAACGTTTAAATTCTTTCTATTTGTAGTACTCTCCACCATTATCTGCACGTAGTTTTCATATTTTGCAGTTGTGTTGTACTTAACCTTCTTCAACAAATTCCTTGAATTTATCCAGCACTTTACTTTTATTTTCCATGTAATAGATTTTCGATGCTCTGGAAAAATCATTGGTAAAAGTGACGACCCGTATTCCATCAATTGCTGGTATTGACATCAGTTCACTTACGTCAGTGTGAATGAGTTGAAGCAAGCGTTTTGATCGAACGTTGTTTCGTGTGTGTTTTACCAAAACACATCTTTCACAAAACTTATCGTCCGTCGAATCGAATGCTTTGACGTGTCGTAGTCAAAAATACATACCATAAACCTTGAACGTATGTTCTAATCGATGATTCTTCGTTGGAATGCATTTTAACTCCTTGCTCATTTGCTGTTATTCTTGCACTTTGTTGTGCAACTGAAATTTCCATTGGTTCGAAGTTGTTCATGCTGTCAAACATATCTTTTTCTTTCGACAAATGATCCGTTGCTCGTGCTCGATCTGCGTGCTTGCTTCTTGCTTGTTCGTGTCGCTTGTCGCCCACAGAAGTTTCGCATCTTTTTCCTTTTCTTTCGTAGCGAAACTTGCTGAATTTTTCCTTAACTTGCACCTTCCGATTTGAATTGTATTGAACCACTGTTGCGCTTAGAATATTCAACTAGTAGTCGGCTTTTGTCTTAGTCCAATGTCAACTCTTTATCGGCCATGCACTCGAGTGATGTAACTAGTGCATCGTATCCCCGTGGCAATATCAACAACAAATTTACGATGATATCCAAAACTTCTAAATTGGCTCCAGCCAAATGAATGCTGATGTCATCACTGTTGAATTTCAAAGTTAACAACCATCGACAAAAGCAGCAGAGCTTAGACAAAATCGTTAGGAATAAATAGTTATTTAATTCTTTTAATATTACCATAAACTGGTTCTTGTTGTCGACATCTCTCATTCAGCTAACTGTTCCAAACCGAATACATTAACGTGAGTGTCACTGTGCGAAAACAAAGAAATATAAAGATTTGTTACCAATGCATTTGGGTTGTTTACCTAGAGTTGGTGGTTTTGCTAACCGTGGTTATCAATACGGTAGTGGTCTCGGCAGTCAATTGCCTTGTTCTTTTATGGTGTTTTCAATTGGGAAAGCCGCGGAGTGTTGCAACACAAACGTATCCATCTTGTCCTGAGTGAGTTTCTTCAATCCGTCCAGTAATCCATTTGGATGGGGGAACGTTGTTGTCTCGAGTTAAAACCAATTGCCCATTTTTCAAATCTGGTGTCTTGGTGGTCCATTTTGCTCGTTGTTATATTGGATGCAAATATTCTTGCGATCATTTTTTCCAAAAGTGTTCTTTCATTTTTTGGACCAATTTCCATGTGGTCGCTGAGTTTATATTATCGTTTGAAACCCTGACGTTGTTATGTTGTTGTCATGTTGTTAATTTTCCGAATGTTAAGGTTGCCTCTTCTATCTATTTAATTCTACTAATTTTAGTGCGGCCTTCCACAATCCCCCAAAATGCGGTGCTCCCGGTGGAATAAAATGCGATTTAGTAATAGTTAGCAGTAGAAGTTACAATGTTTGAAGCTATTTGTTCGACTGTTTCCAATTTTTTGTAATTCCATTGTTTTAAAGCACCATTGTCGAAAAAAATATCGGTACATATTCCTCTACGCGACACAAAGCGTTTGTATGCCGCCTTGAAAGCTTCGGTTGTTAAATCGCAGAACACTTCAATGTGTATAGGCTTCGTTGCCATACAAACAAAAATTGTGAGGTATCCCTTGTTATTGCTTCTACCTTTCGATACTCTAACATTGAATGTTCTGGCGTAATCAACTCCTGATCTCAAAAATGGTCAAGCAGGAGCTAACCTTGCTTCTGGTAAATTACCCATTAGTTGTTGCTTAATGGTTTTACTGAATAGATAACATCTCGGACATTTCGAAATTTGTTGTCTGACAACATTTCTTCTATTTATAATCCAAAATTCTGTTCAGCTTATCACACAGCCACTGAGTACCGCCATGTATTACTGATTTGTGGCCCTCAGGTTAACAATTCGATGTGATTGTGGAAGGATCAAGGGTTGTTTATCATCATATGACCAGGCCATAGAGTTATGTAACTGACCGCCAACTCTCAGTAATACATCCTTTAAAAATGGTGAGGGTGACAGTAACTTACTTTTATTGTTGGTTGGTTTGTTATTCTTTAAATTAGGAATTTCAATCCTAAATTGGCCTTGTTGAGCACTTCCAGTTAGCTGAACTTCTTGCATTTTTTCAGGTGATATAATGTTACGTGGTTCATACACAATACGATGTTATCGTTTGAATCTTCTTAATTTGAATGTTTCATGTGCAGATGATCCAACGGGTTTTCATCGTCTCTCACTCTCGTTGTTATTTCACTTTTTATCTGGAACATTTTCAAGTCTTACATCTGAATTATGAATTGGCCAAATTATTTAAGTGTTTGTTAACCAACTTGAACCACTTCACCATATTAGCTGTTTTTGGAGAAATTCGGCTTCCATGCCTCTTGAAGCACAATCAGACGGATTTTCAGAAGACTTAATATAGTTCCATGTTGTTTGGTTGGTTAGACTGTGGATCTCTGGAACTCTGTTTGCAGCAAATGTTTTAAATCGATGCGGTTCTGCTTTGATCCAAGCGAATACGATCATTGAGTCAGTCCTTACTTAAGAAGTAACAAGGCGCCACACAACGATAATTCAGGAATTGGTAGTTTTCGTTTTATTGGTGCGACCCTTTGTTTTGATAATTTTGTAAATATGATTGTTCTGCACCCTCTGTATCATCTCTTTGTTAACAATATATTACGTCTGCATATGCATGTTCAGATGCGTTACAAATCCCATACAATTCTATGGGTGAATTGTCGGAAGTTTTCACTCGCCTCGGTATTTTTATAAGTCCTCGATTTCATTGATGTGTCTTGACGTAATGGCTCATACCAAGATAATCCTGTTAACCAAAGTTGATGGAGTAATATTTTGGCCATTATAATGGTCGGTGACACCCACTCCAAAGGATTACATACATAATTGTGACAAATCGGCCTTTTGGTGGCGATTTCAAATTTTGTGCGCTGTTGTTTCCTGATGTTTATTTTGAAACCGAAGGAATCAGTGTCAGTGTCCCAAGATATGCCCAGAATCTTTATAGTTTCATCCAATTTGATGTGACTCGCCCATTTCCGTAGCTGAAACCCCAGTACTTAGCAATGCCGTTACTTGATGCTGCCGTAGTTGTGCTTGTTTTACAGAATCGCTCCCGCTTAGTAAGTCATCTACATAGAAATCGTGTAAAGCAATATCGGCTGCTACGTTAAACTCTTCCCTCATCATTTGCCAACTATTGTAACGTGTAAATGGCCAGGTAAGGAACACGAGATGTTCCAGAGGATACAGCTTTTAATTCATATTCACGAATATGTTCTTTCTCGTTTCTTCTCCTTAGTATATTTTGATACCTTTGGTCATTCATGTCTGCTGTGTAGACCACCCTATATTTTCTCCATCTTAACAGGATCGAAATCAATTCCTCCTGTAGTGTTGGCCCAACCACTTGTTGATCGTTGAGGCTCTTGTTGTTACTTGTTTTAGGTGATAGTCGATCTGCCTTCTTTTATCATGATGCGGTTTAAAGAATTCTTCTCCAACTGCAGGAATCTGGCTAATGCTCTTATTTTTGAAGCCATAAAAATTGGTGGATTAGTTTTAAATGGGATCCGTACTGCATTTATCACAATAGCGTCACGGTGATGGTTTGCCTCATAATGTTCCTGGCAATTTTGTTCGTCTTCTGTTAATAATCTGTAATAATGTTGTATTTCTTCTATTTCGCAGAATATTTTTAATCTGTTGTTGAATTTAATTTTTGTTATCATGCACTGAAGTCGTGATGGCCCATACCCATCCATCCTATTTCCGTTTTTTGTGGTACTGCACCCAATAATATGTCGATCTTGTACTCTGGATCTGCCCATAACAAATTACTGTTGTGTGACCATTTCCGAGTATTAAAACTGAATTCTAACAGGTTCCTCACTCCATTGGTCCATTGTTTGGAACTCTTACTAATGCTGTGTTTAGAATCACCTGTGGGCGGGGTATCGTCCACAGGTGAATTTGTTTGCTGACGTTAACTTGTGTTAGTTTCACTTTCTTTGGTCTGGAGAAGAGTGTGGTGTTTGCCTTTCCATACCAACTATTTGCGTTCTGTCAAACATATCTTTGAGAAATTATGATTTCCTAAACACACTCTACATAGATTTTTCATCAGATCTCCAAAAATGATTTGCAAGCTTCAATCTTATACGACCCCTTAAAATTAACGCATCTGTTTGTTGTTGCCGCTAGCGTTATTATGACTTTCTGTGGTTGGTAAGGGATGCCGATTCGATTTACTTCCTATTGATTCTAGTGATTGGAATCGTTTTTCCAAAAACAACAAAAATCTTTTTTGGGTCGTCTAAAAGTTTTCTCAAAGGCTCTGCTATATCGTCACCTCAGTATTTAAGTGTTACAAATGCATTCTGATCATTTTGAAGTTAGATCTGCCATTATGTAATGTGACGGTCCTAACTGCAAATTGACTAAAATTCATTTGTGTTACTTAAATACTGGACTGACGAAGTGGTACTACGTTGGAAGCTGATTTGACGATCCAGTCTTCATTTTTACGTAAAATGGCAGTTCTAACTCCAAAATTACAAAAATGTGTTTGTGTCACTTAAATACTGAGATGACGATATGTATTCGCAGGGCATCAAATTTTTCTTCACCAGTCGGAATATTATTGATCATGGTGTCATGCATTGTTCTGATTCCTAATGCGATCACTGTCATCATATCTAGTTGATTAATCAGTTGCTTGAAATATGCTGCTGCCAGAACTCTTTCGTTCTAGCGATTATTTAAAATACTGCAGGCTACAAAATAATTCTTTGCTGTTGATTCAAGGTGGCTTACTATTTTAGCAGCTGCACCTCCTAAAAGGCTTTTTAAGTTATTGGTTTGTATGTTCTAGTTTCTCCAATATATCCGCGAAATCTTTCCATGTCAAGTTGCCACCATAGGAATTTGAAATTTCTATATTCGGTAATCGGATGTCTATTGAGTTGAGGT
The DNA here is from genome assembly GCA_958295665.1 of Tipula vernalis. Lineage (NCBI taxonomy): Eukaryota > Metazoa > Arthropoda > Insecta > Diptera > Tipulidae > Tipula > Tipula vernalis. Next base: position 122,034,538 of record OY282559.1, read on the forward strand.
TTGCTTGTTGATGATTCTCAATCTCCATTGTAATTTGTATTACAATATCATCATACGCCTGCTTACTATTGTCATAGTAATTCTGCACGAAGTATTTTGACTTGATCTCTTCATCTGAGCCCTTTATATTTATTTTGTCGTCGAGGTTCATGATCACTTCCATCATCCTCTCCATTTGTTTCGAAAGCTGTATCTATTAGTTGTATTATTTTCCTGTACAGGGCTTTATGTTTTATAACTTCATCGTTGGTTTACCGCTGTCCTCTATACTTAACATTGTGAAGAATGAATCCGCTATCTTCCGCTATCGACATATTCTGAGTATAACGCTTTTAAAGCGGAAATTTTCGTACCTATATGTCTTAGTTTTCGGACTATTTCCGTCCTTTCGGAATTTCCGTTCGTGTGCATTTGGACTATCTTTCCACCTACAACATCTCGTTTTTCTACGTTTGACATTTCTACGTTGTTTTGTTGGTAAATGTATTGCCTTGATGATTCTCCGTTTATCTGCTGTCGGTTGGTGACCCCAACAGTTATTTATACTTATAGGTGCCAGCTCGGCTTAATTGCATCAATTGTTGTTGATAACGTTCTACAGTGACGGTTTCGTTAGGCTGGAGTAACTTATAGTAGATCACTCCGAACAGATCCCACCATGGTTTGGCCATCGAAGTTGATGCAAGACTGGGCTTACCATATGTTTTTCTGCGCTTTGGATTGTCGTAGTGGATCCATTTTTCGTCCCCCGTTACGATTCGATGCCAAAAAACTTTCCGATTTTGTCTTTGGAGCACTTGTTTGCACGTGAAAAAACAACGTTCGACGTTTTTTGGGTTGAGTTCATACGGAACCCAATTTCCTTGTTTTTGCACCATACCCATGGCCTTGAGACAGTTTTGAATCGCTTGTTGAGTCACTCCCAAAGTTTCAGCGAGCTCCTCTTGAGTTTGGCATGAATCTTGGTCCAACTCAGCGCCTTAAAACTTTACTAGCCACCCTTTGCGTTCTTTGTCGCTGGTGTCAACAATCGCCATTTTTAAAACGCCAGAACCAGTATTCACATATTTTTATTGATGGATCATGTTCTCCTGGCTTGACATGGTTAGAGCACAAAAAAAATATTTTGTTCACACTTCGAAATGAAAAATACTGATTTTTAGAGGGAAATGATGACGCTTTAACATGAATATAGTTACAAGATGGCCCGATGCGATTTAACATCTAGTTACGCCATCTTTTGTAAATCCCTCAAAACTTATTTGTAAACCCCATCACCTTCACTGCTAGCGACATTCAACACCTCACTACTCTCCGATGAACTATTTTTATCTGTCTTATTACACTTTTTCGCTATTGCTGGCCAATTTTTATCCCTTCTAAAATTATGAAACAAGCCAGTTCATTTCGCTTTTTATTCTAATTTAACGTCTTATTATTCTTCTAACTCTTACAATTATACCTCAATTATTTTCATATTTTTACACACGTTTTATTAACTCCGTTTTATTAATTTTACCTGTATATATATTCGAACTGCCCTATAAACCGCATGCGCTTGGAATTGGAATACGTTTCAAATATTTAATTTATGCTGTGTTTCTTATTTCCGATCTAATTGATCTGATCGATCTGAGTACTAAAAAGCTATATAAAACACAGATTTTTAGTACTCAGATCAATCAGATTGATTAGTGTAGTGCTGTGTTTCTTATTTCTGATCTAATCAATCTGATTGATCTGAGTACTAAAAATCTGTGTTTTTTCATAGCTTTTTAGTTCTCAGATCGATCAGATCAATTAGATCGGAAATAAGAAACACAGCATAGATAAGAAATAAGAAACACAGCATTAGGTTACAACAATAGTGGCTTTCCAATCGACCACCGCAAGACTGATTTTCATTCAAAGATTTTTGCAGATGTAGGTGTCAAATCAAAAATTCGTTTTCTTTACACATAAAAATTAAATTTAAACAAAAAATGTCATAAACCAATACAAATGATTGGTTTTCTTATTTATGTAACCTTATTACAGTTATTTATTCAAGTATCGACGATTTTACAGAAAGAAGATGAAACTCCACATCTGCGAAACAAAGTAGACGACGATTTTTGGGTTTGTTTCTTGGGTTTCAATTGACTTTTTTTCTCTTTCTGTTTTTGTATTTTTCCTTATGTTATGTTTCAATTTTTTGCGGACGTCGAATGTCGTTGAATGTAAATCAGCTATTAGGCGTATTTATTTGACCATTTACAACAACAATGCCATGAGTCCAATACCATTTTGGTATTCGTGAATAGCCGCTGTGTACTTTCAAAATCCAATAATATTTTTAGTCGTCCCCGCGATTTCGAAATGAACACCTTTCAAATTTGGTCAAATAAAATGCGCCTAATTGCTGCGTTCCATTTGACGTGGCAAAGTACAAATAAGTACTTGGGAGCAGATGGTAAATGGAACGCAGAAAATTAGTTGCGAAAATAAAATTTAATTTAAAAAAATTTACGTGCAACATGGAAAATTAATTATTAATTTGAAAACTGATCAGCCATTTCTTACCGATTAGTTGTACTAAATATTCGTGTAAATAAAACAAAAATCAAATTTTTGCTTAAAAAAAAAAATAAAGTCGGAATATTCAAGAATCGAACTCCAAACAACATCACTCCTCATCTTACCACCCAACCACTCATCTCTACATAATTTCTACTCATTTTTTCGTTTCTGATAAAATCGCACTTGGTGAAAAATCGCATAAAAATTTTTGTTATTTTACCAGGCGAACAGAATTTAAAAATCAACATAATTGTCAGCAACGTGACATTATTTTGTATCAAAGCGTGCCACTTCAAGTTATGTGACACTTGAACATACAAAATAAAGTCATATTACTGACAATTCTACCTTCTGGTAATTTCTGTTCGCCTGTTAAAATGACAAAAATTTAATTTGGAGATTTTTAATTCCTTCAGGTGCGGGGATCGAGAACTCGAGACCTCTATGGTTTTAATCTGCTCTCTTATGGTAAGAGTTCGATCCTCGCGGCTGAAGGATTTTTGTAATAAACAGCTCCAAATTTTCTATTTGGGTGGTTGCTAGAGTTATATTGCCTTTTTAATTAAAAAAGTTTATTTTTATTTACCAGGTGAGCAGAAATAAAAAAAAATTTTTTTTTTCATCAAAAATCGCAAAAAAAATTTTGTCATTTTAACAGGCGAACAGAAATTACAAGAAAGTAGAATTGTCGGCAATATAACTTTATTTTGTATGTTCAAGTGTCACATAACTTGAAGTGGCACGCTTTGATACAAAATAATGTTACGTTGCTGACAATTATGTTGTTTTTTAAATTCTGTTCGCCTGGTAAAATAACAAAAATTTTTATGCGATTTTTCACCAAGTGCGATTTTATCAGAAACGAAAAACTGAATAGAAATTATATAGAGATGAGTGGTTGGGTGGTAAGATGAAGGAGTGGTGTGCGAGGTTTGGAGTTCGATTCTTCAAACTTCCGACTTTATTTTTTTTTAAAGCAAAAATTCGATTTTTTTTTTATTTCCGCGAATTTTACCAATTTTTTTTTGTAGCGATCTCGATCCCGATTAATCTTCTCGGATTATCCCCAATTCAAAATTTTTCATCTAAAAACAAATTTTTTCGTTGGCTTTGGGCTTAGATTCGAACTCCAAGACCTTCTTCTTCACTCCACTCCATCACCTTACTACCTCGGCTATCTCATCGTATACAAGTTAATATACATTTATTTGTTTTATGCAATCAAAACAAATGTGTCTATAATATGTTGATGTAGTGACACCTCTGTTAGGGCATATGTACTACATTTACCACACAGTGTTTCTGCTAATTGCTGAAATATTTGGTTTTGCTTAAAAGAGGGCGTGTGTTTTACTTTTGTAAAAATGTCTGAGGCTCGATTTTTTAAATAATTAATTAATTACGTAACAGAATTATTGCATTAAAATTTTGTTTTTAAACATTATTATTGCATTAAAATAATATGGATTAGTTGTACTAAATATTCTGGTAACGAAGTCGCCATAAATTCAAAAAGCAAACTACTCATAAAATTTAGCAAGAGTAGCTGCGTGCAGTCAGAAGCACTTGTGTGTACTTTGCCATGTTAAATGGAACGCAGCAAATACTTGCGGTGGTCGATTGGAAAGACATCTAATACCTTCGTAAGGCTTGAATCTTTGCTAGGAAATAAACTCACATTTTCTTTCGCGTATCTTTTCGATTTTAATTATACACACTCAAATAATAATTAGATCTAATATTTAGATACAATAATAGACTTGTTTTAATTAAATGTCACTAATAAATTAAAAACAATTTCTTTTCAACTGAATTTCATTTTTTTTTTTGTATTGTTTTGATTAATTACCCAAAACTAATTTACACTGCTAATTGAAATGTGCCGTTTTATTTTTTTTTTTTTTGTATGTACAATGAAATTAATGTTTTTTAATTTAATTAATTTTATATTAATCATAAAAGTACACACAAAAAAAAAACTTTCAAGTAAAAAGTGACTTTTGTTGGTTTGGTTTCTTACACCCGCGCATAATTTTGAAATTTCACGGTAGAACATGAAATAACGCGTGCGCGCGCTACTACACCTGTCCAATAAGTTTTAGACTATAAAATTAAGTGTGCAACGAATTAATTTGCAAAATTCAAAAAAATCAATCAGTTTGAGTTTCTCGATATTCTATTGTTCGTAAACACACACAGATATAGATGTATAATACAGTTGATTGATTAATCAATTCCGTTGAATTCTTGCTGTATATTCTTTAAGGTATTTTCCTATTCAAGTGTTAAATACAATAAATAAAACTATTTCATTTAAATAGTTAAATCAAAACTATTTAAATTAAAGATTTTTTTTTTTTATTAATTTATTTCTGTTTTGAATCGCTCTTAAGTGAAAGTATAACACATTCCAAAAAATTATGATTCACGGCGATGATTATATTAGAACAGTTAGAATTGGTTGTTTGTATATTTACAAAATACTTACAGGTTTTTCCTGGGGCGGTTTTTTTTTGCTTACTCTCGCTGTTAAATTTGATGTGTAATCTTAAAAGAATTGCAAGACAGTAATAACCGTAGAGATAAAATTTTCAAAATTTAGTATGATTCTTATATTAATCTGTATGTGTGGCTGTATACTATAAGCTCTGCATGGAATATACAACAAAAAATGTTGAAAATCGGTGATACGGCTTATAATTATGACACAATGAAATTTTGTATAAATAAATAAATCTGCCTCTGTTTGTAGTACACAAGAAAAGTGACTTACCGTGTTATATATTTTATGTGGATCGAGAGTGTGCGCGGATGAAAGATTTGCAAGGTGCGTGACGTGCAATGATGTCAGATAATAGTTCGCATTAAATTAATCGGTTCACCGGTTCTAAAATTCTGCATTCAATTTTTTGCTCTAAATTTTCAGGCTCAAATCGCATTTAAACTATACAATAATTACCGCATAATGTAATAAATTTTTGTAATCAAGGTCAATTTATTATAGTTGGTTTAATTTCGTATATATCCAGTATACACGCTGATTTCAATTAGGGTACCAAGTCTCCCATGACTTAGGGGGGGAAAACAAAAATTGTTTTTTATGTTTTTTCCACAGTATTGTAAGCCACAGTCTAATAATAGAGGTTTTGTTCTGTTGTATATGCGATAGTTTGTTTATAATTCTAAATGCATAATTAGAAAATTTATTCTTATAGTACGATGGGAACATTCCAAAAAAATTCTACTTCCTTAAATTTTTTAAAGATTTTAATCGGCAATATTCTTTATGACGTGTTTGAGATATTTTTCAATTCCGGCATTTATGTACCCTTGGAAATAATGTATAATGTTGATCATCATTCGTTTACGGTGAGACGTTGTGTTTCTTATATCTATCCCACTGCAGTGATCATTTCACTCATTCAGAATTAGCGGTATCGGTTGATAACAACCGATAGCACCTTACCTAGAAATTTGGTTTTTGATGGAATTGGCTTAATATGTAGAATGACACTCCGATCTTATCGGCATCCAAGCACGGTCCAAGCCGGCGATTAGTCGGTAGTTTTTGAGTGTCTGAGAGCCAAATAAAACTTTGGATGTTGAAGTGCACTGCATTCACAAAAATGCGCGTCGGAAAACCACCTAAAAAGAATTTCTTTAACAATTTTTAAGCGAAAATTGTTCGATTGTCTACATCACACCAGTAATCCAATTTTAGAAAATCCAAGTTTTCTACATAAATTTCGCACTTTTGTGGTTGTGCAATTTTGTGCTTGTACATAATTAGGAAATTTGTACATGGCGTACCTTAGGAAACAGGATTATATATAATAAAACATATTTATCGGTTTATAATGATTGTGAAAAATTTTGCATTACTAAACTGACAGAATCGGCCATAGAACCGCGACTTCCAGAAACCCCACCTTTTATTAACATTTGAAAACAAAACGTAGTTAATACACTGGAGAAGATTCACGTTACTGAAGACTCGGTCATACAACATCCACAATTTATAAAATCGCGGTTTTTCGAAGAGTTTATATGGGCGATTTCCAGAAATCCCACCTTTTACTAAGTTGCGATTTACAACAAAATGTACTTAATATACTGGCCAAGATTCACGTTAGTGAAGAACCGGCGATAAAACATACACAATTTATCAAAATCACGGTGTTTCGGAGAGGTTATTTGGACGATTTACAGAAATCCCACCTTTTATTAGAATTCGAATTAAAACAAAGTTTAGTTAATACACTGGCCAAGATTCACGTTAGTGAACTTCCACAATTTATCAAAATCGCGGTTTTTGAAAAGGTTATATTAGCGATTTGCAGAAATCCCAACTTTTACCTCACTACTTGTGCTACTCGAGAAGCGTCGTAATAAACTTCATTCATTATATAGGGTACATGCGGGGATAAGTTTTACTCTGCGTTCAATGCAACCCGTATGGAGTTTTGAATTTTTAACCGGTTCCTTTGTAATAATTATATTTTGCAGATTGAAGAAGATCTTACTACTAATCCTAAAAACTTCTGGAATTTCATCAACAGCAAAAGAAATGTTGTTGGATTTCCGTCACCTATGATTTATCAGAACTCATCTGCAAGTCGGCCCTCGGATATCTGTAATTTATTTGCTAACTATTTTAAGTCTGTCTATGAGCAATCTCATACGACTATTACTAAATCTAGTGAATGTTCGGAATTTAGTCTGTTGAGGTTTTCTGTAGATGAGATCTCCGATAATTTGGCGCAACTTGACGTGAATAAGGGCTCAGGGGGCCTATTCTCGAATTCCACATCCATTTTCCACATGTGGACATCTGTCAAAACTCATATAAATTGAATTTTTTCGGTACTAAGGGAATATTTCCGAATGGGTATAAGCATGTGGAAAAATTCCCCATATAGGAAATTGTCAATGCCGCATGTGTTTTATATACGAATTACAATTTTCGAACCATTTTTTTGACAGCTTTGACAGATGTCCACATGTGGAAAATGGATGTGAAATTCGAGAATAGGCCCCCAGGACATGGCGGCATTCCACCCATCCTTATGAAAAACTGTGCGGATGGTTTAGTAGTTCCTCTCGCGTTTATTTTTAACGAAAGCCTCCGTACAGGGGTTTTCCCGGAGCCTTGGAAGATTTCCTTCACTCACCCGATTTTCAAATCGGGCAAAACGTGTGAAATCAGCAATTACCGTGGGATCGCTGTACTTTCTGCTATACCGAAACTATTCGAAGCATTGGTACAAAAATTTCTATTTTTTCATTTGAAATCGTTAATTTGTCCTGCTCAACATGGCTTTTATCCTGGAAGATCCACAGTGACCAACCTGATTTCTTTTTGTGGTCACTTACATAGCAGTATTGCAATCAGGCAAAACTGGATGTTGTGAACACGGACTTCTCAAAGGCTTTTGATAAGATTGATCATTCGATACTTATCAATAAGCTTGGGAAATTGAACTGTCAATTCATTCCAACTAAGTGGCTTCGATCTTATCTTTCGGATCGATGTCAATATGTTAAGATCTATGACTCGTCCTCTTTTATTTCGAGTTACCTCTGGTGTGCCACAGGGAAGTCATATTGGACCTCTTCTTTTTTCACTAGCTTTGAGTTCGCGCATTGCCTGCTGTATGCAGATGATTTGAAAATATTTGCACCAATTTGTAGTGTATCTGACTGTCTTAGGTTACAAAGGGATTTAGACACATTTTGTGTCTGGTCGGCTAACAACAAATTGTCCCTGAATATAGCTAAATGTAAAACTATTACTTTCTATTGCATTCGCTCTCCGGTATTTCATGGGTATTCGCTTATATGATGGCTTATATGATGTTGGGTTTCATAAAGCGTAACTGCAGGGACTTTTGTGACCCGCTTACATTAAAGTCGTTGTATGTTGTCTTTGTCCGTTCTCCGCTAGAGTACGCCTCGCAGGTTTGGTCTCCTTTTTATAAGTGCCATTCTGATAGAATTGAAAGCGTTCAGAAGCAATTTGTTTTATACGCACTTCGCAGTACACCATCAATGAATAATTATGCTATTCCACATTATCATGAGCGCTGCAACGTTTTGGGATTACAGCGTTTAGAACAGCGTCGGGTGGCGGCTTGCATTTTATTTGTTAGCGACATTTTATTGTATCGTATTCATTGTGCTGAATTACTCGCACGACTCAATATTTATGCTCCTGAACGTTGTCTGCGTCGTCGTGATGGTTTTTTACTAATCGATTCTGGCTCAACAAACTATCAACTTTCGGAGCCAGCCTTGACCAGGTCTCGACTTTTCAATTATTCATACGATGTTTTTGATTTTAATTTGACTAGAGATTTCTTTTCATTTTTTGATTTAAATTATTGTTGCCGATTGTATACCACTGTAGGTAATATATTAAATATTAAATAAATAAAGCACCATAGTGCGAATTAAAACAAAATGTAGTTGATATACTGGCCAAGATTCACGGCCATAGAACATCCACAAATAAAAATCGCGGTTTTTCGAAGAGATTATATGGGCGTTTACCAGAACTCCCACCTTTTATTAGCATTAGAATTAAAAAAAAAAATGTAATTAATACCACTGGCCAAGATTCTCGAGTGTGCATGTACTTTAGCCAGAATCGGCCGTAGAACATCCACAATTGCTCAAATTCGAGGTTTTTCCCACCTTTTATTAAAATTCGAATTAAAACCAAGTTTAGTTGTTATATACTGGCTAAGATTCGCATGGGACGGAGGATCACAGCTGTCATTCAAGCTCCGATGAGGGGAGGGGGGGGGGGGGGGGCGACCAATATTATAATTTTTTTTTAATTATGATTTTATTGTGGTGTTAAGTTTATAAAAATTTAAATAAAATTTCCAAAATTTTTCACACGTTTTAATTTTGACGTTTGAATGAATTTCGCCAGCTCCGATCTCCATACTGCATCTTTACCATTACAATATTCCTATCAGACGTAATAGGGGCCTTATAGCTATAATGGCAGTCTAAAATGGAACGAGATTTTAAACTCTATGCTTAAGAATAATACATAAAAGATATTTAAAAATTATTCCGAATTTTGCTCTCTCAACCAGAATCAACTGCATTTCGAAAGCGTAGCAATTGGCACGTATGCCATCTACTGACATTTTAACTTTTTCATCAGTATTGCTTGAAATTGTTCAATATCTGAAAATGTAAGTCGTGTTTCTTTTGCTAGCATTCACAACCAGATAAATAACTCAAAGCATTTTGGAATAATGTTCAACAATATTAGATTTTTTATTGTGTAATCGTGATTCATCTGGTTGGAAACAATAAAAATTCTCTGCACTGATCAGTTCTCTGCAGCATTTAAGCACCGGTGAACCTTGCTATATGCCTTGCGGACTAAAGTAACCGGTGAGTACCAGGAACTTTGTGACTCCTCGGAGATACAGAATTTAAATGCTGTTTGACCTGTTTCGCCGACCGATCCCTCTTCAATAGATAAGAAGGAATTTTGACCTAAACCCAATTTGGTGCTTCAAGGAAATAATTGATACCATCCAACGTTTATGGAAAAATTGGACAAATATGCGAATATTATAATTCCCATATATAATGCGAAAGTGGCACTTAAGGAAGAGAGAGAGAGAGCGATTCCAAAAACCAAGGGTACCCAAAAATTCGATGACAATTTTCACTGATAGTACAAATGAGGGACGTAAAGTTACGAAATTTGATATCCAGTTTAGACAGATATTATTCGGACCCACAACCCAACCAGTTTACGCTACCTCTGTTACCTAAAAGACCTCGATAAGCAACATCATTGTCGATGAACCTCTTGTGTTTGCTATTCTGTGGGAGTAGCTTTTAGATTCGATATCTATTTGTGCAATGCAATCAATTTAATATGACAAGACTCGATACGACATCGGGTTTTCTAGATACACGTGAGTGCCTTCTATTTAATGTGATAACAATACTAGGCAAATCAAACCAAACAAAGTTGGTATTTAAGACCAACTATTGGAGTTGATAATATTACTTGTCCGGAGGCTGAACTGGGCAAAGTCAATCGGAAATCTACGTGTAAACTGGAATCAGGCAACCATCCCAACCTACAATTGATATCGAAAACTAGTGACGGAACAAAAACGTCAAGATACTCAAGATAACGGGGAAATTTGAACTCGGAAGTTTAAACTCGAACAATATAAACGCAAACCCCAACCACAATCAAAATCACACGGTGGAAATAATAAATGCTCTCAGCTCTACCGCTCCGGGAACAGGAAACTTTAGCGCGTTCAGTCCTGTGAACTGAACACCGTTAAACGCCAGGTATTACTACACATGCCTGCGCCAAAGAAACCGGGATAGAAGTGTTGTTTCAAATATTCTGTTTATGTTTATTTTAGTTAGTTAGTATGTAAGTCATTTCCTCACTATACCAGTATTCATCACCAAGTGAAAATTTGATTGTACTTGAACCTTCCAATAAATGTTGGTTGAAGCCCACCTTATGTAATTTTTAAATTTAACGTTTCTTTTCTATTGTTTATATCTTCTGGTTTACTAATTTAATTTTGTTCTTGCTTAGATTTATTCAATTTATGTTCCCAATTTTTTTATAGTTTTTTAAATTGGCTTTAATTCTATGTAATAGTTCAAAGACAACATAACTACGTACCACTTGATATAACTTTCAATGATAAAATAATTAATGTTTTACTTTGATAATTTTTTAATTACATTACATATGGTACATAGCTATGTATATATGTAAATTTTAGTACTTAATTAGAATTTATTCAATAAATTCATGTTTTTGTGTATAGCAGTAGCTACATAATATTCATTTGGTAATGTTAGAATTTCGTCACTCGGCTCTGCTTAGGCGAGTTCTCACCAAAAAAATAAATTCGATAACCTTTTCAGGTCTTTCCAACTTGAAATTATTTGACACGTCAACACAATGTAAATTGCATTGAATGAATCCCAAAATGATTCGCGTAAATCATAACCGACCTACCAATAGAATTTACTTCATATAAAAATTTGAAATCAATCCTTTTTTACCAAAACTCGAGCTTAATCGAATCCTGAAATCCCATTTCGTCGGCTTGACTCTCGTTTTTTAATCTTTGTTGTTCCATGTTAATTGTTTTTCCCACGACCATATAGTATTGTAATTTACATGAACAAGGCAAGTTATCTTGCAAGTTAATTTTACGTAGTGCAGAAATCATAATTTTTTTGGAAATTCGACTTCGATAACTTTTCGATTTTTCCCAACTCAACATTTTAAACAACTACTTGATTAAAACTATACCCAAACGACGATATGACGAAGAAAGCCATGACTACGTGATTTGCATTTTTCCTAAGTGTCTTAATGTTTTTGGTTCTAAAATTAATTTGATCGGGAGCAAATAGTCTACATAACTCGCTAGAAAGTGCCTAACGAAGGCTCGTAAGATTTCTGCGTGAAGTTTCTTACTCGCACGGTATCAAACACTTCCATGCTTGTTATGTAATATAAAGGATATTTCAATAAGGACGCTCGATGTTTAAATGTAAATAAAACAAGTTGTGTGTGAGATATCCAGTCAATTTTTTTTATTTGAAAGAATATTTTATGGCATTAAGTATGGAATATAACATTGTTTAAATGTCCGCCGCGGCTTTGGCTTGGTGGTACGTATTCGGAATTTTCAATTTTCAATGGCTTTGTCACATAAATTTCGCTGAATTTGCACGATGACGTTCGTTATGTTGATTTTGACGGTATCGATTGTTTGCAGTTTATTCACATAGACCTACGATTTAAGATAGCCCCAAAGGAAGAACCGCAAAGGCGTTGAAATGCACGATCTCGGTGGCCTTCAAATCGCTCGTGTAGAATGTCTATCGTGGCTTGCGCTGTGTGGTACGTTGCGTCGCCATGTTGTAATCACATGTTATCGGTATCCATATCATCCAGTTTAGGCTACAAGAAGTTGCTTATCATCGATCTGTAGCGCTCGCCGTGACGGTTATGGCAATGTCAGTTTCGTTTTGGAAGAAGTACGGAAAGATGATTGCGCGTTGTTGGCATGGCGAAAAAACTGGTTGACTCGAAATTGGCCACCAATGCACTGATTTTGAAAATAAAATTTGATGATTTGCACACGCTGTTCAAACCTATAACCTTCCATGGTGATTTGCCATACACTACTGAACAAATCACAACAAATTTGATAGATGTTGCTTTAACAACACGGCTGCTGTAATACGTTCGCCCCTCAAACGATTTTTTGATGTTCGAAAAAAACTCACATATTAACAATTCTATGACACCTATATGGGTCATGAGTTTGTGGAAAGCTGGCATGTCACATATATGTGACATGAGTTTTTGATTGCTTCTACGACACATATGTGAGACATGAGTCTTTCATTTTTACAATAAAAAGGACACATATGTGTGACATGAGGTTTAGGTGGAACATAAATTATTTTAAGGTGTACAAGAAATTGCAAAATTCAGTATATTAGCAACGCTTTCTCGTTAGACACCGTGCCTCTTCCGATATATATAATCATATTTATTAAAAAACCTTCGGGATTGCATAATTCATAGAATTTGATTCCCTACTTGTGCCTCTTATTCGGTATATACTGCCGGAATGACAGTCTTCCTCGCCATAACAGGAGAGCTTCATCTAATGAAAGGTTTTGAGGTGGGCTACACAATTTTTTTATGTTAGCCAGAACGTGATTTGTGACATGTTGTATTTTGTACAATCTATTAGTTTTGACGTCGTGTTGCTCGTCATAGAAACACATACACCTAAGGATGTTTTCAAACATTATTCGACTCATTGTCTGGCCGAACACATTTTGAACATAAAGCCCAGTTTTGGCCCAATAGTGTTTTAGGCTTGGTTTTCTATTTAGAGGCATTAGTAGACATAAGCAAGCATTTGTTTCAATTCGCTACTGGTCACATCTTTCCATCTGCGAAGGTTTGAATTTGCTGATAATAATGGCTTATGCTCAAAAATGAATTTAGCAAGTGCGTTAGTCAAAGTAACTATTTTCTCGAGCAATACATCGTCAAATACCTTCCTGAAATATTCTACTGGTTCGGCGGTTGGTAGTAGATCTATGGATATCAATTTGGCTCCAGTAAAAACTATGTTATTTGTTTCAGGCCCAACATCAGTCCACTCATCATTGTTATTTTCAGCAACATATTCTTGAACTGGTACCTCTTGCAAGTCAATTTCTACTGAGCATTCAGATGACATGCTGTCAGTGTCTTAGATGCGAAAGCTGCTGCCCGAATCTTCAAAGTCTATTTCATTGTTGCTGGAGTCCAATTCAGATTCGTCAGATTTACGCGCAAGCTGCATGATCTTTCCTCGACTTTCCATTATGTACAAATTCCTTTAAAACCAAGAACCTATTATAACAGTACAACAAAAAAATCTGCAATTAACTTGAAACTCACCCAAATTATAAAATCGGAGTGTAAATAATAAAACTACTATACCTTACAACTTGAATAATTTTTATTATACTTCAAAAATTTAGTTTTGAATTAAAAATAGTTAATTTTTCACTATAATACCAAAAATTCTATGTATAAATATTATAATGCAAACAAAATACCTCTTTACTAGACAAAAATCGTCGACAAACTAACATAAAAACGTTAAATAAATCGTTACCCCTTTTCTTTGAACCAATATCGAGGGTTTCCCGAAATATGAAAAAAATAAAACTTTCTCATTGAAACCATGTGACACAAATGTGTGTCATATACTCATAAAGAGTACGGCGAAAAGAAAATAATCATAACACAAACCATTACAAAGTTATACATATGTAAAGTTTCAGTAATTTGTGACACATATATGTAACATGAGTTTACGGCGAACGTGATAACTTAACAAATTTCGAGCGTCCCTTTTGAAAGACCCTTTACTATATCGAACTTATTGGGCGATAAGATAAATTGTCAAATCTGGTTGCTTTTAATTTCTGTTAATTTTATGTAGATTTATATAAAGTGTATTACTTCGGTAAAAACTAGAATTAGGTTTGGATTTAAAATTTTCCAAAGCAACGCGCAAACATATATTTTTGAATTTAATTTTCATTTCATATGAAGTAAATTCTAGTGGTTGGTATTATGTATAACTAAAAATCGGATTTGATTTACTTAAATAAAAAAATAAAAAATTGGATTTAGCTGAATATTTTTTGGATTTATCCAGTGAAATTGTTGTTGTAAATTTAGCAAAGCAATAAATACACTGTAAGATACAAGTTTCCAAAAAATAATATAACCGTTAAATCGCTTAACACGATTTTTTGATATAAAAACTGCGACCAACATATCTACCATAATGTACTGGTATTACTTGGTATGAACCTATTAGTGTACTTTACGAAAGTTACTTGGACAGCCAATGTCTGTCGAGAAATTTTAATTTATATCAAGCAAAAATTGCTTCCATAAGCAAGAATGTTTGCACAAGCCAGAATTTATAAGGCTGCCCCTCCAATGCATGATCCAATATTGTAATATATTTAGGTCTAAAATATACATACAAATGGTTTGTAGCAGAATGAATGCACAGTCAGGTCCGTCCACATTTAGTTTATTTGAAAATACCATGCTTATAGTCATTTTCACCTTTAATTTATTTTTATGTAACAATTTAGAGCCATTTCATTTGGTAAAATTGAAATAGGAGTTTCGAAAAATTGCCACATGACCGAGTATGGTCGATCCTGAAAATTGTACACAACTGGTGAAATTGATTGAGAACCTGGCGAAATTGACGCACACTAATTTGCTGCGGAGTGGCATTTGTCAGGATATTTGCGGCCACACGTTTTTCTTTAACAAACTGTGCGAATATAATTTGCACGGTTATATAAAGCTAACCTAAGCTAAGCTAAACTAAATTTTGAAAGGATTGTGTGCGCTTCACATGATCAGTCCATTGATTATGCACAGTAACCTGAAACCAAGCAAAATTTTGATTGATGAGAATGGGTGTTGTTACAATGGCCGAATTTGGCATCTACATGTATTTAAATTGCATTGACATTCGGGAAACTAGAAAAATATGGTGGCCCCCAGAAATTCATGAATGGTATAATATACATAATTGCGACGTATAAATGTACCGTCATGTCCGATGTAGATGCGTGCTGTATGTGTTTCTATTTCATAAATCCGTATATTCACTATTATACTTTGTGCTCGATTCTGATGCACAAGTGAGGCCAAATGTGGTTGAAGTATATTAAATCACATTTACTCTTGGCGCGACGACGAACGCCGCTTTGAGTTTCTACACAAAACCAACGATTTTTTCGAAAAACGGGACGAATTTATAAAAAAATCTGCACAAAAGCAAATTGATTAATGTGTTGTATATTTTATCGAAATTTTCTAATTTTCAATTCTTCCAAAGTAGTGTAATAAATAATTGATCGGTTGGACGATGTAAAACACTATTTAAATGAGACAAGTGGTCAATATGGCATTGGTGGCAGCACATTTTCGGAAATACCAGTGCTAATATACAACTTGCTGTTAGATACGGACAACACTTCATATATAAAATACACTCCTTATATCAATCTCGAACCCACATAATTCCAATTGTTTTATCCCTTCTGTGGGCCTATTCTCGAATTCCACATACATTTTCCACATGTGGACGTCTGTCAAAATTCATAAAAATTTAATTTTTTCGGTACTAAGGGAATATTTCCGAATGGGTATAAGCAGGTGGAAAAAATTCCCCATATAGGAAAATGTCCATGCCGCATGTGTTTTATATACGAATTACAATTTTTGAACGTTTTTGTGTGAACTTTGACATATGTCCACATGTGGAAAATGGACGTGGAATTCGAGAATAGGCCCCCTGGTAAGTAAATTAATTTCCAGGTGTTATTAATTTTTAGAGCATTTATTTCTTGATCCATTGCTGCCTTCCAATTTTGGTTTTTTGATGGCATCTGTATATTCAATTTCCTCGCATAGCTCATGAAATCTTTATATTTAGTTTGAGGCCTCAACGCATTTCTATCTCGCAAAACACGACTTTCTTCTTCTATTTGTTGTCGACTTTTTCAATTTCACAAAAAAAAATTTTTTTTTGCGTTAAATCTTCGGTTAATTATTCTTTTCTTAGGCCTTTAAATCACTTTTATTCTCTTCCGGAAAATATGTACGATATCCCTTTGTTTCTTCCGAATATCCAACAAATATTCCATTTTTGCTTTTAAGATCCAATTTCTTTCGCTTTGGTTTCCGTTTTTCGCATATTATGCTCTTTCCTGATGTATTCAACTCATTTCTGGATATCGATTTTGGTCGCAAAATGAGGATTGAGTATTGAGAATTTTGTATGTGTACATATGCGTATAGTATACATTTTGCTAATGTGTGCCGTCAAATATTTTTGTTTTTCTAGTGTATTTTCTCATATGGTAAGTATCAAAAATAAGCGAATCGAATTTTTTGATGCTTATGCTCGTCTTGATTCATTTTTCCCTTTCTTCTCTAACATGAGGAATTGATGTTTTGGTATCTATTGTTATTGTAATCGACGACATTCATTTGGTTTCGGTTATAAAAAACCAAAACAAAAAATTTACAACATTAACATAAATAATTGGTTTTAAAGCGTGATTTACACGTTCCAACAATGTTTCCCAACAAAAAATGAAGAGATTAGTATATCGCGAATTTCATTTGAAAGACAAGAACAAATATATAAACAAACAAAATTTTGTTGGACTTTTTTTCATTTTTTTTTTTAATTTTGTTTCCATAATAAAATTTTTTGACTATAAAATATACTCGACACGAGTATATTTTATGGAAACAAACAACAACAAACACATTAAAAATGGCGATTTGTAAAATTTTTATAGCGCTTTATTTTTATTTTTTTAAATTTTTATTTAAAAATTAAAATTTACGTTCGAACAGTTTTCATTTTAGCCAAGAAAAGTTGTAATTTTGATAAATAAAGTGGTATCGCTGCGGCATTCGTCAAAAATTACATTGTCGATTTTATACCGCCAAAAAATTATAGCATGCCCGACATTTTTTTTTTTTTTATATAATTTTTTGTTTAAAAATGGAAGTTTACTTTCGAATAGCTTTATTTTAGCCAGAAAAGTTGTAATTTTGAAACATAAAGTTGTATTATCGCCCTATTGACATCGTAGATTTTATACCGCCAAAAAGTTATAGCATGACCGACATTTTCGTTTTATACTTTTCTCTTTTTATCGCATGTAAATATTTTCTATTGCATGTAGCTCTAAGTCTCAACAAAAAAAAGTTGGAAAATCATTGTTGGAACGTGTAAATCACGCATAAATTTATACATTCTTCGTCGGCCATATTCGGGATATTATCAATTTTTTATTATGGAATTTGTTGTTTCTTTCTGAGTTATACTAGTGGGAGTATATAAGAACATAATAAAGTATCATGATACAAATAATACAGGTATGTTTGACAGCTGGAGCACGTGGTGTGTGACGTCATTTTGAGATACAAAGAAATAACTTCGATATTTTTAGTATGAATTGGGTTCGGTAAATAACAATATTTTTTTATTTTGGGAATAAAATGAAATAATAACAAGAAACAAATATTTTTAATTTATTATTTTTTTTTATTTCTCTGGTTTTTTTCTTTTATTAAAGATTTATTTAAATTTTCAATCCTAAAATATCTGTGGCCACAAGGCTTCACGGCATAAGTCGAGTTATTCCATTTTACGTTTTATTTCAAATTTGAAATCCGTAATCTTTTTCATATCATATATATTTTTTGTAATATTCCGGCAACTACAAATAATCGTAATAAGCGTTTACAAAAACCAGAATTTTAAAACTCATACGATTTTGAGTAACTCTTAATTTTAAAAACGTTTTCCTGAAAAATGCGAATTTTAGACTTATGCCATTTTGCCTTTTTGCCACAGATATAATCTACATCTAAAAAATAATTGTCTAACATTTTCAGGTACATTAATATTATGTCTATCACATTGTTTTAAATGATTTTTTAAATAATCAGTCATTATACAAATTTTATCACAGTTTATATTGATTGATTGATTGATTGATTGCGATGTACGATCAAGCATTAAGCAAGTCTCCCGTATTATAAATGCGAATACCACACCACTATACCCATGTCACGACACTCTTCATGAAGCCAACCCCGTAAAGAAAGGCTTCACATCGATAACCACATAAGTCTAATAGTATGATATCCGCCCCTTGCCAGGCCGCCGTCGTACACCTTTTTACATATAACAAGATCGAGGGATGGGAAAGGAATGTTAGCAACAAAGAGACTCAACCCGGTTCCAGACACCTAAGTAGTTGATAGTTAGTAAATTTGTTAGTAATAATATTTTTTAGTAATTTAGCACAAGACAATACAATTTTAAAGTTCTTCTACTGCTCCAACCTGTAAGAGAAGACGCAATGACAACACAAATTTACGGGTGCCGCAAACTCTTTTTTTCTGAAAAGCTGTAAACAACTATTATTATTCCCTCCACCATTTGTTCCATCGGCGGTTGTGAGGGGGGCGAGATTTCGTTCCATCATCATGTTCCCATGCAGTCACCCATATTTGTACCAACTGTAGGTAGTGTTGCTTGACGTTGTTGTTGAAATCGTTGCGTCTCTGCTGTCTCTTCTACTCGCCCCCCTACAAATTTTTTCACAGTTTATATGACTAAATATTGTTTCTAGCTTAATTATATTTTCCATGAAGTGGGCCGAAAGTTTATAAAGACCTCCCTCAGAAATTTCATCGACCCATGTCCGTGAACTCTGATTGTTCTGCTGAGAAGTTATTTGCCCATCGTTGAGATCAAGCTTTTTTATAAGGTAACCTGCCAGGTTCTCCAAAGCATCATTACACAATTCGTCAAACTGAGCAGCTTGGAATTCTATGGCGTGTGAAAATTCTTCCTCATTTTGATTTTCAAAACTAATACCCTTATGCAGCTGTTCCGTTATGACAGTTTCGTTATCCTTATCACTATTGTAGTTGTAGGGTAATCTTAATAATTCCGTTTCATCTTCTTGTACATTGCTGCTTTTAGTAGTATGAAGTAAGGTTTCATTTCTTGGTTCAGCCAATAAGTCATGATATATTCAAACCCGTATCTGTCTTTTAAATATGTGAATAGCTATGGTAACGATGAATTGGTGATCAAAATGCCAATATAAAATCATGTTATTAATTATATGATTCTGTATTTCTAACGATAATCCGTAGGCTCTCATGCGATCTCTAGAATCGATAGATGGTAGCTTGGAATTAAAAATATCAAACCAATCTTTCACTACTTTGATGAAGTCTGCACAAATAAGAGCATTTCCGGGTTTGCATAGACCAAGTGATACTACCCGCCTTATAGCACACGAGGTAATGTGAAAATAATTGTGTAGCCAGATGAACTTCTGAGACTTTCTACATAATGCTGACATCCGATGATGAAGTTATTTGAAGTAACTCCCTTACGGGGGCACAATTCATGTTTTTGTTGTTGTAGATAAACCCAGTATCCAGGAAATGATTTCTCAATAGATTTATGAGATCTGGAACATCAGCAAATACAAAAAATTTTTGTGTTTCATTAGCCGGATTTTCAAACCACGTTATTTCCGTAAAAATACCAAGTACCTTCCATAAGCCTTGGTTGGTTGAGCCCATATCCGAAACTATTTTGACAATTTCCACCAAAATTGCCTTTGACATTCTACAGTCATAGTCATAAAAGATGATGGGCTGTTTCCACTTTCCTACTAGCCCTCTGACCGTTATTACTTGAACATAGTTAGCAGGCTTTAACATCGTATCGTTGGATTTGTCATACTCATATTTGGATCTGATCTTCATTTCATCAAACGATATTACACATAGCCTTTCCTTGTTACTAAGTTCATAATACTTCATATATTTTAGTACTTCATCTAGAATTCCTGGTCGGACATTCATTTTAGTAGCCCACTTCCTCAAAGTTGATGGTCCTGGTAGTGGATACTTTTTCTTGTAAAGATACCGATTAGCACGGGAACCTGCGGAATGTAGGCAAATCTATGAAGATATATCATCAAACGACCACTTTATTTTCGCTTTCGGATTTTTAAATTTTTTAATTTCTCCTCGAGTGAAAATAATTTTGTTGGATTTTTCCAGTCGGCGCAACTATTCCATTTCCTCAATTATTTTTAGTTCTTTAACACATTGAAAATCAATTTTACAATCAAAAGATGTATCTTAAAGAAATTAATTGATTTACTCTGTTTGAATTTGAACAGATTTTGAAGAACTTACAGCTTCCTCAGCAACTTCTGTAGGTGTTCCAGTTTCCAACGATTTATTAAGTATAAATAAAAAATATTTAAAAATATATTTACAAAGCAAAATGAATGAATGGTGAATACATTTGCTACTCGTATAATAAAACCAACATTAAATGGAATTCTTCAATGGCATTTTGGACTATTTCGGTAGAAATCCTTTTCTCTGCTCGTTTTTGTCTGGAAGAGATTTGCTGCTTCATCATTATATCCTCGGGCAAATATTTTGATGGTACAGCGTTTGGGGCTAGTCTTCTTTACGTAATTGGCAAATTTAAAAGTTTGTGTTTAAGACGCCAATCGTCATCTGTAAAGTGGAACGAGCCAATCCTTTCGTAGTGCGCATTGATGTTTTTTTTCCAGTGGATTTAATCCACAAGTCGGAAATAGTTTTATGTCTCGGAAATGAAAAAAAACTTTATAATGGTAGTTCCGTTAACGCTAGTTTGGGTTTAATGTTTAAACGGTTTTTGGATGAAATTTGGATTCGAACACGAATATAGTTTATATAGTTTCTAAACAAAAAATATATTCTAACACGAAAAATAGTTTTCAAGCAAAAAATATAGTTTCTTAACACGAAATAAGTTTTTAAACACCAAAATAGTTTTTAAACACAAACCAAAGTTTTTCAACATAAAATGTAGTCAAATTTAACACCAAAATATAGTTTTCCAATAATAATTTTAATTTAATCACTGTACACAAAAAAACAAATCTCAACTAAACCAGAGCACCCTGTATTTTATAGACCCACAATCAAAAAATCTGAGCTTTTATAAGGGAATTAGAAAAGAGGAAAAAACGAAACTTTTCAGAGTAAAACACACAAAACGTATGAGAAATCACTTTTTTTCCTAAGACAAATTTTTAAATGAAAACGTTACAAATTCTTAATTATCATTTCTGAGATACTTTCATAAATGTTTGAATTTCAACATGTATGAATATCGTTTAAGTAAATCGTTTTCATTTTCTTGTAATAATTGATTTATTTAAACCAAAATATTAAAAAAAATTCATAACAACAGCATTCTGGTCAAATTGAAATAAAAGCTTACTACGATTCGTTTGGTCATTAAGTCAATATACATTACATAGATGGCAGTGACGGCCGTAAAAATTTGGAAAAATCGTACCAAAAATTACCACCTTCAAAAATTGTAGGAAAAGCAAAACAAATTCACAAAATATGGGAACGTGTGATAATTTTGCGACTAAATAATTTTTTTTCGTATTTTTCTGTAACCATTTTAGACATCTTACGTACACTAGTAAAACTAAAGATAAATTTAGCAAGTATTATTTTAATTTGTCAGAGCCAACTTTGATGTACATATTTTTCAAAATGAATATATTTTAGAAATAATTTAATTTTAATATTTACTTAATACCAATATGGCCTTTTTGTATATTGTTCTTAAAGATATGTAGAAAACTTTTATATAAACATTTTGTAATATTGTTGCTTTTTTTCATTGAAAAACTTCAAGCTAAAAAACACCATTTTTACTATGGATTCCTATGGAAATCAGTGAAAAGTTATACCACTAAAAAAGCTTCTAAAAATACGTCATTAAGGTTATGGCTCTATACTCTAGAAGGTTCTGATTAAGCTCGCCAAATTCTAAACGTTAATATACTTGTTAAAACTCAGTATGACGTCACACAAAAAAACATGCCGATTTGCTAATTTTTTGGAACATACCTGTATTATTTGTACCATAATAAAGTAGAGTCAAATTTTTTCTCTCTATCTTTCTCTTCTGAGCTTATTTCTGTTATTTGTATCATGGTATCCGGGTATCCCTCTTATTCGTATCATTTTATCTCCCTTATTTGCATCATGTTAAATGAATAACTAAAAATAAACGCACATTCGACACCAATACAATTTACCAATACTATTGCCTTCCAGTAATTCTCAAATCAATCTACATTTTACGACCAAATTCGATGTTCTGATTCAGACTCCTCAGATCTGTTTAGAGTTAATTTCAAATTTATAGTCGCTTTTAAATACTTACTACTCTTTTCAATTCAATCCAATATTCCTGAGACGATTGACTGACTTTTCTGGATAATACAGAAATATGTACATGCAGATTTGGACGTGTATTAACAGCGACATATAATAAAAAATTCTTCTGATATCCGGAGTCCAAGAGTACAGATGCAATTGTACTGTTCTGCCAACCTGCTATTCGTATTTAACCTTCTCAATGTATTTTATTTGATCTAAACGGTAATTTCGGTTTTCTCTATCGACATCTTAACCAATGTAACATTTTAGCTCTCCAAGATTACACATTTTAAAATTTGATTTGATTTAATTCTCAGTTTTCTTCATGAGGTTTTCTTCATGTTCATTTTTGCATCTAATAACATGCAACGTGCAGGTTCCACTAGAAATCTAGTGTACTGTAACTATGTATACTGTGCTGAGGCACTATTCTCGAATTCCACATCCATTTTCCACATGTGAACATCTGTTAAAATCTATGGAAATATATTGACATTTTCGTACATGAAGAATTACCCATTCGGAAATATTCCCTTAGTACCGAAAAATTCCTTAGCGAATTGAATCTAAATTTCCGAAGGTTTTTATGAATTTTGACAGATGTCCGCATGTGGAAAATGGTTGTGGAATTCGAGAATAGGGCGCCTGTTTACAAAAATTTTGCATTATAAAGCTAATATATTCTCTCTCCCCCCCCCCCCCCTCCACTATCAGATCTTATGCTTTTAGGAGTTTTCATAAATTTACATTTTACGAACTGGACATACCTACATATTCTTGGCAATGTTCGACATTCGATTTTTGGTGTAATAAACAGACAACAGTGTATCTACCTAAACCATCAATAAATGTAAGAATATATCTCTTACCACCAGGCGTAGCAGTTTTCATCGGCCCACATACATCAGAATGTAACAATTCCAATTGGTACATTTTGCACGTCTCCTTTAAGCCACAATTTTTTATTTTCATGCCTGTCACCATATTTCTTTCATATTTGCTTCCATTAGCTATAAAATCCTCTTATAATTTTCAAACAATTTTTACCTTAGGCTGACACATTCGATTTTGAGAGAAAATGGACAGCAAGAGGTGAAATATTGTTGAAAGTATTTAATTATACTCTCCCAGAAGCCGTACAGGAAAATTAAACCAACGTGTTTCACGGTTGAGGTACAGAACAGAACAAAGGATTTTTGGATTTTTCAATTTTGCCATCAGCCAGTTTGCCATCTTGTTGAATTGAATAATCGAAATCAATGAAATATTCCATCGTGTTTGACATATGACTTCTCGCTCCAGAATCTACATACCAATCGTTTGACACTTCAATCTTCTTCGCCTACATGAAAACAATATTCGTTGTCATCATCTTTGTCACTTTTCTGACCAAAATGTCTTATTGGGATTTTTGAAAATGTCCACTTTTTTTAGCTTTCCCCTTTCAATCAATCTAATGCCGACAACCTTTCTATAAATGGCCCCTTTTTTAGCTTTCGACACTTTTAAAACGAGTTCTTGACAGTCTTTCAAAGCTTGGGTTTTTGAAAGGATTTTTCGACATCGAGAACTGTTTCAAAAGTTAGGAAAGCTTCAAAATGTACCGTTATATTTTAAAAACTTGCACGTGAAATAGTAAGAATATTTTGTTTTCTCTTTTTTGCAATATCTTATGCACAGTTTTTGACACTTTCTGACCGTTTTTGATATTTTTCGACAACTTCTGACACTTTTCGACAGTTTCTGATACTTTTCGAGATTTTCTTGATCATAATTTAAGGTTTTTGACCTATTTTGGACAGAATTAATGAAAAGTCAGATATTTTAGCATTTTACCCGTCCTGGTTTACAATAAACGAAGAAATTGGTAATTCATTACTTATTAGACTTGCACCCGGAGTCTAGAAATCAGTCAAATTTCGTATCAGCTCCGGTATCTGCAAACACAATTTGTTTTTGTAGCTTTTGTCTATCTTAAACCTATTTCGTCTGGTTCCCAATGACCTTTCTCCTTGCACTAGTGGCAAATATTGTTTTAAGTCGCGTTTTTTTAAACATCCTAGCCCTCAAACCACCATCCACTTTTTGATTCTGCTGTCTATTCTTTATTCTCTCTTCTTCCATAATTAATCTGGATATTAGTGTATTTAATGTTTTCAAAGTTGTACTATTCCATGGTGAATAAAAGTGCTTTAATGCCTCTGGAAGGGTCATCAAAATTTTGGTAATTAGCATGTTATCACTAATTTCCTCGTCACACATTTTGAGATCATGGCATAAATTTTCTAGATCAGCTGCATGACGAGAGCGAAATCACCTATGTAAACATACGCAAAGAATTTCTGCTTAAGAGAACGTATGCTTGCCTCAGTCGATTTTACGTACAGAGCCTGAACCAACCACAAGTCAAATCATGTTTTACATGCATTTATTCATCTTCACCTTAAAACCAGCCGACAACAATATTTTCAAACCAATCAAATGTTACGAAAATGGGGAAATCGTGCTTTTCAATGTAATTGAAAAGATCAATGTAATTTTAATTAAAATCTGCTGATTCGTATTTTCTTGCCATCCGCAAATTTTATTGCCACAATAACGAAGTTAATTAGTTTATTAATTTTGTATGCTTTCATTGTGTACATTCATGATTGATCGCGTTTTTTACACTTTTTTTTGTATTGTTAGAAAACGATCGTCATATTGAAATCAAAACGTTGACTGAATTTCAAGTCGACCTTTTTGGATTTTGCAACTGACATTAAGATCATTTGTTTATTAGACCGTGCACGATATTATTGACCTAGTTATTAGCAATTAAAATCGATTTATAAGAACAATATTCCTTCGCGAACGACACAGTACCATACTGAGGGCTTCAATATTTCGTGATCATTCCAAAATATTAGTATACGTGATAATCAATTTCGCGACTAATTTCGCGGTCAGTAATTTAATTACCAATAAAAGAACAACAATAAAAAAATTGCAAAATTAACGTCGTCGATTCAATCAGGTGTGTACAGATCTGATCTGAATGCGTTTTACGGTGAAATATTGTGAATTGTATTTACTACATCAAGTGTATACAGACTAAGCCTGTGTGACGGGAAGTGCGGTTCAACGCACACATTTTCATAAAACTATAAAATTTTCAATAACATTTGTGTGCAAAATACAATTGTTAGACGATTATTTTGTTTTTGTTGTTTGGTATAGAATTTACCGATTGACCGTATCGGTTATTAGCCATTGAAAAATATTTTCGTTTATATGTACAAAACAAATTATTGATGCGTTTTAACCGTTGTTTGTTAGCACTCCTAATAAATTTTATGTTTTTTTTTTTCTATTTCCAGAGAATTAAAATCCACATCATCTCATAATCGGCGTGATAGTGCTCCGGCATATATATCAAATGAATTTGATCCAAATTTGGCTCGTGACGAGGCATACCTCAAGGCATTGA
Organism: Tipula vernalis; assembly: GCA_958295665.1. Taxonomy (NCBI): domain Eukaryota; kingdom Metazoa; phylum Arthropoda; class Insecta; order Diptera; family Tipulidae; genus Tipula; species Tipula vernalis. Next base: position 122,061,009 of record OY282559.1, read on the forward strand.
ACACATTTAATGAATGGCGAACAAATCAGCGTTTGGAACGATTAAGTCGTGAACCTCAAACTAAAACACCAGCCGAAGTATTGGAAGAGATCACAAAGACAGATAAAATTGTTGAAAATTTTAAAAATTTTGAAGAATTCAAAATCAATCAAACTCTATACGAGAATACAATAAATTTGGAAACAAAAAGTCCGCGCAAAGAGAATCGACGAATGCGCCGATATTCGCCACCCTATCAAACAGTGGTGAATAAACATGGCGACGTTGTAGAATATGCAATGCCATATTGTGAACCGGATGCACCTGCGCCGGCATCCAGTGCGGACACATTAAACAATGATATGTCCCAAAATTCATCATATTCTGAAATGCCAAATAAGTTAAAAGATGCGGATGTGATTGTAACCGATTTGGATAGGTCGGCAGATAGTCGCGTAATTGTATTAAGTTCACCGCCAGCGTCCAATGGCCACAACCAGCAGCTACAACAACCGATACAATGGAATTCACCGTGGCGTAATGAGTCGTCTAGTCAACATCTTGCGAAAACCAATGGAGTTTTAATCGCAGAACCAAATGAGAATTGGTTTCGAACGAATATTTTTCATTCACCGAGCTTACCGTTGCTCGAATATTCGAAAGGCATTTTTCGTAACACTGACGTTGGTTTTCGAACCAATAAAATTATTAGCAGGGATAGCGTTTTTGTATCAAAATACGCACTGCAGCGAGACATGGATATTTTGAATTCGATACGTCAGGCAAATATAATAATGCTGATGGCCATTAGCTACGATGATTATGATGAGTTTAAAAGAATGTCATTGATATTAGAACCGTTCGATTGTACGATCAATCATTTTTTGTACGAAATGGTGAGCTTAAATTTAACGAGTGGCGTAACGCTAAGTGAAATATTAATAATTTTTATTTTTTTTATTTTACAGAACCAACAATTTTCGGTACTCCAAATCATTAAAATTATGCAGCAAATTTCCAGCGCCGTAATCTATCTGCACGAGTGTGGCTACGTCCATTCAAATATTTCAACAAATTCAATTCTCATCACCAAATATCAATCGATCTACATTGCCAAACTAGCCAATTTCGAACTTACCACCGAACTAAATTATCACAATATCCAGAATGATATTAAAACTTTGTACCAAACTAGCGCCTCTGGTGATCTTACTAAAAATTATTATCGTCAAGATGATCAACTGGGAAAAATTTCCGAATACATAATCCTTTTGAAAAATGTGCAACGTAATTTAAAGGAACAATATTTCGAGCTAAGTCGAAATAAGAATTTGATCGCACAATCGAATCAAAATGGCCAGATCGATAATTTTAGCCGATTTAACGGTAAAATCGAGCGAAAATACTATCCCTACTATGTCGAGTATCGAAAATTGTTCTCCCTCTATTATTATCAATCGCCCGAATTAATGGACTCAAGTTTGGCATTTGTATATCCAACCAAATCGACTGATATCTATCAAATGACGCTGCTCCTATGGGAATTGTTAAACTCGTGCATCCCTTTTGTGATATTTAATGAGCTTGAAATGGAAAAATTGTACTCGTCGAATTTACAGTGCAGCATTTTAAATAATTTCAGTGAGCATTGTAAATATTTCGATAAAATACTTAAGTACGGGCTGCAAATACCGTTGCGGAAACGTATTATGACGGTGAAACATTTAAAATTGCTTCTCGACAATGTGGAAATTGAATTAATCAAAGAGGGTGTACTCGAGGAGGAGAAAATGTTTGTAACACCGGCTAAATCCGAATTGAATTTGAAAAGCGATAATACTACCCATTTTGCGTCGTTTAATCAATTTTTGGCTTTAAAACCACCGGATACTTATGAACGAACGAGTACACTAAAAAAGAGGATTAAAATGCAGGAAGAACCACCAAAGAAAGCGGTCCGTGAACTTTTCAATAAGCTCGACGATGAGTTGGATATGATACCGGACGAAATAAAATTCAACAAATCCGATATTATGAAGGAGTTTGATTTTACTGGGCACGAAAAAGAGGATCTCGTTGATATACAAGAAAATATTGTGACCGATTTTTCTATAGCTCCTCCGCCTAAACCGACACGTCACGATGATTCAAATAGTTTTAATTTGATAGATTTATCCTTTCCGGATACGCCAATTGCCCGAAAAAATAAGCTTCGCAAACAGGCTTGGTTGAATGGATATCGTTTCGGTGCGAAATCGACAGAATTATCACAGGGCTTACTGAATAAAAATATTTCACCACCGCTAGCCTCACGGAAATTAGACCAAAATATTATAGAACCCGAGCATCAGTATGAGGAAACTAAAAACTCTGCGCAACTAACAAATTTGGCTGAAGACATAAGTAAATGCATAAACGATAAATTCAAAGATTTGTTGCCCGATTTTACGAATAAAATATTAAACGAGCTGAAAGTGGCCGAGACGGAAAAATATGAGAAAAAACCGGCCGTACAAATGGAGGAGAAACCCATTCAAAAATACGTCGAAGATCGAACATTTAATATAACGGATATTATAACGGAGGCCATGAAACGAAAAGAGCGTCGCTCTTTATTAAACCCACCAACATTGCCCGCATCCGCCAATCCCAGTGATTCGGAAAGTTCTGATTCTGAATTGACACCAAAACGTATATCTGTACACGAAGCGGTCGCCAAAATCGAAAAACGTAACCAAAACTCAATGTTGGAGAGCTCACCTAATCAAAAGAATTCATCAAAATGTTCACCAAAAAAACCGCTTATTGAATTTAAACCACCTTCAACACCAAGCATTCCGATCGCACCACCAGCTCCGGTCACCCCAATAATGCCAATCCGTACGGCTCTGTGTAAAAAAATCACAACCCGTGTAACATTAAATTTTCGTAAAAGTTCACAAATACCATCGCCACGCGTCTCTGACGTAAATCTATCCAATTTTCAACAACCCGTAACACTACAGCGCCATTCAATTAGTAGCCGAGAAATAATGCAGCTAATGGATCGGCAGAAAATCAACCAAAATATGAAAGATCTGCTCTTCTGCAATAATTGCCATTCACAAATCAAGCACAGTAATATTTTGGGCATGTTTTCATCGCAGAATAATAATTTACCGCCAACGGATTCATACCACAGATCAAGTGATGCATCTAATATGTTAAGATTGGTGAGTGATCTTGATAATTATTTAGAAATTTTAAATGTTTGAATATTTGTTTGTTTTGTGATTAAAGTTATGTGTAAATATATGATAAGGTTAAAATTTTAAAAATCTGTGTGTTGTTTTGTTATTATGGTTGCTTTAGGTGTGACAATATGCTTCTTCGTTGTTTTATATATTTTCGATGTGAATCTGGCCACAATATTGAGAAAGAAAAAATTTGTAATTTCGCTTTTTTTCTCTCTCTCTCTCTCTCTATCTCTTAAACTCAATTACAGGATAGAAAATCGACCGAGGATCTCTACATTGATGATGATTTCTGCCAAGGAATAAATTTAGGTGCTAACATGGAGCTGATAACGATCGATACGAATGAGGAAGATGATTTTTTGAATTTTGATCTATTCGCATCGAATGACAAGCGTTTAGAGGAGGAGGAGGAGGAGAAGGAGCGCAGTGGTAATGTGAATGATAACCAAAATAAAACTAAACCATAAATTATTTTTTTTTTTAAATTATAAAATTTTTAATTTATAAATTAATTATTAATTATTACTTTTAAAAATAAATAACACTTTATATTTTATTATGTGTTCATTAAATCATTTTTGTTATATAATCGAAAATATTTTTCGGACAATGCTCCTTATAACCTTTACAACCTACCGTACCACCCTCTGCCTCAGCATCATAATAACTTTTATCGAGATTTTCTTTCTTCGAACTTGATGGTGTGAACACAATATGAAACAAATCACCCAATAATCCATTGTGTACCCCAAGTGGTGTTTCACCCGATTCACATATCGTCCGCAACAGACACTGTGTCCCATTATATCCATAACTCGTTAATTTATGTTCCAACATTTTATAAATTTTTCGTCGACTCAATAATTTCTCACCTTGACTGTAGTGTTGAATGCCACTTGAATTTCCGACAATATTTCCTTCGATTCGATCACCATTTGCATCTAGCGAACGAACCAAATCAAGACGATTCAATAGACCCGGTACAATATCTGTTGCAGATGAGGCAAGATTGTAATTTGTTTCAAAATTATATGACATAAAGACGTTCCGTTTGGGTAAGTCAAGTGGTACGGCAATCGCTACAATTACTCCCATCGCCGAATTTCGTGTAAATTTAAAGAGACCACGTTTTTGACGCGACACTGCCCGTTTAGCATTGCACACAAGTGGTGATGATATTTGATGCACAAGTAGACACACGACTATTAAGTTTTTAACAATTTTATACATTTTTTAATGTTTGTCTTAGCACGGACGGAATTTAACTGAATTTTTAGAAAAAAATCTTTTGTTTTTCGGTCACCGTTATCAGATGTGTTAATTGATGGGTACATAATATTCTAATTAACCGAATTTGTTACAAAAAAAAAAAAAAAAAATCGTTCTCAATGTTTTTTGATCTAAATTTTGGTTAGATGACACGACGATACGTTAATGCCTGAAGTCAGTTAATTTTTATTTGTTTACCATATTTAATGGTTTGTTAACATTTGTCAATATACAAAGACAATAAAAAATAAGAAGATAAAAGCATCAAGTTTTGTATTAGAAGAAAATGAGAGAATCCATGAAAATATGAGAACAACTATTATTCGGTCTTGCAAGCACTCAAATAGCTAATTTGTTTAGACACGAATACCGATATAAAATAAGATCGATAAGAAAAGTTCTTGAGCTTGAATGATTGATGACCTTGAAATGATCTGTCAACAAATTGATAACTTTCTCCTGGAACAATTTTCTCTATATTGTTTTATCTTGGAGATATTTAGGCGTGTTGAAACATTTTATGTGTGAAACCAGCTTTTCGTGTGCAACCAGCGCGTGACATTTATCAAAGATAAGGTTTCAACACTGACCTATACATGAAAGAAAAAACGACGTGATTTATTTCATTTTTCTCGCCGAACACCTGGGCCGGCCACAAGGGAGAGAGCAAGGCATCTGTACCCGCAAGAAATTTGATATAAATAGAGAAATAGCAAGAGTTACCAAGGCATAAACACAGACTGGTCCATAGCTACATTTTGAGCTGACTCTTTACGTATGCTAGTTTCTTACTGAAGCAAAAGTTTGCATGATGCAAGAGGCATTTCAATATTCCTTCTGCTTTATGTGGTATGGCCCTCGGCGCCAAGACGGCCAAACTCATCGGATTTTATATTCCCTTTATGGGAATATCACTGACTGATATTACATTATAACTCAACCAGTCTACGACTTTATTTATGGGAGTTACTTCAGCTTGAAAACCGCTACCATAGTTGGGGAGAAGAAAAGTTAGGTTTATCAGAAGTTCCTCACAGAGCAGGCTTTCCCGCAAAGTCAAGGATTTGGTGCTCAAAAATCGTCGATTGACAATTAGAGATTTTGTTGACATCACGGAAATATCGTTTGGGTGAAAATTTTGGACAGGCAACTCTTGCTTTTTGCATCACAATAATGCGTCGTGTCATACTTTATTGGTTGTACTTAACTATTTGGCCAAAAATTTGACCCATGTCGTTCCGGAACCACCCTTTTCGCCTGATTTAGCTCCGTCTGGCTTCTCGCTATTCCCGAATCAGAAAAAAAACCGCTCCGGGAACTTCGTTTTCACTTGACCCACAACCATTGGCCCTTATGGAAAGAGTGCTCGGGGCATTTTGCATAAGTTCACTAAGGGTATAGGAATATTTACCAAAGGCGCCAATAGCAACATCATCCACATAGGGAACGACCTTAATAACCAAATTTTAAAGTAAGGGGGCCTTATGGTGTGTTTCTACTTACAAATCTTCTAGCAGAAGACTCCACCATACCGGCGTTTATAGTCTTATCTCTTAACATTTGAAACAGCCAGTCCCTGAGTGATCTTTGCACTCCTAGATTCGAAAGTTATGGCTCTCAATATCACGTGACTAAAGGCTCCCTCTATATTGAGAAAGGTTACCATAGCATAAGCTATATGCTCGAAAGATATTTTTTAATGCAATAGGCCTACTAAGAGGACTAGAGCCTACCATCGCTTCATAAAAAGCGTTAGCCAGCTTGCGGCTACTAAGGCATCAAGTTCTTGGGTTGTTTCTGGAGATTTTGACAGCGAAACTGGAAGTGGATTACTCAGAATAGTTTTAAAGGTATTCCATTCGCTCATTTGTATCCGTTCTTCCCCAAATTGTTTGATGAAAATTCACATCGCTTACCAGAATGACTCCAACCTTGTGGTTAATTACTTCCCTAGATTGACCGGTGGAATGTTCACCTCATCTTATGCTAGGTTATCTGCATTGCTGAAATTTGGTAGCAAAAACAGTGTGGGTTATATTTAGCGAGTATGCACGACCGAATCCTACCTTCTTCTCAGTATTGAGCCGAAGTATCCGGTCTCCAGTGACCCAAAGTTTTTGGAGCATGACAACATCTGGCTCCTCTTTCACAATTTTGAACAGGAGAGCAGCTGATTCTGCCTTGCAGTGATGTAGGTTGATTTGGTATTCCTCTAATATTTCCGTAGTAACTCCATATTCAATGTCATCTCACCGTTTATTAACAGAGTTTCAAGTTGGCTGTCCATGTTCTCAAGGCACCCAAGACAGCTTACGAGTGAAGCGGAAATGCCCCCATCTGACTTTGGCATCTTTCTTTTAAACCTTGAGTGTGACTGCACTGAAACCGTAGTTAATGTTACCATTGGTCTTTGCCAGTGCAGTCAGAGACTCTTCTGAAGTAAGGCAGGTTTCTAATTGTAGGTTGGAAAATCCGGATTTCCTATCCGCAGCATTTCCAGAATTACATTAGGGTTGATGGGTTGAAGGAAACCACACTCGGGCTCTCGGCCTACAATGATCTCTTCCCTAGCAATAACCGCAAAACTGGCTCCTGTACGTACTTCGCCAAGACCCTCCACTGCCTTCTTAAAGAGGAGAAGAGATTATTCATCCACACAAGCAGTCAGTTTAACTTGATTCCTGTCGTAGCCTCCATCTCGACAAGCCGGAGCAGAGCCGGGGTTTTCTGTCAGGATTCTTAGGTAAATGGTGGCTAAGGCCCTTTCCACCTTCCTCTAATTGGTCGGCATGATACTGCCATCGTCCTGTGACGGGTCAGCGACTGCCACAATCAGCTAATCCTTGAACACCTTATTGATAAGCCTCATGACGGTAGCGTGAACTTCGTCCTTCTTGAAATCTTAGAACTTTCCTCCAAACCCATTTTCTTTCAGCAGTAATAAGCCTTCAGATGAGCCTTCCGATATCGGTTCGGCGACCTTTTTACAGTTGCCTGATTTTGTAGAGAGCCGAACCCTTTTTGTTTTAGATTTTGTATAACTGATTCTATGTTAGATCTGTAGTCTAACTACCAGCGGTCCCCACGTCGCGGTAACACAAGCACTTCCCGTAGTGAATTCTCCATGCTTTACGCCTGACCACCTAAGTCTGCGGAAAATAACTTTGCTTGCCGAAGTATGGAAAACTTTCGTTATTATTGATGCATATTGGACTCTGCAGCGGAGATCAAGTGGGAGGCCGAAGTTCTGAGAGTATTCAGCGTACCTTTCAATGAGTGAAGTGAACATGTAATTAGAGTTTTTGGTGAACGTTGGTATAACTTTCTTTACCAAAATCGCCATTTTGAAAAACTGAAGTAAGTGTTAAAGATTAGGCCTAGTAAGAACTGAGTTAGTCCCGCTTCTACACATCAGGGTTATGTGACTCTCAAAAATGTAAAACAAAATATAAGCCAGAAATCTGACTCAAACTCTCCCCTTTACAGACTTATCACCCACCAAATCAAATTCAACATTTTGCAAGACAAATCCAACATGTAAATCAAGTTCGGGCCACTGCTAATCAAACTGAGACAACTAGAAAAGGCTGAGCCTGATTTGGCAAAAGTTTCAGTTTGCGCTGCAAAATTATGGATTTGATTTGCAAAAGGGAGAATTTCAGTTGTAAATGGTGAAATTGGCTTGCGAAAGGTTGAGTTTGTCGATACAAACTTTACACTTCCTTTCTATACGAACACCATAACTTTAGGATTAAATATTTCACTACAAGTACAAATAAATTTAAGTCTGTATGGTCATTTATTTATTGATCATCAACACCACCAATATGATTTAAGGCTTAAAGCCAGTTTTTAAATTCTAAACTGAAGTTATTTAACAAAATTTTACGAGAAACTTGAACAGCGTACTAGGCTTAAAAAAGAAGCGAAGAATGTGTAGAGATATAGTAGAGACATCTAAATTCTGGACCAAATTCACCAATTTCACTAGCTAAACTGCTGTGTTTCTTATTTCTGATATTGATCTGTACTAAAAATAATCTGTGTTTTTACATAGCTTTTTAGTACTCAGATCGATCAGGGCCCGAATTCCGGATCAATGACAAATGAGAATGAGAAATGACTTTATGTTTTATTTCGCCTACTCTAAATAAAAATGCAACCGACTAGTTGAAATAAAAAATCAAGTCATTTCTCATTATCATTTGTCACCGAACCGGAATTCAGGCCCAGGGCCTAGATTCTGATCAAGTGACAAATGACAAATGAACATTTTTTGTGACTTTGTACTAAAATTTTAACTGCTATAAAATGACAATATAGTTGTGAGTTCTAAAATGCGATTCTGATGAAGTGACTTTTCACAATGTCACAAGAAAAAAAATGACAAATTAAACAAAATTGTCATTGATTTGGTTTTCCGTGACAAAAGTCAGCTGCATTTTTAAATAAAATATGTGTGAGTATATTTTGTTAATTTTTAATAATTCTTGTTATAAATTTTAATTGTTTATATTTTAATTAAAATAAAACAATATTTTATCTATTTTTATATATGTATATAATGTGTATGTAGCACGCTATATCATTAAAATTAACCCTAAAATCTGTGCTCAAGAATTAAAAGGGCGTAAGTCGATTTATGGTATAAAAAACTCTTGCGCATTTCTTGTTTAATTTTCTATTAATTCGTTCTCATATCAATTTTTACTGTAATATCAAAGAGAATAAGATATCTTACTCTCTTTGATATTACCTTAAAAATTGGAAAATTAAGAGGTTTTAATTGAAAATTAAATAGAAAATTAAACAAGAATTAGAAGGGCATAAGTCGACTTATGCCCTTTTAATTCTTGAGCACAGAAATATAACTGCGGTAAACTAGAAATGCAACTGCTGTAAACTACTGTTAATGTCATAACTCATTTCATCAGAATCGGAAATTGTCCGTGACAATATTTTGTACTAATAACAAAATGTCACGAAAAATTGTCATTTCATCAGAATCTACCCCCAGATCAATTCGATCGGAAATAAGAAACACAGCATATAAATTTTCATTTTCGATTTCGCTTGTAATTTTCCATGCCGACAGTATTTGTATTAGAATGTAGATGTCTCTACTATATCTCTACACATTTTTCACTTTGTTTTTAAGCCTAGTATGCTGTTCAAGTGAAATGAAATTTTTACTGGTCTCCAAAAATTGGAAGATAAATCTGATGTGAAAAATTTGTTTATGGATTCTCGTAACATTTTATGTTAGATAACTTCAGTTTGGAATTTAAAAACAAAATCAAAATTGAATGCAATTGACGATTCGAGCATCACAGATTCCACCTAGTGGACAATTTTTAAACTGAGGTAGCTGCTAATTTGACGTTCGAAATTGTTGTAAAGAATTCCAATTTTGAACTGTAAACACAATTTTTACTTACCAGATTGCTAATAATTGTAAATAATTCATATTTTGGATTATAAAAACAATTTTTAACTTCCGGATTGCAAAATTTCCTTCCGTCGCATTTATGAGAAATGTCATTTTGGCAGTTGCCTCATTTGAACTTTTTTCCTCGAGAGGCGCTTTCTCTACTTTTACAATCGTCAATAGGCGATTGAAAAACCAGAAACTCAAATGATGAAACGTCAAAATGTATCTTCACATTTATCATCCGGGAAGATATAAATGAACATAGAGACATCTGTGTTGTAATACGAAAACCCCCATTTCGCTTAGGGATCCGCAAAAAGTATAGATACTTTATAGTATCGATACTTTGGTTGCGATACCAAGTATTTTTGTACTCGATACTTTTTGTACCGATACTCGAACTTTGAACATTCCTTGATGACCATTTTTATTTCAGCCTTTTTAAATTCGTGTAGCCCATAAATATGCAGTAGTATGTACGATTCATTATCAAAAAGTATCGATGTTTTTTGATCAAAAAGTATCGATACCAGGGGTGGAAACATGATATCCGGTCGGAAATGCGGGTCGTTTATAAAATGTCATCGCTAGCAAAACCGACCGGAAAAAATATCGTATCATGAAATCCGGTCGGTAAAAATATTGAGCAAATTTTCGTTCAGTGTATATTTTTCTAGGTTTTTGTATATTTTACTATGGAGTTGTCAAAATAATAAATAAAAATAACAAACTGGTGTTTCTTTACGATTAACTTGGGGTAATTTTTTTTTAATTTGCATTAAAATGGCCCTTAATTGGGACTATAGCCCCTAATCATTATTATTCGGAAGTTCCGTATGCCTGATTAGCTAAAAAATTAGATTACGTAGTATCCAATTTTTATTTTGTATTCATATTTCTCGATTCATTCATAAAATCGGCCATTAGGTTTTTTCTAAATGGCGTTCGTCAACATTTTATAAGTATTAAATTATTCTAATGAATATTATAAAAAGTTAATGGTTGGTTTTTTAATAGATAAACATTTTCAAACTAATTTTTGTCATCGAGTAATTTTTGGTTTGAAAATGTTGAGTTTTCTCAAACGATAAATCGCTATCCGTCGACTAATATCTACCGGATGATTTTTGACGGAAATTTACCGTGAAAGCGGTGTTCATGATACCGTTTTTTGTAAAACCGGGCGATTTCCGTCAAAATTCCACCGTTCCCGGATTTCATGATACCGCCCCAGGATACTTTTCGATCAAAAAACATCGGTCCTTTTTGATAATGAATCGTACATACTACTGCATATTTATGGGCTACACGAATTAAAAAAGGTTGAAATAAAAATGGTCATCAAGGAATGTTCATTAAAAAAGGAAGACCTTTTTAACTTCAGAAAATTTGTGAAAAAACTGAATTAAAAATAATCGCCACAAATTGGCAAATATTGCAGATCACTTAAACGAAAGTTGCGAAAATTTTGGCTTAAAAAAACAAAACATTGCAGCGATAGTGACGGACAGTGACAGTAACATTGTGGGTGCCGTGAACTTATTTTTCGAGATATTTTAAAATTTTTCAAGAACAGCGTAGTTCAAAGTGATTTACTTAGAGCGAAGCAAGATTCGAACGGGTCATTGAAGTTAATATTGAACGTCGTAACTCGATGGAACTCCACTTATTATATGTTGGTGCGCTATGTCAAGCTGCGCACTGTAGTGAATGAGATCTTGCTAGAGAATACAAACGCACCGGGTATTCTAGTAGCAGCCGAATTTATTAGATTTCAAAGACTACTTTCAATTTTACATCCATTCGAATACGTGACCAGAGATACATGTGACGACGGCTACGTAACTACCAGCAACGAATAAAAGCAGGAACAAATAAAATCAATAAAAGGAAATGGCGATGAAAAACGATTCGTCGAAACCTTAAAAGAACATGTTGTGGATGAGTTAAACCGCCGATTTGGTGAAATCGAGAACAACCACATTATGGCTGTTTCAATGATTCTCGATCCCCGCTTCAAAAATATTAATTTTAAAGATAGGTGATGCCAGAACGGCCAGAACAGCCCTCAACCTCATACGATTTTTAGAGCGACCACAAAAAATTAAGTCACGGGTCACGGCCGTCGTAAAAGGCGTTCTGGCAAAGACCGAGGCAAAGATGAGCTGAGTTTATATTTGGCGAATTCAGTTTGCCCACTAAAATCGGATCCTATAATTCAGTGGGAAAAAATGAAAAACGTTTTCCCTCACTTGTACCGTTTTGAAAAGAAGTACTTAGTACTATGGTACCTACTAAAAAACTTACATTAGAAATCGGCTATGTAAACCGAAACAGTTTTCAAATTGTACTCGATACTTTACAATATCGATACTTTTCACTGGTCTCCAAAAAATACAAGATAAATATCACGTGAAATATTGGTTTGGCCGAATTTCGTAAAATTTTAGATCACACAACTTGAATTTGCAAATTTGTATTTAAATATTTAATATTGAATACGATTGGTGATTGAAAAAAAGAACAAAGAACTCAAATGATGAAACGTCAAAATTTAGCTTCACATGCACTGTGTTCCATTTTGGAAGCAATTTGCAACTGCCAACTACTTGTGAGTAGATGTTCAATGGAACGCAAATTTATGTGACAATAGTAAAACATAACCTCAATTTAAATAAAACTGCTTGATTTTGACAAAACATACGTTGTTCTATTAATAATAATTAATAATAAAAAGTAATAAAAGGTTAAACAACAAAATAATTAAAATATTTTTACAATTTAACAATTGCGCGTCGTATCACAAACAAAAACAAAAATTATTTGTTTTAGACCCTAATCGAACCAACATATTTTTGTTATGTCAGTAAATTCAAAATCTAATCAAATAATTTACTAAATTTTTGCAAAGAATGCCAAGTACGCTGTTGGAAATGTTTCAAAATGAAATAAATACAAGTTTATAACTAAATTAACATTAAGCGTGTTCCATTGGCGTGAGCAAACTACATACTCACAAATACTTGTATCTACTCGCAACTACTCAAGCTCAAGTGATGGTGTAGTTGTTAGAAGTAGTTACGCAAATAATTAACGGCAGAGGGTTTTAGTTTAAAAAATGCCAATAGATGGCTCTATACCAATTTTGGTTGTGTGAAATGTCATTTTTTAACCCTGATCCAACCAAGGTGTTCCTTTTTGGCTCATTTGATAATTGGATCGATCTTCAACATAATTTTAATTTAATTATAAACTTGTATGTATTTTATTTTGAAGTATTTCCATACAAAGAAGTTGACATCTACTCATTCTCTGCAAAAATTTAGTAAATTACTTCAATTTGCTGACATAACAAAAATATTTTAGTTCAATTAGGGTTAAAAACAAATAATTTTTGTTTGTTGTTGTGATACGAAGCCCAATTGTTAAATCGTAAAAATATTTTAATTATTTTGTTGTTTAATGTTTTGTTACTTGATTAATTTATTAATAACAACGTATTTTTTGTTAAAATCTAGCAGTTTTATTTAAATTGAGGTTATGTTTTACTACTGTCACAAAAATTTGCATGCTATTGAACATCTACGCACAAGTACTTGGCAGTAGCAAATTGTTTTCAATGGAATATAGTGATTTTTTTGAAAATCGATGCAATTTATCAAATGAGCCAAAAAGGAACACCTTTGTTGGATTAGGGTTAAACAATAACATTTCACACAATCGAAATTGTTATAGAGCCATCTATTGGCATTTTTTAAACTAAAATCCCTCTGCCTTTAATTATTTGCGTAACTACTTCTAACAACTAAACCACCACTTGAGCATGAGTAGTTGCGAGTAGATACAAGTGCTTGTGAGTAGTTTGCTAACGTCAATGGAACACGCTTATTTAACGTGTATGATGATAAAAATGTTGTGAATTATGTGTAGAGATAAACAGAGACACTAACTTCTAATCTGAACCTCATTTCCCCTTGCTAAACTGCTTACTACAAAGTAAAATTCAGCGCTAAAAATAAGAGTAAAGGGCTAGTTATATAGATGAAAACGAAACGAAAACGAAACGGGCGGAAACGAAAGACGAAAGAGTCATGGAATGGTTATATAGACGAATTGACGAATTCGTTCTGCGACAGGAAAATCTTTCTGCAAGATACATAGCAAATAAAGTGGGATGTAATCACGTTTCGAGTTTGAAATTAATGAAAAAGTTTGTTATTACAAATACAACAGAAAGAGCCGCGGGAACAGGAAAATCGAATAAAAAGACATCCCAGCGGATGGACAGAAAAATAAAAAACATGTGTTTATCAAACAGATTCTCTACTTCTAATGAATTAAGTATGTAATAAAGCAAGAGAACGTTTTGGAATAAATATTAGCGCAAGAACAGTTCGTAGAAAATTGCAACAAATGGTCTCAATGGGCGAAGGCCAAGGAAAAAAACGGGTTTGACAAAAAAATGCGAATTGCGCGGCTTGATTTTGCAAAAAAATACCTGAATTGGACTGTAATGACTGGAAGAGAGTCATTTTCTCAGATGAGTCTAAAATTAGTATAAACCAATCGGATGGTATCACATACGTGCGCCGAAAGGTAAATGAATATTTAAACTAGGACACTATAGTAACACGAAATAAATTTCCAATAAGTTTTTTGGTCTGGGGATGCATCATCAGCTACTACGGATATGGAGACTTGGCGTTTATTAATGAGGCATTAAACGCTATAACGGGTATATTGAGAGCTTAAAAAAAATGTTTGGTTCCGTCAATTGAAAGGCTCTTTCCAATAACGATTAACTCGGTTTTCCAAGATGATTCTGCTCCTTGCCATAGAGCCAAAAAGGTATTTATATTGGCAATTGAATTGTATTGTAATGGACGATGTATTTACTTCTACATTAAACAGGTGAATGAATATGTCCAACAAATAGGTATGGAAAAACTGAGCTGGCCTGGGAACAGTCCCGATTTGAACCCGATAGAAAGTTGTTGGGTAATTTTAAAGAAGCGGGTCAATAGGAAAAACCCAAAAACTAAATTAGAATTAAAGCAACCACTAGTTGAAGCTTGGGAAAACGAGGTATCGGTAGAATATTGCAGGAATCTTATTAACTCTATGCCCGACAGGATTTCAGCCGTCATACTTGCAACAATTCGAAAGTTTTTAAAAATCGTTCTTATTTTTACTAATATTTATTGTAATGAATTACTTTATTGTGCTATCAAATGAATGCTTTTTATTTTAATTTAAATAAATATTTCTTGGTCAACATCCTTTTTTCTATAATTAGCTTCCTTTCCTTTTTATCAAATTAGTATTCCGCCTATTATTAGAGAAACTGGATTAAATAAATGGTTATAAATTAGATATTTTTTCGAAATATCAACATTTTTTGGATGGTAACATTTATCTGACCACTATGTATTGTATAAAAAATAAAAACACATATCGGCGTGTACGGCGCTGGGGAGTTCGGCTAATTAATCAATCCCGAGACAAAATGGGATTTTTTAAAATTATATTTTTAAAAATGAAAAACGAGGATCCGGAACAATTTTTTAAATATATCCTCATGACAGCAGACACTTATCTTTTGTGGTACAAGCATTGAAACATCTTTGGAGAACATTCATATTTTCCTGAAGCAACTAAGCATGCCAAAGACTCTCTTACTAATAGTAACTAAATGGTCACCCCAAGTAAGAGTTATATTAATAACTAAGCCTAAATCCCTAACAGTATTTGAATATTCAATTAGCGAACCCTGCAGAAAAATACCAGGAAAGGACAAGGTATCTAACGGTTTTTTTATAAATTATTATAGACTGAGATTTATTTGCGTTTAAAACGAGCCTGTTAGAGACCGACCAACTAACGATATTACTTAAATCTTCATTTATCAGAGAAATATTCCTAACAATAGACCCAGCACTGAACCCTGAGGCTTGCCGGAAATTACAGGAAGGAAATCAGACAAGGAATTGTCGAAAAACACTGCCTGAAAACGATTAGAAAGATAGTTAAAAATCAATTTGGCAGCAGAAAGCGGAAATCTAAACTGAGATAAGAGTTTATTAAAAAGAATTCTGTGATTAATAGAATCAAAGGCCTTAGAAAAATCTAACAAAGTTAAAGAAGTTAATTCCCTATTATTCATATTAAGCCTAATATCATCACATACATTTAATAACGCAGTAGAAGTGCTATGAAATTTTCTAAACCCAGATTGGAAGAAACTAATTAAACTATCGCTATGTTAATGCGATTGAATTTTATTTTTAACAACTATCTCGAAAGCCTTAGAGAGAGAAATTAAAATGCTAATTGGCCGAAAATGGGATAGCTCTAAAGGATTACTGATCTTTGGGATCGGGATAGGAAGAGTGTTGAGTGTATTTCGATCAGTTGTGTATTTCGTTTAGTTGTCAAACTGAGTAGGACAATGAAATGAAAAATAAATGGTAGTTTAGTGTGTGTACTGGAAAAGATGTGTTTTATTTTTCACTTGAGTAGGGTTTGGTCTAAGTTTATCCTAACTTTTATCTGGAATCATCCGAGTAATTTCAACAGGTTATGGGCCCAGACCATAGCTAAATTGTTAAACAAAAAATTGCTGAACACAATAGTGGTGTTATTTTGAAAAAAGAGGTTAAAACATTTTTTGAAAAATTACATGCATTGTGGTGATAGAAAATTTATCACATGGACATATTGAAAGTGAAAAATAAGTAATAAAGACATAAATATATTGAAATATAATTCATCATCGGTGATCAGAATCGATTGATAACGTGAATACAAAAAGTGCGAATTGGATCAGACAATTTATGAGAAGGATATCTTTGGATGAAAAAAAGATAGAATCTTGTGCATGCACGTATGTATTAACGGGACAAATTGTGGAAAAATATTGAACACAATGGAAACAGACACAATTAAAATTGAAAAATTGCAGGAGGCGAAGCAATTTTTGACATGGAAATTTCAAGTGAAACTTGGTTTGATTGCTTCGGAAATTTATGATGTTGTGGATGGGACAAGTAAAAGGCCAAGTGATGCAGGCGATTCATTGAGTGCATGGTTGAAAAAGGATGCACGTGCACAGCGAATGATCGGAACAACCGTGGCGAGTAACATTGTTACACACATCAGAAATTGTACAAGTGCGAAGGCAATGTGGGACAAATTAAATTCAGTGTTCGAGCAAAAGAATGAAACAAGCATGTTAATGCTTAATCAGAAATTTTTCTCAATTACAAAGGATGCAACAGAAAATATGATGACATTCATAGCAAAGGTGGAAGACATGGTGCAACAATTGAACGATTTGGGTCAAAATATTTCTGATGAAATGATAATTGCGCGTATTATCATGGCATTACCGGATGAATACAATTCTTTTAGCAGCGCTTGGGAATCGACAAGCAAAGCGGATCGAACATTAGACACATTGCGTGCACGCTTAGTCATGGAAGAAAATCGCAGGATAGCAAAAGGTGTGACAGAATCGAGTGAGGCTTTGTTTGCAAAACAAAAAATAAAGCACGGAACTCAAAAGCACAAACAAGGCAAAAGTCAAGAAAAGAATAAGCAGGTAACTGACAAAGCGAAAACATTGAAATGTTTTAAGTGCCACAAAATTGGACATTTTCGTCGGTTTTGTCCCGAGAAAGGAAATAAAAGTTTTTTCTCTTCAGCAAATACTTCAGACAAAGAAGGTGAAGCTTTTGTGTGTACGTCAGAGGGCATACGATCAGATAGTTGGCTTTTGGATACAGGTGCGAGTGATCACATGTGTCACAACAGGGCTTGGTTCAGAATTTTTCGGGAACTGAAGCCAGAACGAATAATCAAAATTCCAGACGGTGGAAAACTCGAAGCACCGGGCTGTGGCATGATTGAAATCTTGTCATTCGACGGAAAACGATGGAACAAGAAACAGTTATCAGATGTTTTGTACGTTCCGAAATTGCACAGCAATTTGTTTTCTGGTACGCACGCAATGGATAAAGGATTCACATTGGAATCGAACAAAGATAGATGTGAATTAAAGCGAAATGGAGATGTCGTGGCAGTGGGAGTTCGTGATGGAAATCTATTTAGAATGCAGTTCAAGGCATTGGCAACAGAGTGCACGGCAAACGTGGCGATAAAGCAGAATGGATTAAGAAGCTGGCATGAAAGATTGGGACATCAGAACGTGAACTATCTGCGAAAGTTTCTAAAGAAAAACGACATTGAATACATCGACAAACAATTTCTCTGTGAAGGATGTTTGATGGGTAAGCGGAATCGTGACAGCTTCAAAAGCAGTCAGTCGAAATCGAACAAATGTGGCGAAATTGTTCACGCGGACGTGTGTGGACCTTTTCAAATAGAATCGCTCGGTGGCTCCAGGTATTTTCTTTTAATTAAGGACGATTACTCACATTTCCGATTTATTTATTGTATGAAAAATAAGTCACAAGTTTTTGAGAAAATAAAAAACTTTGTGAAGTCTGCGGAGAAGCAACATGGTCACAGTGTAAAGATCATCAGAACTGACAACGGCACCGAATTTGTAAATTCTGAAGTAAAGAGTTTTTTTGAAGCAAATGGTATCAAGCATCAGCGGACGGTACCATACACGCCGGAGCAAAACGGATCAGCTGAAAGAGAGAATCGAACGGTGTTGAGGCTGCACGGTCGATGATACATGCGAAGCAGATGGAAAAAAAATTCTGGGCGGAGGCGGTTAACACGGCGGTTTTTGTATTAAACAGAACGGGCACGAGCTGAATTACTGGAAAAACACCATTTGAATTATGGTACAGCAAGCCAACCGTTTTTAATCATTTGAAGGTTTTTGGTTCGGAAGTGTATGCACACATTCCGAAGCAACAAAGACAAAAACTTGAACCAAAGGCAACAAAATGCATTTTTGTTGAATATGATGAAAACATTAAGGGCTATCGCATTTGGAATCCTGAGTCAAAGAAAATTGAATTGGCTAGAGATGTGAAGTTTGTAGAGGCAGACACTGTTGAATTTCCGATCAAACACGAGGGGAAAGTAGATAGTGGAAAAGGACACGAAATCAATACAGACAAATGCGATGAAGATGACGTCGAAGAAGTCAGCAATTTCGAGGATGCAGTGGATGAAGGCAACGCATCATCGTCAAAGATCAAGGGTGGATGGTGTTCGCTAAATCAGGGGAACGTCGTCGATGAACGCTTGCGTGATCAGGGAAAAACGAAGAAACGAAATTGTGACTGCTGCGTGGAGAAAAATTGCAACAGAGCGGAAATGGCATCGGCAATGCTGTCAATGGCAAGTGAACCATTAACTTACCATGAAGCAGTTGGATCGAAAGAAAAAGACAACTGGATTGCGGCGATGAACGAAGAGCACGACTCGTTAATCAAAAATGAAACATGGATATTGACGCGGCCACAAAAAAAAAAAATCAAAAGGTCATTGACAACAAGTGGGTATATAAGATCAAGTACGACACTGATGGCAACATTGAGCGTTACAAGACCAGGCTGGTTGCTAGAGGGTTAACTAAGGAATATGGAATTGACTACCAAGAGACGTTCAGTGCAGTGGTAAGATACACTTCAATTCGTGCTATATTATCACTTGCAGCGGCGGATAAGATGAAACTTTGTCAATTCGATGTGAAAACGGCATTTTTATATGGTGAGCTGAGTGAGAAAGTATACATGAATCAGCCAGTTGGATACGACGATGGAAGTGGAAGGGTGTGCCAGCTTGTGAAGAGTTTGTACGGCTTGAAACAGGCATCGAGATGCTGGAATAAATGTTTCACGGGATTCATTGAAAAATTTGGTTTCAGCGCATCAAAGGCTGATCCATGCCTGTTCATACGAAAGCAGAACGACAGGAAAATTTTCTTGGCAATCTATGTAGACGACGGATTGATTGTGGCGAATGATGAAGACGATATCATTCCGGTGATTGCACATCTAAAAGCAAGATTCGATATAATAACGCTTGACGTGAATACATTCCTTGGAATGGAGATAAGAAAAATGGTAAATGTTGACATTTATCTAAGTCAAGCGGCATATACACAAAAAATCTTGGTTAAATTTGGCATGGAAGAATGCAAAAGCTTATTGACTCCGGTCGATATAAATCAAACAGCAAGTAAGTTCGAAAACTCTGAATTAAATAAAGATTTTCAATACAGGGAGGCTATTGGAAGCTTAATGTATCTATGCGTTGCAACAAGGCCTGACATACAATATGCAGTGGGAGTTGCAAGCCGTAACCTTGAAAAACCGACGAATGCACACGTAAATGCAGTGAAAAGAATTTTCAAGTATATAAAGGGAACAGCTGATTATGGAATCTACTTTGAAGGAGGTGGACAGTGTGATTTGGTTGGTTACAGTGACGCAGATTATGCGGGAGACACTGCAACAAGACGATCAACTTCTGGAGTTATCTTTTTGTTGAATAGTGGGCCGATCAGCTGGGAATCAACAATACAAAAGTCTGTTGCGTTATCAACAACGGAATCAGAGTACATGGCGGCAGCAACGGCTGTGAAAGAACTGATCTGGCTTTACGGGTTAATTACTGAACTGGTGGGCATGAGAGATAAGCCAGTGCTTAACATGGACAACCCGAGCGCAATACGGTTGGTGAAAAATCCAGAATTTCACAAAAGGACCAAACATATTGACGCGAGATATCATTTCATACGTGAAAGATATCAAAAGGGGTTGTTTGATCTCAATTATGTGCCAATGGACGAGCAATTGGCAGACATCTTTACCAAAGGATTGAACAAAGATCGTTTCGAGAATATTTGCAATATGATTGCAATAAAAAAGGTCGAAAGACTCAAAAATATTTAAACGAAAAAATATTGTAACGCAAAACAAAAATAGGCAACTGTATCAAAATGTGGGAGTGTTGAGTGTATTTCGATCAGTTGTGTATTTCGTTCAGTTGTCAAACTGAGTAGGACAATGAAATGAAAAATAAATGGTAGTTTAGTGTGTGTACTGGCTAACAAACGAAAAGATGTTTTATTTTTCACTTGAGTAGGGTTTGGTCTAAGTTTATCCTAACTTTTATCTGGAATCATCCGAGTAATTTCAACAAAGAGGACGTAAGAATTGAAGATATGTAACAAGTATTTTGAGACGAAAGGGAAAACTCGCTTAACGAATTTTAAATTGACGTTACCCTGACCAGAAGAATATAGCAGATTGTAAATCCTCGAGCGAAATATTTGAAAACGAAAACAAATTAGAGGACGCGTTAGAGAACAAATCGACGGAACTACTGCCCGAGTTCAGACTAGAGCAAAAATAACTATTAATTTTATTGGGTTTGAACTCCCCACTTGAACTAATCTTGCATCTGCCTAGGCCTAAATTAAAAACATTACGCCAGAAAACCTTGGGAGGAAGAGAGGAGTCTAACTTGTCCTTGAAAAAATTGCGTTTAGCAATTCGAATTAACCCTACAACTCTGTTACGAGCCTGCTTGTAATTTAAATGAGACTGACTATTAGGACGCCTTTTCCATACACGATATTTACTAACTCTAATATTTATGGCATTCGAAATTTCCCGAGACAACCAAGGCGGAGATTTTGCTTTGCAAGTACTCTTTTTAAGCGGAATGCAACTATTAACCACCAAACTAATATACGAGTTGAAAAATTCTATTTGGCTAGTTTCAGAAGTAAGGCAAAAAATATCCTCCCAAGGAACTGAGTTACAAACTAAGTAAAGGCGGGAATTGTCTATACTACAAAAATCTCTAAAGCTAAAACTCTTAGGTTTAGGTGGAGAGTAAGAGTTTACAGGAGAAAACTAAAAGATCATGATGGGATCCCATACCGAGAGACAACTGATTGAAAAAGCAAATAGAGTTATTAGTAAAAGAGATGATATGATCAATAAGGGAATAAGAGGCCCCGCTAGCGGTTGGACAAGAAAATGTTGGTGCCACAGTGTTGTGTACGGATAAATTAAGACTATTTAAAAGATTCAAATAATCCCGAGGGAAGCCGGAATTTTGGAGTATATCGAAATTAAAGTCATCTGATATATACATTTCATCGAATCTACAAGAGAAATAACTAAACAAACTTTCTAAGTTTACAAGTGATTTTTTAAATTTGGCATACGATCTCTTACTAGTTTTTGGTGGGTTATAGATGGTACCGACTAAGATTTTACGACCATTAATGAAAACATTGACAAATAAAAACTATAAATTCGATACTAACAATTTTGAAATGGAAGAAGGTATGGTAACTAATCTAGCCTTAATGTGATCACCTTCAAACATACATAAACCACCATAATTAAGGGGAGGTACCGCTCTATCTTTCCTAAATATATTATAACCTTTGATGGCCAAAGCTGAATTAGGGATATTCGGATTTAAAAATGTCTCAGAGAAACAAAGAATGTCCACTGAAGCACCATTAAAAATGTGACGAATCTCGTCAATGTTTGGGACTATGTAGAAACATCATTGTTGAAGACGTAAGGCAAAGTGCTCCCTGCTTATTATTTCAGATTACACTTCTCTAGTACTACGTTTACAATGTTACTACACAGCAAAATTATTATTCAGCGGTTTCAGCGTGACATCCCCCTTATTAATTTAAACAAATACACCCTATGCCCTTTTTTTTTTTTTTTTTTTTTTTAAATTTCAATTAACCCGTTAGTTCAATTAAGGTTTGTTTTTAAAAAACTACTTTATAAATCTAATCGTTGTGGTGGTTTTATAATTCTTCCATACCTTGTTGTAACTGTATGCCGGGTGGTCTCACCGTTAGTTGATGTTGGAGAGTTATTCAACTGAGATTGCATCCTCGGCTGGATACTATTATTGCTTGTTATTCGAAATGTGCCCTCGTGATCTGGAATGCTTGAAGTGTTTGGACTGCTATCTACGGCCAACCTGCGTTCCTGTTTAATTTCTGCTTTCGTTTTATGAATGTGAATAGTGTTGCGACGATATGATTTTCCGTTGTTGGCACGAATATTATATGAACGCGGATAATCCGTAGAGTTTTCAACTGTTGCTCCGATCCATTTACGGTGACCAACCTGTACACGAACTTTTTCTCCAGGTCTAAATTCTTTAGAAACTTTTGTTTTCTGGTCAGCATAAACTTTTTGAATTTTTCGAATTCTTGTCAACTCTTCTTTAACGTCATACTCAACAATTTTCGGTGTTAATTTTGTTACGGAAACCGGTAACATCGATCTGGTATTTCTACTCAACAAACGTTGATTAGGCGAACCTAATTCGTTATTTCTCGGTGCGTTGCGATAATTTAACAACGCCAAATGTATGTCTGAGCTATCCTTAGCACATTTTTTCAACATATTTTTCGCTATCTGTACGTATCGCTCACTTAATCCGTTTGATCTTGGATAATAAGGCGATGATGTGCGATGATTTATCGACCAGTCTCTCACAAAATCTCTGAATTCTTTGCTGGCAAATTGGGGTCCATTATCACTTTCGATAGTGGCTGGTATACCGTGCACAGAGAACCAGGACTTGAACTTCTTGATGACCTCACCAGTTGTGCTATGCTTCAATTTTTCAAAGTCGAAGAATCCGGAATAACTATCGGCCAGTAACAAATATTCTTGTTCCTGGAAATAGAAAATATCTACTCCTACTATTTCAAACGGTAGACTGGGAACTTCCTTTAGCATCAACGGTTCTTTAGGTTTTGATGGTTGCATAGACTGGCAGATGCTACATTTGCGTATATATTCGACGATATCATTACTTATACCTTTCCAGTAAACGTTTTCACGTGCCAATCTGAGACACTTTTGCTCACCGAAATGGCCAGAATGAATACTGCGTAATATGCGCGGTACTTGATCCTTTGGAATTATTACTTCTGTCCCTTTGAACAAAACTCCGCCCTAGTACGAGATTCTGTCCCGAAAATTCCAATAATGCTTTACATTAGCAGGTACTTATTTTTGGTTGTTTGGCCATCCGTTCAGTACCACTGAAATTAAGCTTTGAAGTTCTACATCTTCTTCCGTCGAAGAAATCATGTCTTTAAACGCTTTATTTGTCATGTTCAATACTATATGAACCTGTAACTCCTCTTCATCTGGACCTATGCTGTTCTTGCAATCCCGACTTAAAGTGTCTGCGATATAAAGACTCGTCCCTTTTTTATAATTTATGTTTGGTGAATAAGGCATGACGTCAAACAAGATTCGTTGCAATCTTTGTGGTGCCGTATGAATTGGCTTTCGGAAGATTATTTCCAAAGGTTTATGGTCAGACTCTACAGTCAGCCTCTTACCGTATATATAATGAATGGAATTTCTGGCAGGCATATCGTATAGCAGCCGCCTCTTTTTCTATCTGTGGATAGTTTAGCTGGGCAGGAGTCAACGCCTTTGATGCGTATGCGACTGGCTGCTCATTTTGCAGAAGTACGGCCCAAAAGCTTTTGCTGCTTGAATCTACTTGCAATGTGACCTCCGCTTTAGCGTCAACAAATTTCAAAACAGGCGTTGTTGAAAATTTTTGCTTTAGCACTCGAAATGCCGCCTCCTGTTCCTCCGTCCACAAAAATTCTACATTCTTGTGCAATAGCGCTCGCAATGGCTGTGTTATACCGGACAGATTTTCAATGAATTTGCCCAAATATGTGGCCATTCCTAATATCCTTTGCAGTTCCTTTTTATTAGTAGGTTCCTTCAGATTATTGATTGCCTGAATTTTGTCCGGATCCGCAGATAGACCGTTTTCATTTAAGCGATGTCCGAGGAATTTGATCTCAGTAGCCTCGAAAATGCATTTTTCTTTATTTAATTTTAGCCCCACATGATTCAACTTCCTCACAACGCGGTTTGTAATGTCCCTTAGCTTTTCCTTTGTCTCGGCGTAAATTAGTATATCGTCCATTGAAACTTCAGTGTTTTCAAACTCTTCCAGAATTTGACTCATTCTGTCTTGGAACACTTCCGGTGCTGAAGCCAAACCGAACGGTAGCCGTTTGAACGAATATCGCCCCCCAAGGTGTTGCCATAATTAAATATTTTTCTGTTCTCTCTGAGACACGGATTTGCCAAAACCCCTTTTTTGCAGTCTAATAGAGTGAAATACTTAGCTTTTTGAATTCGAGTGGCAATTTCCTCGATTGTACATCTTCTAAGGATATCTTCTAAGGATATTTTTGTTTACATGCGTCAAGTCAACGCAAACACGCAGTTTACCATTTCGCCTAACTACCACCATTGGAGATACTGCTGGTGTAGCTCCTTGAGTCTTGATTAAAACTCCAGCTTTAACTGCTTCCTCGATGTATTTCTTTGTTTTCTCCCGAAGTGTAATGGCCAATGTTCGCGCCGGAAAAATTTGAAATTTTGGATCGTCAATAAGATCTATGTCATACTCATAATCCTTTAGACATCCCAGACCCTCACAAATGGCTCCTTCGATCTCCGAAACTCTAACGATCAATTTCAATTTCTCGCATTCAGTTTTTCCTAATATTGGGCTGACATTTGCATCTACCACTATAAACTTCAGTTTACTCCAATTTTATCAACAATAGATTTGGGAAGCACGTTACACACTGCGCTCCGGTGTCTAGCTTGAAATTAATGCTAATTGCATCATTTAGCTTGACAGCTTCGTAATAACTATTTTCGTTGCCTTTATTCGTAATAGAATTTACGCAAAAGTTTGATAATTCATTCTCTAACTCCGAATCGGTTGCGTCATCTCGAATAGATTTATTTTCATCTCCAATGAGGTTAACTTTTTTCGAATAGCAAAACTTTGCGAAGTGGCTTTTATGTTTACATTTGTCACATGTTTTTTGATAAGCTGGACAAGATTTTCTGCTGTGAATTGTGCCACAATGTTTACAGTTCCACACTCGGCTTTTACTCACCTTCTCGCTCACTGCACTGTTTTTTGATGTATTTTCGGGTTTTGTGTTATTTTTATATTTCCTACACAATATATTATCTACTGTTTTTATTTGTGTATTATCGAATTTATTCAGTTGTTTGGTCGTTATTTCACTAACTCGACATATTTGTATGGCTATAGCTAACGTCAGGTCTTCTATTTCTAAAAGTTTTTCGCGCACAGCACCATTAGTAATTCCTACGACTATTTTATCACGAACCAAATCATCGTTGAGATCTTTAAAATCACAATACTTTGCTTTTAACTGGATTTTAGTTAAAAATTCGTCGAAAGATGTTTCATCTTGAACCATTTTGTTAAACTCATAGCGTTCAAATGTTATGTTTAATTTTGGCTCGAAATATTCGTTAAATTTAGCTTGAATTTTAACTAAATTTTTGCTGTCGTCTTTTGTTAAATTGAACGAATTAAATATATTTACTGCATCAATTCCCAGCGATGACATGAACGTAGCTACCTGAATAGATTCTGTTTTTTTTGTTCAGTTGCGCAGCCTCAGCAAACCATTTGTACTGCTGCATGAAATTTTTCCACGTGATCGGCATCGGTCCATTTATATTTAAGAATTTCGGTGGTCTCAAAAAACTTGCACCGGCATTTGCGTTTTCTTCATCACCAGCCATCTTTATTTCGTTGTTAATAAAAGAAACGTGTTTCGCTTTTTTTTTTTTTCGATTATATAAAATGTTGGTTTTCGTGAGAAACTTTGTATATAAACTTGAAAATGACGATATTATCAGTTTATTTTTATATTTTGCACTATTAAAATTTAAATAATAACTCCGATGATTCCCGATTAATTTTTTATTTATTTTTGACTTCTGACACCATGTAGAAACATCATTGTTGAAGACGTAAAGCAAAGTGCTCCCTGCTTATTATTTCAGTTTACACTTCTCTAGTACTATGTTTACAATGTTACTACACAGCACAATTATTATTCAGCGCTTTCAGCGTGATAGACTAAAGTTTGCACATTTAACAAAGACCTATCGACTAACATAGATTTTAAAACTACATTGGAGTCTACTAAAGATAAGGAACGCTTCATCCAAAACGAACCGGATTACTGGAAATCTAAAACGAAAAGAAACAAAAAACCAACCAAAATAATAAATGCCAAGTTAACGTAAACAAAGGAACAATACTTAACCGTTGAGAACCAATTTATGCCCCAAAATCCGATTGATTTTAATATTTTTTTTTTCCTATGATGGAAAAAAAAACACAAAAAAAACGCGACACGTCTGTCTAAGGCTACTGTTCCGACCCGAAAAAAAATTGTCATACAATTAGGGATATTTCTCCACAAAAATTATTAATAAATCCGTATCTATTTGCGTTTGCGCGTCCGAATCCATTTTTTGTTTTGACATTCGAAATTTGAATTAAGGGTCAGTAAAACAACAGAACCGATGGTGAATTACCGGAAGAACGAAACAAAAGCAAATTGAATTGAATCACTTTCTTCGTTTCGTTTGTCTATATAATTGCTCTCATATGCTTTCATACAATCAATTCATTCGTTCCGTTTCGTTTTCGTTTCGTTTTCGTCTATATAACTAGCCCTTAACAATCATAAAGAATAGAAACATGAGCAACCAAACGATTTGCTTTCTGTCGAACAGTCAAGAAGCTCTCAAAGCTCACAGCAATAATTGCTTCAGATCAAAAATGATTTTACGATAACGAATTGTTGGGAGAATTGTTGAGAAAGCAGAACTGCAAGGTAAGCTATGCGACTATTTATCTCTATGATTAGCGTCAATGATACTCTGGAATAAATAAGAGCTAAGTTTTGTGGAAGACACATACAAATTCCGCTTTGAAGAGAAGGAGACCTCCGCGGGCTTCCGTCCAAAATACTTCGCTGCAACAACCTAGGAACATTTTTTATTGATTGGAACATGCTTATACCTTGCCTCCCTTCGACGCGATTAATTTTTTAATGTTACAAAATTGTGAATTTTTGCCTTTACTGCAACCTTCATGGACACAGTAAGTTGAACCAAACTAAATTATCCATCATTCACACTTCATTTTGAGATTGAAGTTACCCAATCGGCTTGAAACACGTTTTCTTTTGTTTGAAGATTCTAATCTTAAATGTATTGTCGAGGAAAGTTTGAATATTAGTGAAATGCAGCTGCTTTACTTAATGTCTTAATAATTACGTCATATAAAAACAACTGTTTACTTTGAAATGTTTTACCCATTTTCGGAACAATTATTATTCCATATAAATGAAATTAAATCATATTTATACTTGTTGACCTTCTTAATAATTTCTATATTCTTTATTTACTAAAAGAAATCTACCTTAAGATTCAAGAATCTTAAAATTTATTTATTGATTCTTTTAATTAGCATGTTAAAGGTAAATTTTACTGTTACACAAATTAAACCAATTCTTTCGATTTTTTCCTTTTGTATATAGTATTTTGTTATATACTCGTACATATGTAGTTGGATTATCTAGACAAGCAGACAAGTTTTTATTATTTGATGACGACTAATTAATAAAGGCTTTATAAAATATTTTTTTATTGTCCATACTCCATAAATAATTTGAAAACATTTTTTGGACATTTTTTATGGTATGACAAACATCCGGTACCATTTTTACCACGTTCCTCTGATACATAATACTCGGTGGTAAGTTTTTCTTTACGGGACGCCGATGGTGTTAATATAAATTGTACTAAATCACCCAGCACCCCATTATGTTCACCAATTGGATTGTCTGATATTTCACAAATCATTTTCAGTAGACAATTACGCCCCGAATAACCATAACTTCGTAATCTTTCTTTAATTAGACGATAAATTGATTTACGATTAATTAAATTTCGTTTTTCTGGCCATATTTGCGCCGTACCATTTATCCATGGTGGAACATTATTTGTGATGGCCGATGGTAGTACATAATTTGCTTCAAATGTAAATGAGACGAACACGCTTCGTGATTCAAGATCGAGTGGGACGGCTAGCGCAACGATGTACTGTAATTTAATTTGTAATTTGTTAACAAAATTGATAAAATTATTATTGGTCCAATATACTTACACCCATCGAACTAAAGACCGGAAATTGTAAATAGCGTTTTTGAATATGTTTGCCATCGATAATATTAACACAAGACAAATATGTACAATAAAGTATTATTATTAGCAAAGTAGAAGTAAATTTCCATAAATGCAACATTTCTCTAGTGCATCTCAAACGTAACTGAACTGGAATTTATGTATTTTTTATCAAAAATGTGTGTTGCACATGCAATAATTAGCATGTATTTTATTAACATGAAAATCCATTCTTCGATTGGAAAAACAAAAGAACTCGACGAAATAGACCATAATTATACTATTGTATAATGTGTACATTTGTACTAAAATACTCGGGCTAACGACTCCCTTGAATAAAATGCTTTACTGTTAAATATGGGATTAAAGAAAAACTGGGTACCGCTGAAATTACACCGAAGTCCCGCCAATGTATACGGATGCAAGATTTATTTTATCAAAAGCATGTTTTGCGTAGAATTCATTACTCTCAAAGAAATTCGACGACCTAAAAGTGAAGATCAAGTCCCAAGGATATTCGTTACGTTACTTTACAGTGGAGGCGAACTCAACCATCACCGCGTGTTGGTATTCTTCTTAGCTCGCAGGTGGAAAAGGATGTCTTGGATTTCTAAGCGACCGTTAATCAAATGTATAAGCTGCACTTGCGCACGACATTAGCCAACCAGTCAACTAACCAACGATAAAAACTCATTTTAAAATGATTTGGACCATCCGATGGGATTTTAAATCTAGCGCTTGGAAAAAACAGTCCGAGTTTTGTGAAAATATAGGTCCATAAATTACGATCGATAAAGGTGAGAGCATAATTTAATTTGGGACCGCGAAAATGCTAGCATATTCTTTTAACTGCAGAAGATCCGTTTATAAATATGAACTCACACACATAAGACTTCCCGAATTCAAACCGTTATTTGAAATTAGAAAATTAAATTTATTTTAAAGAGAAACTAATTTTGTTCGCGCTTCAGCACAAAATTAAAACAACCAAAAATGATTCACATGTGTTATTCATGAACCTGTATCACCATTAATATATTTTTTCTTTCTTTCTTTCTTTCTTTTGCTATAAATTTATGCGTTCGGTTTTATGTAATATAAAATTCCCATCCAGAGATGGCATTAGTTTAAATTAAAAGAAAACAATATTTATATGAATAATTCAGTCACAGATGACGTTATCGAATAATAATATTATGTGCAACAATTTCAAATAATATCCGTTAGTTTATCTTCAGTACGATGGGCGTAATACTATTCGCCTTCTTACAAATTTTGCTCTTCGTCTTTTGACTGGTTCAAAACTCATCTCATAAAATCGAATTACATATGCCGTTATGCGACATCACTGACTCATACGACGATATTTTGTTCATTAAATCGATTTCATGATTATCACTTCCGGCCATTGTTAACAAAAACATTATCAAATTTTACCGGTGGATCCTTACATTCTGATTGAATCTGGTCAATTACCTCCTTACCAAATACCTTAGGGACCCATATTGGCCAACTTTCAACATTCCCCAACATTAGGTCGGTTGGATTTTGGCTATGCTTTATATATCGGAATTGTTTCAGTGTTGTTTCTCTTAAGATTTTACTAACTCGGTTAGCTAAAAATGGTTTCAACTCGTTAATCGGTTTCCTTAATCAGTGTAATAGTGGTAAAATTCTAATTGGTTTCGTCTCAAATATTGGTGTTCCTTTAACATTGGAAATCAGTTTACAACCGAGTTCTACTGCGCATAAATCCAATCTTGAAATTTTAACCAATTTAATGGGTGTTACTTTACTCCTGGCACATAACAAGCTACACTACATTGCCCCTCAGTACACACTCGCTGTAAGTTACCACTGTCAGCCAATAATCACGAGTTGGTTCCCTTGGATCGCTTCTCCACAATAATCTCTGTAAGTCCCAATGAATCGGTTGTATTTCCACTTGACGGAACATTTTACATAGATCTGCAGAAACAGCAATTCCACCGGTTCCAAAATTCATATTAATATCTAGGAAATCCTTTTGAAGACGTGGTCCGGTAGTGAAGATGTGGTCCGGTTAACCCTAAATCTACGGTCAACCAAAACCACGTCATGTGGTATATAATTATGTAACTCTATCGGATCCAATGTAGTTGTAGTCGCATATGATTCAAAACTTCATACGCTTCATACTCAAAACTTCTCTCTTCATACATTTGCAACTATGTACTTATATCCTTTAGTTTTTGCTAATTTCCCATGAAAACCGCTTATACCATTTTTCACTGTCTTCAGGATCTCAGCGTAGGTGATTTTTCCATTTTTTTAACTACAGCTACCCCATCAGGGCGCGCTGGTTTCGTTGTCCTTCGCCGTCGGGCTGTAACTTTTGTCCATTGAGATTCTCCTGGTTTCTCTTCGGGGTTATTGCCATCTCTTTTGCGTTGCTTTGGTGTCTGTTCCCCCTGCTCTCCATAATTTCCTCTGGTAGTTGGAGTCTCCATGACAATATTCGTCACGCTTTCAGCTTGGCCTGTTTTACCACTCTTTGTTTTTTTAGAAGATGTGTGATCTTCAATTTGCTCTTCGACGCTCCCCTCGTTCGCTTGTTATTTCTGGCGTCTAGCGGAGTTTTCTCTGCCTAAGTTTGTGTGGTCCGTATGACTTCATCATGCCACTATTCTGCTTAGTTGGATTTTACCCCTCCTTTGCCACTTCATCATACAACTTCTTAATGTTGCGCACCAGATCCTTTATTGTATGGCATACATTGTTTCTAACTTTATCGTACTCAATTAGCAACTGATTTTTTTCCCGAGGATGGTAAATACGTCATCTGCTTTCCCAGTTGTCAGTCCTCCCACAATCTGGACTTGCGTTACATCTAATGTACTGTTAAGTTCCAATATCACCTGGTTGCTCGCACGGTAAATGGATCGTGTGCCGAGTGGCCTGGAAATCCTTGAAGTACTGGAAAACCTAGAAGGTGATGGGTGCATAGAGTCTTTTGACTGATTACCAACCCTTGGGGTAGGTTTACCGCAGGTCAACTCAAATTTGCAATTTGTGTGTGTGGGTGTGTATGTGTTTTTTTTATAAGGAGGGTGGAAATACATCATGGACGATGTAGGGGATAACATAGCTATCCACCACAACGGTGTGGGACTCCTACCCACTAAAACACCTCCTGCAGCCTTTCCCCTCCGGAACGACCGCTAGGTATTACTTCGAAAGGGAAGGAGTCTGTACTAATTGTACGATCACATCTCCCACGCAACTGAAGGGTGCGAGTTACCTTGCTTGGCGACGTTGGCGTTTTAACCTTTTGCTACAGCATTCCTTGCTTCTCGGGACGCTAGCATCACTTCAACTACGTTCCAAGGAGGAAGGGGGTAATATCAAATTGATCGAGGACTCCAGCAAGCACTTCCCTATTTCCCTGGAACCGTGCGCATACAAAAAACATATGTTCAGCATCTTCTGCGAAATCTCTACAGGATGGAAAATACGGTGAATCATCATGCCCAAAACGATAAAGGTATGATCGAAAGCATCCGTGACCTGTTAAGAGCTGTGTTAGGTAAAAGTCAACCTCGCCATGCTTACGATTTATCAACGGGCCTATTTCAGGAATTAGTCGTCGGGTCCAACGGCCCTTCTCCGAATGGTTCCAACGCTGTTGCCAATCGATAAGAATATCCCCCGGTACATTCTTGTGTTGTTCGTTCGCACCACTGGTCCATCCGGTGTTCCTCCATGGCTATTATTGTATAACTTTGGCCGTTTCGCTGCTAGCAGATCAATTAGGCACATTCCCGCAATGACGCAGGCTGCTTCGTCCGAAAGGGTTCTGAACGCACTAACGGAGTTAGAACTACGACGAGAAGATGGCACCTGCAGCGCTTGAGCCCATATAGGGGACGCATATGCATTATAGATGTTACGACACCAAATAATAATCTGTGTCGTCCTTGGCTAGGTCCGCCGACATTCGGCATTATACGAGAGAGAGCCTTGCTAGCTCTAGCTGATTTTTCACTGACATATTTTATGTGCTCCTTGAACGACAACCTTGCATCGATTTGTATCCCTAGAAATTGTTTCCAGGACCTTTCTGCTGGTTATAAGCACCGCTTCCGTTTTTTGTTCCGCCGATTGCAACCCAACTGAGTCAAGCCATTGTTGGATTATATCCACATAGTATCCCTACAAACGTTTTCCAGCTCTTCCTTGTACTTTGAAAGAATAGATCCCTGGGGGACTCCGCATGTAACTGTGTACTCCTTGCACCCTTCATTCATGTGGTACTGCAAAGTGCGGTTTTTAAAACAGCTTGCGATTACACGCTTGATGTAGCAAGGCACATTCCTGATATTAACGATGTTCATAATATGTTCCCATCTTGATGTATTAAACGCATTTTTAATATCTAGCGTAACAATAGCGCAGTATTTTTTACGGCCCCCTTTAAATCTGTTACCCCTGATGGCGTCTTCTGCCAGCCTGGTAATGAGCTGAATAGCATAAATATAGTTCAGCGCGCTTTGCGGAACCCATATTGGTTATGGGCAAGGTCTCCAGATGATACGATAGCTTCTTCTAACCGATTACCGAGCAGCCTTTCAAGTAATTTCCCCACTCGATCTAACAGACAGATTGGGCGAAATGATGAAGGATCTTCCGAATGTGCTTTACCCTTTGGGATCAGTATCAGCATCTGCTTCTTCCAAATATCTGGGAATGTTCCTTCTCTTAGGCAAGAGTTATACACCTCCAGGAACTTTTCGGGTTTTTCTAGAATCGCAACCTTTAAGGGAACATTTGGTATATAGTTCGGTCCTGGCGCTTTCTTGTTGGGAATTCTCCTTGAGGCGGACATTAGCTCATCAATCGTGAATAGTGGTACGTCATCCGCTTCAATGCCACTCGAGTGAATAGTCACTGGTTTGCGAGGAAACAAGGAAGATACTATATTATCCATCAAAATAGGGCATGTTGGTGCTGCACCTCTTGCAAGCTTGGCCATTACCATCTTGTAGGGTCTACCCGATGGGTCATCCTCAACCTCATCACAGAGGGACTTCCAGCATCGTCGCTTGCTTTGTTTAATGGCCACCTTCAGCGCACCCCGTGCTTCCCTGTATATCTGTTGTAAACTGAAAGAGGAGCTGGTGTTTATACCCCGCTTGGAAACGCGCCTAGCACGATTGCACTTTCGCCGGAGAAATGCAATTTCCTCATTCCACCAGTAGGCCGGTGGGCGTCTTGGATTTAACCTTCTTTTAGGGATTGTAACGTTACATGCACTGGTAATGCTGCCTACTAACTGGGATGCCTTGGTGTTAGCGGTGTCTGTCAGGTTAGAGTCACGGAGCATAAATCTGAAGATGGCCTCATCGAAAGCGTTTGTCTTCCATCCCGCAATTTGTATACCATTACTTGGGTGTATTCCATGGAGTTCATACAGGGTGGCCTGATGGTCACTGTGCGTGTAAAAGTCGCAAACCTCCCAAGTTATTCCTCTCCTCCAGAGAGATTCACTAACAAACGTTAGGTCTATAATAGAACCAGCATTACCCCTGCTGAATGTATATGCGGAGCCGGTGTTGCACAAGACAACATTCAGAACTGAAAAAGCCTCCAGAAGGGCTTGACCTCTTCTATTTGTTTGAGCGCTACCCCACTCCGTAGCCCACGCGTTGAAGTCTCCCGAAATTACTGTGGGACTATGATCTCTTGCCTCCAGAACCAAGCAATCTAAGAAGTGGATGAATTGCTCGATTGGCTCATTTGGAGGGGCATAACAACTGAAGATATGTATTCCATTAATTTTTGCTCGAACGTATCCGAAGAAACTCTGCGGGCTTTCTTGAATGACCAAGCCAGCGCATGCCCAGATTTCTGCCTTGCTACTATGGTCACTCACCCATGCCGCATCATCCAAATTTTTGTACTGTTCACATAGTACTGCGACGTCTAGCTTCAATTCGTGTATAGTCTGCCACAGGAGGTCCTGGGCAGCCTCACAGTGATTTAAGTTTAGCTGAAGTGTCTGTGTGTGTGTATTTTTGTTTTGTGGCGAAGGGGGAACCTTCGATAGGCTTCACATGCGGACCATTACCCAACATGTGAGAGTGTCGGATTCTTACCGACCAAACCCTAACCCCCGATAAACTATACCGTTCGGCCCCGTGGAACTACCGTTAGGTATAACTTCACGAGGCAGGCTCAGCCTAGTCTGCCTCCAACTTGGCTAGAATTAGCATCTCGCTACATTTCTGCATCTTTCGACACGTCTCAATTCCTTCATAATCAGTGATACAGTCACGCTTACTGCATTCCATCCTTCTTCAGACTCTAGCATAAATTCCAGGATGTTATCTGGTGTTAGCTGTAAGCCAAGTGCAACGATGTGTCTTCTATCCTCGATGAATCGTGGGCACTGAAATATCACATGCTCCGCGGTCTCCAGCGTTTCCATGCACGTAGGACAATCAGGTGAGTCCTCGATTTTGAACCTACACAGGTATGCTTTGAAGCAACCATGATCGGTGAGGAACTGGGTTAGGTGATAATCCACTTCTCCATGCCTTCTGTTCACCCATGTCTCTATCGATGGAATCAGGCGGTGTGTCCATCTGCCTTTGGTCGAGTCATCCCATCTTCCCTGCCAAGAAGTCATAGTCTCAAACCGTGCTATCCTGCTGCGGTTCTCTTCTTTTCTTCTCTGCTCACGTTACAGATACATGATTTGGCGCTCCTTAGCCAGCATATCAATAGGGGGCATCCCCGCAAGAACACAGGCAGCATCATCGGATACCGTTCGGTATGCGCACAACACTCTTGCCACTCTTCTCCTATAGGTCATCTTCTCCAATGAGTTGGCCCAAATTGGTGCGCTATACAATACTATTGATGTTACGACGTAGCAAGCAGAATTCTTCGGCTCAAGCGCGCTTCACTTGTATTCGGAATTATTCGTACCAATGCCGCGTTCACTCTGCTTCCTTTCTCACTGGAGGTAATGAGATGTGTCTCGTACGACAGTCTGGAATCAATCGTTACCCCAGATACCTAATGAATGGCTGACTGACTATTTTTTGGGCACCAACCTCTAAAGTTATGGTCTTCATTATTTTTCTGCCAGTGAATAGGACAGCTTCGGTCTTATGTACCGCTAGCTGCAGACCAGTCGTTACTAACCACTGCTGAATGAGTCGGACCGTCCTGTTGCAGATTTTCACGATTTCCTCCCTGTTGTTTTGCGACAACCACAACCGCGATGTCGTCCGCAAAACCGACCACCCGAGCTTCAATTGGTATGGGGAGTCGAAGCACACCATCGTACATCACATTCCAGAGTGTTGGGCCTAGCACTGATCCTTGAGGGTCTCCACCGGTTACCTTGAATATTTTCGTCCCATCTTCGGTCTTATACTTCAGGATCCTCTGGTTGAAGTAGCTCGCAACTACTCTCAATAGGTAGGTCGGTACTTCAATCTGGGTTAGTGCATTAAATATGCAGCTCCAATTGGCCGTGTTGAAAGCATTCTACACGTCCAGAGTCACTACAGCACAGTACTGTTTCCTACCATGCAACCACCTGGAACCAGCTATTGCCCCCTGCACCGTATCTACCACGAACTTAATCGCATCCACCGTCGAGCGCGACTTCGGAAGCCGTATTGATATTCTACCAGGTCACCAGCTGCAACGATAGCTTGCAACCGATCACAAACAATCCTCTCTAACATCTTACCTGCAGTGTCCAACAAGCAGATTGAGCGATAGGAGGACGGCTCTCCTGGTGGTTATTGTCTCCTTTCGGCAACAATACTAGCCTTTGTTCCTTCCACTTACTACGGTAGATTCCTTCTACTAAGCATCCAGTGTATACCTCAGTGAAGATGTTTAGGTACGCCTGGACAGCCGACTTCAATGCTATGTTCGGAACGTTGTCCGGGCCAGGAATTTTATTGTTCCCTACTCTGGAACATGCCTTTAGAACTTCCTCCTCGATGACTGGTGGAACACCATCCTCTTGATTCCCCAATATCTTATTCTGGTTGTTGCGGAAACAAGTGATTCACTATGTTGCACAAAATTACCGGACATGTGGGAGTAACAGTGCTATTACTTCTGAATTTTTTCATCATTGATCTGTATGGTCTACCCCAGGAGTCGTGGTCGACTTATTCGCAAAACTCACGAAAACACTTCCGTTTGCTTAGTTTGATGGCACGCTTGAGTTCCAGCCTAGCTCCACGATACCGTTTCCGCGGAACAGGATCTTCGAAACGCCTGGTTCTTTGGTATTGTCTCCTTGCCCTGTGACATTTCCTTCTTAAGTCTGAAATCTCGGTCTTGAGTGGCTTTATTATTCGCGGTTCTACATAGCACGGTGTCCTGCATCATAAACAGAAAGATGTCCTTGTTAAACACCTTAGCCCTCCAACCAATTGGTTCCCTTTTATATCCAACTGAGTTTCTTTGTGGACTCCTATCTAGCAGTTTGTACACAATAGCTTGGTGGTCTCTATAGATCACTAACTCTCCATTCTACACATCTGGCGGCAAGACAATTGCTCATGAACGTGAGGTCAATTATCGAGCTTGCATTGCCCCTATGAAAGGTTGGTACATTTCCTTTATTCACCAATACCAACGGTAAGCACGCGAGAGCTTCCAACAAAGCATTACCTCTACTATTTGTTTCTTTGCTTCCCCACTCGATGGCCCATGCGTTAAAATCACCAGCTATCAGTAACCGTGTTCGACTCCGCGCTTCATTCGTTAGTTGATCCAGGAAAGTTTTGAACTCCTCCATTGATGAATTAGGATGAGCGTAGCAGCTATAAAAGTGGATACCGTTAGCCATGGCTCTAACAAAGCTGGAAGCAGAGCCACCACCAACTTCCTGTAGGGGGTGGTTACCACACAGCAGCCGGGTTCAATATGTCCGAGGCCCAAGTTCTTCTATCAAGGTTTCGGTATTGTTCGCATACCGTTACAATATCTGCTTCAACAGTTCAAGGTTTATTTGGACTATTTTCATTTCCTCTGCTCTACTCGCATCGCGTTCTGGTACGCTGGACATTTCGAACTACCAGTCACGTGTTTGCTACTTCCAATGGCCTTTTCGTCACAGAGCATACATTTCGGCTCTTTTAGGCATGTTTTAGCAACATGTCCCTCCTCACCACATCTCCAGCAGAGCATTGATCTGTCAGTTCCGCTTTTACAGCTTGATGCCCGATGACCATAGCCGTGGCATTTAAAACATCTAGTCAGCTCTATTTTCTCCCGGATCCGGCAGGAGACCCAAACCGATTCTCACTTTGCCTGCTTCAATCAATTTTTCAGCCACACTTCTTTGGAGACTAATTCCTGCAGTCTGAGTTCCTCGGTAAGCTTTTGCAATTGATTTGACAGTCCACAACCCTTTTACGCCTTCAAACTGTGCTTCCAGAGCGTCACTCACTTCCTGGGAAGTGGTAACCCCGTAGATGTCCTTGATCACCAGTAGTACTTCTTGGGCCATAGTTTCAACCTTAGCCTGCTGCCCAATTGCTGTTTCTAGCAGATCTCGGAATATTGAGGATTGCGTGCGATCTCC
This sequence comes from Tipula vernalis, assembly GCA_958295665.1. Taxonomy (NCBI): domain Eukaryota; kingdom Metazoa; phylum Arthropoda; class Insecta; order Diptera; family Tipulidae; genus Tipula; species Tipula vernalis. The sequence continues at coordinate 122,099,586 of OY282559.1, forward strand.
CGTATTTTGTAGCTCCAACAAAAGGTCTCCATTCAAAGTTTGGCGTACGTTCGACACCTTTTCACCCTGGCTATTCAGTGTCTGGTCGTCTTTTAATTTCCGAAGCAGCTCAGCTAATTCAATTTCCGCACTCTTCTTGTTTAGCAACACATCCGGTCGGACCCGCTTCCTACGTAGCCGACGTCTTCTTTTACCTTCCACTTTCTGCCACCCCTCTTCCGAGCCCATTGATTTTTTCATCATTTGATTTGCACTGGAGATGCTCATTTTTCGGTATCCAGTGTACCGAAAGCAGTATTTTTGTTTTTCCCTTCATTTTTCGTCCGAATTATACTAACCAGCTTTTTAACTTCACCATGAATATTGTTCCTCGGTTTCTCGAACTCTGAGAGTTCCATGATTATAGTTCCTAGACTAGCTAGCAGAGCCTCCTTGCCCGTATCCGTGCTCCTCTCGACATTTCCTACTAACAGGGACGTAAGTGACAGCGATCGCTCGATTTTGCTACTTGGCGTCATCCTTGTCGGAGATCTCCGAATTTTACCACTCCTTTTGAAGACGTCAGCGAGTTTAACCTCTTCGCCCGTATTAATGAGCCTTGTAGCATTATATATTACCTCGGCCAAGTGACCCACCGAAGCAACATTGCAGTAACTGGATCTCGACGGCTGGGAGCCTGCTTGCCCACTCCCTAAAACCGCCGGTACTGCGGTTCCGAGCCCCTGCACCGTAACACAAACTTCTTTCTCACATACCATTGAGTACAATTTTCGGGTGTACCTACCCTAGCATTTCATACCTACTGCCAGGTGGTAGAGTGTAGCCGCTCCTCCTGGAGAACAGACGCTGACCAGAGAGCCGCCCACTGTGAGCAGACGCTTCTGGATTTTTGAGAGGTTATGCCACCTCACTTGGACCTGGGAGCCGCCCAATATGGGTCAGACGCTCCCAGAGTTTTAACTAAGTAGGGCCCACGGGATTGTCACACCCGTTGCCACTACATCTGAGGAGCGCCCCCGCGGGCTTGTTGTAGATTCCAAGATACATTAATAAATAATGTGACTTGTAATGAAAAATTTAAAATCCAAAAAAACTTTAAGTTGCAACGAAATCTAATATAAACAAAGACTGGTGTCTCTCACTCAACACTCGAGTTGTCTATAAAACGGCATGGTCAGTAAGGGACACCATTCGAGTGGAAAGGTCTAAGTTGTCGAATTAACTGTATCTTGCATGAGTGAAACTTCCGGAAATCATGGGGTGATAAAAATCGCAAAAATATCAAATAACATTTAGCAATCAAGCTACATGCCTGCCTAGATTTTAAGATTAAGATCGAGCAATGTGAAGTTTAATATGGAGTCTCTCGACAGCACCTCTGCTCTGTAAGGCCAAATTTAGCCAGAGAAACTCCTCTTTGGAGCATTGCTTTTGAAAATAAACCTAAATAGTTTCGTATCAAGGTACAAATTTGCGTACTAATTTAACAAATGTATTTTTTTAACAAATTATGGGCATCCGGATTAAATTCTTTTAAAGTGATTTAATATGAATTTCTCGAAACCGGATTTTGACTCGAGTAAAATAAATTTGTCGCCTCTTTAATATCACCTCCCCATATAAATAAGTATACGTCCAGAATAACATTACATATTTAAAAAAAAAAAAAAACGCGTAAGTACACACAATATCTAATTGAATAAGTAAATATTTTTACTCGACGACATAACCGCTCATCATCTTAATACACACACCTAAAAAAAATTTCTAACATCAAGAATAAAAATAAAAAATTTAAATCAAGTCTGGTTTAAATCACATAAGCATGATAAAAGTTAAGCTTCTTGTGATACATTTTCTTGTGATATTAAATATTTTGTCGCCCAGTTACCAAAGTAATCATCGTCAGCGTCGATTTTTTCTTGTGCCACCACAAGACCCGACCCGATATCAATTTATCGTCGGCCTTGGTTTACCGATCGATATAGAGGATCAGCAGATTATTACGGGATACGCATTACGTATGCAAGGTATTATTCCATATGAAATTGAACATTTGTATCCGGATTATTTTACATTTGATGATCGCAGTCGAAATAAAAGAAAAGCGACAACGGCTAATGCCAGTGATGCTAGTGAAATGAAAAGTGTTCGACGAAAAGTAGTTAATAGGTACGATGGTCGTCAATATGACAATGAAATTAAATATTCACGGTGGAGAATTTATCGTGTGATCGAAGAAATTCTGAATCGTCGGAATATGGATGGTAAACAATGTTTAATGCGAACTATATGTGAGGTGTCGATGATGAAAGTAACATATGAATCAGGATTATTAGGAGAACTGGTAAATATTATACTGACGTAAGTTTATAATATGTGCCTAGTTAGGTAATAGTTGTGTTATGTTTTAGAATAGTTTTTGTTTTTATATAACAGACCATCTTCTTCTTCAGAGCCAACAGAATACGCTGAGCATATGGAGTATTATGCGGCCGAAGATGTAGGACGGAAGAAGGAACAGGAATGCGCCCAAATTTATGGTACATGTAAAGTGAGCCTGACGGATATGTTTTCAGAGATACTGCAAGTTATATTCTAAAATTTGTAAACACGGAGGTACAATAAAATAAATATAAGCTTTTTGAAAAACTGTTTACAAAATTTTTATTTGTCACGAAATTGCTATATACAACTCAATTATATTTACTCTACTTGTCGATCAAGCCGCTAGCGGGCCATCATAATTTGATGAATTCTAGAAAATATATCCGATAGAGAAGCTGAACACTCTGAATATAAATTTGAACATATTTTTCCAGACTTCCCATTTAGTTCGGCTTGATGATAGTCATGCAGTGATTCATCGTATACTCGATCGGTGGTGCTCGACGGTCTATAAAAAAATTTGCGATTAATCGTTTTTTACATACATATATATCTGTTGCAATTTGTACGCGGACTTACATTAAAAGCACATTAATTAGTTCACCCAATATTCCAGATTCATAGGTAATTTTCGTTTCTGACAGCTCACAAATCGTTTTCAGCAAACATTTATGCCCTTCCATTGCGTTGTAGGATAATAATCCTTCAATTGTTTTGTACACCGATAATCGCGAATTTTGTAATCCACTATCATCAGTCGTTTCACCATTATCACTACTTATTTTAGGCCGGTCTGTTATTATATTATTCACAATATTTTCATCCGTGTGTCGATCAATTTCTACAGGTGTAACTACATAACGTTCCACATTCACTTGATTCACTGGATCATAGTACGTTTTATAATTTTCACTATTACTACTACTACTACTACTAATAACACTATTGTCCGGGAGGCTTCGTTCAAATTTCCGTGAATCGTTAAACCAAAAGAAATCCGGTTTTAGTTGATCGACACATGTTGGTAGAAAATACTGGCCCTTAATTACAAAACCAATTGTAACTGAATGATCTGATAATACAACTGGTACACCGAATCCGACAATAAGTTGATGGCGTGTTGGAGCGGTTGGAGGCACAATTAACCAGGGCACAAAACTTCTGCGCATTCGGCATGGATAAGTATAATCGGCACATGTGTACTTATACCAAAATACCAGTAAAACTATAAATTTGAATATATCCAGACACCGTAAATTCTTCATGTTCGATTAGTGACGGTTCGAGGTAAACTTGAAGGCAATTAGAATAGAATATAATTTTGTTATTACGTTTTGCTTGTACATACGCTTGCAATACAACAGTTAATTGTTGTACAATTTACCTTTTGTTTGCTTTTAAGATTATCGTGAACAGCAATATCGCGTATTGTTAGTACATACGAGATCTTCGGTGGGTAATGACCTATTTTCCAGTTGGTTTCATTTTGTTTATAAAAAAATACTGTACTTGTTGATCTTTATTAATAATCGTTATACAATAGGTATAGGCTGTTTTTTTTTAACCCGATAATTGAATCATAATGAAACAATCCAAAAATTGATTTATTGATATAAAAGAAAGCATGAACAAATCATTAAAGTCTCAACGATTTAAATTCTATTGTCATGGTAGATTGAGATTATTTTGCATTGCAATTATAGAGATGCGAGTCTTAACATCTCGAAAACTCTGACAAGAGGTTTGGTTTTAAGCCTAGTACGCAGTTAACTGGTCTTCAAATAAAATAAGATAAACCGGAAGTGAAAAAATTGTTTGTCGATTTTCGTAAAATTTTAGAACGATAACTTCTTTAAATTTAGATTCACTTTTATCGAACATGAAGCCCGGTACGCTGCTGAAGAGAAATGAAATTTCTCATATAAAAATGACACATGTGAAACAAAGTAAATAAAAACAAGGGTGGTGACGCTCCTAAAGCGTCACTCACCAGCGATAGTCCGTATTGATTTTCGAGGACCTCAGCCCTCTTTCCGCTGTGGGACTCTCGATGAGTGGTCCATCGGATGGGAAGCTCCGTTTGGTACTTGAGAAATTAGTTCTCAACTCCGACATGGCCACCTCAGGAGATGAGGACTCGGCCCCCGTAAGTGGAGGTATCTCCTCTGTGAAAGCAGGGGGGGCATGGCGGGGAGGACCCGTAAGGTAAGGTCAACACCACTGACAAACCTGTAGCGGCTCCTCGCGTGAAAATGTGTAGAGCCGCGAAAAAGCGGTATAAGAGGCTTCTTGCTGAGGGCAAAACGCCCGGAAGCTAGACAAGGCTTCTGGCGATGCGGCCACAAAGGGAGACTTGTGCTCCCACTGAGGCCATACCTTCGAAGAGAATCAGTTCGAATGAGGGTACTCCATCGGCACATAAAAGGCCAGGGGGGAAGAATCTGTCCCGGCGGTCTCGGGTTCTGTGGTCCAGTCTGGAGTTACCTTCAGGCAGGCCATGAAGTTGGAGATCGTTTGGATCTTTCCCTCTGCTTTTACTGATGTTGTCCTTACTGGAAAACAGCTTAAGGCTGTACAGGAGGGCATCCTAGATAAGGTGCTAGAGCAAGACGCCAAGGATCTGAAACCTAAGTTCTTTGGCAGTCAGCTTCGGCCTGGTTGGCTGGTAGTAGCCTGCGCTGACCGGGCCACTGTTTAGTGGCTCAGGGATGCCATAGGAACTATCAAGCCATGGGAGGGTGCACAGCTGATCGTGGCCGAGGCAGAAAACCTGCCTCGAGCCAGGATTTTGTTCGGCACCTTCCGAAATAGTGCTGAATTTCCCACGGAGAAGCTTTTTGGATTTATCAAAAGCTAAAACGACAGCATGCAGGTGATAAACTGAGAGTGATTAGGAGAGAGGCGAAAAGCTCTTCGGCCTTTTGCACCTTCTCTATGGACCACTCTTCAGTTGAGAAGCTCGAGCGGGTTGGCTTTAAAGTCAACTATAAGTTTGGGAATGTCCAACTGCATCCCAAGGGTGGTCAGGGTGGTGCCAGTGGCTTCTGTGGGTTGGACCAATATGGTCAAGCCTGTGGAGGCTACTGGGAAAGAGAGAGGAAGGCGTCAGGGGTTCCACGGGGGAAGGCCTCGCAAGGGCTCCTCCCGTGCAAGCCACTGGTGAGGCCTGGAAGCTCTCAGGCAGCGGGGCTAGCAGAACGGATATGGAGTACATTAGTCAGCCATCGGCCAGACAAAAAAGCATGTGGGTGGTGGCGGTGCGGAAAAGGAGGCTGATCAGGGCCATCGGAAAAATGAAGGCATACATCGCCTGCCTACAGTCCTTTGTCGTAGGTTTATCTGCCATAACATTGGCATGGCTCTAATCCAGGAGACATGGGTGACAGGTAACCAAATTAGAGGTATACCAAATCAAGTGGGTAAGTTAATTTATCATAATGGAACTGAGAGTTCAAGAGCGGCTATTTTGGCAAGTTCGCAAATTAATTTTATTCCCATTTCAGATTTCATCTCCAGGGACTTGGTTGCAGTAATGGTGGAGGTTCTGGGTGAAAGTGGCAAACAGGAGGCTATAATGGCATCCGCCTACTTTCCTGGAGACTCAGAGTTAATACCTCCACTTGAAGTTAGGTTACCTGATAGGATGCGATGCAAACGCGCACCACATGGTGTGGGGTACCACGGACATTAATGACAGGGGTGAGTACCTTTTTGAATTTCTGATCTCAAATAATGTAGACATTGTCAACAGGGGAAGGAAACCTACTTTTATAAATGCGATTAGGCAAGAAATCCTAGATTTGACACTTCCTAGTCCGCATTTTAGCGACCTGGTCAAAAACTAGCATGTGTCTGAAGAGGCCTCATTATCGGATCACCTGCACATCAGATTCGATTTGGTGGCCGAGACCATGCAGCGGCAGAAAATTAGAATTCCAAAACTGACCGACTGGGACTCTTATAGAGTCTCACTCGAATCAGAAATGCCCTCAGTTGTGGGGAACATAGAGTCTCCGTAGGGTTTGGAGACCTGTTCAAACCAGCTGCATAATTCTATATATTTAGCTTACGAGAACAGCTGCCCGGTTAAGCGAAGAAAGTCCACAAAGATGGTCCCTTGGTGAAACGGGACGCTGGGTAAACTGAGGTAAAAATAGAGAAGATTATTCAACAAGGCTAAACGCACCGGTAAATGGGGTGAGTATAAGATGGCCTTGACGGAATATAATATCGAATTAAGAAGATAGAAGGAACCGGAAGGAAACCTTAGAGGTACTGTTAGAGACCCACTTTCCGAATTTGGTAGTGGTAGGAGCCCAAGAGAACCCGCATGATCCCTCAAGTGAGGTGCCCTATGTGCCTCACAGAAGGATCTCGAGTCTTTCTGGGAAAGTTTTCACACCCAGCAAGGTGCGACGAGCTATTGGGTCTTTCAAACCTTTCAAATCCGCTGGAGGGGATGGTATATTTCCAGCTTTACTTCAAAAAGGTATTGAGGAAATAATCCCCAGCTTGATTCAGATGTTTCGGGCCAGTTATGCTTTTAATTATATTCCGAAACTGTGGAGGAAGGTTAATTTGGTCTTTATAACTAAAGGGAGAGGGGAGAAGGGTCGTCCAGACACCCAGGCCAAGGCATATCGGCCAATTAGCCTCACATCGTTTCTATTGAAGACGATGGAAAAAATCCTGGACTATAAAATAAGAAGTGAGGTCTTTGGAAAAAATCCGCTGCATCGGGACCAGTTTGCCTAACAAACTGATAAATCCACTGTGATGGCCCTTAGCGGTCTAGTCACGAGGATTGAAAATGCGGTGACATATAAAGAAATAGCCCTTTGTGCCTTTGTGGACATTAAGGGGGCGTTTGATAATACCTTCTATGGATCGATAGAGAGAGCAGCAATGGAAAAAAGGGTTCCGCTTTCTACAATTAGGTGGATCCGTTCCATGCTGGAACATCGTGAGATTACTGACAGACTAGGTGGCGAGTCAGTAACCATCAGGGCCGCAAAGGGCTTTCCCCAAGGAGGCGTACTATCTCCTCTTTTGTGGTCATTGGTTACGTGCATGTCTTCCAAATTTTTAGAATTAACATCAGTTCAATTGTTGAGGTTAATATCGAGCGATTTTTTTCTTCTCTGATGGAGTATTCATTTAATAATTCTATTTCAGCATTCAGCCGTCTTTGCTGCTCTATCAGATTGTTTAATGATTCCATGGTGAGATTTGAATTATGCTTTACTAGTTTAATTGTGTTGTCTATTATGGTGGCATGACTCTTTATCAATGACTCTAATTGTTGCTCATAGTTGTTTATGGCTTCAAATTGTGCCTCATAATATCTTACCTCACGTTCTGTAAAGATCCCAAACATATCGCCTAGTACTAGGCCTATGATGTCTCCTAGGCCTCGTTTCGGTCGTTGTATCTCCTTGTTACTTGCTAATAATAATTCATTGTCCGCAATCAAATTGTTGTACTGCCATTAAATTTGTTGAAGAACTAGGTCACAATTTAACCCAGCTATATTCAAGCATGCCGCCTTTAATTCATATTATGTTTGCTTAAAGGTTTCAATTTCTTCCCAGTAATTGCTCACGTTGTAATAAACCACTAATATCCATTTCATAGCTACCACTTCGAGTTTACCTACTTCTTCAAAGTAAATCCCTGTGGAGTGATTGAAAGGGGTTATGTGTACGTTGGCTTGTACAAGTCCCAAAAAACAACAAATGGATAATGTGGCTAGCGCTAGATGATGAACGGTCCCGCTGTTCTTTACGCGTCTATGAGGCTGCCGCCTTAAAAATTGATTGTTCTTCTCCGGTGATTGCAATTCTCTAGGTTGACCTTGGTTTGCTTTCATGGGCATAATTTTCTGTAAGCTTTCTTCAATTGGAAACTTACACAATTTCACAATCGGTCGCTTATTGGTCGCTACCCGAACTAAATCATCTTTTCCAGCGTGTGCTTCCACAATTCTCCCTAGCTTCCATCGGGGGCAGGTTGTTGGTCGTCTTTTAATAATACCAGGTCGTTGATCATTAAGTTTGACTCGTTCTTAACGATATGCAGTTAATTTCTGCGGCTGGTAGCGCCTTGAGAGAATCTCCTATCAAGAAGAGAGAAGTTATTTCATAATATATGGCACCATCACAACATCATCATCTCAGCTAGCTGGAGAAATCATGACACAATGGTATATGTATTTGGGTAATTATTGTTAATATGTGTAAGATACAAATTGCGGTCGGCAATACATTTTACTTCATTTTTACACACACATCAATTCGTATACCGGATGATCAGTAACTTGCAAATTTTCGCAAGTTAAGTGGCTTCACTTGTACATGTATTAATGCAGCTACAATACTCCCTATCCGTAGCGATAGCGTCAATACACCGATGAATATTAACAAAAATGTGTAGCTAAAAATTACTTTAAAAAACTTACAAGGTTATGGTTTCTCTTTGGCGGGTCTTGTTGGAGAAATTCTGTTACGTAGGCTGGTTTAAATCGGTCGATTGAGATAGAAGTATTTTTACCTTTTATTTCTACAATAAAATTTTTACGAAGCTTTTTTATTACCTTATATGGACCTTCATATGGAGCAGTTAACCCGTCAAATCTTTATGAATAAAGATGTTGTCCTGTGAAGGGCTTCGTGAATTTTTGGGAACGAAGTTGCGCATCAACTCTTTAAGTTTTCCGACCAGTGACTTAGGATCAGTTGATGTCGCGGGCTCAGGATGTATTAAAAGATCACCAGGGGCCTTTGGTGTCTGTCCGTAGACAAGGTCCGCTGGAGTACATCCCAGGTCATCCTTGACCGAAGTTCTAATACCAAGGAGGATAAAGGGAAATTCAGAACTCCAATTCATGGTATTTTCTCGAGCATACAGAGAGGCTTTCAACTGGTAATGAAAACGTTCCACCATGCCATTACACTGAGAGAAATCGTATTATATTATTAAGAATATCTAATACTCAAATGCACAAAATAAAAATTTAACAATTTTCAAGTCTAAAATGCATCACATCAATATCTGTATGCACAAATGAAGACGAAATGCCAATTTTTCTACACAATCGTGCTTTTACAAATTGATTATTATATTCTCCATTTGACAGGATTCAAAAATACATAATTGAAGACTATTACGCCGTAGTAGAGTATTATCAATTTGAATTGGACACTTGTATGCTTCAAATGATAATTTTATCAATTTTATAAAATTATGCAGCATTTAGTCACGATTGAAGTAAAAAATTTGAAATTAAATTGAGAAAATTGGTTTTCTTGATTGGCCATTTTAATATAGTTTTGGTTTGAATCATTTATTCTCAAATAAATTCCATTGACAATTAATAATTTTAAAAAAACGTCACGAATTTTAGAAATTATGCAACATTATTCTTGTTTTTGCTAGACTGTTAGAATCAAGTTAAGAAAACTAATGTCTTTCAATATTTGGCGAATCATGTTTACGGCATTGCTACATAGCACAACTGTGAACGTTTTCCTAAAAACGTATTTCTATTTCATGATTAAATCATCATCAGTTTAGCCACAAATGAATAATATTTCTGGCCTAATTTATTTAGTTTTCCTTAATAATCATAAGTTTCTCAGTATACGCTTTGACAATTTATTATTCAACAAAACAATGACCAGAACTTTGAGTCTATAATGACGGGTTTTGTGTTGATACTAAATAGTGTATAAGGGTTCATTTAGAATTTTTGTTATTTAAATACCACGCAGTAACAATATTTTCCTTCTTAATAAATTATAAAGTTCCAAATAGCGTATATACCTCATACTGCAGCACCGTATATGCATTTACTCTTTATTAACCACTGTCAGATTGATTTGAAAAGTAGTATGATGTATGGTTACTGAAATGAATTGAAGGTTTTAGGAGCAACTGAGCGTTAGGATTTTGTAACATCACTTTTTTTCGATATTCGACCAATTATTGAATGCTCAACTATATTTACGTATATTTCCGGGCTACTATGCATACATTTTGTATAAGCTAATTCACAAGTAAAGTTGAAAAAATCGATTTTTGTCGAATATCGGAAAAAATGTTATACAAAATCTCTGTCCTGGTATAAATGAAATGAATGTTTAGATACTATAATTGTCACATTGAGATTCACCACCTATTGAAACTGATGTGATTCATTACAACTGGCCAATTTCCATTAATAGTTTCAATATCGAAATCCGCAGAACGGCAATGGAAGCCATTGAAATGTTTTGTTTGAAACTGCACTCATATCGTTTGTAGTGAAATAGATAATGGTAAAAAACACATAAACGGATTAAAATTATAATACGCATAGTGATTTAGGAACAACATATTCCATATATTTTCATATGCGCCAATTAAGTATTAAATTATAAATAAGTACAGATGGTTTTCATAGTTGTTATTCAGCATTGCTCAATCTGTATAAAAAAACGTGTTCATATAGGTATGCATAACTAGAATCACATCAAGTATTTAATTCTTCATTTCTTAGCATTATTCATAATTTTAATTTAATCAACAGTTAACAACTACTAAATTTGACTGTAGTAGTCTCAGTTTAAGATGATACATATCCAATGAAATGAATTATATAAATACATTATATACTCCAGTGATGTATACTAATATCAATATGAAACTAAATACGTACATTCATGCAGGTTTTTCTTGCCTTATCCTTAAATTGAGAATAACATCAATAATTTGAAACTGAATTATCTGATGTTTTTGAGAATACTATTCATACTATCGTTAGAACAACATATCAATTACATTTATCTCTTGTTTTCATTTAGTTTGTTTGAAGAATTCAATCAGTGAAGACGTGTGTTAAAAAATATTTTATTTTTATATATGGGGAATTCTTTTTCAAATCGGCCACCCCCTCTCCTCTTCCCATTTCAATTTTGGGGAAAAAAATTTTTTGAGCACACGAAAAATTTCGTCAAGAAGTCTAGTTTTTGATATAGTTAGGGGATTAAAAAAGAAAAAAAAAATTCTAACCTCAAAAAAACTATCTAAAGTGAGGTAGTATATTTACCAGCCGTAAACGCCGAAGTTCTAAATCATCAGGTGAATATTGAATACCTAATTAAAAAATTTTAAAATTTATGAAAATTAATTAAAATGAATTTATTTGGTAGACGAGTCATCAAAATTTACAAGTGAAGTTAAGGTAAGTGAAGCGCAGTTAGCGAACAAGAAGTGGCTAAATTGCTTTCACGAACCGTTATTTCACCATTTTGTATATTTCATATACACAAAAATTTATGTAAAAATTATAAACTTATTATTATTTAATAATAAATTAGAATAAGAACATTACGTTATGTTTGATTATAATAATAAATAATTTATTTTATTTTAATAAATAAATAGTAAAAAAATTAATTAAATCAAGTATTTTATTTATTTTTATCAACATTTAAACACTCACTATGGAAATATTTTATTCTTAATTGGAGAATTACTAACCGTATAATAATCGTCAATATTTCTGATACAAGAATACGAGAATGGAAATCATAGTCTCAAAATGTGAAGTGGAGTCTCAAATAATTTCTACTGATTTCTAAAATCAACCAACATCTCAAATTGAGAATTGTATTCTCAAAACAAACCTTACCCAACATGTTAAATTGAGAATAGTAGTTTCAATAAGATCGACCTTCATCTCAAATGATATCATATCCTGTCAAATTTTTATGATTTTTAGTCTCAACTTGAGGAAACTTTTCTTAATATTATTGCTTTTCGTCTCAAATGAAAACTCACTCGCTCAAATTTTGTGAATTTTAGTCTCAAGTCATGTACAGTAAGCTCAAATGACATGAATGTTGTTCTCAAATGATTTCTTATCAAGAGAATTTTCTTATCATTTATGAATATTAACATCAACATGAATATAATTTTTCATCAATCAAGCAGAAAAAAAATATAATTTTGATCACTTTAGTCTCAATTATTACAAAATTATTCATATTTTGAGCAAACGTAATAAAAACTTTTGATGATTTGCAAACATATTATTCCTAAATTAATTTTTTTATTCTTAAAAACAAGCTACAGTTTCATGAATTGAGATTACTTTTTTGAACACATTTACAATTTATAAACTACAAAATTTTGATATTAAGAGTATTAGATTTAAATGAAGAATCGTACTTTACTTCGATTATACATTTATTTCTCAATTTTAGCATTTTTGTAAACCATGAATTATCCATGTTTTTTTAAAATTATTCTCTAAATGAGACAAACTTTGCTTAGCGCATATTTAAGCAGCTTTTTTGCTCAATTTCATACCTATTGTGATCAATATGAGCAATCATTTCTTTCAGTGTAGCCTTTGGATTGTAACTTGACGTACGTTGTACGTATTCTATATGAACCTAGCATTTTCCTAAATTCCTGAAAAAAATTACTCTCGAATTGACTGCCTTGGTCAGTCGTTATCTCTAATAGTACTCCAAAACGCGAGATGTACTGGTCTACGAAAGCGTGTATTACTGAAGATATCTTCATATCGACAAGAGTATCACTTCCGGCCAGCGAGTAAAACGATCAATAATTGTAAGAAAGAAAGCATAACCATTTAATGGAGGTAGTGGGCCAACTAAATCTACATGAATAATCTCGAACCTGGTGGAGGGTAATTTAAATCTACCAATTTCGGAACGTGTATGTTGATGTATTTTGGCTTTCTGGCAGGAAATGCATGTTTTTGTCCAATTTCCTGTGTCTACATTCATTTTTGGCCAAAAATATTTACTTGATACCAATTTACGACTAGTGCGAACTCCCGGATGTGATAAATTATGTAATTGATCAAAAATTGATCTTCGCATTTGTTCAGGAATGTACGGTCGATTCACTCCCGTCGCAGTTTCCGACCAAATATTCCTGTCTGAAATGCTATCATATATTTTCACAAGTTTTCATTTGTGCTCACTTTGGGAATTGTTACACATTTCAGTAAGTTCATTATCAGTTTCTTGCAAGGCGATTAATTTCTCGATATTTAGGTTAGCAAGCCGAATTGTAAAAGTATTGTCTACATCAGGTCTATACTAAGTGTGTCGGCCACAATATTACTTTCATCCTTAATATATCGAATATCTGTGGTGAACTGTGTGTTATATAATCTAAGTGACGAGCCTGACGTGGACTACGTTGTGTCTTAGATTAAATCGCTGTACACAGAGGTTTGTGATCTGTAAAAATCGTGAATAGCCTTCCTTCCACAAAGTATCGAAAGTGTTTAAAAACGCAGTAAATGGCTAAAAACTCTCTATCAAATGCGGAGTACTTCCTCTCAGCAAGGGAGATCTTCTTGGAAAGAACTCCGATTGGTTCACGAGTACCGTTTCTGCGTTGCTCCAATAAACCGCCTAGAGCCACGCTAGAAGCATCTGTAGTGCTACTTATTCGACAATTCTCCATTGGATCTGCCACAAGTGTACACTGGGCGAGGGCTGACATAATTTTATTAAAAGCCAGGTCACCCTCAGGATTCCATGAGAAAATAATCTTTTTCTTCACTTGTTTTAAATTTTTCATGTGCTCATGAATTGGAGCAAGTAACTCTGCTAAGTGTGTACATTTATTAATGTAGCTACATATATTTACAAAAGCACTAGGAAGTGTAAAATTTAAAAAACATAAAAATTAGTTGATTGGAAGGGAAGGTGTTGAATAATATAATAATTTTCGTCTTAGCAAGCTTAAAGTGGTAACCAGCGAATCAGTAAGAATCCTTACAGAATTTAACGAAATTATTTCCCTACAGAATATTTGACATACCGGCCACCGAAACCGTAACAAATGACAAAAACAGTACATATTAAAATTCTAATGTGAGTAAAAAAATTTATTATTTTTAAGAAAAGTGTGCTTTGAAAATTTTGTTGTATTCTGGCAGATCCTTCAGTTTGCACGTTAGTTTTCGCTCTATTAAGTGACAGCTGAACTGAACGAAAAGTTCTTACAGATTCGCTGGTCAGTAACATGCACTTTCTGTATATCGCGTTCTTACTTAAAATTGTTACTAATTCGCTGGTTCGCTCAATAGCCTTAATATAGTATTTTGTAGCTGTCAAAAAGAAAATAATAAAACAGTTAGTTGGGTGCTGGATTCAAGAAAGTAAAAACGTGTTTCATTTCTTGGGTGTGTAAAAATGGAGAAACTAAAAATAATAATTCAAGAAAAATAAAGTCAGCATTTTAAGTTTGTTGTATATCTTAAACAACAGTAACAAACCATAATCCTGTGCTAATAATTATGTGCCCAAAAGGGAAACCACTTAAGTGAAAACAAGCTACTGGATTAGTGTTTCTTTCAAAATGTATGAATTATAAGTGGCTTTAAAAATTGGACAGTGTAATGCAGACATAAAATTGTATTAAATGAGCTAAAGTTAATAAAATCGCTTAAGGGCACTTATGTGGTTTTCGCTTTTGAACACAGAATTTTTAACACACCACACGCCACACTGATACTATCAATATTAGATGTTGCTCCTACATTTTATTTTACAGATTGTTGCAATTTAACACTGATATTTTAACTTCGCGAAACCTCTAGGTCAAACAATGCTTCTGTGTAATCTGTGTTTTAATTAAAAATTTAGTTTTTTGACATTTGAATTATTGAAAATAACAACGCATCATTTAAAAAACGTCCCACTTAAAAAAAAAATATCCGATTAACGGTAAACCGACATGTTGTCGTCTTTGCATTGCATAACTGTCTTTAACTTTAATGTTTTCAAAAACTACACATTAACTTATAAGCAAATGCGCATGCCCCATGACCGTATTTTTATAATAGTCATTTGAAGTTCGAACAAATTCGAAAAAGAGATTTTTGTTTTTTTTGTTATAGAAACGACAAATCAATACTTGATTTCAATCGAAGATAATCACTTGCTAAAAACTAATAACTTAAATTAAAAAATTAAATAATATAATAATAAATAAATACAAAGGTGGAAAATATGGTGACAAATATAAAATTGTCCAAATTCGATGATACACCGTGGGGTTTTCGTTTGATTGGTGGAATTGATTTTGAATTTCCACTAACGGTTATTAAAGTAAGATAAAAAATTCAACAAGTGAATAATCCAAGTTATTAATTTAAAGAAAATAATGTTACATAATTGTTATGTGAAAAGTTTTTTGATCAATAGCCAAAACGGAAATAATAGTGTCGATTAATGCATTGTACTATTAGTGAATAATATATGCAGTGTTTCTACAGTTATTTTGAGTTTTTTTTTCTTCCGCGAAATCAAAGACTTTTCTTTTCCTCGTCACAATCGAGTGTAGTTCGAAATATAAGACTATTTTTAAACCATTGTGTGTAATTACATGTTAACCTACTGATTAAAATTGTTTAGGTCGATTGCATGCATTTTGTTGTAAAACTTATAGTGCATTTGAAGAAATAACGATAGAATTTTTTAAAAATAAAATACAGTGGCAGAGGTGTTTAACCATTTTAATTTTTATGTACTCGCAGTAAACATGTGATTTGCTTGAGCTATTTAAAAGGACCATCAAATTGTATTGATTCAATATAAATATATATAATTGACATTAGTTTTGGTTGCCAAATTATTTTTATACATAATTGACGGTCGATTGACATATGCAATTTCAGTATTCAGTGATGAATTGAAAAATTAGGTTTCTAAATTAAATCAATAAAATTGTCGATTATATGTTAAAATACAATGGAATTTAGGCCGTAACTTACATATGGCGCCTTTTGCCAGACGCAAATAATAACCTAATTAATTCTGAAGAACCAGCGAGACAAAAAAAATTTTAACTGTAACGAACAGTGTTTAACTTAAATACCGGCATATTGACTGACATCTGATAATACAATTAATTCTGACTCCGCCACTTTATTTCACAAAAGGTCAAAGAATATATTTTTTTAAATTGAAGGTTACGCACCACTGTTTGATATTTTCTTTTTAACTTTAAATTGTCTAATCGTTTAATTATTTATTATTATGTATTATTTAGTAAATAATTTGTTTATAAAAAAATTGTATTGTATTTTATTTTTAGAAATATTATTTATTTGCTACATTTATTGGCTCGATTTTTTTATTTTATTTTTTTTCAAGGTAAGCGAAGACAGCTTAGCAGAGAAGGCAGGTATGGTGGAAGGTGACATAATTGTACGGATCAATGAAACGCCAACTATAAATTTAACACATTTGGATGCACATGCGCTATTAAAACGATCAGGAAATAATTTTATGTTGGGCATAATCAGGTAAAATGCGCAATTTTATTCAAGGCTACGAATAATCTCGATCGAGAAACCGATGAATTGTGACACAACTATTTTTAATTAATTATAATGACTAAAAATTATCCGTGGGAGTAATTATTTATTTTTAAACTATTCGCTAATTTATCAAACTATTTACAGAAATGGCCAAACAATAGATGAGGTACAGCGTGAGTTGTCCAAAACACCAGAGTGTTTATCTGTTTCCGAAAAATATGAGCATTCATCAGATAACGTCTCAGTTCATTCTTACCATTCGCACAAATCAGAAGTAAGCGTACACAAGGAAATGTATATGCACGAAGGACATATTACCGATGAAGCTATCGCAGAACTCATGTCTGGCGAAGCGGAAGTCTTAAAAGATCACAATGTATTAGGGGTGAATTTCAATAAAATTATTCCACAGTCGGGAGTCCTCAAGAATAGTGAAGTTTTTAACACGCTGAATTCGGAAGCAGTAAAATCGAAAGAAGAAATTGAACAGGAACAAAAAAAATGGTCAACATTTTTGCAACGACCAAATCGTCCGATCCCCAAGAAGAAGACCGAAATTATCGCCGAACAGAAAGCTCAAAATGAAGGTTATAAAGTACGAATTGTTAAACAACCAAAACCACGAGTAGCACCGGGTAGAACACCAACACCAGAACCCGTTCCGATTGTTTTTGAAGTTCAAGCCGCGGAAGAATCTGATCCACCAACTTACGAATCTGTTTCTGCCGAAGTTTCTGTCACCGAAACCGTACATATTCCAATAAAAGATAGTGAAATTCCGGACTTAACAACAACCGAATCAACAAGTGAATCTCGTTCAATTTCACGTACGTCACGATCCGAGACGAGCATGTCAAATCGAACCGAAGAATTTTCAAAAGAAGAAAGTATTAGTGTTAGAAGTGAAACGGCGGTTCAAAGTGAATCATCTGTTAAAGTTGAAAAAACGGAAGAAGAAGTTTATTTAGAAAAACAATTGTCCGATTTGCAACTACAGTTGACCGCTCTATCAAACTTACCTTTAACAATTCAAGCCGCATTAGATGATGTTACTAAAAAAATTAGTAGTCTTGTGCCGGTTATTTCGCAGGTGAAAGAAGGAAAACAAAAGAAATCCGTTCAAGAGGAACAGATTGAAATTCAAGAAACCGTTCAACAGAGTGCCATTGAATCATCCGAAGCACAAATTGAAATTAGCTCTGAAACAGCAGAAGCCAATGCTGTTTGTGAAGATAATGTTTCAGTTGAGATCAAACAAACCGAAACTGATGTTCATGAAACTGAAATGTGCATTAGACGGGGCAATGAGATTGAAATCAAGAAAAACTTAACCGTAGTCGAGGTCATTGAGGTGGAAGATGATCCGAATAAAATTAAACCGGATCCAGATTGGAAATCTAAGCGTAGTGGTGTAAGTATATCTTAATACATAAATATATTTTGATCAGATGTTTTGCAACAATTTTTTGCTTTCTCTTGATAGAGAAAAAAGAAGAGACTTGGTCCTTGGGCTATATCAACTCTACGCTTTGACGTAGACGTTAAAAGCACATGATCATTTTTATTAACAATAATTTAAACATTTTAGATTTAGAACTAATAAAACATATTTTTACCTCAACATGCTAAAAAAAAAAATCACAACACACAGAAATTCCCTTTAATCCTTATTAAAGCGCATGCAGGCGCATATAGATTAATAAAGACATATTGCTTGAAAAAACTAATAATTGCTTATCATAAATTAACAAAATTCCATGGTACAGGAGCCCGAGCAACCAGTTAACGAGGAGCTAGAATCAGAACATCAACAACGACTAATTCGTGAGCGTACACCAAAACGACCAGCTCATCGTGCTTTTGGTCCATTAACACCGCAAGAGAGACCAATATATTTACCAGGTGGACGCAAATGGCGTACACCAAAAGATGCATTCAATGAGGAATTTATTGCCGAAGTTTTAAGTTCCCAAGCCGAAATTATAAGGGGGACAACACTTGGGTAAATATTAAATTTTTCCTTGTGTGATTCACGCCACTCTGCCATAAAAACAAATGTCATTTTCATTTATATTTATTATTATATTTAGGAAAACTTATGAAAGTCCACTTATGGGATTTGATCAAAGGTAACTCATTTTCAATTGCATTCATTAATAAATAATTAAATTATACCTAGTATTAAGCATTATATTTTCTAAAAACTTAAATACTCAATAAAACCTTAAATATGTATTGTATTTTCAGAGTAAATTTTTTAAAATACGAGAAGCCGGAGAAAAAAGTGAATTTAGAACAAAGTGAAGTGTACCGATTAATTCATCATCTCGATCAAGAACCAAAACGTGGCGTTGAAGTGCGGCCAGAGAAGGTTGCGGCTATTCAAGATATAAAGGTGGCATAAATCATATTTTTCTATAAATATGTTATAGATATGAAACAATTTGGTTTGGCGTTTTTATCCCTCAAATTTTTCAACTTTCCCTAACCTATAACAATTATTATGCCTATTATTGAATTTTCATTTTAGGAAATTTGGTGTTCAATTTAATAAATTTATATGTATTATAAACAAATCTAGATTTAATTATTGTTATTTATTAAATTTGTAAATTATTTATTGGAATAAAGTCAATACAATGATCAAAAAAATTATTTATATTAATAATTTTTGTAATTCATTTCATTTGAGAGCTGCATACTTTTTGTCTCAACTTTTAAAATTCCCGTTGGGCAATTTCAATAAAGATATCGTCAAATAATCGAAAATTTACGGAATTATTTAATAATTTTTGTATTGCAGGTAGATTTAAATGTCAACAAAAAAAAATGTTATATAAAAATGTTGAACATATAAAAGTTTAATCAGCAGTTTTCGTGCATATGTAATAGGAACGCGCCCGCTACAATAAAAATGTCAGTCAGCGTAATTTGACATTTTGCTGAATGCAAAAAAAACCAAACGAAAAATTATAGCACTTTGCGTTTTTTTAATACAAATTTTTCTCATTTCGTGTTTTCTATACAGAAAGATATAATTCATAGATCAAAGAGTGTAAAGCACAGTTTTGTTTCGATTTTAATTCATTGAAAAACACGAGTTTCTAAATTAATTTAATTTACTGAATTGACCACTAGAAAGTTCTAATTAATAAAGTAAAATAATATTAGCATCTCAAAACACATTTAAACAGAAAATAATTCAACTAAATACAAGATGGACGAATGGGAAGAAGAATCTCCAGTGCAGGCACCGCCACAATACCAGCAACCGGCGTCAAGAGGAGGTAGCGGGTATAATCAGGATGATAATACTATGCGTTATAATTCGCGTAGCTATGATAATTCCAATCGGCGCGAAAATCGTGATCGTATAAATAATGACCGTGGAGGCGGTAATCGTTATTCTGAGGGGGGGGAGCGAAATAATCGATACCAATCGGGACAACAAGACCGTGGTAATCGATATCAGGATCAAAGTGATCGTGGTAATCGATATCAGGATCAAAGTGATCGTGGTAACCGATACCAAGATCAAAGTGACCGTGGAAGCCGATATCAGGGTCAAAGCGACCGAAACAATCGATATCAAGATAACGGTGAGCGAGAAAATCGCAATCAAGATAGGCGGGAACCATCGGATCAGTATTCCCAAAATAAAAGGCCCTATAGGAATGATAGCTATGAATGCAGCGAAAATATGGAGGTCGATCCAAACCATATTAAATTCATCATTGGCAAGGGAGGTAGCAAAATCCGCGAAATTGAAAGTAGTTGTGGTGTTAAACTACAGATCGGTAAGTGGCTCGAATCAAAATCATTTACTTTCAAAAATTTCTAATTCAATTTTATTTAGAAAAAAATGATAACAACGTTAAGATATCCGGGGCCACCATGGAGGATGTCAACAAAGCAATCGATGTTATTAAAGAGGTTACTAGTTCGGCAGATTCTCGCGGTGGAGGAGGAGGTGGCAACAAATACAGTAATACATTCGATAATGCTATGCGTAAAAATTACAACCAGGATAAAGATGATGGAGATCTAGGTCTCAATAAACCAGGACCCATCGACTGGAACAAAGTCAATGAAAATTTTGAGAAAAACAAAAACTTGAGATGGGCTGGTCTACCCGAACTAAAAAAGGATTTTTATGAAGAGGATCCCGTCATTGCAAATTTAACCGCGGACCAAATCGAGCAAATCCGAAAGGAAAAAAATAACATTATGGTTAGCAGGGTGTTTCTCGATGAAACCAAAGATTCCAACATTCCAAATCCAATCCTCGAATTTGAACAATGTTTCCGTAAGTATCCGGATTTATTACTGGAATTAAAGAAACAAAAATTCACCACACCGTCCCCAATTCAGAGTCAGGCTTGGCCAATTTTATTAAAAGGCGAGGATTTAATTGGAATCGCACAGACGGGTACCGGTAAAACTTTAGCATTTATTCTACCGGCTATGATCCATATTATTAATCAACCGATACCTCGCAGCGAACGTACCGGACCAAATGTTCTAGTTCTTGCTCCAACAAGAGAATTGGCCATTCAAATCCAACAGGAGGTACAAAAATATCAATTCCGCGATATTACTGCGGTATGTATTTATGGTGGTGGCGATCGTAAAGAGCAAATCAATAAGGTCGAAAAGGGTGTAGATATCATAATTGCTACGCCGGGTAGATTAAATGATCTGATCGAGGCTAATGTAATCGATATCAGTTCGATTACATATATTGTATTAGATGAGGCTGATCGAATGTTGGATATGGGTTTTGAGCCTCAAATACGTAAAACTTTGATCGATATTCGGCCAGATAGGCAATCGGTGATGACAAGCGCTACTTGGCCATCCTCAATTAGGCGATTAGCACAAAGCTATATGAATAATCCGATACAAGTATGTGTCGGTTCATTGAATCTCACCGCTGTTCATTCGGTGTCACAGGTGATTGAAATCATGGATGAGGAAGAAAAATTCTTTAATGTAATTTGTCTTTATTTACTTGTATTTATCTAGTTTACCCTAATGTGGCAATTTCATTTTTAGATTAAGAAGTTTGTTGCCAATTTGAAACCAACTGATAAGGTAATCATCTTTTGCGGAAAAAAAGACCGTTGTGATGATATGGCAAGTGATTTCATTCTGGATGGAATTAACAATCAATGTATACACGGAAACCGTGAACAGGTGGACCGTGAGCAAGCACTCAAGGACATCAAAAACGGAAAAGTACAAATTTTGATCGCTACTGATGTGGCATCTCGGGGAATTGATATCGACGATATTACGCATGTCATAAATTACGATTTTCCAAGAAATATCGAAGAGTATGTGCATCGTGTTGGTCGGACAGGACGTGCCGGACGAACGGGTACTTCGATTAGCTATGTGACCAGAAATGAATGGGGCATAGCGAGTGAGTTAATTCCAATTTTAACAGAAGCAGGCGAAGCTGTTCCAATAGAACTGCATGAAATGGCCGAACGATTTGAGAAAATGAAACAACGCCGTGCGGCGGAAGGCGGTGGCTTTGGTCGAGGAGGAGGAGGTCGCGGTGGAGGTGGACGAGGCGGTGGAGGTCGTGGTGGTGGAGGAGGCGGTTTCCGCAGAAATTAATTGACGCAAACATCTGTCGATATTTTCAATTTTTATTTATTAAAAACAATAATCTGAAGAATTTTGTTAATTATTGAATTAAAAAGTTTTAATTTTTTTTTTATATCAAAAAATGGCCTTTCAATTTATTCCGGTAACACCATGTAAAAAGCGAACGCTTGAAATTCAAAATTGGTAATCATGTGAATTCACCATGTACTAATCCATTTCAAAAATTCAAATTTTTGTACTAAAACAAAAAATATTCAATCAGCACGTTATTATAGCCTAGTGTATCAATTTGATTGTAGAATTTGTACGTAATTGATCTATTCAAGATAAAAAGTTATTTAAATATTAAATAGAGCACAAAAAATGTTTTTTCGCATAGATTTATTAAATAAGTTCAGCCAAGGCCGGTTTTCCGAATCTTGGTTAGCAGCAACTTGTCCATCACTATTCCGACACAATTATCGCAAAAATAATGTGGTCAAGATTTCAGTACCGAAAATTTGGTAAGTTGTTTCTATTTATTTATATTCATCCAGTTTAAAATGTTTAATCACCTTAGTGTGGATATTCAAGAAATGTGGAATACCAGCTCGAATCAGGTTAATGATCGATTGTCACTTTACCTGGCAGCGCAGCTTTTATATGGAACCGTCTGCATACATCAGCAACAAGTTCATTTTTTGTACGAAACGACTCTAGAATTATTCTGTTTAGAAAACGAGATGAGGAAACTGCTCCGAACAAATACTCAGAAGGAAAAGAAAAGGAGCCTCAAAAAACCCAGATCAAGATATGTTCTAAAATGTAAGACACGGGAGGCCGAGCAGGCGGAAACTAATTTTTTAATGGAAGATTACGGTTTAGTTGTATGTCAAAGCCAGGAAAATGTCCTTGCACAAAACATCTTGGAAAAAAGTGTAGAGGAACTTTTACAACAGGCCGATTTCGTTAGCGTTCATAACGCATCGATTACACTTGTTGAAGAACCGATAACAACGACGCATCACGATATGGCTGTCGAGATACAAGCGGATGAACAACAAATTTTTAACGGCCCAGAGTATGTTGAATTCATGAATTTTAATGAAGATAACCCACCAACGAAACGCGCTAGACCTCAAGATGTTCCACTTGAAAGCCTTCTCGAATCCAGTTTAGATTTAATTCAGCGAATCAACCAATCTGCTTCTCCCTTGGCTACAACCAATTCATTTGATTTTTATCAACATATTAATACGGATTCAACACCGTTACTAGATGGTAATCAACGAAATCCATTTTTAGATCGTTTCGGTCCTCGATCTAACCAGCAGAATTCAATTATGGTGGAAAATGCCGTAGAATCAGTAGTTCAACCTTTAATTCTGCGAACTAACCAATCTGCTACTCCCTTGGCTACGACGAATTCATTTAATAAATTTTATCAACATATTTATATGGGTTCGACACCATTACAGGATGTTAATCAAGCAGATCTATTTTTAGACCGTTTTGGCAATCAATCAAAACAGCAGAATACAGTTATGGCAGAAAATACAATAGAATCAGTAGCAGAACCAGCTGAACCGTTGCCATTTGAAAAACCCGAGAAAGCGACAGCACCGAAAATAACAAAACGCGGTAGAGGCGGGAAAAACCGAATATTGATTGATTCAACTATCAAAATTACGGATAAATGTTTCTACGGTCATATTCAAGATTTTACATCAACGCTCCGTGTACTTCATCCTACCGATGATATAATGTCACCTTGGCAACTTGAACTCAAGCGCGATATATTCCACATGGCAGCAAATAAAATTTTAGCATTACCGTTACACAATGAATATAAAAGTCATTTCATTACAATTACAAGCCAAGTGGCAGTCGATACTAATATTTTTGACGGGTTATTAAATCCCTTTGAAGCAACACCGCCACGTCAGGATTATGGTAAACGTCGTGGTAAAAAACGTACACACGATGATCAAATAGTAAAATCGGCTGTGGAGAAACCGATGGCTCGGGTTGAAATTCCTTTACCGATGGAAATTGAAGTAAATCCACTACCGATGATACCAATAGAAAATCTTTTGCCAGTAGAACCTGAAATTACATTGGAAACCATCAATATACCATCCCTGTTCCATATTTCCGGCCTAACCGATTCCTTGGCCAAAGAAAAATTGGGTAAAAATGAAATTTATCAACACTTGGAAACATTGTGGAGCCTCAAAGTACATCCGATTGGGATGCATACTTTGTGCGCAGAATTAAAACAACGGAAATATATTGCTATGGTGTTTTATTCTCTTTTGTGCCTTCAGAAGGATGGAATGATAAAGCTGATTTCTAATTCAAACAGTCAAGAAATTTATCATATTCAACCGGCCGATTCAATTAGCAATTTGAATTAAGCAAAATCTATATTCAACCGGCCGATTCAATTAGCAATTTGAATTAAGCAAAATCTATATTATTTTTTAAAAAATTTGTTGAATTACCTATATATTTTTACTTTATCTTATTTTATTTTATTTTATTTATAATAAATGAATTTTTAATTTGTTGAATTTCTATTTGATTGTGTTTGTCTAAGCAAATAGATGGCAGAAGCCAAATCGAGGACGCATGGTTCTATAAGGCCATATCATAGCACAGGGTCTTAAAAACTAGCTCTATTGCTCCAATCACTTACCAAAAAAAAATTTTTTTTTAAAGCTTAAGAACATACTGCGTCATGTGTGTGGCACAAAGCGAAATAAAAATTACTCGTTTTTTATAAAAAAAACGTATCAAATTTTTGCTTATGAGAGGCAATAGGGGCCTGATCAACATTTTGAAATTAGGGTAGTTGTCATCCCGCGACATAGGTTAGCAAATGACCATAAAATATCCACGTGAAGGTAAAAACTCCGATAATTTATAGAAGAATTGTAAAAAAATTAAATATTATAAAAAAATTGCTTTTATGGTATTCTTAAGCCTCTAACGACGAACCGTTCCGCTCACCTGATCAGTAATGTAACGAGCGACCTTCTGAAGTAAGGTTGTCTTTTAAATGTCAACAAAGTTGACTGGAAACGATTTGGCGGTGTCAACTGTAACGCAGTCACGGCCTTCAGTAAAGGTATCTTCAGGTTCAAGTTGCAATGACGCTGCGGCGAACCCTTTAGTGTTCACATACTTAATTTGGAAGTTTTAAACGAGAAGGTTCTCTGCGTATCGCTGCAGGCAGTTTGCTGTTAAGAGTGGTATAAGATAAAAATCAGCGACTGATGATCCGTCTGTAGCCCAAATTTAGGCCCAAGACTTGTTGAACTTGTGCATAATTTTTCCTTCCTTTGTGAGGGATTCTGCGGCGAATAACTATCTCCTCTCGATTATAGTTGATTACGGCTTTTCTAATAGCATCGGCTGCTGCTGAAATCAACAAGATCATCTTGGACAATATGAATATTTGTGCACCAATTATTAGAATTATCTCAAAACTTCTGGCGCTTCGGCTTTCTTTTTAAGAACCAATGCATTGCTTTTTCACCCGGAAACTCATCTTTTAATAGATTAATTAGCTTCTCTCAAAGAATTGTTAGATAGATACTTACATTAAAAGGAAAACCTTTGAGAACTGGTATCGACTCTAGAAGGAATTGTTCATGGAGAACGCAAAGGAGTTCGATGCTGCAGCCAAAATTCCCCTTTGTTTGCGTAAATCAGACGCAATGGCACATGCAACATTTAAGGACATGCTTCTACCGAAGGAGCCGAAAGACCACATTCGAAGAGGTTATAGTAAAGCTAAAAGGTACGTTCGGAACATCGGAATCAGTTTTCAACACGCGGTTTAAATGTCTGCAGACGACTATGAATGTCTAAATCTCGTCTGTGGGTTGAAGTTCTATCGACTAACTGAAATTAGCACACGTGGTCTACTCTCAAAGCTCGACGGCGATGCCGCAGAAGAATACAACCTCGACCAACTCGAGGCAGAAATTCAACTCATCATTTTATAAATTCCCTGGTCGAAGTTTGGGGTTGAATTAAAAGAATTACCTCTGACAGCTCCGCAATTTACCCGTATTGGTTTGACTTTTGAAAATATGGTTTAGGGTTTGCTGTTCCGCTCTTTGACGTGGTCACTTTTTTTTTCTTAAGCCCTTACGCACCACGCATCCTCTATAGTTTGCAGTATGATTTTCCGGTTTGCTTTTATCCAGATCACACTTGCTGTTATTATGCAGTTTGCCACTTATTACACACACAGCCGGGAGTTTGCAGTAGTTTCGCGAATGTCCATATTCCTGAGAGTTCGTACATTGTAAAACCGATTTACGCTTGTATACCACTACGATTTTTCTATACAATAAATACCCGATATCACAGTTCGCCTGTTTACCCCTAATTTTTTTCTTACTTCGAGTTCCAGTTCAACTTTAAACATTAGTTGAGGTTTTGTATCGCGATTTAGAATGTTAATTAAGTTTTTCACCTTGAAGTTCATTTTTGTTATTTCTTCGCTGCTTTCCTTTGGCCTGGTGGACTCGATCCCTTTTATCATGACCATGATCCGGTTTGAGCTTTTTAAACAGTATGTGTAAAAAGAATATCCAATTTTTTAAGAGGGGATCCTGACTCCTGATTTCACTAATGTTACCACGTTTTAAGTGGACTATAAAAAAGTTCTCAACTAGCTTTACGCTCTTTACGTTTGAGACCGCCTGCTTCTGAGGTTTTGGGTTTCCGTCGATTGCACTAATATTTGTGGTACAGATACATTTTCATAAACTTCATTTTCAATGTTTTGCACAATTTATTATTTGTGTCACTCATATTACTTTGGTTTCCATTCGTTGCAATATTTGATGAGCTATCACTTTTTTGCACTTTTGATTATTTTATTTTTTTTAATTTTATTTTTGCGCGCATCAATTTACGACCAGCACCAGACTGCACGATGGTTTAACGGCGACGATCTTCTGTTGCAAAATTACCAAAAAAGTTACTGTCGACAGTTTTGATGTATGCGCCATGAAATCAATCATGTAAACATTTAATTTCTGAATAGTAAGAAACAAAATTAATAACGTTGGTCTTGTATTAGTACTTAATTTAAAGATTTGGAACATATTGAATAAAATCAAAGCTTATGCTTTTAGGGAGCCTATCGAAACTGAATTCAAATTGTGTTGAAATTAAAGTCAGCCACGACATATTTTATTGAAACTACAGTTAACTCGAAGCCGGTATCAATTTCGGTTCCCTAAATTAATTATAGTTGTATTGCATTCACCAAAAATAAAAAAATTACAACAACAATCGTACTAGATAGACAAAAAAATAGTTTAGCTTTTCGTGAAATACTCAGGAAATTTAAATTTAAACACATTTTATTATTATTTGAATAATTAGCACTTTTTTTGATTTTATTTCTATCCACTCATAATATTTAAAATTTAACATAACTTCGAATGCAAACTTATTCATTTTAACGCAAATCAAACAAAAAAATTGGGTAAACATTGTAAGTTTCGTTACAAATATATTACGACATTTTTCTGACATCCTTTCATTTTGTTAAAAACCAAAATTTCTCTAAGATAAGTTATACTTATACAAGGTGTATTATGCTGATACTTTACTATAACTAAATGAAAATTATTTTATTTTAAATTATATTCAATAATTATTTAAATTTAATTATTCACATGTACAATTTTTAAAAAAAAAATTAATAATTCGATAAATTACAGTTATTGGTAGAAGTGTTGGATATTTTTTTTAACGTCTATATATTTACAAAGATTATGTAATAATATATCGTTAATCGTTTAAAAACAAATACAACCGAAAATTAATAATTAGCCGTTTTTTTCTCCTTGATAATTTTTAAAGCGTAAAAAATGCAAAATATGTATGTATGTAAAAATTTTAGTGTTTTAAAAAATGCTTCTTATTGTCTAATTTACAATTATGTATGTACAAAATCTAATGATGTTAGGACACCAATTTGTAATTTATAGTCCAATAATTTTATGTGTTAAAGACTTTTTGTGGTTATTGAAATTGGTTGGAACAAATAAAGGTTCCGCACTCAATGCCACAAGGGGCCATAGTGCAATACCATTTTGTGGTTATATATTGTATTTAATTCTGTTTTCTTTATTATTCTGTTATAAAGTACATTGATTCCAGGAGTTTCTGCCTTACGGCGCGTACCCACATCAAAACTGTCGACAGCATTTTGCTTGGTAATTTTCAATAGAAAAACTTGACGAAGAGGTATTATAAAACAAAATTACTGTCGACAGATTTGAAGCAGGCGTCATTAATAAAAAAAATTAAACAAAAAGGCATTATAAATCCAAAACGATGCGATTATTGGTGACATCTATTTGTGATATAGATTTTTCAATATTTGATAGTAAATTGGATGGGGGGTTCTACCCAAGATTTAGATAATTTATTTAGAGAGCATTAGAAAGACCCTGCTATTATATTTCTGAAAAATTTACTTTATTGGCTGGGTTTTTGACTCAACTGAAGTCTAAAGTTTGGAAATCGAGTATTCGTGAAAAATTGAATTGGATGCTCAAATTTTAATGAAACTCTGTATTCATTTAGTTTAACTCAAGCCACAAAATAAACAAAATTATGTCGGGACTATTTTTAAAAGAAAAGTGGAGAATTTCTATTACAATTTCAAATTGGTCTCATGGTCACCACATAATTTTTGTTAAAAAATAATTTTAAAAAGCCCTAAACAAATTAATATACAGAAAATAAATTGAGTTTTTTTCTACTAATAATACACGTAATAACTCACTCTCTAGTTTCAATATCACATAAATCTGCTAAACGCGTAAGTCACGAGTAATTTTGAAACTAGAACATGTACAAGGCGGAAATTTTGGTAAACTTAGGTTTAAGCTAAAATTTAATGACTTAGGTACTTAAAAATACGTGGTTTAAGCCAGCTTTAGTGAGAATAGTTACAGACTAAATATAGTAAATGGTTTAGCTTGCATTAGGTATGGATCAAATTTGGTTAAACCAAATTATATTAAACAAAACTTTTTGATTTAAGCGCTTTCACAAGAATTTCGTTTCTAGAGAGAATCTGATTGGTTAATTAAATTTGTAAATTATTGTAAATTTTTTAGTGTAATTTATTGCCAATTAATTTTTTCTATGATAGTGTAACCGTTGACATCGACAGTAATATTTTGTTTAACAGGTTCCCTGTCGATGTGTCACTGGTATACCACAATAAATAATACAAGTCCACGCAGCAAAATACAGTCGCTGGCCTGTAGACCACCAGTATACCGGTGGTAGACTGGTCGTTAGTAGTATTATAAAGAATGGCATACCGGTGGTATCCTAGTAATTAGTTGTAATTTTACTGCAGCTAGATTTCAGCGTGACCACTCCAAAAAATTGAAACCTTTTCAAAACAAATAAAATACATAGTACATGTAGTATAACAACTGAGCGTACATAAGAGTACGTTTGTCCCTTGGTGTAATTATAAGTACGGAAAGTTCGCCATTACTATGGAAATGGGAACAAATGAGCTTTGCAATGGCTCTTTCTGCAAATATATTTCCTGCTGTTTTTTAAGAAATTAAGAAATATTCATAATTAAAGCAAAAAAAAAGTGATAAATGGCACCGATATATATTATTAAATTTAAAGAAGAATGGATGCAATCCTCCTTTCCTTTAAAGGAAACAATTGACAAACATTTTCAAAGTACTTTGCCGCACGTTGCTATGAAAACACGATAAAATAAAATATTATCAAGTATTTATAAATCTGGCATTTTAAGCATTGGAACGCCTACTACAAGAGTTAATTATTTTCCTATAATCAAAATAAACAGTAGCCTTTTTTCCTTTATTTTAAACTCACCAAATGCCTGTTTTTACATTGTGGATAAATAAATTACTTTTTCGTGTATCTAATGGAAAACAGCGTCATTTTTTGGTTGAAAACAGTAAAGAAAACTGCTGCTTTTCTTCTTAGCAACACATTTTTCGAAGAAACACTTTTCTTCATAGAAACATTTTTGACTTTTATTTATTTGCTTAGTGCGGTTGCTATGTACACGCTATGCATACATACTTTGATCCAAACTGGATCTACCTTTTTCATTTGAAAAATTATCGGATTTGTCGTCAAATACACGAAAAAATAGCATGTTCTACGCGTAAGAAAAATGATCATGCTCGTAAAATTGTTAATCCACTCGCTCGCTCGTGAATTAAACAATTACACTCGCTGGAAAACTATCACTCTTTTTTACTTGTAGAACAATCTATTGCCACATGTTTCAGTTAAGAACGTGCGACAAAGTACATTTCCTTTGATAATTTTTACAACTAACTATAATCAACAACCAAATTTTTATTTTTTCTTAGAGTGTGAAACACGCCGAACAGCGGCAGGTTGCAGCAGATTTAAATATTAACCAATTTACCTATTTAATGAATTCAAATCACAGTTTGAACATAAATATAGGCATTTTTTAAGAAAACAATCAGTTATTTTATAGATTTAATAGAAAAATTTCAATTAAAAGAAAATGTATTGTATGAAGTTAGTTCTGCCGTCGCATCAACAGGTTCCACATCCACCAGCAAAATAAAGATTCTCTTTGCTGCTAAACTTAATTTCAATAACTCTGACGTATTATTTGGTTTCTGTTATTTTCTTGTGTACCTAACCTATTTATTTTTAAATAAAATATTTTGAAAACAAAATATAGTATTAAAGTCTCATATATCACAAAAAACAATTTTGATAAAGATTGATGCACCAGATTTGTCCATTGGGCTCGTCAAGAAAATGACAACTTTACGGAGTTAAAAACCGAGTTAAAAATATGTTATCTCGTTGGACACAAAAGAGAGATAACATATTTTTAATTCGGTTCTTAACTCCGTCAAGTTGTCATTTTCTTGACGAGCTCAATGGACAAATCTGGTGAATCAACCTTAAAAGTAAAAAAAATAAACATATGCTGCGCTGCTCGGTGTGAATAGATAGAAGGAGCTGAATGTGTGGATTGTTTGGGACAAGTCGCGCTGCTCTTGGTGTGTTTAGAAATAAAAGTAAAACCATCAATTAACAAAAACTCTCGACAGAATCATTTTACGAGACAATCTTTTCAAAAACAATTTTTCATAAATTTGTTGTGCAACTTAGCACAAACTACACTTTTTTTAAATTCGGGCTTCAATTAATTAAAATATTTCTTTATTTCATAGAAAAAAACTGAATGTAAAACACCTGCAGAGTCTTTAAAAACACATCGCAGGAATCAATTTGCTAATCGCTCTTATTCCAATTTCCTTAAGAACTGTATCCACCAAGCGCGGCGCGTCATATTCCACACAATCCAAATCCACTTGTAATTCATTTTCTTTTAATGTTTTTTTTTTGTATTAAAATTATGGAATATTTTAATGTTTTTATAAACATTATTTGTGTTTCTGTCCAAAACACGATTTCCTCAGCAAATTAACGTATATTTAAATTTGCCGCCGAAGTGCCGCGCTTGATGTGAACAGTCCTTTACTTGTTGCGTAACGAAGCCTTTCCGCACTCATGTTGCAATATGCAACGAATGAATCTAAAATATTTCAGAAAAATCGTTCAAAGAAATTAAACTCATAAGACAACGCTTTTAAGTTAAAATCCTTTAGAATTGCAAAAATTAAATCATTATGCTACCTAAAATTAACTATCTAGTACAACTGTCTAAATTGGCTTTAAGTGCTTCTCTTTAACTTTCCGGTGTTAAATTTAAATACTTTGCCTTGTGGCAATGCAATTGAATTATTCAAACTTGATTTGTTTAATAGTCTCAAAATATCTAACCAATCTGTCTGAATTTCGTTAGTTATCAAGAATTAGTTATCAAATATAGAACAAAATTTAAATCAAATTTTCATTCACTAAACAACTCGATTATGGATAAGCCTTTGACTGATGTTGCTAACTTTATGCTAATCACGAAAATTCGGCACGATTGGCAATAATGAGTTAAATACAATGATTACGATTAAACTTTGACGCTTTCTTATCCACCGTTAAATATAGGAGTAATATATCAGGGCCGTGATTAATATCAGTAATCAAGCTCTAAACAAACAAATGCTATAAAAAAAGGAGCTTTAAAAATTAATTTTCATCTTAAATCAGGTGCTCAATTATATGTAGTTATTATGTATTTATGTATATTATATATTTATATTTAGATAAGATTAAAAACTAAAAAAATCAGAAACCTAATAACACTTCTACTTTACGATGCTGCTGTTGCTGATGATTTTTTATAGGATCCCTTCAGACCTAAATGATGTTGCATATGATTCTAAAAAAATTAAAATGACAACCGTTATACAATGACTGTTTACATTTTTTTTTAGTAACATTAATCACCTTTAAACCCGATGCGGAATTAAAAGTTCTATCGCAATGCAAACATTTATGCTGCTCGCCCCTGTGCCGTGCCACATGATTTTGTAACATATGATTTGAGGAAAACTTTTTACTGCAAATGTCACACGAGTGTTGTTTTTGCTGGAATAAATAAGTTGGATTTTAGAAAATTAACAGTCCTCAGAGTACTTGGTAATATTTTTAAAAAAATGTTTATTTTAGCTTGGGATTAAACGATTAGAAAAATATGCGTGTTAAACATTAATTATTCGCTTAGATATAAACATCTAAATATATGAGTTGCTTACCTCATGCGTTTTCATATGCATTTTTAACATTCCTGGACCTTTAAAACTACGATGACAAATTTCACATTGTGGTTGTTTCTTACAGTTAGCCTTTTTATGTTAAAATTAGAAAATAAAATTATTTTTTTTTTAATTATCAAGTTTATCTTGAATGGACGAACCTTAATCCAATTCGAATGTGATTTCATATGAGAGTGTAACCATTTATTATGTTTAAATTCCTTATGACATAAATTACACAAAAATCTACCAGGACTTGGGCATGAGGTTTGCAGCGTTATAAATTCGGCTAAATATTGTTTATCCTCGGATTCAGAATCTTCTGAAATTGCGGCCAAAGTATAGGTTACATCTTCTTCTATCTCATCATCATCTTGAATATGGATTATGGGTGGTTCTTGTTCCTCTTCCTCAATCAGTTGTTCCTCTTGTTCGTGTTCTTGTTCATGTTCTT
This sequence comes from Tipula vernalis, assembly GCA_958295665.1. Taxonomy (NCBI): domain Eukaryota; kingdom Metazoa; phylum Arthropoda; class Insecta; order Diptera; family Tipulidae; genus Tipula; species Tipula vernalis. The sequence goes on from OY282559.1 coordinate 122,133,130, forward strand.
GTTCCTCCTCCTCCTCCTCCTCCTCCTCATGATGATGGTGGTGATGATGATGTTCTTGGATTGTTGTAACTTGAATTTAACATAATAAAAGAAAAGAAAAACAGTTTCGTGAATTACGGTTGCATAAAAATGTAAAAAATGCACCGGGATTTACAAATATTACCGTCTTCATAGTACTGGGTTTCGCCTGAGATATCGGGCTGTACTATAATTTCGCAACGATCACCATCACCGGTCCGTTGAATTTGAACTACTTGCGCAGGTTGTCCATTTTGTTGAATCAATTGTACATTACCGTTTGCTGTTTGTACGAGTTGGCCTTGATGTACTATTTGACCGGTTTGTAAAATTTGAGTTCCAGCCTGAAGAAGCGGTTGGCCATTAGCAGTGGTTAATATCTGTCCAAATTGTGCCCCATTATTAAACTGCCCATTTGTGATAATCATCTGCGATGTATTATGCGGACTTTCACTAGTTTGCGTTTGTATATCAGATCTCTGTATTTGTATTTCTTGTCGCTGAACTTGACCGGATTGTAAATCATTTTTGTTTATAGTTTGTGTGATTAGCTCGCCACGTTGCATTTGGCTCTCCGTTGACTTTGGTAATTCGATTTGTGTTATTGTCATTTCTTTAGGAAGGGCTTCCTCAACGATTACAGTGATTCCTTTTATATATTGTCGTAATTGTTGGTCCGATTTTTCGACACGACTTTTAAATGCATGACAACGACTTACTTGATGAACACATTGTATACAAATTTTATCAGGCCATCCATCTGTGTTGTCGATCTGCAACGAATTTTTAATGGGATATAAGCTGTAAAATGTGAACATTTTGAAAATTGGATTAAATTTCTGATTTGCAAAAGAAGTGCTTTACTTTTAAACCGACCAAATATTAGTTACAAACTTTGTGAAATTCAGGATCTCAAAATGCTACCAAAGTTGATTTTACTTTAAATATTATTTGCCAAGAAACTATGTATAAAGAAAAGGGGCGAACAGAATATTAACGGAATCAGAATATGGTACTGTAATTTAACTCTTTTGGTTTATGCATTAAGGTTGACAGAAGCTCGCGAAACTGAAACGGTAAAACCTAGAACTACATAATTAATCGTAGACGCAAACCACAAGACAATTCTCCATTTCTATCCAATCCTCTCGAACACTTTCTCTTTCAAATCAGAAATTTTTTTGGCTTTAAAATCGCGCAAATTTAATTTATAGATAAAATATATAAAATTTATAATACACACATTTACCTGTACACGAGCACATTCCATTAACATTTCTGCGATTAGCTCACCAAATAAAGGTTTCATTTCTTTTTTGACTGTAAGACATACACGACATATTTTATCTAATTCCAAATTTCTCATTGACGCCAAAGGATCCATGACCTTTTTCTATATTCAAAATAATCCGAAAATTGTGAACAATACACAAAAAATAATTATATTAAACTATGTGAAAAAGACTAAATATTACTTTTTATAGAAAAGATTAACAAAAAATATATGTTTTGTTATTTAATCTTTTCTAAATTAATTGTACAATTTAGCACGTAAACAAATTGGTTGATACAGTGATGGGATTTTTTTTTTTTTTGTTAAACGTCAAACACCATTTTTAGTATTGAGAATACAAGTAAATCATTGAGCTTGATTTCGTTTTTTTATATGTGGAAAAGCAAATATTATGACATACGCGGTGGTGTAAACAGTGAGAAACGTGGATTTTCTAACCCTATTGTTCGAGACGATTGCAATATTGCATCAACAGAATTAATTAATTTATACAAAAAATAATGTCTGATCCAAGTAAAGAACTAGAAGAAAAATGTACAGAGTTGGTAAATAATAAGTATATCGATAAATTGTAAATAAGTAATCGCATATAGTAATATTCTTTTAGGAAATACAAATATCCTGTTTGAGGAATGAAATTAACTTGTGCAACGCATCAAATCTTGATGAATCTGATCCGTCTTTGGCCCCTTTAGTGTTGGAAAATACGAAGTTAAAAACTCGTCTTGCAGTGCTAAAAAGAGCGATTCAAAAGGAAAGAACGATTGGCTGTGGTGGCAACGAAAGGGTGATTCTTCAAAAATTTGATACCTTGATATCAATTACCAGTCATTTAGCTGATTTATTTGCCGCATCCATTTTATTGGCCTATCCCAATGTCACTGATGTTCCGGCCATAATAACCCAAAGTAATAATCCAAAATTTGGCGACTACCAGTGTAATAGTTCTTTGCCAATCGCCAAGAAATTAAAAAATACCGAACGACCGGCTGAAGTGGCTAAAAATATTGTCAACGCTTTAGGACAATCCCCAATTGTGGAAAAGGTAGATGTTTCTCCGGCTGGATTCATTAATATATTCATAAAGAAGGAATATGCTAAACTCGCGATTAAATCAATTCTAATAGATGGGCCTAAAGCGCCTGAGGTGAAAAAACTTCGAGTACTAATCGATTTCTCGTCACCAAATATCGCAAAGGAAATGCATGTCGGACATTTGCGTTCGACTATTATTGGTGAATCAATTTCTCGACTATTAGAATTTTTAGGACATCACGTAATCCGGATAAACCACTTGGGTGATTGGGGTACACAATTTGGTATGCTGATTGCTCATTTAATGGATCTGTATCCAAATTTCGATAAGGAATCGCCTTCAATTTCGGATTTGAATCAATTTTATAAACAATCCAAGGTTCGATTCGATGAGGAGGAAGAATTTAAAAAACGAGCCTATGAGTGTGTGGTAAATTTACAGAGCGGTGAGGAGAAAAGTACGAAAGGATGGGAATTGATTTGTGAAGAGTCTAGGAAAGAATTTCAAAAAATTTACGATAGATTGGATGTTACGCTAATTCCACGCGGTGAATCATTCTATCAATCGCGAATGGTTGATATAGTAGCGTGGCTTGAATCAAACGGCTATTTGGAGGAAGATGACGGCAGAAAAATTATGTGGGGATCGGTAAGTTTACTAGTTTCGATCTATGCGTCATTTGGAACATTTGACCAGTTTTTCATTATCATTCAAATGCTTTTGCAATGAATTTTCTTCATCTATTCCACAATCACGAAATGAAAATATAAGAAGCACCGCTGTGTTGTGAGTTTCCTATCCCGATTTAAATGTCCTTTTTCGCATAATTGCATTCTTTGCATCAATTTAGTTAAATATCTTTTATTGAGCTCTCAAACGGTCTAACAAGAATTTAAATATTTCAGTTAATGTTTACATGTAAGATTATTAATATTTTCTCAAAAGTAGAAATATGTTTATCGGTAATCCACAAATTTATATGTCGATAAACCAAAATAGAATTTTATCGATATTGGATACTCTAAATTCGCCAGTAATAATTATTGTTTTTTTTTTATTTAGCACAAAAATGGAATTCCGTTAACCATTGTCAAGTCGGGTGGTGGATTCACGTATGACACGTCCGACATGGCGGCAATTAAGCAACGTATCGAAGAAGAAAAATCCGACTGGCTCTTGTATGTCGTCGACGCTGGACAAGGAGTACATTTACGTACGATATTCGATTGTGCTACCGTATGCGGAATTTTAAAACCTGAAGACGTTCGCGTCGATCATGTTGCTTTCGGGCTTGTGCTAGGAGATGATGGAAAAAAATTCAAAACTCGTTCGGGCGATACAGTTAAACTTAACGATTTGCTAGAAGAAGGTATGAAGCGGGCCATCGAAAAACTAAAAGAAAAAGGTCGCGATGAAGTATTAAACGCTGAAGAATTAGAAGCGGCTCAAACATCAGTTGCATACGGTTGTATTAAGTATGCTGATTTATCGCATAATCGTGTGAGTGATTATGCCTTTAATTTTGATAAAATGCTCGACGATAAAGGAAATACCGCAGTATACCTATTGTACGCATACACTCGAATTAAATCAATCGCCCGCAATTGTGGTTCCAGCGTTTCCGATATATCCAAACTGGCTAAGGAATACGAAATTACATTAGATCACGAGAAAGAATGGAAGCTAGCAAAAGTCCTTCTGAAATTCCATGATGTTATATTAAAATTCGAAAAGGAACTGTTCCCGCATTACTTGTGTGAATATGTATACGAAATTGCCACTACATTTAGTGAATTTTACGATAGTTGCTACTGTATCGAGAAGAACAAGCAGGGTGAAATTTTAAAATACAATTACGGTCGTATACTTCTGTCCGAAGCAGCCGCTTTAATACTCGGTAAATGTTTTGATATTTTAGGCCTAAAACCAATTACAAAAATTTAAAGTAAGCATTATTAGTATCCATTTTATATTATGTATTCGATCATATTTTGCTGATTAATTAAAAATTTGTAAAATGAACTTAACAGAACAAAAATGTTTATTTATTTTGTAAACCTCCTTATACACGACAAATGTTTTGATACGACCTACACAAAAATGGGTTAAATTAAAGAAAAAAAATCTAGTACAATTTTTGTCTCACGTTCTAAACACGACAACAAAATAGTAATATGAAAAAAACTTGTGTCCGCCATTTCTTGACAGCTATGATTATTCCGTAAAAATATATTTTTATGTTTGGCTATTTGCAAAATAATTAAATAATAAGGGTCCAGAGTTATAATTCAATAAATAAAATCCATATTGTTAAATCAAAATGGGAAGAGGTAAGTAAGATTAAAATTACTTATTTGGTTTTAAAAATAAAATTCGACTTTTGAATTGAAAATTTCTATCGAAGTGCATTTTTTCCTCCGATACACACATTTATAACATAGATTTTCAAAAAAACCCAACATTTTTTACGCAAAATGAATGAAATGTGCTTTATTTATTTGTAATTATATGATTTGCATCGTTTCTTGTTACAATCTGTGAGGAAATTGATAAACAAAAAATTTTATTTTTGTCGTCTGCTTCAAAATTTTTATTTTTCAAGTTAAAAGGTACGCGTTCATTTTTTTTTTTTTTTATTATTTGTGTGGTTCAGCTACACTTAAACGTTTCTTGATATGTGGATAACACTTGCTTACACTGAAAAATTACAACATATTAGGTTGTGTTCTGAAGAGAATTTTATCTAGATGTGATTTTAAATTTCTCCCAAATACCATCACACCCAATGTCTTCTAAATCAAAAAACTCGGAAATGTAGAAATTTTAATTATTGCATTATTATTATTTTCACTTGCATTTTTTTTTGTTTAATTAGTTATTATTCTAAGTTTTCATGAAAATTAAAGGTCAACATCAAAATGTTTTAATTTATATTCAAACATACATTTCCATAAAAAACACATTTTTATATAATTACAATAATTGTCGAGTTTAGTGAATTTTCAAGGTTTTCTTACATGTACATGTTACATATCTATCGAAATCTTATAACAAAAAATTAAGGTTCATTCACCTACACTATTTTACAATTTTTTGTATAGTACATTATATTAAATTTGAAGTGCAGTAGTCGGCAAAAACTATTGGAAGAAATGACCAAAATTTGAAAATTTTTGTAGATGCTACCATAACCTTGCCCATTGGCTGATAAAATTAATGATCCAAACCAACGGTTGTGGCTCCCTATTCCCGTTGGTGACTTCCATCAAACTACTTTTGAATTTGTCAAGTCAACGAACCGTTGACGCCAGTTTGCCCAATGTTGTTTTAATACAGTGTTCGTTTATTGTTTTGGTTTTTTTTCTGCTTTATGTAAAACTTTTTCTTTTCTTTCTATTATTATTATTGTTATTTCTTTAAATTACGCGTTTTTTTTGTTACTAATGTAATGTATCATATCATTGTTTAGGACGGCGCCCAAGATCCGGATCACAGAATGCATGTACTAATACAATCCAACCACACCAACAGAATGATGATTGTAACAGTCCAAATCGTAAGGAGTACAAATATTGTGTCGAACCGACAAAAAACCAAATTTTAAAATCCGTACTCGGCCGAGAATTCTCTGGTGGTAAACGAACCCATATGAATTTGCGCGGTGGACCGAAAATGACAACAAAAGAAATAAGTTCTTATTTTATAACGAGTGAACGATCGGTTGGCAGCCCTATTGATTTAACGGACGAAAACACCTGTTCCGAAACCCTGTTGGTGACAAATAATAATTTTTTAAATAAATTTTCCAAAACTAATTTTATTGGGATTCTTCCAAATAATAATACCACTTTGGAAACAAACTCAATAAATTCGAATATATTCCTACAAGAACCTGTACTGAGCCTAAATATCGAGAAAACTACGAACCAATCGTCAATTTTTATCAAAAAGTCATTTGATATTTCCCAAAATTTTGGTACCGGATTCAATTGCTATGAGAATCCTTTAGATTTATCTAAACCTACACAAGTTACGGAAATTGATTCGACGACATTTTTCAATAGCGACAGTAATTCATGTGACAGTGGCGTCGTCATCGATAAAGGCATGGAGAATAGTCCTAGCCGAAAATCAAAACCAATTACCCCACATAGGATTGTATGTCCATCACCTATCAAGCATATAGCATTCCCACCAGTGGAACGTAAACCAGAGTTTGATCGGTTTAAATCACGCAAAAGGTAAAGTAACTAAATAAAATATGTAGCAAATAAATTTTAATTTATAATCCTCGAATGAAATTTTTTATTTAGGTTAATTATTCCTGGTATTGAACACCATCATATTCATCATCATCATCATGCTCATTATCTTATTAAAGACGAACAGGAACACAACAAAATTCGTATTGAAAACAAAATTGAACATCATGCAGCCAAAAAAGAAATTACGCAAAAAACTCTAACAGAATTTCTGCCAGTTCGTCGCAGTGTGCGCAAAACAAAAAAGGAGGTGCTCGAGGAACGGAACCGTAAAATAGAACAGGCTGTAATTGAAGGGAAAGAGGATGGGCTAGAGGTAAATATGCGATTTGCACGTGGCATTTTAGGATCTTGCGCATTTTACATTTTCGTGTCATCAAATACAGGAAAGAAAAAAGTCGATGAAATGTGGTTTACGTATCAATGTTTGTCGTGGTTAATAATTAAATCTATGATTTTTTTTTTTTTGTATTAGCGGTATTCTTCGTTTTTTTTACATTTTCTAAGCCGAAGTGGCAAGGTATATTTTGTGGTTTTAAAGACTGATTTACATTCAACGACAATTGTCGTCTGCAAAAAAAATTGAAATATGTATAACATAGGAAAAAGTACAAAAACAAAAAAAAAATATTCATCTGCTTAAAAAAGTCAATTGAAACCCGAGAAACAAACCCAAAAAACCTCTTCTGCTTTTTTTTTTTGCAGATGTCGAGTTTAATTTTTTTTTCTGTAAAATCGTCGAAGGTTACATAAATAAGAAAACCAATCATTTGCATTGATTTATGACATTTTTTGTTTAAATTTATTTTTTATGTGTAAAGAAAACGAATTTTTGATTTGACATCTACATCTGCGAAATTTTTTGAATGTAAATCAGTCTTAATCCGCAGATTTTATTCATAGTAAAATTCACTTTTTTGGTAGTTGGAAGTTAGGGTAGGGCCATTCAATTATGTATTTTGAAATGTCCATACTTTAAATCAATAGTTCAAAGTTTTAAAAAATTTGACAAGACTTGTAATAACTTTTGTAAGAGTTCTGCCCATGTTTTCCATGGTTTGTGTATGTATGTGGTTTATCTTAATGAGCTGCTCATAAACTGAACTGCAAATATTGCATCTAATCGACATCTTAACTCGTAATTTTTGCTTAGAATTCTTGTTGTAAATCAGTCTTCACAAGACTCTTGTCTTAATTTCTTTCACAAGCAAATAAAAAAATTAAATTTCAACTTCCATTTGAAATGATCATAGGCCATTTTAATAAACAATCAAAGATTTGATATTATATTTTCTCCTCGAAGTATATAAAAGATTTACGGAAAAAGTCATCATTAAATAAATGTAATGATTTTGAGCGAATCGCAAAAATCGATGTCAATATGCTTGATTAGAAGTCGCCCGCTTTATCCAAAACCACTACAATTGAAACAACGAAATTCTTTTGATTGCAAGTTTTTCTTACATTTTCTTACATTAAAATTGCCTCTTAAAGCTCGAATTTTGGACAATATTATAGAAGTAAAACTTGCAAATTTTGGTAATCGACAAGCTTCTCGAATACTTCCAACTATTTAAATTCGGTTGAATTCTCTTTTGAAAAGAGTAATTCTTGTTAAGGTTCTTCAATTCAGCATCTTTCTTTTACGCCAGAAAAAAACGTTGGCCGTTTACCAAAGTATACCGCACCTTTCAGAAATGGAAAATTGTAGGTTTGTTCAGCGAATTGAGCGCGACATGGATAAAGACATGTAATGCTTGTGTTGGTATATGACACAGGATGGCTTGTACATTTTTTAAATTATTGTAGGCAATCGTTTAGATCATCCATCTCTTTTCGACTTGTTTATAAGCAGGTTTAATCCGAGGTCTTAATGACATTAAGCTATATCGTAAAACGGGTTTGTATATTGGTACCAGATAATGTTGAGGCCACTTATTATGTAGGCCGGCTATTTTACCTTGTCCTGATTATTTTTACTGTAAGCATAAAATCTGGATAAAAATTGACTTGAACCATATAAAATGTAAGAAATTCCGATATTTCAATGGGAATATGAGAACGGAAAGATCGTATTAATGTTTCATTTTATTCTATTTTTAATTTTAGTTTACAGCTAAAGACGATCAATGACAAAACAAAAGTTTGTCGCATTTCCGGTCTAGAATATTAATTTTACCAAGTTGAAAGAAATTGTATTAGTAGACAAATATTTTTGAATTTAATAATAATTTGTTTTGTCTTGTTTTTCTAATTTCTAGATTAGAATGTTTAACGACAAAGGGCGAGGGATCGTAGCTGTGAGAAATTTTAATAGAGGTGAATTCGTGATTGAATATGTTGGTGATTTAATTTCTTATGCCGATGCACAAAAACGGGAAGCGACTTACTCCCAAGACCTTACGACTGGATGCTACATGTATTATTTCAAGCATAAAAATATGCAATATTGGTAGTTATAATTAAGCCGAACATTTTAATTATGGCATAATTATTAAACGTCTTTTTTATTAAATAGTATCGATGCAACAGCGGAGAGCAGCAGGCTAGGCCGCCTTGTCAACCATTCGCGAAATGGAAATCTAATGCCCAGGACCATGACCATTAAAAATATACCACGGCTTTTACTTTACGCAAAAGACGATATAAAAGCCGGAGAGGAAATTACATATGATTATGGCGATAGGTCTAAGGAATCCTTAATGCACCATCCATGGTTGGCATTATAAAATCCAATTTAAAATTTGTTTTTAGTTAAATATGTGTATGTTTTAATTGTATTGTTTAATTTTTTAAAAAAAGTAGAAACCAGGTTGAGATTTAATCAACTCTTTGTAGTTAAATGAAAGGTTAATATTAATAGAGTAAACAAATCAGGAAACATTTATTGATCATTTTTTATTTTATTTTTTTTTTTTGTTTTTTTTTTTTTATTTGAATCATTCGAATTTCGCCCGCTACATTATATTAGTATAAACGGGACAAATAACATACACTCAGTAAATAGCTGAAAAAAAAATACTTAAGTGTTCCTGAACAAAATATAATATATAATTAATAAAAATAAAAGTAGATTCTATAGTTTATCATATAAAATATTTGTTAAGTATTTAAAAAGTTAAAAAGCAAAAATCCTAATGAAACAAGAAATATTTATATTGTTATCATTTTATTATTGTAGATTTTTTTTGTTTGTTTTTAATAAATTAATAGAGGATTTGTAAGTTATTTGATAGTAAGAATATTAAAAAATTAATGTTAATTTAAAAATGAAAAAAAGGCAAAAAATAATTAAAAAATCAAAGCTTAATAAACTTTTCGTACACAAACAAAACACAGTAATTTAATCGCTACAATTTAGATTTTAAAATCCCACCCTTTATGTAGGCTTAAGTAAAAAAATTAAATTGTTGAAAACAATTATATACAATATAGATGACAAAAAATAACAAAAAATTTGGAAAGCATAATAATTACTACTATCTATTACTACTATATTTAGTTATTTTAATTTGCAAAATATTTTATTCTAATTATATTTAAAAGAAAAAATAAATTATTAAAATATGTATCCATCTATTTTTTTTTTCAGGTCAAAAGAACCTACACTACCTAGGTAAAATCTTTTATAAATTGAGATTCGCTGTCTTTTTCCAGCAGCGGTCTAGATTGTTTAAAAAGGGTTAAAATCAATATTTTTAGTGTTTTATTCTCAACTAAACATATGTATAAGTAATCATAAAGAGCGTCGGGTTATTTATTTATTATTATATTTATAGAGGCCTCTGGAATGCGGCGATCTAGGCGGAATGTATTATTTACATGTGATGCCTTCGTTAAATTAAAATGCATGCGCAACTCTATGTTTGTTCCACGAACTAAATTTTCCATCTCTTAGACATCTTTGTCAGCACCTACGAAATTTCCGGCATCCGCCCGTTTTTTGAAAAACAAAAAACTTTTCAAACATTCGATGAAAGATTTGTTGGTTGCGTCTCAACCAATGCTAAATGGACGGCGTTACTTACAAAGGAAATGAATATTCAAATGTAAACTTTGTTTTGTGTATCCTTTCGTTCTCCTTTAAGGTTGATTCATCAGATTTGGCCATTGACCTCATCAAGAAAATGACAACTTGACGGAGTTAAAAATATGTTATCTCGCTGGACATAAAAGAGAAATAACATATTTTTAACTCCGTCAAGTTGTCATTTTCTTAACGAGCTCAATGGACAAATCTGGTGAATCAGCCTTTATATTTGACTAGAAAAGGACCACAGAAATCAACACCGGCTATATTAAATGGTCTAGCAGCATTCAAATGTTCTGGAGGCTATCAAGGCATGGTTTGTTCTTTTAACTTTAAAACAAGATACACAGCTTTTAATGACTCGCCTATAACTGTATATTTGCCATTAATTATACAGTACTTCTGGAGAACGGCTACTAGCGTACACTGAACTCCACCATGCATATTTTGTATATGTTGATGACGAATCATCAACCTTGTTAGATTATAATCTTTTGGTAAAATCAACTGTTGCTATTGATAGTAATCTAAATTGCTATTCTCTAATCTTCCTCCTACTCTAAGCATTCCTTCTTCGTCGACAAAAAGGCGAAAGACTAATCAATTTTCTGTTTTTTGGCAACGTTTTATTTTTTGACAACAATCTTATCTCACTTTCAAAACCCATGATCTGAACCGTTATAATGATTGATAACAACGCAGCCTCCAACTCGCAAGCCTCCCTCCACGTTAGCAGTGCAAACAGCTTTCTTTCTAATGTATCTGTTTATGAAATGAAAACAGTAAGCCACAACGCGTTTGAGTCTTATTATTGAACTAAAATCTCAATCTTGAAAATATCTGTTAATTGGCCATTTTGACTCCTCATCTTTCAAAAACCGTGCCACCAAGCATCCAAAAGGACAGCGATGTATTTGAATTTTATTTATTTACTACGATCTAAAATTTTGCTCACTCTATTGATCACATAAGTTTTTAAAATGTCGGTTTGAATTTTTAACCACGACGAGGCAATGGTCGAATTAGACCATACAATTATGTTCGCATCATTTATCTTGAGAGAAGCTGCCACATTTTGAGTCAACTTTACAAGGAGCAAGATCGTAGTGAATTCTAGTTTCGGTAAAGAGATCACCTTTAAGGGAGCCACTTTAGATTTACTCCATAAAAGATTTATAACTACACTACCATCACTATTATTGCAATGAACCTATACACATGTGCCATATGCTTTCTCCGACGCATCACCAAAACCGTGTATTTCTATATCACTAACGTTTCTTGAAATGACACATCTATTTAATCTCAAATCATTTAAAACTCCTAAACTTTTCTATTCATGGTTTCTAAATAAGAATTTTGGCACTTAAATTTACTGACCCCAATATCCCTAATAGATCAAACAAACTATACTAATATCAGACAATATTGATCTCTTTGTAATTCTATTATTGTCATCTAATGGCTGAACTAAAAATATAAATTCGTGAAATAAAGGCTGACCAATGTACGGTTTAATAATTCCTTATAAATTAACTACATACCACTTTCCTTATCTTATTCCTGTTGATGAAAACGTTTATATTAATTAGTCATGCATTGAAACACCTTCCGTCTACATAAAAATGAGTTTTCACAATATTTGACTTACTTTTCTAACTATTGGATAACGGATAAAGAGTTGATAAATGCGGCGCAGATGCCGTCCGATATGTTATGAACCGCAGTTCGTAAACCTTTAAATCATCACCGGAATTTCCTTTCCAATAAATTTTATGATACTTTGTAAGAGATGGCTCATGTTTTGGATATCACTTGTAAAAGATATGAGTTGCTTTCTGAATTTTAATACGATCGAAAATAACTCTTCTTGAACTATGGGCCCTATCATTAACAGATCATTCAACGAATACTGAGAGGAAGATTTTGCCGAACCATCAAAAACAACTCTACACTTAGTTGTGGAACTGCTAGGGTGCGATACAGCCAAATAAAGTATGAAATATACAGATCAATCGTCTACTCATATTCTGTCATGAACTCGATATATTGATTTTTCAATTCGACAAATTTATTTAATTTTCCCTTTAACATCTTGAATCTATGAGAAGCTTCAGAAGAATTACCCAATAAGCTACTATCCATTTTAAAAGGCAAGTATTTCCTTTGTTTTCGATTCTGATGATAAAAGGAAATTTTGATTGCTGGAACTACTCTCTAATTTTAATTACCCAACCAAAATTCGTATTTTGAAATACTGGGAGTTCCTTTGACAATTCTAAACGACCATCTTTCAAAATCTCCCAAAATATTTCACTTTCCAATCAAATATCCATTGGTCTCGTAACATTAAACTCCGGATCTGCTAATACTAAATTAGATGGAACGGACCATTTGGAAATAGTAATATACTGATAGGGTAATCCATTACTGATCTCAGATGCTACCAAGAATTTCACATTTTTATAATAATTATCAAAGAAAGAATGAATTGAGGTTTCTACTATATTACAAATATCAGTCTTTGTTACATTTTTACCGTTTACAGTGTTATTATGTTTTCGATTTTAGTTCCAAGAATTTTTTGACCAAGTCTATATACAAAATTATTGTGAGAAGCTGAATTGATGAAGCGCTCTGCATCGAATATATCGTTTATTAGGATCTTTTATTAAAATTGCAGCAGTAGTAAAAACTACATGTTTGTGTACAATTTATAGAATTTGTATTCGTATTTTCGGGATTCGTTTAATTGTTTGTACTACCACATTTGACGTATTGCAATTTCCACTGTCCATACTCATGTGAAACAAGACGTGATGTTTATGTCCACAATTTTCACAATAATTTGCTTGACAATTTCCAACTAAATGATGTTCGCTTGAATACAATAATTCAACCCATAGACCTTATTTTTCTATATCATAGTTCCGAATACGATGGAACAACTCCGAAGCGCGCTTTTAGAGGAATGGGAAAATATCTAACAGTGCGATATCCAACAGATTATCAAAAATATGGGACGGTGGATGACAGCGTTCACTCAAGCTCGGGAACGAGGGGAGGAGGAGACAATACGCAGCACTAAAGATTTTTTATTTTGTTAATTATTTTCAACCTCATGTTTAGAAAGAGTAGGTCAAACCCGCCACCTTTTCTAAGTTTGTTTTGAAGACCTAGAATTTGATTTCTGTTTCATGTTTCCAGCTACTCCAGTTCAAGAGGTATTCGCGTCAAATTTAGTTATAAGCCAAGTTGTGCGGTAAGTAAAAAACTCAGCCACATGATTATACAAAGTATGTTGTGGGTAATATTTTCTAAGACTGTTTTGAATGAACTTAAATTTAATTTTTGTTTGAAGTTTCCAGCTAGTGCGGTTCAAAAGATATTCGTATAAAAAAAAATGTTTTAGAGAGGCTCGTTTTCTGTACCAGTGAGTGTATAAATGAGTGAGTGTAAACAATTTAAACTACCATCATATTCCCAATTGATCAACATTTTGTTTCAATTTCTCTAAGGCAAGTAAATTGAGTTTTTTCAGAAAAATCATTACCAGAAAAATCGATCTTATCAATAATTTCTTTGGCTTTTCCAGCAACAAACTTGTCTGAATACCATATTTTTTGAATTTTTGAAGTTATTTGATGATTATTTATAACAATTTTTTCCAAAAAATCGCAAATTCTTAACCACTCATCTAATTTTCCGTCGAAGACGGGTATTCGAATTTCTGGCAATTTTGGCTTAGAAAGAAGACTATTTGCACTGCCACTGTCTTCTAAAGCTACATTGTTGCCCAAATTCAATTTATCATTAACAACACAAACTATTTTGGTAATTATCAAAATGCCCACAAATTTACCCTTTACATCATAAAAGCTATCTTCGAATTCCTCGAAATCTGTGTTAAACTCCTCAGCATTAACTTTCTTTAAATTTCTTATTTTATTAGGATTTTGAATAAACTTTAATTGCAACGTAAGTTTCCTCTTAATTGTCACTCTTTTACTTTTTAATAAATCAGTTGAAACCATTTTTTTTAATTTTTTTTTAAAATTATTTAAACCATCCACATAAAATTCATTGTTTATAATACGTTTATTTTAGTTGCCAAAATAGTACAATATTGAAATCGATTAATCAAACGATAAATGTCTAAGAATCCAAAATACCTGTTTCAAATTCCAACTATTTCTTCCACGATGATCAAATGAAGCGTTGAGAAGCATATCTTGTATTTCTTATTTCCGATCTAAGCTATGTAAAAACACAGATTTTTAGTACTCGTGTAAATACCGCATATGTAAATATCTTAAAAAAGCAAATTTAATTTAATTTATGTACCGAAAATAAAGAAAATAAACTTAAAATTGACAGCTGGAACTAAAAAAACCAAGAAAAAAGTTGGTTTTTAGGATGTGTTCGGTCTGGCAAAAATGAAAAAAAATCACGATATTTACGTCAAACTCATTTCCTGCTAACTTTACCTCGTTAAATATTACGTCAAACTTGACCGAACAGCGAAAAATAAAAAACCTCGTCCTAGTGTTTCCTCGGCCAAACGTGATAAAAAATATCATGATACTGCACGTCAATTATTTATGACCCTAGGTTAGGTTAGGTTAGGTTTGGGTGGCGGTCCACTAGGACCGGGCATAGACAGAAAAAATGATCCGTAGCCATACCACAATAATTATTTCCTCCAACTCATTGGAACCATTTTGAGCTGTTAACAAAGCGCTGGATCTCCTGACGTCCATCCTACAGAGGTCCGTCAGGTCTTTGAAGAGGGGTGCCCCTAGAAACTTTAGTCTGTTTCGTGCCAGAAGAGGTACGACAGTAGTCATGTGAGAAGACACCAAGTCTACTCGCATGCCTCCCTACAAGACAGTGCCCCGTAATCACTCCAACAACCACACTGATCTGACTTCGCTGAAGTGAGATCAGCTGTTTGGATCTCGCCAAGTCCAACTTTGGCCAGACCTGCCGAGTTATTACGCAAGAAGTGATACTTCACCATCTGTCATTCGTCAGCTTGCTAGCTTCTTCCTGAAGAAGCAGTTTGCATACCGTAAGAGGCATTTCAATATCCTTTCTGCTTTCTGAGAAGTGGTCCATTGTACCACGTCGAGCCAGTTCATCGGCGTTTATATTTTCTGTACTTATGAAATGTTTCGGCACCCATAAAATGTGGATGTTGAACTGATCTGCCATCTCGTTAAGAGATGAGAGACAGTTCTGGACTACTTTCGACGTGAGGAGGTGTGATTGAAGCGCTTTAATGGCAGCCTGACTGTCCGTATATATGCGAGTATCACAAACTGATATTACGCATTATACCTCAACCAGTCTAGACTTCCTTTATGGCAGTTACTTCAGCTTGAAAAATGCTACAGTAGTCGGGGAGACGGAGGGAGAGATTTAACAGAAGTTCCTCGCAGAACACTCTAGCCCCGAATTTCCCGTCCCGTTTTGAACCATCAGTGAAGAAGTTTATAACTCCTGGTTCCAAAACTGCACCCATCATCCAGTCCTCCCTGGATGGGATCCTAGTCCGGAACTTTGTGTCAAAAGATAGTGACGGGACTGTATAGGCGGTGGTCTTGGGGAATTGTTTGTTGCACAAAATAGATGAGTGCCCTGTATTGTTGTAGGTCCACATTAAGATGGATTTCAGCCGTATGGCAGTACAAGCTGCCAACTGTTTCCCCAAGATATCTAGAGGAGCCAAAAATAGCAGTCTCTAGTGCCTGAGTGGATGTGCTCCTCAGTGCACCACTGATCCACAGAGAGATTGTTCTCTGAACTTTTGTCAACAGCTCTTGGTTGACAGTTTTGTCCAGAGCAGGCCACCAGACTATTACCCCATACAAGAGTATGGGTCTGACTACTGCGATATAAAGCCAATGTACGATTAGAGGCTCCAGCCCCCATCCTTTCTTAATGGCATTTTTGCAAGAGTATAGCGCTACCGAAGCTTTCTTTACCCTTCCCAGAATATTGGGTTTCCAATATAATTTGCTATCCAAAACGAGACCCAGAAACTTGGCTTCAACTGTAAAAGTCAAGCTGAACCCATTTAAACTGGAAGGATCGGTGTGAGGAAGTTTATATTTCCAAGAGAAGAGAACCAATTCGGTTTTGTGTGGGTTCACATTCAACCCACAGCCGCATTGGCCCATAATGAAAGAGTGCCCAGGGCATTCTGCATAAGCTCACTAAGGGTGCCGGGATATTTACCACGGACACCAATAGCAACATCATCCACATAGGCAACCACCTTGAAGCCACCGTCCTCCAGTCTCAGCAACAGGTCACAGATCATTTATGACCAAATTCCAAAGTAGGGGGGACAGTACGCCACCCTGCGGTGTACCTCTGCTTGCTAATTTCTGACGTAGGATTCCCCAAAACTGGCATTTGTGATCCTGCCTCTTAGCATCTGATCTATCAAGTCCTTGAGTGATTCATCCACTCCCAGATCTGAAAGTGCCCGAGTTATAGCCCCTGGAAGCACATTGTTAAAGGCCCCCTCAGTATCCAAGAAGGTTACTATTGCGTAGTCTCTATATTCGAAAGATTTTTCAATGAAAAATACAAGAGAATGAAGAGCAGTCTCTACAGATCTCCCCTTGCAATAGGCATGTTGAGACTTGGACAGCTTTTCCGACACAATCGTGCCTCTAATATGAGCTTCTATTTGTCTTTCCAGTGTTTTAAAAAGGAAGGAAGACAAGCTAATCAGTCTAAGGTCTTTGGGTTTGCAGTGTGAGCGTTTTCCCGCCTTAGGTATGAAAACAACCTTCACTTCTGTCCATTTACTAGGAATGTGACATAGTTCTAGGCTGCCTTTGAAAATTACCTCTAACCAGGACATTGTTAGATCCGTAGTTTGTTGAATATCCGCAGGGATAATACCATCGAGTCAAGATAACTTGGGATGGAAGGACCAGTTGCTAGTACTTTGCGTAGCCTAGACATCTCTGGACTTCTGAATTTTGCCACAGTATAGTCTCCAAGACTTGTTCTTGGCACTTCTCAATTGATATTTGTAAATTTTGAGGACTTCCTTATAGGACTACTCCCAGTCTACAGCAGATTTTGTTTTCCGTGCTGTTTTGAGAAGTCTTTTGCATTTTCGACGTATTTGTTGAATCTCCTTGGACCACCAGGGTGGCCAAGATTTACCCCTAGGCCTGCTAAGAGGCTAGAGCCCAGTATCGCTTCATTAAAAGCGCTGGACAACTCGTCCACCAAGCCATCGAGCTCTTGCGTAGTTTTTGGAGGTTTTGGCACCGGAATTGGTAGTGAATTACCCAGAATAGTTCTAAAGGTATCCCAGTTGGTTTTCCTCCTGTTTCTGTAGATTGGACTTTTTGGAGAAGTCAAGTCCATTTCAAATTGAAGATAACAATGATCAGAAAAGGAGTGGTCCTCCGACACTCTCCAGTTTAATAAACTAATCGCCAGAAAGCTTGAGGCAAGAGTAATATCCAATACTTCCTATCTATTACTAGTTATAAAGGTCGGCTTATTGCCTATGTTACATAGATGAAGGTTAGTACTTAAAATGTAATCAAGGAGTAACTCAGCTCGTTCATTTGTGTCCATATTTCCCCAGATTGTGTGATGAGCATTTGCATCACTCCCAAGGATGACTCCAACCTTGCGATTCTGAGCCTCCAAGATTAGCTCACCTAGAATGATTGGTGGAGTATCCACTTCATCATGAGCCAGGTAAGATGATACTAGCCAGAGGTTTCGTTTATCGACCTCAATGCTGACCGCTGCTACATCTCCATTACTGAAATTTGATAACAGAAAGCAACTTATGTTATTTTTAATGAGAATGCACGACCGAACCTTGTAACATTCGGTACTCTTGAAGAAGACCAAAGTTACATTATATTTCAGAAGCTTTGACCTTTTGCCCGCTCAGTCGAGAAGAGGTTGTAAATTGTGGTCGTAGGTATATAGGTCAGTTTAGACTTCTGCTTGCAGTATGTAAAGCATTATATATTATTTTTCACCAACTTTGCCTCGCCCAGCCAAATGGTTGGGTTTGGTACTCTCAATCGTTTGTAAAGGTGTTGGAATATTTTTGTTTTGAATTTAACATTTCATCTTGTACACCGACAGTGTTTCTAGGATGTATTTTTCCTGTTTTGCCAACTGCGTCCTGGGAATCTTTGATCAGCGCTTTTGATGAGGGTCCAGATATTTGATTGGAACTTGCCATGTTTGAGGTAAGGTTTCTTTGCATATTATCATCAGCCTGCACGACTAAATCATCCATATTACTGGTAGATGACATAATATTAGGATTTTCGGGATCAATGACTACGTTGGGCTTAGCTTTTTCTGGAGACTTTAACTTAACATCGAATTCATCATCCGAAGATGAAATTTCCTCCTCGCTTACTTCTACACTTTGTTTCACCTGATTAATGGATTCGTCTAGGTCATTGGATCCTTCGGATACCTTCTTAACTGCTTTCAGTATTAGGTTACTTGCATTTATAAGTTCTATACATTGAGTTTTATATCGACGACTTGATTTTAATCGGGAAAGCCGATCAATAATATGTTGGACTCGGCTTTCAATAGCCACACTTAATTCAACAGCGACAGTAGTATCGACATTAGTGATATCAATCTCGGTTAACCAATTGCGGTGTTCCAGAATTTTGTTTATGCATTTCTGAATGTCACGAAATGGGTTTTTTCGAGCTGCTTCGTGAGCCTTGAATGGCTTTAATACTGGGTTTTCCGCTTCTGCTTTAAAAGCTTCTTTTAGAGCGGCGAGTTTTTCGACATTATTTCCTTGTAGCTTACGAACTAGCCATTCAACCTCAAATTCGTCCGGTGATAAATGTTCTACCTTCATGGTGCAACTTTTTGACACGATTATTCGCTTTACAATGGAAAACCCCGTAAAAGTTTACAACAACCAAAAAAAAATTTGCGTAATAAAAAAAAATACAACGATAATACGAAAAAAAAATTCCAATAATAATAAAATGTGTAATAAGAACTAAAATTAATTTTATTATGAATGTATGCATAAGTTTATATCTTTAGACATAATTTGGATAATTCAAAAACATGATTAGATTCATGAAATCATTAATTTAAATTAGCATGTAAACTACTATTCAAATTTTTAATAACAAAAAAAATAATTTCAATCATGGTGGAACAGAAAAAAAAATAAATCTTAAAATAACAACCCTTTAAATGTTCAATTAAATACGAAATAAAGTAAAAAAAAATCAATTAAATGAAAATAGCGAATTGATGGCTAAGCAATGAGTCAAAGTTGGCAAAAAAAAACATATCTGCTGCAAGAAAATTTACTTTACTCGGATAAAATTTATAATTAATACAATATTTAGATCAAACCCCTTACAATTATATGTAGACAATCAAACTTTACAAAGGAAATCTATATATTGAAAACAGTATTGATCTAAAAAAACAAAATGATATACAAGTTCAAATCAAAAATGGTCATAATACAATTAAATTATTCAATGCGCGTCCGCAGATATAACACCGTAAAAAAACCAAATGTTTAGTAAGGATTCAATACGCCAAGCGCAGTTATCATTACTAACTTATAATAAACTTGAATGTATAAAAAAAAATTGGAAACATGGATGCCGGTACTTAAATAAATTCTGGTTTTCTAAAAGAAAAGTTAAACGTTTTTCGTCAAACAAAAATTGGACACCATAAAATCAATCCATTTAATTGGAGTAATATGATCCCATATAATCCGGTATTGACAATCAACAACTGTAGTAATCAGTAATAAATATTTACGGTTTTTCTTTTAGAATATAAATCCATGTGCCCCACGTTGGGCGCCACATGTAACATTCGGTACTCTTGAAGAAGACCAAAGTTACATTATATTTCAGAAGCTTTGACCTTTTGCCCGCTCAGTCGAGAAGAGGTTGTAAATTGTGGTCGTAGGTATATAGGTCAGTTTAGACTTCTGCTTGCAGTTGTAAAGCATTATATATTATTTTTCACCAACTTTGCCTCGCCCAGCCAAATGGTTGGGTTTAGTACTTCATAATTTATGTCGTATCACCACAGATAAAAAAACAACTCAACAAAAGACAACAACAAAAAAATTGTGCAAAAACTTACGGTTTGTTTGTATTTTTTTATTGATGGTGAATTTCCGTTACAAACGATCTCAATAAATTTATCCTTCAATGTTTTTCGACGGTCCTCTTTTAATCCCACAGCTTCCTCCAACAGATGTCCCAAAACGGTATCCAATAGTAAACAACTCGCCTTCCATGTTTTCAGATAGATGGTCTTTTCATAAGTCAGCTTTTCGTTACATGCACTAATATATAAATATTCGTACCACCAATGCCAAACCAAACGTGGCGAAAACTCCGCAATTTTCAAGAAACAAATCAACTTTGAATAAACGATATACTGGCGAAACCGTTCGATTTAATTAAAAGATAATTTGTTTAGTTTTATTAAATCCAATTAACCATAAATTTTATTTATAAATGTTTTTTTTTTAAGTTTTCAGTACATTATTAGCAAATTGCTTATAGTTTTATTTAATTCTTTTTATATAATTAATACATTTAATTAATTTAAATTCGTCCATTCACCATAAATAGTACATATATGTACATACATATGTATATAAAAAAAAAATCACGGCAATATACGGAATATTAGCACAGTTTTTTTTTCAATGTCACTTCTGTTTTGTGGCTATTTTTCCGTGTGGTTCAATGGAGACATAAACTAATTATTATTTGTGTTTTTACTAAACGATCGTAATATCACGAACTATTACTAAACGTAAGATCACTAATATATCACGAACTATGAATTTTAATCGAACGTACATTTGCTCGACTCACTATCACCAATCGTATCGTGTACTTAGTCTAAAACCGATTACCAAAAAAAATTCACAGAGTTTTGTTCGCTTTGCGATCCATAATTGTTCCCACGAGTAGCGGAGAAAGAAGTGTCCATCTGTGCAGAGATCCGCAGTACACAGATAAGGCTACTTAATCCGGAGGGCGCCAAGTATCCGGATACACCGTTAGCGACTGAGCTAGTTTTAAAGCTGGGCCCCCAGTCTGGTCGATTATCGGCACGGTACGATTAACACCTTAACCCAGCCCAGCGATTTGTTTAAGGTTGACTCTTTTAGCGCCGTGTTTTAGCCTAGAAGCCAAAGAATCAGCAATCTAGTTATCAGCGGTCACCACGTGGAGGTAACACGAGCACTTGTGGAAGTTGCAAGTTATGGAGCTGACCGCAAGTGCCAACTTGAATCCCCCGAGCAAGTTCCACCTGACCACCTTTATGACCCTAACTTCATTCCGTTAAATTTTATGTCAAACCCGAGGAAACGACCAAAATGAAAAAATTAAAACAAAAGTTAAAATTAAATGTCAAACAATTTAATTTATTCTGATTTTTTTTACTAAAGATAATTAATTATAATTTTTTGTAGTATTTTAAACTATTAAATATTTCCAGTATGTATATAATACGGAAATTGAAATTAATTAAAATTATTAATTAAGTTTCCTTTGTAAAAAAAAACAATATTTTTTGACAGGTAAAACCAAAAACATTTTAGGATTTTTTTGGTGGTAAATGAGTGCGTTTTATGGCAAAACGTGATAAAAAATACCATGATGTTTTTTATCAAATTTGCCCGAGGAAACACGACTATTCATATTATGTATATTGAATCGCTGGTTCTAATATTTTGAATATGTTCATCCTCTTAAATTATAGGTGGTATCATTTTCATTATTTAACTAAGGTCAAGCGGTACATGATCTCTTGTTTTTATCCAAATATTGTGAAAAGTGCAGCAAGATGCCACGATTTAATTCCAATTTTTAATTTTATTCAAACAAAAATTGGCGGGAAAATTATCACGTAAAAATTATTATTGAATTCGGGCAGTAAAAATATAAAATGTCTGCGAAAAGGAAAATTTCTTAAATAAATGTCACAAATTATTATTTATCTCGGTATTATCACAGTATTCGGGCACGGCCTAACTACTATAATATGCAAAAATAATTATACTTCAATGTTCAAAAAGAAGGTAAGATGAAAAAAAAATTTGGTCCATGCAATGTCTAATCTGGTTAATCCACAGAAGAAAGATTAAAGTATTCTGTGGTTAATCTTTCTTCTGTGGTTCAACAATTATGCATAGTGGAATACAGACTTTAAACCTATCTTAAACCTATCTGAGCATGTGACCATACGCATCACATTGTGTGGTATTGTACCACATTTTGAATTAACGTTTGGTTTTGGTTTTATAAATTTTTGAATTTTTCGTTTTTTTACAAATTATTGGTTTATGGTTTTTTAATAATTAAAGAAATGTTCAATTAGTTCAATTATTATTTAGCGCTTGGTTACATCAAAAAGAAAGCAAAAGGTACAAATAGAAATGGTTTCGGTTTTAAAAATTTTTTAAATTTGTTTTGGTTTTATTGATTTTGGAATTTGGTTATGGTTTATTTTGAGGTTTTATGGTTTTGGTTTTGAAAAACCGGGTTAATTATGTTCGAGGAAAGATTGTAGCTTAAGTTTTTTGGAAATGGACTCAAAATAAACGGATCATACAATTAAAAAAAAATTAATTAGTTTATTTATTTATATTTTTTTTGTTTGTTTGATAAACATTTTGTTTAATTTTATGTTAGGAGTGTGAGTTAATCAAACTTATATATAAACATATTAGGTAACTGATGAATACATATAAATACTAATAATTAATCAATTAAATGTATAAGTGGGCCGTAGGTTTAACTTATTTTTTTTCGCACATAATAATCTGATATCCTGAATGAATAATAATAATCTGATATCCTGAAGATTCCTGATTAATAAAATTTTAGTGGCCGTGAATTCCGTGTACAAACAATATTTTCTACATATGTGTGTACATTTGTTTATAGTTACTATACCTACACTCATGAATTGAGTGATGTATGTTTATATAAAATAGCGACAATAATTAATAATACAAAGAATTTTCTTATCGCATATGTTTTTAAAAACCCCTACATAGCTATGTATGAAACAAAACAATCCATTCATAGAAAGAAAAGAAACCCGTTGTATGTACTTTATGTACATATATGAAATTTAGGAATAAATTGGGAACTGGGGAATCCCCAGAAAACAAAATAAGCTACAAGATTTTATTTGTAACTATATTTTAAACATACAGAATATTTTTATTTCTTTAAAATTACAATTTATAACAACAAAATAAAAATTTAAAGTAAGAATACAAACATATATAAATTATAGAACTCATATCTACGATTCTACCACAATTTATTTTATTATATATATTAAATTACTTAAAACAGTTTTTGATAAGATATACAAAATTTTTTGCTTCATTTGCGATAAACCAGATTACAAACAAAAATAAATTAATCAAGTGTAATTTTATTGAAATTTTCTCCCCTTTTCGATTTTTATTTGAAATTTTAACAAAATTTTTAGTAAGTGGTACTACTTAAATGCGAAGTTTTTGGTTTTAGAAAAGCCAAGTAGATACACGTCCCTTTTAAATGAATTCTTAGAAGATACTGTAAATGATACACATATGTTTTTTTTTACATACTTTAATATTATCTTATTTATGAAAAATCACATTTCTTTCATTTAATTTTTTAAATTTATTTTAATTATTCAACAATAAATTTCTGTTTAGACTGTGATTAAAAATATTTTATTCTTTTTGTAGCAAAATGAAAATAAAAAAAAAACGGAAAATGTTGGGTTTACAAAAATTTTACTCAGGTGGTCTTCGTTCGCTATTCCGTCGTGTAAACTCTTCTGCGTTCTTCATGAATTTTTTCCGCTCTTTTAAATACTCATCAGCCAATTCGGCTCTGAGCGAATGCTCGGGTTCCGGCTCATTTACTAGAGCGCAAAGCGCTTGTATTACTTGGTCAGTTTTAGTGGCCGGTTTCCAATTCTCTGCGCTGATAATAGGCAGACAAACCTGGCCTTTTTCATCTATATTGGGATGATAGATTTTAGTTTTAAAGCTAATTTTGGGCGGTTTAAAAGGGTATTCCGCAGGGAAAACAATTTCGATCCTAAACGCTCCTTTGTTATAAGGCGGGTTTTCCTGTGAGCGTAACATGAATGAAATGGTTTAGTTATTGAATATTATATGTACAATAGAAAAATATTTACGGGCACTATAAGACCAGTCCATAACAAAATATTGGTTTCATCAACCGTAATATCGCGGAATGATTTTAAGTTGCTGGATTGGAGATCAGCTAACTCCTACGAAATATGATAAAAAAAAGAAATACGATGTAAATTTAATATTATTAGTCACACAAAACACATAACCTGAAATATTATGACGCAAATTTTACCAAAAAATGATGTACTTATGAAAATAGATCAGTTTGATTTTAAATATTTTAAACACTCTATGCTTTAAACATATCAATAAATAAACCATTATTGACTACAATTTAATTAAAATAATATAAAATAAAATAAATTTACCTTCTGCAATCTACGTGTTGCAGCCATTTTGAATATAGAGCATCTGTCACTTTTCCTTGAAGTAGTAAATTTTTTTGTTCTTTTGGAAAAATTTTGTATTTAAAAGTTTATCTAGATTAATCAATTTAAAATAAAAATGATAACATCAATTCAATTTTTTTTTATATTATTTTTATTTAAACTGATGCCACACCGTGATTTAACAAACTAATGTAATTTATATCGAATCGAAACGTATTGCATGCATTTGCACTAAAAATAATATCAAAATTCATGGGTGTGTAAATAAAATTGTGCAATGTAATAAATAAATACAGGGAAATTGACGTACCAGTAAAATAGGGAAATCACGTACAATCAATTTTTTTAAATATTCTACTAATTTACTTTTTCTATTTTACTAATTAATTTATAAATACTAATGATTACATAAATTCAATGAACTTAGCCGTTTTCAAATATAAATAAGCCAAAATTTAGTTTATTCAAACATCAAACGCGGTATTTTCACTAACATTTTTTAGTATTACCAGCGTTCAAATAGAACACTCCTGTTGCCTTGTTTTTTTCATAGAGTTAGACAAATAGAGCTGAAATAAGCGAACGTCAAGCGTAGGCAATTTGGTGCGAAAAAGAGAAAGACTAAAATATATTAGAGCCGTATTTAGATTTTTATTTAATGGCTTAGATTTTAGAATAAAGTGGGTTGCTGAAAATAAAACAATCTAAGTTTAAAAAACTAATTAATACTAATTATTTTTAAATTCAATATTTTTAATAAAATTAATTTTATTATTAAAAATAACTTTTCTAAAAACGTGGCATTACGTTACACTTTTAGTGCAGACCTGGTAAAAATAATTGTAAACAAATCACAAGAACCCAACAACAACAATCTTGCTAAAAAATAACTGAATACTGATTATGTGAGATAATGTGTAAAACTCTCGTTTACACATTACCTTATTTTTTTAAAAAATAAGGGTGCAGGACTGAGATTTTGCACAAAAAGCAAGAAGCGAGTTTCTGTCTCTTTTACTTAAATTGAATATGAACACTATTTCGCTTAGTAGAAATATATTTTATTAATGCGATCTCAACTAGCTAAAATAAAATGATGTTCTGTTTCAACTATCATTCGTCTGTATCTATCACCGACGAAGGTACGTGGTCGAAGCGGAGAAAAGGAGATAGCTCCTTTACATAATATAATTGACTGAGATGAGATCGCAATAGAAAAGGCGACATAGACCGAAAGATATTTAGATCGACTAAAATTTAACGTCAAATCAATTATCCGTTCGCACAATGAAAAGAAAAAAAATACCGTCTTTCATCTTACACAATTTATTTTAAGTAACACAAGTGTTCTACTATCATATAATATACGCCATACGGCATTAATATCGTTGATTGATTGATTGAAGTGTACGACCAAGCCCAGACATGTCTCCCGGATGACGCCAGGCCCACCGTACACCCATTACACAAAACAATACCGAAGGATATGAACGGAATGTTAATATTATATTTATATTGAATATGCTGAGAGTCGAGTCGAGTTTAATCCAAGTTTAACTCTCATTAGCTGTATTTTGTTGAGAAAAAATTAATTCGAATTATTTTGGAGTTATTTTTTTCTTAACAGAATAAGACGCGAAATATTTTTTCGTTTTAATTTTTAAATTCTATGTTGGTATTTCTTTTGTTTTTAATTCAACCAGTTATGTATTTTATTTGTTCTAGCTCGAATTAAATAATCCAAATTTTTTGTTCGAATTATTTAATTCCTGTCACGTGCGATCGTTGTTGTAAATTTCTCAACAAAATACAGCTATTATATAGTACGGCGTCGAGTTAAACTCGACTCGACCTAAATGACTTGTAGAGTTACTGGCTTTACACCGTCGATAGTATAATAGCAAAAGAGTATAATAATATTTTACTATCTACCGTTGTCGGTTTTACACCGCAAAAAATATTCATAAAAAACCGAATTAAAACAAAATAATGAAACAGAATCATGAATAAATAACTGTAATAAGGTTACATAAATAAGAAAACCAATCATTTGCATTGGTTCATGACATTTTTTGTTTAAATTTACTTTTTATGTGTAAAGAAGACGAATTTTTGATTAGACATCTGCATCTGCGAAATTTTTTGAATGTAAATCAGTCTTTCACGCATCGACGATTTTACAGAAAAAAGATGAAATTCGACATCTGCAAAAAAAGTAGACGACGACTTTGGGGTTTGTTTCTCGGGTTTCAATTAACTGTTTTAAGCCAGAAATTATGGGAATATATATTCCTATTATCTCTGATAGTTATCAAATTTTAATACCTATTATATTTTATTTTATTGTAGAAGGAAAATTTATAACAGTACATATATTGTTTATAAATTAGTTTAGAAATCGATTTTACAGAAAAAAGATGAATCTCGACATCTGCAAAAAAAGCAGACGAGGTTTTTAGGGTTTGTTTCTCGGGTTTCAATTGCCTTTTTAAGCAGATGATTATTTTTTCTCTTTTTCTCTTTGTACTTTTTCCTAGGTTGTGTTTCAATTTTTTTGCAGACGTCGATTGTCGTTGAATGTAAATCAGTCTTATCTTAAGTAACTATAATAAGGCTAGATAAACAAGAAAACCAATCATTTGTATTGGTTTATAACATTTTTTGTTTAAATTTATTGTTTATGTGTAAAGAAAATTAATTTTTGATTTGACATCTGCATCTGCGAAAATCTTTGAATGTAAATCAGTCTTTATTATGGGAATACATAGCTATTTGTGAAAGAATCGAATTTAAAAAATCTCATGTAACAGAGAAATGCACTTGCTAATCTTAAACTCAAACCATCACATGACGTACGAAGTGATTTTGGCGGCATTAGTTTAATTCGTGTGTAAATGAGTTTTTGTGCAAATATTTTCTTTTATGAACTTCTATAAACAAAGTTAATTAATTAAAATATCCAAAATAATAATGAATTCAAATAAACGAAAAATATTAGGTGTCGATAATTCAATGTCAAACGTATTAAATGTTAAAAAACCTAAAATCACTGAAGAAATGCAAAATGAAGATGATGATAATTTCTTGATGGAGATGCTTAATTCAAATTTCGATTTTGAAGTGCAAATTTCAGCCTTGGATCTAACCAAATGGCAACGGTGTCATATAGAATCAATCGAAATCATAAATCGTAATGAGAAGCAAATAAATTTGTTAAATAAATTGAATAATGAACGGGGTTCATGTATTGTGCAAGGAAATTGGATTGCGCTTAATTTAAAGCCTGGAGATGTGATAAGTCTTTTGGCTTCTTGGAATAAGACGCGCAATAAATTTATGTGCACCGCCGAAAACGGTTTGATAATTTATAATCCAGATTTCTTGATATCGGGTACGTCAGTCGTCGGTTCATTATTCTGTTTGCGTCGAGGTGTTCTAGCCGATCGATTTAAAGGATTCAGTTCTGGAAACAAAATTGTAAGTGTGCATCTATCAATCTATAGTTGAATAAAATTAAAATAATTTCTTTCTTTTTAAGATGACCATTGGTTCATTAGTTCATGAACTGTTCCAGACGGTGATTCGAAAAAATTTGCACAGCTTGAAAGAAGTGAATACCGAATTTGAATCATTGTTAGTTTCGCAGGATACGACTTACCAATTATTTGCTACCGAACTTTCAGTCGGCGAAATTCGTGAAGAGATTAGTAAATATATTCCAAATATATTAAATTTTATGACCAAATATGTTAAAAATAAAAGGAGCCTAGGCGAAGCCCCAAATCCAGGTTCTCAATTGGATGAAATTTTAGATATCGAAGAAAATATTTGGTTACCGAATTTAGGATTAAAGGGCAAGATTGATATTACAGTGAAAACAAAGTCTGGAGCCGTTATGCCGATTGAGATAAAAACGGGTCGTCCTTCATTTTCATTAGAACACAAGGGGCAAGTCGGATTGTATCAAATGATGTTGACAGCGCTTGGCAAAAATGTATCATCCGGGATGTTGCTATATTTAAAGGATGATATTCTCAAAGAAAGTACACTGCGGCATAATGAGAAACGTGATTTGATTATGTTGCGGAATGAGTTGGCTTATTATTTAAATCAGAACATTGAATTCATTGAACCAATCTCGAAGTTTAATGTGCCGACCCTGCCCGAGCCAATTAATCACCACAGCGCTTGCGGAAAGTGCCCTTATAATATAATTTGTTCAACTTATTTGAAACGTGATACAAATGTTCGACTATCAGATTCGCATCCATTAAAAATGCTGTCGGACGCCATTTTAACGCATCTAACTGAAAACGATATAGATTATTTTATTCACTGGTCCGGTCTGATATCGCTGGAGAATGAGACTACCAGGCAAGAAACTCCATTAAAAAATGTTTGGCTAAAATCTGTTGAGAAGCGACAGGCCGATGGTACTGCCATTGCTAATCTTAAGTTGACGGGCAAAGTAACCGAAATCAATAGTTCCTACATACACATATTTTCGAACCAGCCGGACTTAAACGACAAGGAAAACATAGTAAAAAAATATGATCTGACCAAATCTTTGATGGCGGTTGGTGATTATATACTGGTCAGTGTGCCAAATCGAGTTGCCGTCGCCACAGGGCATGTGAAATCTATATCAAAGCACTTCGTAACGGTCACTTTAGAACGTGACCTCTCCAAACATTACAATAATCTATCGTTCATAATTGATAAATACACATCGGAATCATCGCTAGCGATTAATTTCACCAATTTGGGTGCCCTTTTCGAAGACACCGAAAGAGCGAACCGTTTACGACGGATAATCGTGGAAAAGGAAAAATCAAAATTTGATAAGACCATACCGAGAGAGATCGCGACGAAAGCTGAAAGTATTTTGCGTGCTTTAAATCATATTCAGCGCAGAGCTGTACTAAAATCGATTGCTTCACAAGATTACATTTTGATTAAGGGTCTACCGGGTACGGGCAAAACCCAAACACTTGTCGCCCTCATACAAATCTTTGTGATCCTCGGAAAATCTGTGCTGATAACCAGTCATACGAATTCAGCGGTCGATAACGTTTTGTTGCGTCTTAAGTCGGTAAACTTGCCCTTTCTGCGGTTGGGCTCGATCAACAAAATACATCAAGATTTACAAGAATACAGTGAATGTCATATTCTCGAGAGTTGTAAATCGCCTGAAGAACTACAAAAAAGTTATAATAAATATCAAGTGTTCGGTGTCACGTGTTATGGTGCGTCGCATATCCTACTGTCTCAAAGAGAATTCGATGTTTGTATCGTTGATGAGTCGACACAAGTTTTTCAGATGATGGTGTTTCGACCATTGTTATGCGCGAAGAAATTTGTTTTGGTTGGTGACCCCGATCAGTTGCCACCAATTATACGATCAAGTCAAGCCAAGAATTTAGGAGCCGACGAGAGTTTATTTAGCCGTCTTGATTCCGATGATGTTACAGTCACCTTAACACTTCAGTACCGTATGAATAAATCTATAACAAATTTGGCGAATAGGCTGACTTATAAAGGAGGGCTAGTGTGTGCAAACGATGAATTAGCCAAATCTACGTTTGTTGTGCCGAATACTGAGTTGATTATGAATAATTTCGCTTCAGAGAAATGGTTGTTGAAATCTCTGTCGACACATATCGATCAATCCGTCATCGTCCTAGATACCGAGAATGTATTTGAAAAAAGTCTAGAGTTTCAAGAGCAGCAAAATAATGATGTTTCGTTAATTGGCGACGCAAATGTGTCGTTTATTGAGAATCATAAAAACCGTAGCACAATTTATGCCAACTTTTGTGAAGCTGCCATAATAATTTATTTGGTCGATAGTTTAATTAAGGCTGGCGTTAATTCATCCTCGATTGGTGTTATAGCGCCCTACCGAGCACAGGTTGATTTACTAAAAATGACCGTTGCACGATACAATGAATTTTTGTGCGCTGAAGGCATGACCCAATCGAATAAGGCAGAAATCGAAGTAAACACCGTCGATCAATATCAGGGCCGCGATAAACAGATCATAATTTATTCTTGCACCAAGTCAAACAATAAAAATTATAAGCCTGACGCAGAACAAGCGCCACGTAAACTGGATGGCGAAATTTTAGAAGATCATCGCCGTTTAACTGTCGCTGTAACCCGGGCCAAGCACAAGCTCATCCTTATTGGTGATTTGGAGACACTTCAGAACTACACTCCATTCCGAGCCCTATTCAATTGCATCGGTAATGTATCTAAAACAAAGTTAGTTGATGGTAAGATGGGTTTTTCATGGCAGGCCATCCTAAATCACTTCGATAACATACTGAATAAGGAAACAAATCACGAAGAAAGTATTAGTCAAACTCATTTGTAAATTAATGTTTCCAAAAATAAATTTATTAAACAACTTTTATATTACTTAAATCACGTTTTTCTATCTTACGTAACTGCTTCTTTTTCATACGCTTTATCTTGGCCGTATTCTTTATGATTTGAACCACTTCGGATTTACGTTCATTTTCCAGCCTCCGTTTGGCGTTCTCCTCACGACGCTCTTTTTTCTGTATATTTTCTTGTTTCCTAGTTTCTTTGATCTGTTTCGAAATTTCTTTATTGTGTTTGATATCTTTTTCCAGCTTTCGCTTCTGGTCATAAGAGCGTTTATAAATTGAGTTCTTAACAGTTGAAAATCTGTGCGGAAACAAGAAAAATTAAAATCTAAATTAAGAAGTATTAAATTTAATATACTTTTCTCGTTTGCTTTTCCAAAATTTTCCAGATTTTGGTTTTCCTTGGATTCCGGCTGCTTTACTCGATTTTGAGTCTTTCTGCTTCAATTTCGTGTGATTTTTGAGGTTAGTTTTTTCATTGGACTTGTTTTCAATTTTCTCTTTTATGGCTACAATCTCAGTATTTTCCATTTCAATATTTTCATCTAGTTTTACGGTCTCGTCAGAATTATTTTCATTTTGCACGATTTGTTTAATTTT
This sequence comes from Tipula vernalis, assembly GCA_958295665.1. Lineage (NCBI taxonomy): Eukaryota > Metazoa > Arthropoda > Insecta > Diptera > Tipulidae > Tipula > Tipula vernalis. Next base: position 122,165,357 of record OY282559.1, read on the forward strand.
CGGCATTTTGCTCTGTTTTCGCGTGTTAAAAACTGTTACGTGATGACCAAAATATAAAAATAATAAGCTGTCAAAACATGTGGTAAATGGTAATACATATTTTGAAGTTGGTGACTTAGGGCTGGCCCTCCCGGCGCAAAAATATATACAGCAAAAATGTACAGCATACGAACAGTTTACGAACGCTTTTTTTTTATAATACACTACCACACGCACATTCCATACACAGCCGCAATTTATGAGGTACGTTTATGCTTAGGGTTCAACCCGGTTTGAACCTAGGTTATCTTTTACTACAAACGGAGTCGAGTCATCTTGTAGTTAACTCAACTCGACCTAAAAAATTTCTAGGGTCGAGTCGAGTTAACTCTAAAAACATTCACTCCTAGTGTTCAATCGGGCAAAAATGATAAAAAATATCATGATATTTTTTATCACTTTTCGCATTAAACGCACGCATTTATCACACAAAAAAACGAACTTTTTTCTTGGTTCCAGCTGTCAATTTTGAATTTATTTTCTTTATCGGTACTTAAATTAAATAGAATTTGCTTTTTTAAGATATTCATATGGTATTTACACAGTCACCTATTTAGTTAAACATAAATAATAATTTATATTTCGAAGTTTTGTCTGAGAACACAAACATATCAAAACTCAAACTAAAATTATTTGTGTCTCCAATATTTGGATAAAACCAAATACGTGAAAATCCTCTAAGCCGGAATTCATTTGGACCGATTTTTTTTCCGGCTTTACGGATTTTTCCGGCTTTCGTGATTTTTTCCGTCTTTGAGGTTTTAGTATCTAGTTTTTCCGTCTATGAAGATTTTTTAATTCAATTCAAATTGAAAAAATAATTGAATAAATTTTGGGAATTCATGTCAAATTCATAAATTAACGATATACAATTTACATAATTATGGGAAAGAAAGAGAATTTGGTGCCGTTTATTTTGTTTATTACAAAAAATATATCCTGTACATATCACTATGTTCACAAATATGAACATTTTAAAAAATATTTCAATAAAAAAATTATAAAAATAAATATGTAAGTAATTTTAATTGAATTACAATACATACTACGTATCACTTCATTTATCACATATGTATCATTGCATTATGTATGTATCAAAGTTTTAATTTGGTTTCAATAATTTATCCAATGTGTTCTGTTTGGTTACTTTCGGTTTGTTCGAGGATTTAATTACGTTATTACTTATTTCGTCTGCATTTTCGAACATTTCCACGTCCCCTAAATTAAAAGCATAATTCTTAATGATTCTTATACTTGAAAAAACTTCTTCCAAAGTCGGTGGGATTGTGGTGGATCGAGCACCAGCAAAGATTAATTAAATCGAATTGATTTTTATTGAATTAATATTTGACGTTCGTTTGACAGCAGGGCCTAGATTCTGATCAAGTGACAAATGACAAATGACAATTTTTTGTGACTTTGTACTAAAATTTTAACTGCTATAAAATGACAATATAGTTGTGAGTTCTAAAATGCGATTCTGATGAAGTGACTTTTTTAAAATGTCACAAGAAAAAAAATGACAAATTAAACAAAATTGTCATTGATTTTGTTTTCCGTGACAAAAGTCAGCTGCATTTTTAAATAAAATATGTGTGAGTATATTTTGTTAATTTTTAATAATTCTAGTTATAAATTTTAATTGTTTATATTTCAATTAAAATAAAACAATATTTTATCTATTTTTATACATACATATATAAAAATAGATAAAATATTGTTTTATTTTAATTAAAACATAAACAATTAAAATTTATAACTAGAATTATTAAAAATTAACAAAATACACTCACACATATTTTATTTAAAAATGCAGCTGACTTTTGTCACGGAAAACCAAATTAATGACAATTTTGTACATGTACATATATGTATTGCGTGATTTACACGTTCCAACAATGTTTTCCAACTTTTTTTTTGTTGAGACTTAGAGCTACACGCAATAGAAAATATTTACATGCGATAAAAAGAGAAAAGTATAAAACGAAAATGTCGGTCATGCTATAACTTTTTGGCGGTATAAAATCTATGATGTCGAATAGGGCGATAATACAACTTTATGTTTCAAAATTACAACTTTTCTGGCTAAAATAAAGCTTTTCGAAAGTAAACTTCCATTTTTAAACAAAAATTTATAAAAAAATACAACAAAAATGTCGGGCATGCTATAATTTTTTGGCGGTATAAAAACGACAATGTAATTTTTGACGAATGCCGCTGCGATACCACTTTATTTATCAAAATTACGACTTTTCTTGGCTAAAATGAAAACTGTTCGAACGTAAATTTTAATTTTTAAATAAAAATTTAAAAAAATAAAAATAAAGCGCTATAAAAATTTTAAAAAATCGCCATTTTTTATGTGTTTGTTGTTGTTTGTTTCCATAAAATATACTCGGGTCGAGTATATTTTATAGTCAAAAAAAAAATTTTATGGAAACAAAGTTAAAAAAAAAAGAAAAAAGTCCAACAAAATTTTGTTTGTTTATATATTTGTTCTTGTCTTTCAAATGAAATTCGCGATATACTAATCTCTTCATTTTTTGTTGGGAAACATTGTTGGAACGTGTAAATCACGCTTATGTATATACAAAATAAACCTTAAAATATAACTGCGGTAAACTAGAAATGCAATTGCTGTAAACTGCTGTTAATGTCATAACTCATTTCATCAGAATCGCAAATTTTCCGTGACAATATTTTGTACTAATAACAAAATGTCACGAAAAATTGTCATTTCATCAGAATCTACCCCCAGGGTAAAGTAGGCACACACCAATAGAGATACTAAATTCATTATGGAAAAGCCAATGAGCTTTTCATAAATATGGAAGAGTTTTTTTTCCTAAAAAACACAGCACGTCTTAGGAGGAAAACAAATTCCGTTTAAAACAATAATTTGTAAACAGGAAAAAATGATGGTTTAGAAAAAGTAGAAATCCTTATAACACGCATCCGAACGCACGGATAAAATTCAATGCGTATAAAAAGGATAATAATCCAACAATCGCTAATAAGACAGCAAGCAGTCGCAGGCCATTGGTATACGGCATACCAAAATCATTCAGCGGTTAAAATTATAATAAACGATATAAATAAATAAACTTGTACAAAAGCAACGTACTCATTGTGTTCTTATTTATTTATTTCAAAAAACATAAAAATTAAATTATTTGGGACATCACCCACCTCAAATAAAATGGTGACCCCGACGTGATCGGGAAGGACCCAAGAATCGGGAAAACCCGATATTATCGGCAGAAGCCGACAGGATTTGCGGAAACGAACGCAATCCGGAAACACGAACCAGAAATCAAAAGGAAGTAAGCAGTACATCCACAGGGACGTCCTACAGCAGCAATACGGACAACCCCAGACGATCGTAAAGCCAGAAGAAATTCCATTCAGGCAGACAGATACGAAAATAAACTCAATCCAAAACGGACAAGCAAAGTCGGGTAAGCAAAACAAATAAAACCAATTCTTCGCGACAAGAGCCCCCACCAGTGGTAAGCTCGAAAATAGTGCAAGAACACTAGCATTCCAGTAAGAGCCTCAACCGAGGTGAGCTTCCGGAATAAAAAGTGCAAACCGCAAGGTGTGACCAGACAACATCAGTGATCAGCCGATCACCACAACCCAAAGGCAGCCATACGTACAATAAAAATAAAATTGTAAAAGACGTGCTGTTTTTTTACGGGAAAAAAGGTAACAAAAATTTTTCTTCCAAATTCAACTTTTTCCATTTTAACTATATATAATAAAAATTGTTTAAAGAAAATATTTTCGACCAATATTTCTGTGTGTCGCTTTACCTTGCGGTAGTCGTTCGAAATCCGAGTTGAAAAATTCCACTTTGTAATAAATTTCGTCAGCTCGTTATATTTTTGTTTTTTGGTTTATTTTATTTTAAAAAATTCGTTTCGCAACAATTATTTTCGCGTATTTCAGAAAAGTGAATAAGTGAAATGAGTTTTCCGACGGGCAGTGCTTCCCTGCCAGCGATGGGAACCAGTGAGACAAACGACGAACCAACTGTGACGATGACACAAGAACAATTACAGGCATACGTAGACGCACAGATACAGCAACGACAGACAAACAGCGACCGACCTGACGAACACAGCACCGCTAGTGCGCCACAGTGGAGTAACCAGATAGGTAATGAGGCAGCAATTGGAAGAACGTCGCGCATGTCGCATTTAAACCACCACAACCACTATATGGACAAAACCCGAGCGTATGGTTTAATATATTAGAACAATCGTTCCAGTTAGCCAACGTTCGAATAGAACAAACAAAATATGCACACGCTCTTGCGGCATTAGACGCCAGACATCACGACACATTTGCAGACCTAATACTACGCGATAAAGGACCGCTACCGTATTCGGCCTTTAAAGAAGAGGTATTGAGGATCCTGGGAGAGTCGGAGAAGACGAAACTCAACAATTTGTTGCATGGGCTCACATTAGGCGACCAAAAGCCGTCGCAATTGTTGAATAAAATGAAGATGAACGCAGGAAGGACTTTCGACGAGAATACTCTAAGGCAGCTGTGGATGAAGAGGCTACCTCCTCAGATCCAGATGATTCTCACCACGTTTGAGAAGGACATACCACTGGCATCATTATCCAATCGAGCGGATAGCATTTTGGAAACGATGACGCAGAGTCACATCAATGTGTTAACGAATACGACAGCGAGCACAACCGGAGGGAGTTCAAACAATGCAGTTAAAGAGCGGGACGATACAGACAACAGGTTGGACAAGTTAACGAGGGTAATAGCCGAACTATGTACGTCCATCAAAGATTCGCGCTCGCGAAACGAGTCTAGAGGAACCAGTCATGAGAGAAAAGCGACGAGGTCAGCATCGCGACATACAATAAACAAGCGATTCGATCAGTGCTATTATCACTATAAATTCGGTGCGAAAGCGAGGAAGTGTGTTTCAGGGTGTAAGTATCACAGTGAGCAAACACCCGAGAAACCACAAAATTTTTAAATCCCCATCAAAAGTTAACGGCGGGCATTGATGGGCCCGCAACCAGCCGATTAATTATTTTTGAAAGACATTCCAAATTAAAATTTTTAATAGATACGGGAGCGGACGTGTCCGTAATCCCCGCAAAGTTTTTAGAGACAAAGCATCCAGTATCCACAAGTAGTCTATACGCGGCAAACGGCACTCCAGTGCAAGCATACGGCACTAAGGCGATGAGGCTGGACATCGGGCTCCGACGGGAGTTCCGTTGGGAGTTCATAATTGCAGACGTGTCAATGCCCATGATAGGAGCAGATTTCCTGCGAAATACGGGACTCTTGGTTGATATTCAAGGGCAAAGGATCATTGATCCATTGACCAACTGCTTCAACAAGGGCGCCATCACGAATGGGAACAACCCTACCTTGTCAATACTAGATAAATCAACAACAAAACCAGAAATAGCAGAATTGTTAAAAAAAATTCCAGAGATTACCAACAGCGGACTCAGCACGGCACGGATCAAGCACTCCGTCACACACCGCCTAGAAACGCAGGGAGCACCTATCTCTTGCAAAACGAGACGGCTTGCACCAGATAAACTGAAGCTAGCACGAGAGGAGTTCGAAAACATGCTAGCGCAGGGAATTTGCCAACCAAGTAGCAGCCCCTGGTCCAGTCCACTACATCTCGTGGAAAAGAAGAATGGAACGTGGAGACCGTGTGGCGATTATCGCGCCCTAAATAGAGTAACGATACCAGACCGGTACCCAGTTCCACACTTGCAGGATTTCTCGTATCAGCTAGAAGGCTGCAAAGTATTCACTACATTAGACCTTGTCCAGGCGTACCACCAAATTCCAGTCGAACCAGAAGACATTCCCAAAACGGCAATCACCACACCTTTCGGCCTCTTCGAATTTACAAAAATGACATTTGGATTAAGAAACGCGGCGCAAACTTTTCAACGACTTATGCATTCGGTACTTTTTGGTTTAAAATTCTGTTTCGTTTATTTGGATGACATTCTAATCGCTTCAAGATCTTTCGAACAACACCTTGAACACCTAAAAATTATTTTTCAAAAGCTATCAGAACACGGGCTAGTGATAAATTCGGATAAAAGCGTGTTTGCAGCAGAGGAAATAGCATTTTTAGGACACACGGTCACTGGACAAGGGATATTGCCGAACCAAGATGTTGTTTTAGTCCAAAATTATTATTAATTAAATTCAATTTATTATTATTAAATGATTTAAACATAAAATGATTTTTTATTTATTTGATTGTTATAGTTCATAAGACTTTGTTCAACTGACTAAAAAAATGACAACATGGATTCTATTACATTTCAATTTCTTTTCTTCCCTTGCCCTACACACCGTACACTCCGTACAGATTACTTATTTCATATTAACTAAATTAATGTCATCTAAACATATTGTTTATTTTAACACTCCCTCCTGTTTAGATTTGTGTTGTTTTTGATATGTTGAAACTGGCTTCGATCGAGAGCTTTTGTGAAAATATCAGCTAATTGCTCTTTGGTTTGGACGTAGGTTACATTAAAATCCTTGCCTAATGCGTTTTTGATAAAATGATACCGCACATCAATGTGTTTTGTTCTTTTGTGTGCCGTCTCATCTTCTATCATCTTTATAGCACTTTGATTGTCCAGCTTTAAGATAAACGGTTTCTTTCCCAATTTCAATTCTTCACAAAGTTTTCCCATGATTATTATTTCTTTGACTGCTTGGGATGCAGCTATATATTCAGCTTCAGCTGTTGATAACGCTACTACTGACTGTCGCCTAGTATACCAATCTATTGCTGTTCCATTTATTATCATTAAATACCCTGACGTTGATTTTCTTGTTTTTACATCTCCAGCAAAATCTGCATCACAATAAAACTGTATGTCTGCTCCCTCCGACCCTGATTTAAATTTTAAACCGTAGTCTTTTGTACCATTTAAATATCGGAATATCCGTTTTACTGCTTCCCAGTGGGATAAGTTTGGAGTTTCTACACATCGACTTAATTTATTTACAGGAAATGTGATGTCTGGTCTGGACACAGATGATAAAAATAATAGGCTCCCAATTGCTTCGCGAAATGGACCATTGAAAGATTCACTTTCCTCATTATCCATATCCTTAGTTGGTCCAGGAGTATTAACTGATTTACAATCCTTCATATTGAACTTTTCTAAAAGTTTAATAATGTATGCCTCTTGTTTAACAAATATATCACCAGATGATTCCTTAATGATTTGCATTCCCAAGAATTGACTTAGGTTTTCTCTTGTTACTTGGAAATTATTCTCCAAATGTTTAAGAAAATTATTTATTGCTGTAAGATTTGATGATATAATTAAACCATCATCTACATAAATTATTAGATATAGTTTTTCAGAACCACTTCCCATAAAAATACAGAGATCATTTTCAGATTGCTTTAGGTTAAATTCTTTTATAACTTCAATGAATTTTTGATTCCAATTTCTCGGTGCTTGTTTTAATCCATAAATACATTTGTTCAAACGACATACTCTATCAGTACCATCTTCAAATCCTGCAGGTTGATCCATGTATATCTCCTCATCCAAATTTCCGTTTAAAAATGCAGTCTTTATATCGAATTGAACCAAATGAAGGTTACACTGTGCAGCAATACTCAGAAGTAATCTGATACTTTTATATTGTGCTACTGGACTAAAAGTTTCTAAATAATCCCTGCCATACTTTTGACTACATCCTTTTGCAACTAGTCGTGCTCGATATTTATTATTTGATTTTATGCGAAATACCCATTTATTACTTATTGCTTTCTTTCCTTCTGGTAAATTAGTCAATTTCCATGTATGATTTATATTGAGAGCATTTATTTCTTCATTCATAGCTGTCTTCCACTTTTGATTTTTAATTGCGTCTGTGTATTCAATATCTTCGCATACTAACATACTCACATAATCATTATATCGAACTGGTGGCTTCAGAGTACTTCTTCTTCTCAACACTTGACCTTCCTCTTCTTCTTGTTGTTTTTCTTCACTTTCATCCGTTATAACATTTTGATCAGTTTTATTTTCAATTTTACTGATTTCTTGGGTTGTTTCAGGTTGCGTTAAATCTTGTGAGTTTTTCTCGATACTTATTATATTCTGTTGAGAAATATTTTCTTTGAAGATAACATCTCTACAAATGTCAATTTTATTTTTATCAGGAAAATATATACGGTATCCCTTCGTTTCTTCAGAGTATCCGATAAATATTCCTTTTTCACTTTTAAAATCCCATTTTCTTCGTTTATTTTTAGGTATATGTACAAATACCTCATTTCCAAAAATTTTAAAATTTTCAATACATGGCTTCTTTTTATGAATCAATTCGTAAGGTGTTTTATTGGGTATTGAGCTCTTACCCGTTCTGTTTAATACATAAACCACAGTATTTATTGCTTCTGCCCAGAATTGCTTTCCCAATTCTGTATTATAAAGTATAGTTCGTGCAGCTTCAACCAATGTTCGCATTTCCCTCTCAGCTGCTCCATTCTGTTCAGGTGTATATGCTACCGTGAATTGATTTTTAATACCATATCGTTTTAACAAATTTTCTGTATTTTTGTTTTTAAATTCTGAACCATTATCAGATCTGATGATTTTAATATTTTCCCCAAATTGTACTTTAAATTTTTGTATGTATTCTACCAATTTTTCATAAACCTCTAATTTTTGTTTAAGATAATAAATTGTTTTATAATGACTAAAACCATCCTTCAGAAGTAGAAAATATCTAGAACCACCAATTGATAAATTTTCCATTGGCCCACAAACATCAGCATATATTATGTCACCTGGTTTTGTTAATATTGTACTTGATGTTTTGAAAGGTTGTCTGCATTGCTTTCCAAAAATACATGCTTGGCATTGGAAATTTTGATCACCAAATAAATTTAAACCATTAGCTTCCAATATTTGCTTGCAATATTGTTTATTTTGATGCACAAACATTTGATGCCATTGTTCTAATGATTTGCTTTTCTCATTTGTGTAATATACAGCAGAAGTTTTCCGAAATTTTAATAATAACTTAAATAAGTTTCCATCTCTGACACAGGATACTATTGTCTCATTTTTAAGTTTTATTTCACTTTTATTTTGTTTGGTAATCACCTCATATCCTTTATCTAACGCAGCACTTACTGAATATAGATTACACTTTAACTGTGGCACATAATATACATCCTGAATACTACCACTTATCCATTCATTATTTTTGAATATATTAACTGGAATTATTCCCATACCGATTGCTTCAAGTTTTGTTCCATCGCCTATTATGAACTGCTTTGAACTTTCAAATTTTTGATAATTACTAAACCAATTTTTATTTGAAGTCATGTGATGGCTGGCACCAGAATCCAAAATCCAATTAAAATCCACATCATCTTCCACACTCGACACCAACGCATAATCGTTTGTTTTCTTTCTAACTTCACTGCTTCTGTCATTTTTTTCTTTTTTAAACCAGCAATCCCGTTGCCAATGACCTCGCTTTTTGCAATAATGGCACACGTCATTTTTCTTGAAATTAGTTTTCCGATTATTTCTATTGTTTTGATATTTATTCACTTGCTTAGCTGTGAGCGCACCTTCCACTTCATGACTTTGCTGTCGATTGTATAGCCTCTCTTCTTCCGCAATCAATCTCGCTGTTAATGTATTTAACGTTTTATTATTTGTACTGTCCCAAGCTGAGTGAAAATGTTTGAAATCTTCCGGGAGGGTCATTAGAATTTTATTGATTAGCATATTCTCGCTAATTTCTTCCCCACACGTTCGAAGTTCATGACTAAGATTCTCAAGATCAGCCACATGACGAGCTACACCATCATTTTTATATATATAGGCATAAAATTTTTGTTGAAGGGAATGTACACTGGCTTCAGTTGATTTAGCATATAAGGCTTGAATGCGCAACCACATGTCAGAGGATGATTTACAGGCTATTAAGTGATTAATTACTTTTTCCATTACTGATGTAATTAATATATTTTGTGCTTTCATATCATCTTCATCCCATTTTGAAATTTCTTCCGGGGTTTTTCCTCGAACACGTGTTTTTTCTACCACATCATAAACTCCTTTTGATTTGAGTATGATAGTTATTTGGAATTTCCATGCTTGATAGTTTGCCCCATTTCCATCCAAGCTTATTGACCGTTTATATTCAAACAAATCCATCGTTTATTTATTTAAAAAAAATAATCAACCACATGTAATTACTTATCACAAAAAAATCGTTTATTATTAAATTTTTTTTTTTTATTTATTATATAACCTCAAAATCAACCATGTGTTTTTAATAAAATTTTTTTAATGTTCTTTCTCACTTTATTTTAAATATATTATTTTAATAATAATAGTTACAATTCTGGGCCCATAACCTGTTGTTTTAGTCCAAAATTATTATTAATTAAATTCAATTTATTATTATTAAATGATTTAAACATAAAATGATTTTTTATTTATTTGATTGTTATAGTTCATAAGACTTTGTTCAACTGACTAAAAAAATGACAACATGGATTCTATTACATTTCAATTTCTTTTCTTCCCTTGCCCTACACACCGTACACTCCGTACAGATTACTTATTTCATATTAACTAAATTAATGTCATCTAAACATATTGTTTATTTTAACACAAGAACGCGTACAAATCATCAGAGAGTTCAAAAAACCAGAAACAGTCGATGGCATCAAGAGGTTCTTGGGCACCATCAACTTCTACAGACGTTTCATCCCGGGAGCTGCAGCCGACCAGATGGCACTGAACGACTTACTAAAAGGATACACGAAGAACAGTAAGAAGAAAGTTGAATGGACAGCAGAGGTCGAACAAGCTTTCGAGAACTGCAAAAAGAAATTGTGCGACGCAACCTTACTAACACATCCATCGTTAGCCGCACGACTCGCGATCATGGTGGATGCCTCAGATACAGCGCTTGGGGCTGTGGTACAGCAGTACACCGACGGTATTTGACAACCGCTCAGCTTCTTCTCTGTACGACTTAACGAAACGCAGAAACGGTACAGTGCTTATGACAGAGAGTTGCTTGCAGCTTACTCTGGCATTAAGCATTTCAAACACTTGTTGGAAGGTCGACAATTCACTTTGTTCACTGACCACAAACCATTAATATACGCATTCCAACAAAATCCGGAAAAAGCATCTCCTCGTCAATTTCGACATCTGGACTTCATCGGCCAATTTACTACCGATATTCAACACATCTCCGGCATAAATAATGTCGTCGCAGATACTCTCTCACGCATCAATCAAATTTCTATCCCTGAAAGTATTGATTATGCAGCAATAGCAGATGCTCAAGCCAATGACAACGAACTCCGAGAGCTACTTAGTAATAACTCGTCTACATCTCTGCAACTCCAACAAATACCCCTCACGTTCAACACAAATAAATCAATTTGTTGCGACGTATCAACAGGTATACCAAGACCTATGGGGAATTAATTATCTATTCATTTGATTATTAAAACACACCATAAATTTTATTTATTTAAATAAATCTTTATTATTTATTATATTTATTTAATGTATTTTTTAAAAGAACGTTATAACACTTAAATATGCATATCGTTCATACTATATTTATATTTATTTTTAGTACATATAGTAATGAACTGCATATTTCGAATATCTATTTTCAACTTCCATTTTATTTTCAAACAAAATGTTTGTTGGGTAAAAAAGCTATGTTTTTATGAACACTGCGTTTAGGGGAAAATGTAAGCGTTCCATATTTTATTGAACTCTATGATTGCTTCTATTTGTTTACTCACTTGTTGACAATACGAATCTGAACAAATAATTTTTGGATAGGATTTATTTAGGAATATATCCCCACAATACTCCCCTTCCAGTAGATTCTGTATGAATTTACGTATAAGTGAGTAAGTATCGTTCGTCTGAAATAATTGAATTTTGTGATTGTGTGAAGTCTTGTGGTATTATTGTTTGTATCGTGACGGTGTTCTGATAATTCGTCTTGATCTTGTTTGAGTCGGTTCTGTAGGTGGTTTTTGTTGTAAATCGAAAGTAACTTTTTTTGTTGATGTAGTTTTACCGTTCTCTGAAACTATTAATTGTTGGTCGAAATTTGGTCTATTGGTTTTAGTAGTTGGTGTTTGTACGTCTTGAGTGTTTTCCAAATGACACGGTTTTAGTCTGTCGATTGATACTTTGACCGGTTTGCCTTTAATTTCAAGTGTAAAAGTTTTATCTGTTTTCTCTATAACTCTGTAGGGTCCTGTGTACGGCGGTTCAAGTGATTTCCGTAATGCGTCCGTCCGTAAGAAAACATGAGATGAGGAAGGCAAGTCTTTCGAAATGAAAATTTTGTTCGTAGAATGCCGAGATGCTGGTGTTGGTCGTATTTCTTTGAAATGATTTTTCAAATTTTGAACGAAATCGTTTTGTGAAATTTTGGTATCGGAAGATTGATCAAAAAATTGTCCAGGAATTCGAACAGTGGATCCATAAACTAGTTCTGCTGGTGTAGTTTTTAGTTCTTCGCTGTAAGTGGTACGAAGTCCCAGTAGAATTGTCGGTAAAATGTTAGCCCAATCTGGTCTGTTGTGACACATAATGGCTGATTTGATGGTGCGATGCCATCTTTCAATCATGCCATTACATTTTGGATTGTAGCTAGTTGTACGTCGATGTTGGAAGCCTAAAAGTGTAGATAATTCCGAAAATAAATGTGATTCGAATTGAGCCCCCTGATCTGTAACGATGAATTCTGGCACGCCGAATCGAGCTATCCAAGTTGAATATACGGCAAATGCGACAGTGACAGCAGTCATGTCCGGCACTGGCACCGCCTCAGCCCAACGCGAGTAACGATCAATTAACGTCACGCAATATCGGTTGTTTCCGGAGATTGGAAGTGGACCAATGATATCCAAGTGAATTTCTGTGAATCGTTGAGAAGCGAGATTGTAAGAGCCGAGAGGTGATTGGATGTGCCTTGAAATTTTCGATTTTTGACATGGTATACAATTTTGAGCCATCGTTTTTGAATCTTTGGAAATGGAGGGCCAAACAACATTTGAAGTCAATAATTTGATGGAAGCTTTTACGCCCGGATGAGATAAATTATGTAAAGATTCAAAAACAATTTTCCGAAATGCTGGCGGAATGAAGGGTCTTGGTACACCGGTTGATACGTCGCAACATATGGATTTAGTTGCGTTGAACGTTAGAGGAATTTGCACTAGTTTAAGAGATGTGTTTGTATTATTATTTAAAATCTCTCGTAGTTCGATATCATTGGTTTGAGCATCTGCGATTGCTGCATAATCAATGCTTTCAGGAATAGAAATTTGATTGATGCGGGAGAGGGTATCTGCAACGACATTATTTATGCCGGAGACGTGTTGAATATCGGTAGTGAATTGGCCGATGAAATCTAGATGTCTGAATTGACGAGGAGATGCTTTTTCAGGGTTTTGTTTGAATGCGTAGATTAATGGTTTGTGGTCGGTGAACAATGTGAACTCACGACCTTCCAATAAGAATTTGAAGTGCTTAATGCCAGAGTAAGCTGCAAGCAACTCTCTGTCATAAGCACTGTACCGTTTTTGCGTTTCGTTAAGTCGTACTGAGAAGAAACCGAGTGGTTGCCAAGTATCGGAGATGTACTGCTGTACAACTGCCCCAATTGCCGTATCTGAAGCGTCGACCATGATCGCGAGTGGAGCTAAAATCGCTGGGTGATTCAGCAACGTTGCTTCGCATAATTTTGATTTACAATTTTCAAAAGCTTGAATTAGTGGTGTTGACCACTCAATTAGTTGTTTGCTGTTTTTTTTATAACCTTTGAGTAAATCGTTTAGAAGAATTTGGTCTGCCGCGGCGCCGGGAATGAAACGTCTGTAAAAATTTATCGTGCCCAAAAAACGTTTGATACCATCAACAGTTTCTGGGCGTTTATAGTTTTTGACAATTTGGATGCGGTCTTGATTTGGAAGTATACCTTGTCCAGTGACCGTGTGTCCTAAAAATACAATTTCTGTCTGTGCGAAAACGCATTTGTCCGTATTAATTATAAGTCCGTTGTCTGAAAATTTTTGAAAAACAATTTCGAGGTGTTCTAAATGTTCGTCAAGTGATTTGGATGCAATTAATACGTCGTCTAAATATACAAAACAGAAGTTAAGGCCTAAAAGTATGGAATGCATTAGTCTTTGAAATGTCTGTGCTGCATTCCGTAGTCCGAATGTCATTTTTGTGAATTCAAAAAAGCCCGAAAGGTGTAGATATTGCTGTTTTGGGTATGTCCGTTGGTTCGATGGGAATTTGGTGGTACGCCTGGACAAGGTCTAGTGTCGAAAAAATGGTGCAACCTTCAAGTTGATACGAAAAATCTTGAAGGTGCGGAATGGGGTAACGATCTGGGATGGTTATATTATTCAACGACCTATAATCACCACATCGTCTCCATGTTCCATTCTTCTTCTTGACTAAATGAAGTGGACTGGACCAGGCACTGCTACTTGGTCTGCATATTCCTTGTGCCATCATGTGTTCGAACTCAACTTTTGCAATTTGCAGTTTGTCGGGTGCCAAACGTCGTGTTTTACAAGATACAGGGGGCGTCCATTAGTTTCCAAACGGTGAGTAATTTTGTGTTTAATTAATTTAGTAGATAGACCACTGTTCACTAAACCCGGAAATTTCCCGATCACAATGTCGATTTTAGAATTTTGGTTCGTTTTGTTAATAAAAGATAGGGTCGGATTTGGTTCTTGTGATAAGACACCTCTGACAAACAGGGAGGTTAACGGATCAATTATCCTCTGTCCCTGGATGTCTACTAAAAGGCCTGTTTGTTTTAAAAAATCCGCCCCTATCATTGGCAATGAAACTTCAGCGATGATAAACTCCCAACGGAATTCTCGTCGAAGTCCGAAGTCTAATTTTAAAATTTTAGTGCCGAAAGATTTTACCGGAGTGCCGTTTGCCGCGAATAATTTTTTTGTAGAATTTGATATAAGTGTTGTTTGATACAGATTTTCTGGAATGACTGAAACATCTGCTCCGGTGTCCACTAAAAATTTTAGTCTCGTGTTTCTATCAAAAATTACTAAACGGCTCGCTAGTTGACCATCAACACTTGCCGTTAATTCGTGATGGTCTAGCGAAAATTTTTGTCAACATTTTTTGAGTGTTCCTCAAAATGTTCGCACCCCATCACACATTGTTTTGCGTTTTCACCGAATTTAAAATGAAAATAACAAATTTTAAATTTTGGATTCAGTTTTCGAATTGGTGATCGTGACGGACTTCGAAATTTTGACCGAGAATTTGGACGTGCACGAGAATTGCTACATAATTCTGCAATCATTCCTGTTAGTTTATCAATTTTGCTGTCCGTCTCTGCTTTATAATGTTTCAGTTCTGTATTTTCTGTTGTAGAATCTGATATGCTGTTGATGTTTAATGAGTTTGTCATCGTCTCCAAAATATTGTCTGCTCGAGTGGCTAATATTGCTAGTGAAACGTCATTTTCAAATGGAGTCAGTATCATCTGTATTTGTGCTGGAAGTCGTTTCATCCATAGTTGTCGTATTGCGTTGTCATCGAAAACTGTTCCCGCGTTCAGTCTGAATTTATTGAGTAGCATGGATGGTTTCTGGTCTCCGAGAGTAAGTCCGTGTAAAACATTATTTAATTTCGTCCGTTTCGTCTCTCCTAACACTCGTACAACTTCCTCCTTGAACGCAGTGTAAGGAGTAGTCTTTTTGTCCCGTAGTATTATATTTCCAAAAGTGTCGTGATGTCGTGCGTCTAAAGCTGCGAGTGCGTGTGCGTATTTTGTCTGTTCCGTGGTAATGTTTGCTAACAGGAATGACTGCTCTAATATCGAAAACCAAATGACCGGATTTTGACTGTATAGGTGTTGTGGAGGTCTAAACGATACATGTGCGATATTTGTCACATTAGCTGGTATTGATGTTATAACTGGAGGTGGAGAATTGGTTGATGGGCTTGGACCTTCCTCAGCACTGTTATCATCGATTGTCAGTTGTTGTCGTAGTGCGTCTATTAAAGCCAAAATTTCTTCGTTAGTCATGGTTCTGTCTGGTGTGTTATCTATTTGAGGAGTATTGGGATCCATAATTTTTTAAAAATAAAAATAAATTTAACACGAACAAAAATTTTTTAAATAGGTGAGAAAATGGTGATAATTGTGGACAGTGAAACAAACGAGGTAAGAATAATATTGTGAACTGACGACAAATCAGTAAACCAACAAATAAACGACACCAAAATAATATTGATTTTTCGTTTTTTTTTTTTTTAATTTTTTAACATGTAGTTCTTTAAAATTTGGAATACTCACGGTTCTCCTCCTTTCGTCGTGTACGCTTTTTGGTTAGTGATGATGTCTTCCTTGTGCGACCTTGCACGGCTAAACAACAAAAACTCTTTTAGCTTACCACGGGTGGGGGCCAGAACTGTTTATGTATTAACTACACTGAATATTTCGGTTGACCGCTTACCACTGGTGGGAGCTATGTCGTCAATGCAATATTCAGATGTTTGGTGTCTGGAAAATGGTTGATTTAAACTCGCTGTTATTAGCAGTTTAGTTGTTGATTTATAGCGATGTTTTGGCTGGCCGATATAGCTAAACGGTATTGTTGTTTAAAACGGCTTTGCTGGCTATTATGCTGAATTGCTGGTTAACGGCTTTGCTGGTTATTATGCTGTATTGCTGGTTAACGGCTTTGCTGATTGTTGTGCTGTATTGCTGGTTAACGGCTTTGCTGATTATTGTGCTGTATTGCTGGTTAACGGCTTCGCTGGTTGTTATGCTGTATTGCTGGTTAACGGCTTTGCTGATTGTTGTGCTGTATTGCTGGTTAATACGGTTTTGCTGATTGCTGGTTATTATGCAGTTGTTCTGCTTGTTCTTTGGTTGGTTGCGTTTTTTGATCTTTGGGGTCACCAGTTATGGGGAATTAATTATCTATTCATTTGATTATTAAAACACACCATAAATTTTATTTATTTAAATAAATCTTTATTATTTATTATATTTATTTAATGTATTTTTTAAAAGAACGTTATAACACTTAAATATGCATATCGTTCATACTATATTTATATTTATTTTTAGTACATATAGTAATGAACTGCATATTTCGAATATCTATTTTCAACTTCCATTTTATTTTCAAACAAAATGTTTGTTGGGTAAAAAAGCTATGTTTTTATGAACACTGCGTTTAGGGGAGAATGTAAGCGTTCCATATTTTATTGAACTCTATGATTGCTTCTATTTGTTTACTCACTTGTTGACAATACGAATCTGAACAAATAATTTTTGGATAGGATTTATTTAGGAATATATCCCCACAGACCGTTCATTCCAATAAACTTTCGGAAAACTGTTTTTGAAACTTTACATAACCTTTCACATCCGGGCGTAAAAGCTTCAGTAAAACTTTTAACAAAAAATGTTATTTGGCCCTCAATTTCCAAAGATTCAAAAACAATGGCTCAAAACTGTATACCGTGCCAAAAATCTAAAATTTCTAAACATACCAAATCACCTCTCGGCTCATTTAAAGTTGTATCGCAACGTTTCGCTGAAATTCACCTCGATATCATTGGTCCTCTTCCGATTTCCGGAAACAACCGATACTGCGTGACGTTAATTGATCGCTACTCACGTTGGGCTGAAGCGGTTCCAGTACCGGATATAACTGCTGCCACAGTCGCATTCGCAGTGTATTCTAATTGGATAGCCAGATTTGGAGTACCGCAGTTCATCGTAACCGACCAAGGTGCACAGTTTGAATCACAGCTATTCGAAGAACTGTCAGCCTTACTGGGATTCCAGCACCGGAGAACAACAAGCTACAATCCCAAGTGCAACGGCATGCTAGAAAGGTGGCACCGCACTATCAAAGCCGCCATTATGTGCTACAACAAGAGAGCAGATTGGGCAGAACTATTACCATCAGTCATGCTTGGATTAAGAACAACGTACAGCGAAGAGCTAAGAACGTCACCAG
The DNA here is from genome assembly GCA_958295665.1 of Tipula vernalis. Lineage (NCBI taxonomy): Eukaryota > Metazoa > Arthropoda > Insecta > Diptera > Tipulidae > Tipula > Tipula vernalis. The sequence continues at coordinate 122,183,496 of OY282559.1, forward strand.
CAGAACTAGTATACGGCTGCACGATTAGAATTCCGGGACAATTTTTCAGTCAACCTTCAAGCAGCAAAATTATCCAGAGCGAATTAGTAAAGAATCTGCAAAATCATTTCGCAGAAATTAAGCCAGTACCAGCATCGAGACACAGCAACGAAAAAATTTTCATGGCCAAAGAATTAAACAACACCACACATGTCTTTCTAAGGACAGACGCGGTACGAAAAACGTTAGAGCCACCCTACACCGGACCACATGAAGTAATAGAAAGAGCGGAAAAATCATTCGTAATATCAATACACGGTAAAAACATCAAAGTATCAATAGATCGCCTGAAACCATGCCATCAAGAGAACACACAGTTTGAAAAAGAACCAGTAAACACTCAAACAGCAGACACTCAAATAGCAAACACGCAAGCAAGAACCACTCAAAACACAGAAACTCAAAGCCACGCAGCGGAAGACAACACGACAATCACAACACAAAGACAGGTACCGACAAAAAAAGTTTCTTTCGATCGCAATACAGCACAAAACACAACACACACGAGAACGGGCAGAACGGTAAAAACACCAGCGAGATTTCGAGAGAATTAACAAGACACTACACACCAACACCCCACCGACACTTACGACAGACCACGTAAATTTCTGGTGAAATTCACTGGAAGGGGAGTATTGTGGTGGATCGAGCACCAGCAAAGATTAATTAAATCGAATTGATTTTTATTGAATTAATATTTGACGTTCGTTTGACAGCAGGGTAAAGTAGGCACACACCAATAGAGATACTAAATTCATTATGGAAAAGCCAATGAGCTTTTCATAAATATGGAAGAGTTTTTTTTTTCCTAAAAAACACAGCACGTCTTAGGAGGAAAACAAATTCCGTTTAAAACAATAATTTGTAAACAGGAAAAAATGATGGTTTAGAAAAAGTAGAAATCCTTATAACACGCATCCGAACGCACGGATAAAATTCAATGCGTATAAAAAGGATAATAATCCAACAATCGCTAATAAGACAGCAAGCAGTCGCAGGCCATTGGTATACGGCATACCAAAATCATTCAGCGGTTAAAATTATAATAAACGATATAAATAAATAAACTTGTACAAAAGCAACGTACTCATTGTGTTCTTATTTATTTATTTCAAAAAACATAAAAATTAAATTATTTGGGACATCACCCACCCCAAAGGATTTCCTCTTGTTTACGAGAACTTCGACTTCATCGTCCGATGAGTAGTTTGTGTTGTTTTCATTTTGTAACAAAATGTCATCTAAATTAATTGTACATACATACATACATACCATACATACATATTTCTTTATTTTGAACTCACCTGAAGTTATCAATAATTCCGGCATAATGGAGTTAACCATTTTTGCTTCATATTATGATGTAAATTTCCGTCCGTGTCTCAGGATTTCCTTCATAAAGGGTCAAAAACGCATGGGAATTAGATTGAAAGGGACTTCGTTTATTGTTTACGGCATAGTGGAGTTTCCGCAATATTGGATTTCCGGGATAAAGGATTTTCACTGTACTAGTTTCAATATCAAAATAATTTATAAACAAAAAATAATTAAAAAATATATACATTTAATTAAAAACCTGGGTATCGATTTTGGTCGCAAAATGAGGATTGAGGATTGAGAATTTTGTATATGTACACGGCGTATAATATACATTTTGCTATTGTGTGCCGTCAAATATTTTTATTGTATTAGTGTGTTTTCTCATGATGGTAAGTATCAAAAATAAGCTAAGCGGGTGAAATCGGTTCAACTTTTTTGTTGCTTCCGCTCGCCTTGAGTTATTTTCCCCTACTGTTAAACTCGCAAATCACTTTGTAGATTAATACCGTGCCACAATTCATAAACGAACGGCAATTCTTACCTCGATAACCAATTTGAGAAGATTGAAGTCGATCGCAATGGTAGAAAATGCAGCAGTTAAATTATCCAATGACTTGGAGTAAAATAAAATCACCAAATGGCTGACAAATTTTATTTATTATAAGATAAATTACGTGTAACAAAATTGATGTTATCGCTTCCACGGTTGATGATAAAGAGAATGATTATATTTTATTTTAGCTTTAAGAAGTAGTTTACAATAGTTTTTAATTCATTTAATTCCCAATAGAGGGTTAAAGCTCATTAATAAGCTTTTAATCCATAAACATGAAACGTACTAATTATTCTAATTGAGCTCCGCAAATTACTACTATCTTCATAAATGTTAATCAATTACAGAATTGTCAAATGCCATTTGTTTACAAATACAATAATATGGTAAGAATTTTTTATAATTAAATTTTATATAAATTAATGGATTAATTATGTATTTCAGGTTACAAGATTTAAAATGAATAATGAAATGAATAAGTATAATTACTAAAAAGTTAACAAGATAAGTATTAAATATTTTATGATTAGAAATTAAAAGTTAATAAAAATGATAAATTTTACTGTATTTTAGGTGACAACAAATTCAAGTTCAAGGCTAAGTATTTAAAAATTGTGTTGTTGTGATTAATTTGATTGATGTTTGTTTGTGTTTTGCAGATGTGAATTCATTATTATCAGGAAGAGTTCTTCTGCGATGCGATGGATGACTTCAACAATAATTATAATATGTTGTGTTGCAACATACTCCCCCGGTTAAGCAATTATTTGCTTAACTACTGGATATTTAGTTTGCATAATTTTGTCACTGGACGTTTTAATTCACCCGTGCTGGTTTTTAATGTGACAACTCGTACTTTGCCGTCTTGACCAGGATGAACCTTGATGACTCGACCTCTAGCCCATGCTAGCGAAGCAGCGTTGTCTTCTTTAATCAAGACGAGCTCGCCTTCTTTGATGTTCTGCTGTTGGTGCTGCCATTTGGACCTTTTTTGTAACATGGAGAGATATTCCAAATACCACCTTTTCCAGAAACCTCTTGACATGTTTTGCAGAAGTTCCCATCGTTCATTTAATTTCAGCATAACGTCGTTTGTGCCTTTGTCTGGTACTTCAAGAAGCGATGAACCGATCAAAAAATGGCCTGGTGTTAAAATACGCAAATCGTCAGGATCGTCATTCATTGGTGTTAATGGTCTAGAATTGACTATTGCTTCTATCTGGACCAATAGTGTCTGCATTTCCTCAAATGTAGGAGCTGATTCGCCTAGTACTCGATGGATATGAGTTTTTATTGACTTCACTCCCGCCTCCCATAAACCCCCAAAATGTGGAGCAGAAGGAGGTATTGTATGCCACTCTATTTTTTCCGTGCCTAGATAAGCAGATACCTTTTCATTGTGGCTTTGGGAAGCCACAATTGCGAAAAATTCACCCAATTTTCTGCGAGCGCCAACAAAATTGGTTGCATTGTCACTATTTGGCCAAAAATATGCTGATTTCTGCAGGTATTCTGGACCATTCCACCAGATTTTATGATGCGCTAGTTGCTTTGGTGATAAACCTCGACTCGCACAATCAGCAGGATTTAACTTCGTCGGTACATGTTGCCAATTACTAGCTGGTATTTTGTCCATTATATAGCTCGTCCTGTTGGCTACGAAACAATTCCATTTTCTCGGAACATCTGAGAGCCAGGCCAACACAATATTAGAGTCCGTCCAAGCATATACCGAATCAGCTGGAGCTTCAAAAATTACTGCGACTTTGTTGAGTAGTTTGGTTAGTAGCACAGCTCCGCATAGCTCTAAACGGGGAATTGACAGCTGCTTTAGTGGAGAGACTTTCGTTTTAGCTGCAATTAGATGAACAGAGCTTTCACCGTTGGAATTGGTTGATCTCGCATAAACAACCGCTGAATAAGCTTTCTCCGAAGCATCACAAAAACCATGTAGCTGAAAACGACAAGCTGTCTGCATTTGAAGATACCTTGGAATGCGTATACCTGAAAGACATGTTAAATTGTTTCTTGCGGCGCACCATGTTTGATTAATATCATCTGGCAATGTATCGTCCCATCCAATTTTTGTCAGCCACAGTGACTGAAGTAATATTTTGAACGTCACTGTTGCTGGAGATAACCAGCCAAGCGGGTCAAAAATTTTACCGCACTCTGACAGCAGTTGACGTTTTGTTGATGGTTCACAGTACAGTTGTGGAACATTGAAGGTGAAAGCATCTTCACTGGTCAACCAGCAGACTCCCAATGTTTTGACATACAGTCCCGATTCTTCGAACAAGATGCAATCCTTCCCTTGCTTTTCTAAAGGTATTTCACTTAAAAAATCAGGGCTGTTTGAGCTCCACTGGCGTAGTGAGAAACCGGCATGCGATAAAGTGGTTGATAATTCATGAAACATTGTAATGGCTTCTGGAACATTGTCACAACCCGACAATAAATCGTCTACGTAGAAATCGGATTTGATGGTGATGGCCAAATTGGGGGACAACTGTTTAGCGTCATTTGCTGCCTGATGCAGAGATCTTATGGCAAGATACGCCGAACAGGTTAGTCCGTATGTTACAGTTTTCAGCTTGAAGTGCTGCATCTCGCTGCTTGAATCTTCTCGCCATACAATTCTCTGGTAGTTTTGATGTTTAGTATGCACTGCCACTTGCCGATACATTTTCTCTATATCTGCAACAAACGCAACCTTATGTTTGCGAAACCTCGTCAGGATGGAAAAAAGATCATCCTGAATTGTTGGACCTGTCATCAGAACGTCGTTTAAAGATAGTCCGGAACTCGATTTACAAGAGCCATCAAAAACAACGCGTAGTTTTTTGGATGTGATGCCTTGTTTAAACACAGCGTGATGAGGTAAATAATATGCCTTGTCTTTTTCACTGACTAATTCACGATAGGAAATCCGTGTCATGTGTCCAAGTTTTAAATATTCTCGCATAAACTTAGTGTGTTCCTCTCTGAGCTGCACGTCTTTCTTGAATTTGCGTTCCATGGCGATCATTCGAGTTGTCGGCGCCTTTAAACTGTTGCCCAAATGCTCAAAATTGTCTTTTATAGGTAGTTCGACCACATAACGCCCGTCTACGAATTGATGAGTGTTGGAAAAGTGTTCTTCGCATTTGTCGTGACTGATAGGAGTATCAGCTGAGATTTCTTCCACTTCCCAAAATCGCTGCAATAGTTGACCAATATCCCCGTCATCTTTCTGAATTAAGTAGCAGCACTCGGTTGTATAATTCTGGTTTTGCTCAGAAGAACCAGCAACAATCCATCCGAATGTACTATCGATCAAATGTAGGTTTGGCTGCAGTAATCTCCGCCTTTCATGCACTATTTCATAGAAGACGTCAATACCAAGAATCATGTCGATCGAATTTGGTTCATAGAATCTTGGATCAGCTAGACAAATTCCATTCAGTTGGTCCTCACTGTATTCCTGTAGTATAGTTGTCTGAGAAGGTAGATAATTAGTTAACTTACTTAGTACTAAAGCGTCCACTACTACAAATTTGGTTGCGTCATATCTGGAGCTTAATTTTAGGTTAACCTGTCCCTTAGTTCTGCCTGCTGACACTGAAGCTAATCCGTTGACGGTGATGTATGCATGGTTGCGCTTCAATCCTAATTTCTTAGTAAGCGCATCAGTAATAAACGTAGATTCTGATCCCGAATCTAACAAAGCCCGAACGTTATGAATATTGCCCAGCATATCCTTGGTTGACACAATAACCGTTGGTAATATTGCTTGCTTCTTTCCGGCAACCGTAACCTTTGTGTTTGTGTAATTTTGTAACCCGGATGAATGTACTGACGAATCGGGGCTCGGTGACTTAGAGTTAACATCTTTGTTTACTATGGCATGGTTAATTGCTTGTTGATGGTGACCATTGTTATCATCATGTAAAATTGTATGATGCTTCTCCTTGCATTTAAAACATGTATTCGTTGATGGACAGTTGCTTGTGGAATGCCCCGCTCTCAAGCAATTGATACACAATTCATGTTTGCTGATGAAGCCTTTTCGTGATTCTAGGCCACATCTCTGAAATTTGTAGCACTTGTGTAACGGATGTGGCTTATAGCAAAACATGCACTCGATCTTTTCGGTTACTACGTGCGATACCCTTTGAGAACTTTTAACTGGCTTCGTGGTAATGTTGCAGCTTTCCAACGCGTCACATCTTTGATGGAGAAACTTGATGAAATAATCCACGCTTGGCACATCGATGTTAACAGAATGTAATGCCCATTGTTGTTTTGTTCCATCGTCCATTTTGTTGAGTAACAGATGTAAAACCCATGGGTCTCGAGATTGGCATTCTGGCCCTAGAGCTTTTAATCCCCTAAGCAGTTCATCCGATGTTTCTGTGAGATTTCTTAATGATTTCGATGAAGCACAATGGATAGCCGGCTGATCAAGAAAGGTTTGAATTATGGTGCTTACGATCGTACGTTTCTTGTCGTAGCGTTGTTTCAACTTGTCCCATGCTTCTACATAACTGGCATCAGTAATTAAAAAATGGTTTATTAGTCGAGCCGCGCTTCCTTGAAGCAGTCCCTTCAGCAGCTGGAACTTGTGAACACGTGATATTGAATCGTTCTTATGTACAGTAGCCTCGAACATATCCTTGAAAGACGGCCATTGTGTGTACTCTCCATTAAATGGCGGAATATTTATTCTCGGCAGCTTGATTTCGTTGCTTTGACTCATCGTTTTGTTGTGCAATGATTCGAAATATGACTTTTGTTGCGAGTACATATTGCTTAAAGTGGCATTTAAATCATCGTTATTAGATTGTTCAATTGGCCTCCGCTTCCTTAATTCACGCCTCAAAGCTGCTTGAGTAGTAAAAAACTTGGTTTCGAATTCATCCGCCTTCGAGGTTTGCTGCGGGATCAGGAGTAAGTCGTCTTCAATGCCATAAAATTCCTCCCACCATGACTCAAGTTTCTGTAGCCTTGATTCGATCTCTTCAGTCTCCGTTTGGTCATCAATATTATCAACGAATGTGGCCGCCTTAGTTAGAGAACCTAAGACGCGACCACGTTTCTGCACAAGTTTACTTTCGGTAGCCATTTTTGCACAACACCTTAATTCGCGATATTAACGGAATGCACAAACACTGTTTTTATAATAGTTCACGTTAGTTAGACTGCCTTTTTTTTTTATAATCTTTAAAAGGTTTTATTATTTCACTATTTGCAATATAGTTCACTTTTAAAATAATTAATTCACTTGATATCAAAATTCACTTATTATAGCTTATATTATTTGTAGATAATAAATTTGAGAATTATTGTAAAATAAAAATTAAATATTGTAGCGTAGTAACTTAAATTTGATAAAAGCGTTGGTAGTGGTAAAGCACTTCCTCTTCTAAGATGTATTAACGAAGGGAAGTTTATATAATTCCACGTGCCCGGCTTTTAAATCCGGCTCGAAGGACCATGTTAAACTCGCAAATCACTTTGTAGATTAATACCGTGCCACAATTCATAAACGAACGGCAATTCTTACCTCGATAACCAATTTGAGAAGATTGAAGTCGATCGCAATGGTAGAAAATGCAGCAGTTAAATTATCCAATGACTTGGAGTAAAATAAAATCACCAAATGGCTGACAAATTTTATTTATTATAAGATAAATTACGTGTAACAAAATTGATGTTATCGCTTCCACGGTTGATGATAAAGAGAATGATTATATTTTATTTTAGCTTTAAGAAGTAGTTTACAATAGTTTTTAATTCATTTAATTCCCAATAGAGGGTTAAAGCTCATTAATAAACTTTTAATCCATAAACATGAAACGTACTAATTATTCTAATTGAGCTCCGCAAATTACTACTATCTTCATAAATGTTAATCAATTACAGAATTGTCAAATGCCATTTGTTTACAAATACAATAATATGGTAAGAATTTTTTATAATTAAATTTTATATAAATTAATGGATTAATTATGTATTTCAGGTTACAAGATTTAAAATGAATAATGAAATGAATAAGTATAATTACTAAAAAGTTAACAAGATAAGTATTAAATATTTTATGATTAGAAATTAAAAGTTAATAAAAATGATAAATTTTACTGTATTTTAGGTGACAACAAATTCAAGTTCAAGGCTAAGTATTTAAAAATTGTGTTGTTGTGATTAATTTGATTGATGTTTGTTTGTGTTTTGCAGATGTGAATTCATTATTATCAGGAAGAGTTCTTCTGCGATGCGATGGATGACTTCAACAATAATTATAATATGTTGTGTTGCAACACCTACCTTTTAACATGAGGAATTCATGTTTTTCTATCTATTGTTGTTGTAAACGAGACATTCATTTTACTTCGTTACCAAAAATCCAAAACAATATACGCAATCAATGGTGATCTTCAATATAAAAAACAAAAAGCAGCATAAATAAATGGTTTTTAATTTTTACATTCTTCGTCGACCACATTCATAATATTTTTAACTTTTTTTTTTTTTTTTTGAGTTATGTGAGAATAAACATTTGAAAAATCAAAAAAAAACAATTCAGTGTTTGTTTGTTTCTTGATTTATTTTTTACCGTCCTACCTTACGCCTGGAGTAGCCAAATCGAGGACGGGCGGCTACAGATCCGTCTTTGAAAACCACCTGCACATTGCATTGCTTCATGCCAACCCGTAGTGCTGACATGAAAGGTGGGTCGGCCCATGGATTCTGCACTCTCAACAGGGGGTCATAGATGTGTTCATCTTCATCACCGATCGCAATCAGATGATGAAAAATCCCTTTTGCATCCCGCCCCTATAGGGATTCGAACCCGGTACCTCCCGATCCAACCGCCGCAGCTTTAACCACTGCGCCGTTTGCTCGGTACAATTCAGTGTTATCTCATGCGCACGAAAGGAATGTTGTACATATTTTTATTTCCAGTAATTTTCTGCAAAATTTAAAACTAATAAAATTGTTAATTAAATAATGATTTAAAGATAAATAAATATTAACTAAAAATGGAAAATAAGTCAGATAAATATTGATAAACTATAATTTTATTAATAATTTAAAACGATGAAAAATCACACGACGTACATCCACCCTTTCCTGTACTTGAATTAACACTAAGCCAAAATAACTACATAATTTACTTCTTATTTTTTCCACATTATATTTTATATCCCTCTTTTTCGTGTCATTTTATCTCTCTTATTTTGCATCATGTTAAACAAAAAACTTAAAAAAACGCCCATTAGACACTGTCAAATGTGCGTATTTTTTAGTTTTTTGTTTAATATAACATGGCATAAGGTTTTTTTGTTTAACATCGGATAAGAGGGATAATGTGAAAAATATAAGAAGTAAATTTGTGATTTTAATTTTTAGTGTTGATCCAAGCGCAGGAAAGGGAGTATATACGTCGTGTAATTTTTCTAACTTAAAATTATTAATAAAATTATAGTTTATAAATATTTTTCTGATTTATTTGCCTTTTTAATTAATATTTATTTATCTTTAAATCATTATTCAAGTAACAATTTTATTAGTTTTAAATTTTGCAAAAAATTATTGGAAATAAAAATATGTACAACCTTTCGTACGCATGAGATGACACTGAATTTTTTTTTTTTATATTTCAAATGTTTATTCTCTGTTTTTCTCTATTCTTTGGACACCAATACAATTTACCAATACTTTTGCCTTCCGGTAATACTCAACTCAATCCTCAAATTGCGACCAAAATCGCTGTCCTGACGACAAAATGAGTTTATTGAATTTTACAAAGCGATTTTAAACAAAACGTAACATTTAAAACCAATTTATCATTTTTGGTTGTTCAATCGGGTTTGACGTACAGTATTACAAAATGAAGTTAGGGTGGGATAAAATATCATGATATTTTTTATCATTTTTGCCCGATTGAACACGTCCACTATAAACGGAGTCGAGTCGAGAAATAAAAACCACAAAAAAATAATTAATAGTGGCAATAAAACTTTGTTATTTTGTTTTTATAAAATTCAGAAAATAATACAAGCAAAACCATATAAACATACGATAGTAAATGATTTTTTTTGATGTTTCCGACTCGGTTTCAACGTAGTTTCGACTCGACTACGATTTGAGTCTGCAGTACAAACGCTAAAAAAGATAACTACAAGATGATCCAAAGTTAACTAAAAGATGACTCGACGCTGAGCATAAACGTACTCCATGAGTAGCATACAGAAAAAAGAGGTATGTAGTATATATTCGCGTGTCTCATTTTCATTTTCTTTGCGCATCACGTCACGTGTAGGCAAAAAAGATATTTTTATATGAATTTTGGCGATTTTTTGATTAATTTTTTAAATAACTCAAGAATAATCGTAATTTTTTTTAACAAACCGTATTTACAATTGATAATGATAGTTTACCGAGATCCTTTTTATGCTTTATATTTTTTTATGGTCCAAATATTTGAGAAATAATTCCTTTGAGTATATAATGTCTAAGATAAATGGTAAAAAGGGTAAACAAAATTATGAGTACATAACATAAAACAATTAAATTATTAAATGTTTTTGGTCATTTGAACATATGTACGTACCAATTATTAAAATTTTAATTTTTTACATTATATACTCAAATTTTTGCCATCTATTTTCGTTTGGCTTCAAATTATTGGTATCCACTTACCTATTCAAATATTATGTTCATATTCAACGTTAATATAAATGTAAAAATATATTAAATAAAAATTCAGTTCACAAATTATTGTTTATAAAAAGGAAATTAAATAAAAATTAAAATTAAATCTCTGGCTTATTTCATTTATTGTCTCTTTTCGCAATTTAATTCCAAAAGTATTGTAGTATATAACTAAAATAAAAATTGAAATGTTTAATTTTAACATAAAGTTGAAAAACAATTAATGGCAAGAATAAAAAAAATTCATTTAATTTCCATTTATTTAAAAAATCAATAAAAATATCACGAAACTCCATATAAATATCAGCATTTTTGCCTACACGTGACGTCAAATTGCGAAAAAGCAACAGCATGCGGAATATTATACCTTTATTTTCTGTATATCTTCACACAGCCGTGTCAATTACACATTATAGAATTCTAGTCCACCATTTTACTAAGTAAAGTAGACAAATGAAAAGTTAAACTGGTGCGAATTATATAAAAATGTATTATCAAATAATTAACAACAGGGTGGTCATTTTGTGGTGCTATATCACACCTTTATATCACTAGTGGAGACTTTTTTTGTGTGATATAAAAAAATGGAGAAAGTCTACAAACACACCCCTGCAAAATGAATTTTAAGGGGAAAATGATGAATAAAAGTGATAAGTTGACGTTTCCACATAACCTCAAATGACATTATATGAAAATTTTATACGAAGTGCTATTTGTGTGATGATAAAGTAATACTTGAATGCAAAGATGCTTATTATTTAAATAAAATGTTAAAAATATAATAATCAGTCCTTTGTCAATCAACAATTTTATTTTGCACTTAGTTTCATGATAATTTTCATTCATTTTTTTAATATCCCAATTTAGTGGTTTTCCATCAAACTATTTGGAGTTTGATCAAAAACAACCAAATTAAAGTTTCAAAAAAATTAATGAAAATTATCATGATACGAAGTGCAAAACAAAATTGTCGATTGAAAAAAGACCAATTAATATATTTTTAACATAACATAACTTGAAAAGCCTTTGATTTGTTAGAATTTGATGTTTAAACATTGACCAATATTTGCATTTTGTGGGGTTATGTCAGATGGTTTATGTTGATTTTTGTTTAAGAATATTTTTTTGTCCTTTGTGAGCTCCCGAAGAAATTTGTTATTCTAGGCAACTAGAATGTTATTTTTAACCAAGTTAATAGGCATGTTTTAATATTCGTGTCTAGAGCAGACTGTTTGAACACATTGCATAACAAGTTTCGGAATTTATGAGTAAATTTTTTTTGTTAAATGCAGAGAACGTTTAGATTTTAATTATTTAATTCAAAAATTTGGGAGTATTCGATTTTAAATATAATAAATTTGAATAATTCCTATTGCAACAAAACTATCAGTTGTACTTCTGATAAGAACACATATATAACACTAAACAGTGAATGGGTGTTTTGATGTAGTTGTAGCGAAAACCATAAGACAATAAATGAAATAAGCCAGAGATTTAATTTTAATTTATAGTTTTATTTAATTTCCGTTTTTTCAAATTTATGTTTTCTATTAACTGGGCGTTTAATAACTGAATTTTAAAAACATTTTACACCTAAAAAACAATTTTTTGTGAACTGAAAACAATAATTTGTGAACTGAAAGTCGTGTTTTCCATGAGAACTGCACTAGAACTCGATAAATTTTAAATTCCATTTATTCTAAGTAAACAGAAAAATAAATTAAATTCTTAAAGTGATAATGTGTAGTGCATTTCACATAAATACACATTTTAAGTTGTTACAGCAATAAACAATGACAATTATAGCTTATTTTTTAGTTACACTGGATAAACCCATGAATTTATCGAGTGTAGTTGCGTGTAATGACGTCAGCAAGAAATAACGAAATATTGATGAAATAACTAAAGGGGGAAATTTTTAAATTTAAAATATGTAATTATATCAAATACACTACACATTCGCGCTTTATGAATTTATTTTTTTTCGTTTTACATAGAATAAAAGGAATTTAAAGTTTATCGAGTTATAGTGCAGTTCTCATGGAAAACACGGCTTTAATATATTTTTACATTTACATATATTTAACGTTGAATATGAACATAATATTTGAATAGGTACGTGGATACCAATAATTTGAAGCCAAACGAAAATAGATGGCAAAAATTTGAGTACATAACGTAAAGAAATAAAAATTTTAATAATTGGTACGTACATATCTTCAAATGACCAAAAACATTTAATAATTCAATTGTTTTATGTTATGTACTCATAATTTTGTCTACCCTTTTTTCCATTTATCTTAGACATTATATACTCGAAGGAATTATTTCTCAAATATTTGGACCATAAAACAAATATAAAGCATAAAAAGGGTCTCGGTAAACTATCATTATCAATTGTAAATACGGTTTGTAAAAAAAAATTACGATTATTCTTGATTTATTTAAAAAATTAATCAAAAAACCGCCAAACTTCATATACAAATGTGTTTTTTTGACTACACGTGACGTGATGCGCAAAGAAAGACAAAAATGAGACACGGGAATATACTACCAATTTTTTCTGTATACCTTGATTTTTAACAAATAATTTACTACACAAAATTAAAATAATTGTTGATTTTTGTATTTCGTTTTTCTTGTAAATTTAACAATAACAATAATATTTCGCGTCAATGTAAATTTCATTCATTTTTTGATATTTTTATTAGAGCTTTTTTTTAACTAAACTCCATATAAAACAAATGTAAACAACAAAATAATTTTTTTTCCACTTGTAAAAGTAAGACGGAAGAAGTTGTGGTCTTTTTCATTTTAATCATTATGCGATGTGACGATATTCATCCATGACAACACCGTAGTTAGCTACGACAATTTATTTTTTTGCAGAGTATCGCCAAATGTGATATATTACCACAAAATGACAACACTGCAAAATGAATTTTAAGGGGAAAGCAATGAATCAAAGTGATGATTTGACACGTAACCTCAATTGTTGATTTTTTTATCGCTATGTAATATAAAAATCAACAATTATTTTAGTTTTATGTATTAAATTGTATGTTAAAAGAACCATTCTAGTAGCCTTGAATAACAAATTTCACAAAAACAATCATCCTTCTAACAGAAATGGACAAAAAATAAGCAATTCTTAAACGAAAATCAACATAAACCATCTGACATAACCTCACAAAATGCAAATAATGGTCGGTGTTTAAACATGAAATTCTATTAAACCAAAGGGTTTTCTAGTTATGTTAACTTAAAAATATAATAATTAGTCTTTTGTTAATCAACAATTTTGTTTTGCAGTTCGTATCACAGTAACTTTCATTCATTTTTTTAAACTTTGATTTAGTTGCTTTCGATCAAACTCCATATAGTTTGATATAAAACAATTAAATTAAAATTTTAAAAAAATGAATGAAAATTATCATGATATCAACTGCAAAACAAAATTGTTTGTTATCAAAAGACTAATTATTATATTTTTAAGTTAACCTAACTAGAAAACCCTTTGATTTATTAGAATTTCGTTTTTAAACACCGACTATTATTTGCATTTTGTGAGGTTATATCAGATGGTTTATGTTGATTTTCGTTTAAGAATTGCTTATTTTTTGTCCATTTCTATTAGAAGGATGATTGTTTTTGTGAAATTTGTTATTCTAGGCTACTAGAATGGTTCTTTTAAGATACAATTTAATACACAAAACTAAAATAATTGTTGATTTTTATACTCCGTTTTCCTGTAAATTTAACAATAATCCATTAATTTTATTTCAATAATATATACATGATTATTTTGTTAATGAATATCATTTATTTATCATTAGCGTCAATGTAAATTTCATTCATTTTTTGAAATTTTGATTAGAGGTGTTTTTAACCAAACTCCATATAAAAAAAAATTAAACAACAAAATAAACAATTTTTTTCACTTGTAGAAGTAAGAAGGAAGATATTGTGGTCATTTTCATTCAAATCATTATACGACGTGACGTTGTTCATCCAAGTTGGGACCGCAGTAAGCCACGACAAATGTCAGTTTATCACAGTTTTATCACCAAATGTGATATAGCACCACAAAATGACCACCCTGGTCTGGAGGGACTATTATACTATTATCCCTTGTCGGTTTTCCATCGCACGCGATGAAGTTAGCACCAATTATAGTTTTTTTTTATGTGAACGTAGGTATAATTCTTATTTTGAAAATGTTAACGTCTATTCATAATAAAAAAACAATTGAAAATAACCAAGCATACGCATTAGTTGTGTTTTTAAAAAATTAATAAAATGTATGGACTATGCAGATACCACCAAAAAAAAACAAAAAAAAAATCGAATGGTAATTTAGTGAATTGTCAAAATAATACACTGTCAGATAAATTTACAATGTTAAAAACACAATTTGCTACCTATTATATTTTTGATAGCTAGTATAACAAAATATTATATTTATACTATTATACTATCAACTTCGGTTTTCCATCGTCGTATTATAATAGTATAATACTATTATACTATTATACTATGACAATGGAAAATCAATATAACTAAAATTATACATTTTTCGTTTAAGTTTTATACTGTGTTGATATTCCCTGGCCACGTGAGACTTCAAAACGAATTGATTAGCTGTCAAAATATTTACTATTTATAGTTCTAGTTGGTAGCCCTGATTTCCCGTATTACCCTCGTGACCAGGCGTAACATAAACGTACAGTTTACGAAGACTTTGTTATACTAAGGTATTCGCAAACGGTACGCTAAAACTGAACGGAAATGTAACATAACGATAATTTTGTCACATGAGAAGTGAAACAAAAAATTTAAATACACAGTTCAAAAACACATACATATAACATTAATTAATATTAAGGACTTTATATTCTGCCTTATTAAAATCACAACTATTCATAATTGTACTAATGAACTAAGTAAGGAAAGACTTTCTTTAAGTCTGCCTTATCAAAATATCACGTTAAGTCGTTTTCCACTTACACACTACTAAAGCTATCCAATCCGTCATCTTGAAATCCGTCTAAATTGACGGAGTAGCAAACTACTATAAGGCCGTGCCCGAATACCATGTTAAATATTCACACGTAATAATTTTTGGCATAAAACACACTCATTCGAATTATTACAATCGTTCCCTATGATACATTTTGACATATCCATGTGAAATATTTTAGTATTGAATGTGATTAGATATAGCAACCAACAAAATAAATTTGAAGGAAAAAACATGAGTCCCATCGTCAGCTCCGACCACATTTTTCAATACAGCTGTACAACCTCTTCAGCTACTTAATAACTTGGAGCATAATTGATTCTATAAATGTTTGGCTATGCATTTCTATTACTGCTCCCACCATTCTACGGTTTGTCTCACTGGCAAGCCGCAATAAAGTAAAGCCATGAGTTCTAACTCAAGTTACCATCCATGCATTTTGTGATAAAAAATCTGTAATTTTGTGAAACATACCTCAGAAATCCTTAAATATTTCTTCACTTAATATTTGTCTAATAATCGGATTGTGGGATTGCGGTGTATAATATAATCGCTTGATAATACTAGTATTAATTTAGTATTGATAACCGAAGCATTTTTGCATTACAACAATAATGTATAATAATTTTACTTACTTCGGAATTTTGATCCATTTGATTTGGTTTAAAAAAATTGGCGGGGAAATCATCACGCAAAACTTATTATTGAATTCGGGCACTAAAAAAAAAAATATCTGCGTAGGGGAAAATTTCTCAAGTAAATGTCATAAATTATTATTTATCACGGTATTATCACATTATTCGAGCACGGCCTAACTTGTAGTGTACTGAATTACAAATTGTTGTTTGTTGGGAAAATGTCAATGTTAAAAAATATAGAAAAAACTACTCATCGGGTAACACGTATTCGATGTTATCTTTGTTGATAAAAAAATAATCATTACCAAAAATACTTTTCCAGTTTTCCTTGTTAACACAAAAAATCCGACGCCATTTTTTTCGGTAGTCATTCTAGTGTTGTATAAAAATATAAAATTATCATTTTTTTTTGTAATAACTAACTTGTAAACGAATTTGTTGTTTTAAAATAAATAAACCTTGTAAAACTAAAATAATTCTTATGTTGTGGGTTTGGTTTAGTGAAAACGGCAAATCAAAAAATGCATTGTATCAAACACTGTTTTCATCCACACACATCGTGGCACATGCGATTAATTTAATTTTGGTGTATATTTGGTCCTGTGAATCAAAAGCGATCTATACGCATACATCGTCGGTTTCGCACATATCATGTGTTAATCTACGCTAAACGATATCTATCCCGGAACGTCTCAAAAATCAATTGGAGTCAGATTTAAAGAAATTATATGGTCATAAACACGAGGAATAAGTTGGAGCAACAATCAGTGAACCGCTCCAAATTGTACACCACGCTACTGCGTGTTCCACCTCGCATCACCAACCATAAACTAATACATTTACATTTACATTGCATTGCATTGCAAAGTTGACGTATAATTGTCAAAATAGTAATTTGACAATTAATACGTATTTTCACACACCCATACAAAAAAGCAAAGCCATTTAAAAATATTTTTTTGTATGTTCCACTTAAAATGTCAAAAAACTGTCTTTTTGACAGCTCCTTCTACTCGTTTTCTACTCTTTCGCTATTCTTTGTTGTAACTGAAAAACGACATAAGGACTTTAAATTCTGCCTTATTAAAATAAGTATGTACATAAGTATATGTATATAAAAATTCTTATATTTTTCTAGGCGGGAAAAAACATAAACAACAAGAAGTACTGTTCACAGAAGCACTTTCTCGAATCACTTTTGCGCTATCGCAAATATTAATAATTTCATTCCTTATAGGGCGATTTTTCAATTAGTCCAACCGATTAACACCGGTTGTGTGTTAGGGATAGACACACTAAAACTGAATAAAAAACACTTAAATTTTATTTCAATTGGTCAATATTATAGCTATAATTAAAAAAATAAAATAGAAATGCAAAGATAAATCCAAAATGAATTATTGTAAAAATAAAATGTTTACTCCTAGTGTTCAATCGGGCAAAAATGATAAAAAATATCATGATATTTTTTATTACTTTTTGCATTAAACGCACTCATTTATCACACAAAAAAACCAACTTTTTTCTTGGTTCCAGCTGTCAATTTTGAATTTATTTTCTTTATGATATTTTCGGTACTTAAATTAAATTGAATTTGCTTTTTTAAGATATTCGTATGGTATTTACACAGTCACCTATTTATTTAAACATAAATAATAATTTATATTTCGAAGTTTTGTCTGAGAACACAAACACATCAAAACTCAAACTAAAATTATTTGTGTCTCCAATATTTGGATAAAAACCCAACATCAAAATAATTTATAAAGAAGAAATAATTAAAAAATATAACATTTAATTAAAAACCTGACGACAAAACGAGTTTATTGAATTTTACAAAGCGATTTAAAACAAAATGTAACATTTAAAATCAATTTATCATTTTTTTTCAATTTTGGTTGTTCAATCGGGTTTGACGTACAGTATTACAAAATGAAGTTAGGGTGGGATAAAATATCATGATATTTTTTATCATTTTTGCCCGATTGAACACAAGGACTATCAGCAAAATAACCTCTTGCTCTAAAAAGTAAATTTCAACGTTTTCGCCATATAAAACATGCTCAGTTTCCTTTGAGTTTATGACCTAAAATAGAATACATAATACATAGAATGAGTTTTGAAAGCGTAGTTCAATATTTTATTAACAAAATACGCTTATCTTACAATAATAAATTAATGAAATTCATTCATAATTTGTTTGTCTTACGCACTTCTGTTGCATAGGATTCCCCATGTAAATAGTTGTTAGTCTATCCCTTACATTATCGCATTTGCGGCAAAACAGTAGAACTGAAAAATCGCTCTATTGATCTGTATTGTTTTTGTTTTATAGGCCCCTTGTGGGTACTCCGGTTGCTGTGGAGCCTATAAATATTGGTTTGAGTAGGGCTAATCCACTGATCGGCCACTACCAGCTTCGTTCCGTATTCCCTACGGTTGTAAGGGAATACTGTTCACTTTTACCGTCGGCTGTGCAAAAGTAATACTGCCGTGCTAAACATGTTTTACTGATCTGCAAAAATCGCATTTCGAGGAAATTGATGTTAAAGTTTTTCGAAATATTTGGAGAATAACTTGCTTAAAAGCGGATTTAATTTACTTTCAAAGACTTCAAATTATGCATTAGATCATAAATAATATGTTTCTCGAGAAAATAACAATAAATTACACATAATTAATTAATAATTTGTAGAATTAGTCTTTTACTTTAAATATGCTTTATAAATAATCGATTGGTACTAAACAAAAATAACTTAAGTGCAATTAAGTCATTTATATCACAAAAGAAAAACTAAAATCCTGTGTGAATAAGAAGAATATATACCTTATCTGCCATTTAAGGTATTTATGTTTAGTTTATCGTTACATTTATTTTCAAAATAAACTATAGAATACAATCTTAAATGATACCAAAGTCGTGTTTACTACAAAGAGAAGTTGAAATCGTTTATTATATATAAAAAATATATACCTTATCTAAAATTTATGATGTAAGACCTTAAACACCCTTAGTTTCTCGGATTTTATGAAATATGATTTGCAAATAGGATTTGGTAAAACTTTTGTAACAAAAGACTAGTTTAATTGCTATGTTATATTTATTTATAACAAAATAAAAAACAACTATTGAAATCATAAAATTATTTATAAGATCGTTTTTTAAATAGCTTAAAAATCTAGTATGTAGTTTAAATTAATTCATAACATTTCTTTTTTATAAAAATAAATTCAAAACATGTCAGTCAACTGAAAAATTACAAAAATTCAATCAAATTGAATTAAAAATTAATATTTTTTATCACAAGAATAAAATTCAAGACTTATAATAATTGACGATCCATTAAAACAATTCAATCTCTACCGATTGCCGGAGGATCCGAAATTGGTAAATTCATTAAGTGGTTCATTTGTAGTACAGAATAACATTACATTAAGATAAGTTAAAAATCCTTGTATATAAGTTATTATTGATTCAATTCACGTATAGAAAATTTCAAATAAGTCAATTTTGCTATTGAAAATGAAAATTCTTAAATTGCCATAAATGCAATTTCAATTATGAAAATAAGCAAAAGTAACTTAACTTACAAATTTGAAAGAAAAGGACCTTATTTGTGCCATAGATAAGGCGTTCATGTTTAATATCAAGTAGTTAAGTCGGTGTTACTTCAAATTTGTTATTTTTTTTCGATTAGAACGAAATTTATTTTGTTTAATAATGCATTTATTAAAGTAGATTTAATTATATTTATTTATGTTAAATATAAAGGATATTAATACCTTTTAATTGGCATCAATAACTCAATTTCGCCAAAAATGTAGATCAGTAAAACTTGTTTAGCACGGCAGAATAGACCGACGGCAATTCACTATTTGATTACAATAAATTCCCAAACACAAACTTATCGTTATTATTTATTTTTATTGCTTATTAAACTGTGATACATTATTTATTGCACTAGAAATTACATGAATTATTTTAGGGCATCGAATAGTACACCATAAACGGCTAATGGCCGTATCGAATATAATTTAAATATGGTGTTTTTAGTATAAGAGCAAACGTGTTGCTCGTAGTCGATTAGCCAAGTATTTTATATTCACCTTTTTTCCTTAATTGCAAAACCCGTTGTTTTGCGCCTCTAGGTTCGATTCTACAAATTATTATCCTAATCACCACACCATAGAAACGAGTGTAATTTGCATGATTTGGGGAATTAACAGTAGAGGTTACCCGGCATAAGGAAAGCGAAACGTGTAGCTTATGTTAAATTCTTTCGGAAAGAAAAAACACACTGAGCGTAAAAAATTTTAGTCGAAGGATAAAAATTTGACATTACAAATTCTTTATGAGAAAATAAAGCACTTTTTTTTTGCTCGAGAGCATTTTGCTTTACTCTGGATTTTTTCATAGATGTGCTTTACTCTTTACAAATACATAAAAATATGAAATGTCAAAGTGAATTGGAAACAAAAATAAAACTTCATTTTGATATTTCATTTGTTGTTTATTGAATATTAATGCGCTAAAATTAATTGATTCCATCTTTTTGTTATCACAATAAAACAAGTTTTACTGATCTGACTGACAGTAAAACATAACCTCACTTTATTTTGCTCTTTTACACCAACACAACTACAAAATTATTTTCAAATTTTTTAGGAGATAAAAAAGTTACTTTATTTCGAGTAACCCGAAAGAATTTGACATTAGATTGACGTTTCGGAAGATAAACATTTCATTAAATTTTGCCGACGAGAAAAATAAAACTAACTAATTCTTTGTTCGTATTTAATTGTTTATTTATTTTGTCGGTTGTTAAAATATAAAGCCGTTCTCCACAGTTTCCACATTTTTATATTTTATTTAAAAAACAAAATGTTTATATATACGAATTTAAACACAATTTAGATACAGAAAATAATTACTATTTAAATAAATTTACATAATATATACACCAGTTTAGCTTATAAATAGAAATAGAATTGAAACAAAATGTTTATTTGTACGTATTTACACTAAATTTAGATACTGCTGACCTGGGTGGTCATTTTGTGGTGCTATATCACATTTGGTGATAAAACTGTGATAAACTGACATTTGTCGTGGCTTACTGCGGTCCCAACTTGGATGAACAACGTCACGTCGTATAATGATTTGAATGAAAATGACCACAATATCTTCCTTCTTACTTCTACAAGTGGAAAAAATTGTTTATTTTGTTTTTTAATTTTTTTTTATATGGAGTTTGGTTAAAAACACCTCTAATCAAAATTTCAAAAAATGAATGAAATTTACATTGACGCTAATGATAAATAAATGATATTTATTAACAAAATAATCATGTATATATTATTGAAATAAAATTAATGGATTATTGTTAAATTTACAGGAAAACGGAGTATAAAAATCAACAATTATTTTAGTTTTGTGTATTAAATTGTATCTTAAAAGAACCATTCTAGTAGCCTTGAATAACAAATTTCACAAAAACAATCATCCTTCTAACAGAAATGGACAAAAAATAAGCAATTCTTAAACGAAAATCAACATAAACCATCTGACATAACCTCACAAAATGCAAATAATGGTCGGTGTTTAAACATGAAATTCTAATAAATCAAAGGGTTTTCTAGTTAGGTTAACTTAAAAATATAATAATTAGTCTTTTGATAACAAACAATTTTGTTTTGCAGTTGATATCATGATAATTTTCATTCATTTTTTTTTAAATTTTAATTTAATTGTTTTATATCAAACTATATGGAGTTTGATCGAAAGCAACTAAATTAAAGTTTAAAAAAATGAATGAAAGTTACTGTGATACGAACTGCAAAACAAAATTGTTGATTAACAAAAGACTAATTATTATATTTTTAAGTTAACATAACTAGAAAACCCTTTGGTTTAATAGAATTTCATGTTTAAACACCGACCATTATTTGCATTTTGTGAGGTTATGTCAGATGGTTTATGTTGATTTTCGTTTAAGAATTGCTTATTTTTTGTCCATTTCTGTTAGAAGGATGATTGTTTTTGTGAAATTTGTTATTCAAGGCTACTAGAATGGTTCTTTTAACATACAATTTAATACATAAAACTAAAATAATTGTTGATTTTTATATTACATAGCGATAAAAAAATCAACAATTGAGGTTACGTGTCAAATCATCACTTTGATTCATTGCTTTCCCCTTAAAATTCATTTTGCAGTGTTGTCATTTTGTGGTAATATATCACATTTGGCGATACTCTGCAAAAAATAAATTGTCGTAGCTAACTACGGTGTTGTCATGGATGAATATCGTCACATCGCATAATGATTAAAATGAAAAAGACCACAACTTCTTCCGTCTTACTTTTACAAGTGGAAAAAAAATTATTTTGTTGTTTACATTTGTTTTATATGGAGTTTAGTTAAAAAAAAGCTCTAATAAAAATATCAAAAAATGAATGAAATTTACATTGACGCGAAATATTATTGTTATTGTTAAATTTACAAGAAAAACGAAATACAAAAATCAACAATTATTTTAATTTTGTGTAGTAAATTATTTGTTAAAAATCAAGGTATACAGAAAAAATTGGTAGTATATTCCCGTGTCTCATTTTTGTCTTTCTTTGCGCATCACGTCACGTGTAGTCAAAAAAACACATTTGTATATGAAGTTTGGCGGTTTTTTGATTAATTTTTTAAATAAATCAAGAATAATCGTAATTTTTTTTTACAAACCGTATTTACAATTGATAATGATAGTTTACCGAGACCCTTTTTATGCTTTATATTTGTTTTATGGTCCAAATATTTGAGAAATAATTCCTTCGAGTATATAATGTCTAAGATAAATGGAAAAAAGGGTAGACAAAATTATGAGTACATAACATAAAACAATTGAATTATTAAATGTTTTTGGTCATTTGAAGATATGTACGTACCAATTATTAAAATTTTTATTTCTTTACGTTATGTACTCAAATTTTTGCCATCTATTTTCGTTTGGCTTCAAATTATTGGTATCCACGTACCTATTCAAATATTATGTTCATATTCAACGTTAAATATATGTAAATGTAAAAATATATTAAAGCCGTGTTTTCCATGAGAACAGCACTAGAACTCGATAAACTTTAAATTCCTTTTATTCTATGTAAAACGAAAAAAAATAAATTCATAAAGCGCGAATGTGTAGTGTATTTGATATAATTACATATTTTAAATTTAAAAATTTCCCCCTTCAGTTATTTCATCAATATTTCGTTATTTCTTGCTGACGTCATTACACGCAACTACACTCGATAAATTCATGGGTTTATCCAGTGTAACTAAAAAATAAGCTATAATTGTCATTGTTTATTGCTGTAACAACTTAAAATGTGTATTTATGTGAAATGCACTACACATTATCACTTTAAGAATTTAATTTATTTTTCTGTTTACTTAGAATAAATGGAATTTAAAATTTATCGAGTTCTAGTGCAGTTCTCATGGAAAACACGACTTAAATAAAAATTCAGTTCACAAATTATTGTTTTCAGTTCACAAAAAATTGTTTTTTAGGTGTAAAATGTTTTTTAAAATTCAGTTATTAAACGCCCAGTTAATAGAAAACATAAATTTGAAAAAACGGAAATTAAATAAAACTATAAATTAAAATTAAATCTCTGGCTTATTTCATTTATTGTCTTATGGTTTTCGCTACAACTACATCAAAACACCCATTCACTGTTTAGTGTTATATATGTGTTCTTATCAGAAGTACAACTGATAGTTTTGTTGCAATAGGAATTATTCAAATTTATTATATTTAAAATCGAATACTCCCAAATTTTTGAATTAAATAATTAAAATCTAAACGTTCTCTGCATTTAAGAAAAAAAATTTACTCATAAATTCCGAAACTTGTTATGCAATGTGTTCAAACAGTCTGCTCTAGACACGAATATTAAAACATGCCTATTAACTTGGTTAAAAATAACATTCTAGTTGCCTAGAATAACAAATTTCTTCGGGAGCTCACAAAGGACAAAAAAATATTCTTAAACAAAAATCAACATAAACCATCTGACATAACCCCACAAAATGCAAATATTGGTCAATGTTTAAACATCAAATTCTAACAAATCAAAGGCTTTTCAAGTTATGTTATGTTAAAAATATATTAATTGGTCTTTTTTCAATCGACAATTTTGTTTTGCACTTCGTATCATGATAATTTTCATTAATTTTTTTGAAACTTTAATCTGGTTGTTTTTGATCAAACTCCAAATAGTTTGATGGAAAACCACTAAATTGGGATATTAAAAAAATGAATGAAAATTATCATGAAACTAAGTGCAAAATAAAATTGTTGATTGACAAAGGACTGATTATTATATTTTTAACATTTTATTTAAATAATAAGCATCTTTGCATTCAAGTATTACTTTATCATCACACAAATAGCACTTCGTATAAAATTTTCATATAATGTCATTTGAGGTTATGTGGAAACGTCAACTTATCACTTTTATTCATCATTTTCCCCTTAAAATTCATTTTGCAGGGGTGTGTTTGTAGACTTTCTCCATTTTTTTGTATCACACAAAAAAAGTCTCCACTAGTGATATAAAGGTGTGATATAGCACCACAAAATGACCACCCAGGTGTATCATAAACGTACGGTTTACGAAGACTTTGCTATACTAAGGTGTTCGTAAACGTTACACTAAAACGGTACAAATATAGTACGTAATGTGTACTTTTGTCACATGAGAAGTGAAACAAATTTGCGAAGACTTGTGTATGTATTAGCATGTATAAAAGTGTTCATAATGTGTACGCTTAAACGTAATGTTTACGAACTGCTTAAGCGTATCATTGACGAACGGTTTAGTGCGAATTGCCCCATTTAATTAGAATAAAACAATTTTTTTAAATCAATCTTATCTTTTATTTGTATTTTTCTTCAAATAAGCCGCAACACAAGACACAACGTGCCAAATTTGTTAATTAATCTTTTTCTGAAATGAAATAAAATGTTTCAATCATAGATGAAGTACTTCGAGTATTATTTAAATATGTACCTTTCAAAATATTCATTATAATGATTTTTATATGATATTATGGATATAGTGCTGCTCTTGAATGCCACGAAAAACTAACAATAATTATCAGAAGTTTTTATATTTTCACAATACGACAACTTTAATTTAATTTGTACAAAAAAAAATTGAAACTAAAACAAAGCCGCAATATATAATTGACAGCACTGTGTATAGAGAATGTAAATGTAGCAGTGTATTATAAAAAAAAGCGTTCGTAAACTGTTCGTACGCTGTACATTTTTGCTGTATACATTTTTGCGCCGGGAGGGGTATTATACTATTATGCTATTATACTATTGACGATGGAAAATCGGTATTAATAGAGCACATATATTATAAATACAAAATGAATAAATTAAGTTGGCTTCTTAGTTGTATTGCTTTTTTGGCATTAATTGATAATATAAAAGGATATTTTGTCACAATCGATACACATTCGGAGGAATGTTTTTTTGATCGAGCCGAAGCTGGAACAAAAATGAGTTAGTAGTGTTAATCGGACTGCGAATATGTGGCGATTTCATTTTATGTTTTATACTATTTCAGGATTAATGTTTGAGGCAGTTGAAGGTGGTTTTTTGGATATTGATGTCAAAATTACCAGGCCTGATGGCAAAGTTATTTATGAAGGCTTTCGTGAATCTTCGGTCAAATATACGTTTGCCGCCCATTTAACTGGTATATATACGTATTGCTTCAATAATAAAATGTCATCGTTAACCACTAAAGTGGTTATGTTCTCAATGGATATTGGTGAGGCACCAAAAGGTATCCCTGGAGCAGCCAACGAAGAAGATGCAAATCATGTAAAATTGAATGATATGATCAAAGATTTGGCCGAAACACTAACTGCAATTAAACATGAGCAAGAGTATACGAACGTAAGACGTGTTGTTTAAGTTATTTTTAGCTAGATATTAATATATTGATATTATTATTATTTTTTATAGATTCGCGATCGTATTCATCGATCGATTAATGAAAGTACAAATTCACGTGTCGTCGTATGGTCGGTATTTGAAGCCGTTGTATTGATCATCATGACTGTGTGTCAAGTTTATTACTTAAAAAGATATTGCGAAGTGCGTCGTGTAGTATAAATATATTTTAAACTATTAATTATAAACAATCATCTGATTTAATTTAAATTTTAATTATTTATACGAAAAAGAGATCAGAACAACAACGTCGTATTTTTTTGCAGTGATTTTCGTTATTACTTCATTACAAAACCAAAAAAATCTTTAGGGAAACATTTCATGAAACCATCTGTAACGGAATTCTTATCTAAAGAGAAATTCCACTAACCTAGCCCAGCAAAAATTTAATTTAGCGATCAGCATGACATTGAAGATTACATCTTCACTTAAATCTCATTAATATATACGTCATGCTGAATTTTCTGTTTACATTTTTTTTTTATTATACATTTATTTAATTGAAGGTCAGCATATTAATTCATATTAAATTCATATGAGCCTCAGTTGAATAAACGTAAATACGTTTTGTAATTTGATTACACCTTTTTCTTTCATTTTCAATGGCATATACATGTTGAGTGCAGGTGTTGTTGTTTTATATACACCCTGAGGGTAAAAAATTTTACTCGAAGGGTAACAATTTGACATTAAAAATTCTTTCTGGGAAAATAAAGCACTTTCTTTTTTGCTCGAGAGCATTTTGCTTTACTCTAGATTTTTTCATAGTGTTGTATATCCGACCTTGAATTAACACAATTTTTATCCCATATTAAAAACAAAACGTAATAGTAATCATTCTTTACACATTCCATATAAGAATCCCCAACAACAAAAAAAAGACAAATTAGCGTAATAACATTCTTTCAATAAAACTAAAACAACAACACGAAATTGTACAGAAAAATTATGAATAAACAAACCAAAATGTATACATATAAATTAAACTTGAATACAAAACCAAACATTTAGGCGAATATTACAGTTGAGCGATTCCAATATAAAATGTATAAAGAAAATAAAATTTAAATATGCAAGTTAGCAAAATAAAATATAGAACATTATAACACGCTGAATTACACAAACAAAACCATAATACATTAAATTACACAAACAAAATCATAACACACTGAATTACACAAACAAAACCATAATACATTAAATTACAAGACATTGAATTACACCGACAAAATATAAAAATTGCTGAAACAATTATTCGAACACATCAAAATTATGAAACCCAAAACCGAATTTTTTAACAAATTAGCGAAAATATATTTTTTATCAAAGTACTGAAATAGCAAACCTTTCCTCTATCATCAAAATTGTTAGTGTAAAGTAATAACAAAATTAGTATATAAACAAACAAAATTTGATGTAAGTCTCTCAGTCTAATTCCATATAATTCAAAATAAAGTATCTCAGTCTAATTCAAAATAATTCAAAATAAAGTATCTCAGTCTAATTCAAAATAATTCAAAATAAAGTATCGCAGTCTAATTCAATATAATTCAAAATAAAGTATCTTAGTCTATTCAATATATAAACCAGCATAATTCAACATAAAATAAAACTACCAATCCGAAATAAAATCTAGTATCCAGCCAAAAGAAAAAACTCTTTTAATTAACGAGAAAACCAGCTGAACTTCTACAAAACTTCATCGTTCATGTAAGTATACAATACCTCAACCTACTAACACTAATCCACAAAGGTTCGAAAGACATTTGAGCTTAATCTACGCACGGCAAAGCGTAGAGGGTGATAAAAAAGTGCGTACGCACATACTCACCCATGACTTACTTGTCTCTTCGGATATCCGAATAGTTATAAGTAATATCGTGCAGAATCTATCTGCATTCTCCCATTACCAAGTCGAACAAACAATAGTTTCGGTAATAGCCCCCACCCGAGGTAAGCTCGAAACTATTGCATACTTCGATAAAAGACAGATAACGCTCTAAATTACCATAATCACGATAAATTTGAAAACAATAAAACACAACAAATTAACTCTCAAATAAACATACAATAAACTGACACAATAAACATACAATAAATTGGTAGAGTACAATAATAGATTTGCTTTATAGCCGATTTAGACGTACCAACATTTTTTTCCAACATTTTTTTTGTTGACACAGAGCTACACGCAATACAAAAAAATGTACACGCGATAAAAAGAGAAAAGTATACAACAAAAATGTTGTCATACCATAATTTTTTGGCGGTATAAAATCGACGATATAATTTTTGATAAATACCGCGGTGATACTAGTTTATTTGGCAAAATTATGGGTTTTCCGCGTGAAATGAATAATTTTCGAACGTAAAATTTATTTTATTACTAAAGTTTTTAAAAAATAAAATAAAGCGCTATAAAAATTTCTCAAATCGCCATTTTTATTGTGTTTGTTGTTGTTTGTTACTATAAAATATACTCGGGTCGAGTATATTTTATAGTCAAATTTGTTTTTATAGTAACATTGTTGGAAAAAAAAGCAAAAAAAAAAGAAAAAAAAACCCAACAAAATTTTGTTGGATTATTTTTTTGTTCTTGTCTTACAAATGAAAATCGTAATATACTAATATCTTCATTTTTTGTTGGGAAAAAAATGTTGGTACGTCTAATGCCCGATTTAGATGAAGAAAAATGTTTGCTTTGCAAAAAATGTTTGCCTTGCATAGAGCTGCACGCAATAAAAAAATATCCATTAGTTAAAATGAGAAAGGACTAAGTGAACCAAAATGACGATGCTATAATTTTTTGGCGGCTTATACATAATTGGATGTTATATTTTTTGACATTTATCAGTAGTGTGACAAAAATAAAATTTATAACAATAAATAAAATTGTTAGTGACAAAAATAAAACTTAATAAATAAAATTGAGAAAACTGCTTTTGATTTGGTTTTTTCTGCTATAACATTTGACTTTTGGTCATCGTATAGGTTTTCATAATATACTTTTATTGTGTTTGTGTTTGTTTGTTACTATAAAATATCAAAAAATATAGTCGGGTCGAGTATATTTTATAGTATCATATTTATTTTTAATGTTTTATAGTAACAATTGGTAAAAAAAACAAAAAAAATCACTAACATAATTTTGCATGTTTATGTTTTGTTCTTGTCATTCAAACGAAAATTGTAATGTACTAATATCTTCTTTTTTTGCAAGGCAAACATTTTTCTTCATCTAAATCGGGCATAAATCGGCTAAGCTTTACAAATACACCTGTCCCTCGGTTAACACGGTACTTGATTAACACGGATTTGATTTAACACGATCAACGATTTGAGACAAAGTCTTGATTAACACGCACAGAAGTTTCGCCGCGTTAATCAAGTACCGTGTTAATCGAGGGACGACTATATTAGTCGCGATTAACACGGTTTTGAGTTACACGGTAATTTGGCGGAACGTAATTACCGTGTTAATCGAGGGACCGGTGTACATAGAAATGTGGAATGTCAAAGTGAATTGGAAACAAAAATAAAACTGCATTTTGATATTTCATGTGTTGTTTATTGAATATTAATGCGCTAAAATTAATTGGTTCCATCTTTATGTTATAAAAATAAAAAAAGTTTTATTGATCTGACTGACAGTAAAACATAACCTCTCTTTATTTTGCTCTTTTTACACCAACACAACTACAAAAATATTTTCATATTTAGGAGATAAAAAAGTTACTTTATTTCCAGTAACCCAAAAGAATTTGACTTAAGTAAATGACCGATACTATATAGAATTGTGAACCCTGTAGTTGAGGTATACTACCTTGATCAACAAGTTCTCGGAATAACCACCGTGTGGCGCTCCCATCGTTCCGATTTGAGTTTTTTTTTTTTTTGTTAGGTTGGTACATATGTTGTTGATATTCCCTCTAAATCTTAGCGTCATAGCACAGAAGAAAGATTAACCAGAATAGACATTGCGTGGATCAAATTTTTTTTTTCATCTTACCTTCTTTTTTGGACTTTGAAGTATAATTATTTTCGAATATTATGAATTTTTTGAATATTTAATACAAATTATGGTGTCAAAACAAAACTTGTCATATAATATGACTAACTATACTGTTAAGGATTCTTAATTTTTATTATTTCAAATAAAAACCAGTAAACCAAAGAATACATAACCCAACTTTCTCTTACCTTCGGCAAATCAAGGTCAAAAAAATGAGTCCAAATTTTTCCATAGAAAAACAGCGTTATGACTGTTCTGGTTAATCTTTCTTCTGTGGTCATAGCTTGATTGCAAAAGTTACGTAGTCAAGAGTATCTATCTCTGTGTGTTGGCGATTATTCACAATTTTAGACATTATTTGCGAGGCTGAATCCGATTCCACATTCATCAAAAGGATCATTACTGGAGACGAGACGTGGGTTTATGAGTACAACACGCAATCCAGCCATCAGGCAAGTAAATGGCGTTCACCAAAAAAAAAAACACGTCATTTTCAGTCAAAAAAGAAGGCAATGCTCACGGTTTTCATGGATTACAACGGTGTAGTGCATCATGAATTTTTGCCAGAAGGCCAGACCGTAAACAAAGAGTATTATTTGGGCGTTATGAGACGTTTGCGTGAAGCAATTCGCCGAAAGAGACCAGAATTGTGGGCAGAACGCACCGTCGCACAGTGCCATCAGGATTCGTAATTTTTTGACGAAAAATGCAACAAATACCATCCAACAGCCACCGAATTCACCTGATTTGGCTCCCTGTGACTTCTTTCTGTTCAATCGAGTTAAAAACCCATTATGGGGAACGCGTTTCAGCAGCCGAGAGGAAATAATGGAAAAATCGCCAACACACACAGAGTAGATGCACTCTTGACTACGTAACTTTAGCAAATGTCAAGCTATGACACTCAGATTTAGAGGGAATATCAACAACAGGACTGGGATTTTGCACAAAAGGCGAGAGGCGAGTTTTCGTTTAATTTCTCGCCTTTCAATTTTGTCCGACAGTTTTTTTGCGATTTTGCACAAATAGACAAAATAAAAGGCGAGAAAATTGAGCAACTTTAATTTAGTTGTCAAAAATACATTTTATTGACAAGTTTGTTTAGATTTGTGTCGTTGATACAAACGCATTTGTAAAAAATTATGCTATTTAAAATACATAAATAATTAATTTTATGTAATAAAAAATAAAAGTTGGTTCAACATTCAATTTCGGGTTATCCGATGTCCTATTTCAAGTGTGATATTTTTTGTCGCTAACACTGGAAATGTTATGGTGTTCGTTAAATTATCAATTATATGATCGTTTCGTCTCTTTCCCTTCTGTGATATTCGGCGGTGTTATTTTCTGTAGTTATTGTAATAATCGATAGGGAAATTTTCATAACATGCACATAAATTGAATAAATTCAATTCAGCTCAAGTGACAAAATTTTTTAATTAAAACAATAATTTTACTAATACTTATGTATACTTATGTACATAATATTCATAATATATGTGAGAGCAAATTTCAATTTTTTTTAATTACCTACGATGCGTAAAATTATGCTAAAACATCAACTTAAAATTCGTTTTCCTACTTCTCGCCAAGTATTACACATGGTCGAAAATAAAAGCGAGAGCGAGTGTCTATTCGCCTAGTGCAAAATCGCTTTTTCTCGCTTTTAGCTAAAAGTCGCTCAAAAAAGGCGACTCGCTGTGTGCAAAATCCCAGTCCAGATGTACAAACTTAACAAAAAAACAACTCAAATCGGAACGATGGGGGCGCCACACGGTGGTTATTCCGAGAACTTGTTGATCAAGGTAGTTATGATATACTATCCGTACTCTAGACATACTCGACGTACTCCTAGCCCAAGTATTTTTATATCCGAAAATTTTTGTATTTTTCTGACATTTCGCTGATTTCATCTCCGATTCTTTTCCGAATTAATGTCCGACTTATTATAAGATTTCCTATGAAAGTTGGCCAAAAAACTCGGAAAATGATGACAAAAAAAGTTAGGTTATGGTACGACAAATTTGTGGGCGGGGCTTATAATATAAATTTTGGCGCCAAAATTTCACTTTTGAATTTAAATCTAGCTTTAATTAAAAATATATTTTTTTTAAGAATACTTTTTATTTTTATTACATGTATAAATTACAATATTACATTCATTATAATATATAAATTTTAACTCCACCTGAGTAAATACATTTTTCTATCTTCATTTACTGCGTGCATTGCATGTTCAACTTCCTGAGGTGTTTCACGTTGGAGAGCTGCAGTAATTTTAAACTTAGTCCTTTTGTTTGAATAGTCAATAATTTCGGTTGAATCTTCTAATTTCTGTAAAGAAAAAAAGCGTTACAATATTATATTGTATTCAAGGTACAAGACCTAGTAAAACAAAAAAACCAACCTCTGTCCCACACAGCAACAATTTTGATTCAATTAAACTTTGAATATGCTTTTGTAACATTTCATTATTTAACTGTAGCGTTTCTTGTATATCCTTACGTCATCACATCACATGTCTCAAACAACAATAGGACAGCCATTTGAAAAGTTTGCATCGTAATGATACAGGGTTTCTTGAGGTATGAGACTTTTAGTTCATCATGACAAAAACGGTGTAGCCACGTAAGTTTTCGTCCACAAAAATGTATATGATATGAGGTATCGGAAATGTAATTGGTATCGTTGTCGAACGTACGACTCGTACCATAACCGTCGTAATTTTACGTAAAATATAAATTGTACTAGAAACTGCTCGAAACGAAACATTCTACTATAACCCTCCAGACCAGGTGTATCATAAACGTACGGTTTACGAAGACTTTGGTATACTAAGGTGTTCGTAAACGTTACACTAAAACAGTACGAATATAGTACGTAATGTGTACTTTTGTCACATGAGAAGTGAAACAAATTTGCGAAGACTTGTGTATGTATTAGCATGTATAAAAGTGTTCATAATGTGTACGCTTAAACGTAATGTTTACGAACTGCTTAAGCGTAACATTGACGAACGGTTTAGTGCGAATTGCCCCATTTAATTAGAATAAAACAATTTTTTTAAATCAATCTTATCTTTTATTTGTATTTTTCTTCAAATAAGCCGCAACACAAGACACAACGTGCCAAATTTGTTAATTAATCTTTTTCTGAAATGAAATAAAATGTTTCAATCATAGATGAAGTACTTCGAGTATTATTTAAATACCTTTCAAAATATTCATTATAATGATTTTTATATATTATGGATATAGTGCTGCTCTTGAATACCACGAAAAACTAACAATAATTATCAGAGGTTTTTATATTTTCACAATACGACTTTAATTTAATTTGTACAAAAAAAAATTGAAACTAAAACAAAGCCGCAATATATAATTGACAGCACTGTGTATAGAGAATGTAAATGTAGCAGTGTATTATAAAAAAAGCGTTCGTAAACTGTTCGTACGCTGTACATTTTTGCTGTATACATTTTTGCGCCGGGAGGGAATTATGAATTTCAAGCAGTTCTGCTTGAAATTTGTATAGTTGTATATTTCGCTATATACTGGGGAACCACTATACTGCCGTGCTAAACATGTTTTACTGATCTGCAAAAATAGCATTTCGAGAAAATTGATGTTAAAGTTTTTCGAAATATTTGGGGAATAACTTGCTTAAAAGCGGATTTAATTTAGTTTCAAAGCCTTCAAATTATGCATTAGATCATAAATAATATGTTTCTCAAGAAAATATCAATAATTTATACATAATTAATTAATAATTTGCAGAATTAGTCTTTTACTTTAAATAGGCTTTATAAATAATCGATTGGTACTAAACAAAAATAACTTAAGTGCAATTAAGTCATTTATATCACAAAAGAAAAACTAAAATCCTGTGTTAATAAGAAGAATATATACCTTATCTGCCATTTAAGGTATTTATGTTTAGTTTATCGTTACATTTATTTTCAAAATAAACTGTAGAATACAACCTTAAATGCTATCAAAGTCGTGTTTACTACAAAGAGAAGTTGAAATCGTTTATTATATATAAAAAATATATACTTTATCTAAACTTTATGATGTAAGACCTTAAACATAGTTTCTCGGATTTTATGAAATACGATTTGCAAATAGGATTTGGTAAAACTTTTGTAACAAAAGACTAGTTTAATTGTTATGTTATATTTATTTATAACAAAATAAAAAACAACAACTATTGAAATCATAAAATTATTTATAAGATCGTTTTTTAAATAGCTTAAAAATCTAGTATGTAGTTTAAATTAATTCATAACATTTCTTTTTTATAAAAATAAATTCAAAACATGTCAGTCAACTGAAAAATTACAAAAATTCAATCAAATTGAATTAAAAATTAATATTTTTTATCACAAGAATAAAATTCAAGACTTATAATAATTGACGATCCATTAAAACAATTCAATCTATACCGATTACCGGAGGATCCGAAATTGGTAAATTCATTAAGTTGTTCATTTGTAGTACAGAATAACATTACATGAAGATAAGTTAAAAGTCCTTGTTTATAAGTTATTATTGATTCAATTCACGTATAGAAAATTTCAAATAAGTCAATTTTGCTATTGAAAATGAAAATTCTTAAATTGCCTTAAATGCAATTTCAATTATGAAAATAAGAAAAAGTAACTTAACTTACATATTTGAAAGAAAATGACCTTATTTGTGCCATAGATAAGGCGTTCATGTTTAATATTAAGTAGTTAAGTCGGTGTTACTTCAAATTTGCTACTTTTTTCGATTAGAACAAAATTTATTTTGTTTAATAATGCATTTATTAAAGTAGATTTAATTATATTTATTTATATAAAATATAAAGGATATTAATACCTTTTAATTGGCATCAATAACTCAATTTCGCCAAAAATGTAGATCAGTAAAACTTGTTTAGCACGGCAGTATAGTATACGGTGTTTATGTAACAACAATTGTTGTAAAATTAATTTAGCACGTGAAGTGTCAATTATCAGGGTAAAAATTTACATTTATTTAAATTTAAGGTTATTGTTAAAAGTTTTAAAGTGTTTATTTAAAATTTTTATATTTTGTGTAAGTGAAACATTATAATAGGTTTTGTATAAAACACATTTACAAAATATCTACTGTATATATGTTTAGTAGATATATTTACTGTAGATATGAAAAAAATCAAATTTTCTCCTCACGTTTGGGATGTATCAAGAACTCGCATGAGGCAACTGTTACAAAACAAAAAGAAAAAACAATTATTGATAATATAGATAATTCTCTTACAACCGAACATAATACAATTAAAAATCCATTGCCTATCGAATCTGAAGAATTTCATCCGAAAGCCGATGAATCAATAATCGCGGTAGATGCTGAAGCAATTCAGTTGCATACTACGTTAGATGAATTGATTAATCTTGATGAATATGATAATGGCGCATTACATTGTGAAGAAGAGATGTCCGGCTCGCAATCAGATGATGAAGAGTTATGTGAAGATCACTTTTTGGCATTTGACATAGACATTGAATTTTGCGAGGTATTGAAAAATATTTTCATAGAACATCAAATAACTGTTAGAGCTATAGCAGACATTTTAAAAGCTTTAAGGAACAAAGGTTTAAAAGTTCCAAAATCAAAAAACGGGTTGTTTCGAGTAATTGTTGATGATAAGTGTATTAGGAAAACTATCGAAGATGGTGATTATATTTATATTGGAATCGAAAATAATTTATTGAGGTGTAAAACTGCTGCTCTTAATATTATTGATAAGGTATGGCTGGACATCAGCATTGATGGTTTCAAGCCATTTAAAAACTCTAGTAGAAGGACAATTTGGCCTATTTCGGGAGCGATAAGAAGTTTACCAGATATACCACCATTTGTTATTGCTGCTTATTCTGGGACTGGACATCCGCCTTCACATGAACTATTTTTCACGGATTTTGTCACAGAATGTCAAAAACTTGAAAATGAAGGTGTTCTGGTGTCGCCACAACGGATTAAAAAGACATTCGGCATTCGATTGTTCTGTTGCGATGCACCTGCCAAGAGCTTTTTAACGTGTACGAGGTCACATACTTCAAAGAATGGTTGCACCAAATGTGATCAGGTTGGCTATTCACTGGAAAATCGTATAGTATACAGCGTCACTCCTGGCAAACTGAGAATATTTGATGATTTTAGAAACCGAACCGACGTGGAACATCATTCTGAAAAGTACAGAATGAAACTCAGCGTTTTAGAAAAAGGTGGGTGGGATTTAATAGCATTAGGTGCCATTGACCCTATGCATTTAGTCGATTTGGGTCATGCGAAAAAGCTGCTTGCGTTGCTTGTGAAAAAATATAAACATAAATTTGAAGAGATGGACATGAAGATTAAGGAATACGCTAATTATTTTCCAGAAGAATTTTCCCGGAAGCCACGTAGTCTAAAAGACTTGCCTAAATTTAAGGCAACGGAATGTCATATGTTTGTTTGCTACTACGAGCCAATACTTTTAAAAAATGTAATAAGTCGGGACGAATATGAAAATTTTTTATTATTATTTTCGGTCATTCGACTCTTATCTCATTCCGATACTGCAGTTATTAATGCGGAGTATGCGAACCTATTACTACAAACCTATGTCATCAAGTTTGCACAGATTTATGGGAATAAATTCGTTAATTATAACGTCCATAATTTATTGCATTTGGCCAGTTGTGTTCTCGAATTTGTTGATTTAAATAAATTCAGTGCTTATATTTTTGAAAATTCGTACAACAAACTAGGAAAAGGCATTCGTTCACCTTCAAATATATTAGCCCAAGTGTATAATACACAAATAAATTTTTGGACATTAAGCAACTCCAAAATAAAGTTACAGCCTCCACGCGCTGATTATAAACATTTTTCCAATGCGTGTCGACTTCTTAAAGAAAAAACTAGAGTAAGGATAATTAATAGTTTTGAAAATGAAAATGGAGAATTATTCATCCGGGCACACCGATTTTTAAACTGTCGTTGTTTATTTGAAACTCCTTTTAATTCGGAAGATATTTTACAAATCGTAATTATTGATGGATTAGACGAAAATAATTTGGAAATATTTCCCTTTGAATCAGAATGCACTAAACTAATAATATTGCCCTATGACAATACTTGGGCCCTTATACCATTTTTACATCAAATCTAAACACATATTTAATAAATATATTAATGTACTCGTATTCATAGTAAATTAATGCTTTTTATACTCGTCGGCCAACAACCTTTTGAGTTTGTTATTATTTGATCAATTCCATAAAAATTTGCTTATACATAGGTACTTACTATTTATAAGCCAATATGGATTCGATTGACCAACTATTTATGGAGTATCAGGATGAGGACGACTGTGAGATTGAAGAGATTACCATAGAGATGATTAATATTACTGACTCTGAAACTCAGTGTACGGAAATCGATCGGATGTTGCTAAAACCAAAACAAGAAAATGATCCATTACGCATTAATAGCCTACGTAAGTACATAAACTTATCAATTTCAGTTAAATGTAAATTTAACTTAATATTTTTTTGTTTATTTCAAATTTAGTCCAGCATCAACGTCACATAGTCCATTAATTTTTGGCAATCAACAATCACGAATTCCTAGAAATGTATTGCCAAATCGGAGTCTTACACCTATTGGTACCCAAGACCTTCAAGGAATTATATTGGAACCGCAGTTCAAAAATACTGTGTCAAAATCAAAAATATCAAACTCCAAAAATGTATTTAGTTCTAAAAGCCAAAACGGTCAAAAGCTTCCTTGTATCTCGAAAGCACCAATCGTTGATACGACGACCAAATCTCGTCATTCAAAAACACAAATTCTAGAAACAACAAACCGAGTAGCAAATAATACTAACTCAGTTAAAACTAAAAAATTATGTGGTATATCAGTAACACAACCCACACATTCAAGTGAAAGAAATCAAGATCGAGAAGCAAATAAAACTATGTCAGCTACAAATACAAAATTATCTGCAACAACAACAGTTTCAGCATCAATAAATCAAGCTATGCGTTTAAAAGCAAATCATCAATTAAAGAATGTTGATAATGATGGGGAAACTTTTATATATGCAAAAGCATGTGCATCATCAACAAACCCTACGTATTCAGGTGAAATAAATCAATATCCTCGAGGCCGAATAACCAATAAAACTGTGCCTTTGTTTTCTTCTACATCAACAAACATAGTTTCAACATCAATAAATCAGCAAGAAAAGAATGCTGATAATGTTGCCGAAACTTTTATAAATGAAACAACATATGCAACACCAACAAATTCACCTACACATTCAGACGAGAGTCAAGGATGTATAGAAATACTTCTGAGCCATCTAAAAATTATTGACTCAGAAATTGTTTCAACACTTAAAGCCATCGAAAAAAAAATAGATATACTAGTTGATATCAAATCGGGTGCTAAAAAATATGGCAAATTTAAACCAATTGATAATTTGGAGGAATTTGAAAAAAGACTAGCGGCTGGAGATGAAGGCTTTAAAAATTACATGGTAAGTTATAATTAAATATGCTCATGATTAAATTTCTTGTGACCAAAAATGTTTTATGTTACAGATAATGAAAATTAGTTCATTTTGCCCCACTAAAAGTCATCAACCAATTTCTTACGGTTTATCTAAAGTAATAACCGACATTGAATTGAGGAAATATAATTGGACAGAGCAAATGGGTAGAAAGGCTTTTCGAGATCTCATAAACACAAATGATTTATTCTTTGGTAACTTTTAATATTTATTTCGAGTGTAAAACTGAATTATTTTATTACATGTTATTTCATTTTTTATAGACGCATGGAAAGATTTTTATAAAAAAAAAACAATCTACCAGACAGAGATCAGAAAACAATTAACTGCGGCACGTGAGAGACACAACAAAAGAAAATTACGCGACAAAGAAAAAACAACTACATAATATTAACTCAAAAATTATATATTTATAAGTTAATATTTTGATAATCAAACTATGTATATACATATGTATTTGAACTGAAATGAATTAAATGTTTGAAATAAAATATAATATATGTATATAATTTTAATTAAACTGTAATTTCAAAAAACTCAAGGAAGTGGCTCGAGTACAACCATACTAAAGATACATGTTAAACCGAAAATGATCTGACTGAAAACGTCTGAGTTAAATTCAACATGTAAACGGCGACTTGACTGAAAGTGTTCTGAAAGTAGTCTGAGTTCGGTCAACTTAAATTTGGTTGGTTGAGTCAGTTTGTATATTGAGTTAAACATGTAAACTTTAGTTTAGTTGAACTGACAGATTTTTTCATACTGTTAAAAGGGCAAAATGTTTTTATACATTTTCCAAGTGGTTTTTAAATTATTTTAAATAATTTTTTAATAATTAAAATGTAATTTTAGAACAAAGTGACATTTGAACTGTCAGCTCAGATCAAATAAAAAAGTCCCATGTAAACACCAACCCAAATTTTCAGTCAGATCACGTTCAGATAAAACTCAGTCAGATCACTTTCGGTTTAACATGTATCTTTAGTAATAATGTACTCGAAGAAGTGACTTGAGCACAACCATATAATGTACTCGAGGAAGTGGCTCGAGTACAACCATATAATGTATTCGAGGAAGTGGCTCGTGTACAACCATATAATGTACTCGAAGAAGTGACTTGAGCACAACCATATAATGTACTCGAGGAAGTGGCTCGAGTACAAACATATAATGTATTCGAGGAAGTGGCTCGTGTACAACCATATAATGTACTCGAAGAAGTGACTTGAGCACAACCACATAATGTACTCGAGGAAGTGGCTCGAGTACAACCATATAATGTATTCGAGGAAGTGGCTCGTGTACAACCATATAATGTACTCGAAGAAGAGACTTGAGCACAACCATATAATGTACTCGAGGAAGTGGCTCGAGTACAACCATATAATGTATTCGAGGAACTGGCTCGTGTACAACCATATAAAGTACTTGAGGAAATAGCTCGAGTACAACAATATAATATACTCAAGGAAGTGGCTCGAGCACAACCAT
This sequence comes from Tipula vernalis, assembly GCA_958295665.1. Taxonomy (NCBI): domain Eukaryota; kingdom Metazoa; phylum Arthropoda; class Insecta; order Diptera; family Tipulidae; genus Tipula; species Tipula vernalis. The sequence continues at coordinate 122,223,878 of OY282559.1, forward strand.
ATTATGTACTCGAGGAAGCGGTTTGAGCAAATCCATATAATGTACTCGAGGAAGTAGCTCAAGTACATCCACATAATGAACTCGAAAATTTTATTCAAGTGTCCCTGGATTGTTGCTACTTTTTCCCCCGAGTACAATTTCTTAGAGAATCTTTAAAGAGTCCTCGAGGAAATAAAACACAGGGAGTCGACGTACTCTTATACCTCAAACACATAAGCGGCGCTCTACGCCTGGCTTCGCTTCTCTTCGTCTGTATGATTTTTTGCAACCACATAGGCGCCGCTAATTTGACATTTATTTATATGAAAAATGTTTTTTGGGTTTTTACAACAAAAACATTTTCTTAAAAAACTATTTGTTTATTGACTTATTACGAACAAATTTAAGTTCAAATTTAGATTTTGTTACAATTGTCTTTCGTATGCCCATTTGGATGTAAAATTCAGCTAAAATTAGAGGTGTCCAAGCATTTACTTTAAAAACAACAATAAATATAAATGTCATTCATCGCCTCAAAAAATACAAAGTTTGCTAGTTTGACGCCGCTCTATGTGTTCGCTCTTATGGAAATACATGTATTCTAATTTAGTGCCGCTGTTCGCTCCGTCAATGTGTTTGGGGTATTAGACATACTCGACGTACTCTTAGAAGTACTCGACGTACTCTTATGGCCGGTCTCCACTCGCCACGACGAAGAAAATTTGGCACGAGCTTATGCCAATTATTGTTTATTGGGTAAAATTGGTATGAATACATAAACAAATCTGGGCCCGTATTCTTGAAATTCACCCGAAAAAAGTCACCGACGAATATCTGTCAAATTACGTCATTTCAGTCGAATATATAAATTGCTGCATTCTTGAAATTCGTCGTCGAAAAATTTCGATCAAAAAACAGACGAAATGTCTCGTCTAGTATAAAGTCGGGGAATATCATTTTCGTTAACGTTTATTTGTCAAATTCAAATAAACAAAATGTTTTGTAAATGTTTATTTTGAAAATAAAGAGGTATTGTGGAATGAAAATGGAGGAAAAAATTGCAAGATAAGTTTTCTAGCAAGAAGTAATTGTACCATACACAGCTAACCTCGTAAATATATATGTATATGTTTAAAAAAATGTGACTTTTTCTGTAATTCTAGAATTCAAACGTATAATGTAGCTGCTCAACACAAGAAACTAGATTGATTGCTATTCAATACCGAAATTGCATATTCTAAAAATATCAATAATAAAAGACTTGAATCTTATTAAATATTTTTTATTTTAAAATTTTACAAAATGTTGAGCAATATGCGTGATTTACACGTTCCAACAATGTTTTCCAACTTTTTTTTTGTTGAGACTTAGAGCTACACGCAATAGAAAATATTTACATGCGATAAAAAGAGAAAAGTATAAAACGAAAATGTCGGTCATGCTATAACTTTTTGGCGGTATAAAATCTATGATGTCGAATAGGGCGATAATACAACTTTATGTTTCAAAATTACAACTTTTCTGGCTAAAATAAAGCTTTTCGAAAGTAAACTTCCATTTTTAAACAAAAATTTATAAAAAAATAAAACAAAAATGTCGGGCATGCTATAATTTTTTGGCGGTATAAAAACGACAATGTAATTTTTGACGAATGCCGCTGCGATACCACTTTATTTATCAAAATTACGACTTTTCTTGGCTAAAATGAAAACTGTTCGAACGTAAATTTTAATTTTTAAATAAAAATTTAAAAAAATAAAAATAAAGCGCTATAAAAATTTTAAAAAATCGCCATTTTTTATGTGTTTGTTGTTGTTTGTTTCCATAAAATATACTCGGGTCGAGTATATAGTCAAAAAAAAAATTTTATGGAAACAAAGTTAAAAAAAAAAAGAAAAAAGTCCAACAAAATTTTGTTTGTTTATATATTTGTTCTTGTCTTTCAAATGAAATTCGCGATATACTAATCTCTTCATTTTTTGTTGGGAAACATTGTTGGAACGTGTAAATCACGCTATAAAGTTTAATTTGTGAAATTCTCACAATGGTTTGTTGTATCTTCCTGCGTTCAAAAATGGGTTTGTTTTTAACGTAACAAGTGTTTATAATTGTAATGCTTTTACGTCTTAGTTAGATACGGCTGCAAGCATATTCTTTTTCAATACTCCATTCACGCCGCAGCAGGGACGTAAATCTGGGGTTTTATTAACAAAAGTCCTTTGCTGGGCAAAAAGTCTTAGTGATGCAAAAACACACATTCAAAATTTTTTAACTACATAAAAATTACTATAAATAGCCATCTTAAAATAATTTGATTCTATTTAATAAGCGTATTTTCTTGGTAATTCTAAAAAAAAAAGTTTGCCAAAATTGCATTGAAAAATGTACAAAAAAATTGGCTAATTTACTTTTTGTGTATACATACTAACTACAACGCAATTGTTGTTGTAAGAGCTTTTTTTTTTTTAATTTTCAAGAAAATATGCTTATTAATATTTTTTTTGTCACAAACATTCCAAATTAAACAAATATTTTTGACAATATTTTTATATTTTGAAATAAATTTATCTACCTCAACGTGAAGTGGGTCAAAATTGAAGTGGTGAATATAAAACTCGATTAATTTCAAGAATACGGAAAAATCGCGTAAAGCATGGTTTCCACGATGGCGAGGCGAAAAAATTAGTCAAATTAAACAGAGGAAGGAATAAAAAAAAATAACATAAGAGTGAATGAAACTGCAACAAGTCGTTACTCCGAATTTTTATTTATTAATTTTTGACGTTTCAATTATTAAAATTAAATTTTGTTAAAAATTGATACTATTGAGTAACTAATGGCAATATATGCCGTTATGTTTTCAAGTAGCACTGAGAGTGATTCTGGCGATGAAAAATGTGTTCCCCAAATAAAAAATAAAAATATATTTATTTAATAATAAAATAAATATAAAATTTTCTTTAAATTGACAATATGAATTCCGAAAATCAGCGGTTAATCCGAAAAAAGATGATGCATCTAATCTTTTTTTCGGATTAGACGTCCTATTTCGGAGTGCTGAATTAAAATTTTTAAAATTGGACGTCCCAATTTTTCTGTCAAAATGGTATTTTCTCTCTATCGTACTATTGGTGAATTTTTGCTTTCTCTTTTTAGTTTGACTAATTTTTTCGCCTCGCCATCGTGGAAACCATGCTTAAGTGAATTTTTCGGTGATTTTTTGAGGGAATTTTTATGATCGAAAAAAATCGTCGACGACTTTTTCGGTGAATTTCAAGAATACGGGCCCTGGATAGGAACCAAGCGCAAATTTTAGCGAAAAAAAACCTCGATATAGAAATTTATTTAAAAAACAAAAAATTGAATGCAACCAAAACTGCTGTAAAATAATTTCGTGCATGAAACCAAATTAAAAAACTCGATATATTAGAGAAAATACGTATTGAGGGTACTTATAAAATTTTAAAATGTCGTTTATATATTTTTAAATCAAAATAAATTATTCGTTATACTTTTTAACAATTTATGTAAGTTATGCGAGCAAAATTTCCATTCTTATTTCTAATCCTGCTACTACGACGATACATATAAGTACATAATTTAAGAATACTACTGGATTATTTGATTTTTTAAAATGCTACCTTTGCTAAAGTTTTCTACATTAATTTAGTCAATTGCTTGAGGAGATTTTCTGTTTATTCAAGGCAAACAAATGCCTCACTCAAAAGTGAGTATCATACAGCTATAATGGCTGTATGATACTCACTTTTTTTCAAGTACAATAAAGTGCTGCAAAACTAGTAAAGCGAAACAGAGAAGGGTAGTGTAGACAATACTATAGGCAAATATTTTGAAGTTTCGGATAAACAAAATTTGTAAATAGAATCAACATTTTTTTTGTGTTGGACCATATTATTGAATTAATTTGCATTAGCTGCCGCAATTAATTGAAACGAAATAATTTATATGTTAAGTTAATTTTTATATTTACAAAAAAATGCACGTTTCAAATATTTTGACAAACAATTAACAATGCAAACCCAAAATTGTATTTCAGTATCAAAAGAAAAATCTAAAAAAGGGGGGAAAAAATCATAACAATAATGGCGAACAAAAATGGAAAAATTGTTTACTAAATTTATTTTAAAAATAAACACATAAATTCTCTTTGGTACACAAAATACAAATATTTTCTCTATTATTTCGGAAATGTCAGAAAAAAGTATGTAATGTCAAAAAAAAGAATCAAATCCAATTCTTTTTTTGCTATATTTGCTCGATTAACTGCTATAAAAATTGAGCTACCACTTTTTTTTTGACGTTTCTATATTTTTTCCAAATCTATGGTGTATACACTCACTCTCACATATATTTTGTATATATATTTTTTATCTCACTCCGTTTGTCTTTCCTAGTGGGAAAAAAAGTGAGTATCATACAGCCATTATGGCTGTATGATACTCACTTTTTTTCAAGTACAATAAAGTGCTGCAAAACTAGTAAAGCGAAACAGAGAAGGGTAGTGTAGACATTAATATAGGCAAATATTTTGAAGTTTCGGATAAACAAAATTTGTAAATAGAATCAACATTTTTTTTGTGTTGGACCATATTATTGAATTAATTTGCATTAGCTGCCGCAATTAATTGAAACGAAATAATTTATATGTTAAGTTAATTTTTATATTTACAAAAAAATGCACGTTTCAAATATTTTGGCAAACAATTAACAATGCAAACCCAAAATTGTATTTCAGTATCAAAAGAAAAATCTAAAAAAGGGGGAAAAAATCATAACAATAACGGCGAACAAAAATGGAAAAATTGTTTACTAAATTTATTTTAAAAATAAACAAATAAATTCTCTTTGGTATACAAAATACAAATATTTTCTCTAATATTTCGGAAATGTCAGAAAAAAGTATGTAATGTCAAAAAAAAGAATCAAATCCAATTCTTTTTTTGCTATAATTGCTCGATTAACTGCTAGAAAAGTTGAGCTACCACTTTTTTTTTGACGTTTCTATATTTTTTCCAAATCTATGGTGTATACACTCACTCTCACAAATATTTTGTATATTTATTTTTTATCTCACTCCGTTTGTCTTACCTAGTCACTGAAAAAGTGGGAAAAAAAGTGAGTATCATACAGCCATTACACTAAAAAAAATTTCGTATGAAAAATTTTTCTAGCAGTTTTGGCTGCGTGCAGTTTTTCTCTTAAAATTTTTTTTTCGTATGACGGTTTTTTTTCCACTAAAATTTGCGCTTAAGTCCTATACTGATTGTGCTCATGCGCATGACTCGTAACGAAGAGAACCAAAACATCACAATATCCATCTTTTTTGAAATTTTGTCACGACGAAGTGAGAGCAATTTGTATTTTACTCTCAATTATTTGTGCCATGCGCCATGCCAAAAAAATTTTTGTTGCTTCAAAATCGTTAGAGAATTAATAATAATTGTAACAATAACAATAAACATAACATTGATAATGAAATATTACTTTTGAATTATTTTAATTTAATATAATTATTTTTGTAACAAGACTTGTACATAATTTTTAATTATAATTTCAGTTGGAGAATAGAGCAAATCGAGCGACATTCATATTATTAAAGGCTTAATACATTTCTTTCAGTTTAACATACTTGTCAGCAGCTTGAATTTGATTTATTTATACTACACAAATATAAACGGGAGGACAAGCCTATTACTAAAGATACATGTTAAACCGAAAGTGATCTGACTGAGTTTTATCTGAAAGTGATCTGACTGAAAATTTGAGTTCATGTTTACATGGGACATTTTGATTTGATCTGAGCTGACAGTTTAAATGTCACTTTGTTCTAAAATTACATTTAAATTATTAAAAAATTATTTAAAATAATTTGAAAACCACTTCGAAAATGTATAAAAACCTTTTGCCTTTTTCATAGTATGAAAAAATCTGTCAATTCAACTAAATTAAAGTTTATATGTTTAACTCAATAGACAAAGTGACTCAACCAACCAAATTTAAGTTGACCGAACTCAGACTACTTTCAGATAACTTTCAGTCAAGTCACCGTTTAAATGTTGAATTTATCTCGGACGTTTTCAGTCAGATCACTTTCGGTTTAACATGTATCTTATAGGATATATTTGGTTTTGTTGTGTTTTCGAGGTGGTCAATATACCAAAATAACTAAATACACAATATATTATTAAACTTATAGTTTATTATAAGTTATAATTATTACACAAATAAAATGATTTATATTTTTAGGTAATGTCGATCCAAACTCCAGACGTGTACACCATAGAAAAAAACGAAGTAGAAGAAAGAGAAAATTCTTTCTAGTTTTACTCGAGTGAAGTTACACTCGTTTTCGGGTTAGCATCGTTGTACAGTGCAGGAGATGCCAACAGGTTTGAATGAATGTTTTATTAATCCAAAATGACACATGTAAATAGATTTCCATTTTATAAACAAAACCAGAGAAAATATAATTATTTGTTATGTTAGTCGTTGTAAGTATAATATACCAATTTTGTCATGACGTCATGCCATTTTTTGATCGTCGCGACAAATGGAGAGTGTCTGGCCATTACACGTACTGGACGTACTCTTACACATACTCGACATACTCTGTGCGTCTACGCAATGCCGTCTAGAATATACAAGCCATACTGCTAAAAGCAAAATTTTTTTTTTTATTTCGTCGACATAACCTAGATGGCAAATTGACAATTAACATTCGAAAAATGAAAGAGTTGAGAGAAACCGAGAATAAAACATTTCAAAATAAAAAAATTATTTAGTATTATCTCATGCGCACGAAAGGAAGGTTGTACATATTTTAATCTCTGCTAATTTTCTGCATAATTTAAAATTAATAAAATTATTAATAAAATAATGATTTAAATATAAATAAATTTTAACTAAAAATGTAATATGAGTTGGAAAAATGTATATGAACTATTTTTTATTAATAATTTCAAATTATGAAAAAACACACGACATACAACTTCCCTTTCTTGCGCTTGGATTAATACTAATTTTATTTTTATTTTTCACATGTTTTAATCTCTTCGTTTTCAATTTTTGTTCTCTTTCGTTTTTCTAGCATTAATACCATCTGCAGAAGATTAATGGAACTATCGACATAAATTGAGTGACGTAGACAGTAGTATTGCTTGTAAATATATTCTAGACGGCATTGACATAACTATTGTATACCGATGAAAAATATTACTCGCACACACTGATAATTTTAATAGTTTGGCATTTTTATGGGAAAGATTTTTTTTAATTTGGTATTTTATTATGGAAATAATTTGAATAAAATTATTCTGATAAGAGTATTAATAATAATTAATTTTTTAGATTATTTTGAAACGTGAAAATATTCAAATTAACATTAATACTTGATTTTTCTAATAATTCTTGGTTATTATTCTTGGTTTTGTTTGCTGACAAAACACCAAGCCAATTTTACAGTTTGAAATTTTTATGGTAAAGCCTAATGCGTGATCGAAAATATTCGAAAATATAATTTTGATATGAGTATTAATAATAATTAATTTTTTAGATTATTTTGAACTGTGAAAATAATCGAATTAAAACTAATTCTTAATTTTTTTAAATAATTTTTGGTTATGCTTTTGTTTGCTGTCAAAATGTATCCATATAATTTGCTATAAAAAAACAATAACAAAATACTTTATCTTTTACTAAAGATACATATTAAACCGAAAGTGATCTGACTGAGTTTCATCTGAACGTGATCTGGCTGAAAATTTGGGTTGGTGTTTACATGGGACTTTTTTATTTGATCTGAGCTGACAATTCAAATGTCACTTTGTTCTAAAATTACATTTAAATTATTAAAAATTATTTAAAATAATTTAAAAACTATTTGGAAAATGTATAAAAACATTTTGCGCTTTTAACAGTAAGAAAAAATCTGTCAATTCAACTAAACTAAAGTTTACATGTTTAACTCAATATACAAGCTGACTCAACCAACCAAATTTAAGCTGACCGAACTCAGACTACTTTCAGATAACTTTCAGTCAAGTTACCGTTTAAATGTTGAATTTATCTCGGACGTTTTCAGTCAGATCACTTTCGGTTTAACATGTATCTTTACTATTTGTCACTCTGATGGATTATTTTTTTTGTCTTTTACCAACTTGAAGTACCCTCCTGACCAAGCGTAACATAAACGTACAGTTTACGAAGACTTTGTTATACTAAGGTATTCGTAAACGGTACGCTAAAACTGAACGGAAATGTAACATAAACGATAATTTTGTCACATGAGAAGTGAAACAAATTTACGAAGACTTGTATATGTATTAGTATAAATAAAAGTGTTCATAATGTGTACGCCTTAGGCGTGACATTTATGAGCCTCCCTGGCGAAACATTTACGTACGGTATCGTGCGAATCGCCCCATTTAATTTTAAAGAATAAAACAAATTTTAATAATTAAGATTTTTTATTGTATTGTTTTTGTTTCAACATTTTTATATTTTATTTAAAAAACAAAATGTTTATATATACGAATTTAAACACAATTTACATACAGAAAATAATTACTATTTAAATAAATTCACATAATATTCACACCAGTTTAGCTTTTAAATAGAAAGAGAATTGAAACAAAATTTTATTTGCACGTATTTACACAAAATTTAGATACTGCTGACCTGTTGTTAATTATTTTATAATAAATTTTTATAAAATGCGCACCAGTTAAACTTTTCATTTGCCAACTTTACTTAGTAAAATGGTGGACTAGAATTCTATAATCTGGAATTGACATGGCTGCGTATGGAATGTGCGTGTAGTAGTGTATTATAAAAAAAGTGTTCGTAAACTGTTCGTACGCTGTACAATTTTGCTGTATACATTTTTGCGCCGGGAGGGTAAGCTGAGTCAATTTTTCACAGTGGAATTTAGGGCATAATTTGATGCAACTGATGTTAATCGGTTGAACTTATTGAGTACGTTCATGCTTAGGGTTCAACCTGGTTTGAACCTAGGTTATCTTTTACTATAAAGGAGTCGAGTCATCTTGTAGTTAACTCAACTCAACCTAAAAAATGTCTAGGGTCGAGTCGAGTTAACTCTAAAAACATTCACTATAAACGGAGTCCAGTCGAAAAATAAATGAAACAAAAAATAATAATAAAAAGACACCATTTTGATTTCTTAATTCGTATGTGATTCATAATATGATCATTGCTTTTCGAATTTTGTATGGCTATAAAACTTTGTTATTTTGTTTTTATAAAATTCAGAAAATAATACAAGAAAAACATATAAACATACGATAGTAAATGATTTTTTTTTTGACGTTTCTGACTCGGTTTCAACCTAGTTTCGACTCGACTCCAATTTGACTCTGCAGTATAAACGCTAAAAATGATAACTACAAGATGATCCACAGTTAACTAAAAGATGACTCGACGCTGAGCATAAACGTACTCATTGAAAAATCGCCCTATTGACAAATTTCACGCAAAAATATGTACACAAAAATTTACCCTAGGTAATACGTGAAATCAGTGCTACCAACTAGAACTATAAATAGTAAATATTTTGACAGCTAATCATTTCGTTTTGATGTCTTACGTGGCCGGGGAACATCAACACAGTATAAAACTTAAACGAAAATTTTATATATAATTTTAGTTAATAGAGCACATATATTATAAATACAAAATGAATAAATTAAGTTGGCTTTTTAGTTGTATTGCTTTTTTGGCATTAATCGATAATATAAAAGGATATTTTGTCACAATCGATACACATTCGGAGGAATGTTTTTTTGATCGAGCCGAAGCTGGAACAAAAATGGGTTAGTGGTGTTAACCGGACTGCGAATATGTGGCGATTTCATTTTATGTTTTATATTATTTCAGGATTAATGTTTGAGACAGTTGAAGGTGGTTTTTTGGATATTGATGTCAAAATTACCGGGCCTGATGGCAAAGTTATTTATGAAGGCTTTCGTGAATCTTCGGGCAAATATACGTTTGCTGCCCATTCAACTGGTATATATACGTATTGCTTCAATAATAAAATGTCATCGTTAACCACTAAAGTGGTTATGTTCTCAATGGATATTGGTGAGGCACCAAAAGGTACCCCCGGAGCAGCCAACGAAGAAGATGCAAATCATGTAAAATTGAATGATATGATCAAAGATTTGGCCGAAACACTAACTGCAATTAAACATGAGCAAGAGTATATGAACGTAAGACGTGTTAACTTATTTTTAGCTAAATATTAATATATTGATATTATTATTATTTTTTATAGATTCGCGATCGTATTCATCGATCGATTAATGAAAGTACAAATTCACGTGTCGTCCTATGGTCGGTATTTGAAGCCGTTGTATTGATCATCATGACTGTAGGTCAAGTTTATTACTTAAAAAGATATTTCGAAGTGCGTCGTGTAGTATAAATATATTTTAAACTATTAATTATAAACAATCATCTGATTTAATTTAAATTTTAATTATTTATACGAAAAAGAGATCAGAACAACGTCGTATTTTTTTTGCAGTGATTTTCGTTATTATTTCATTACAAAACCAAAAAAATCTTTAGGGAAACATTTCATGAAACCATCTCAAAAATGAATAAACTAATAAACATTTGATAAGAAAATTATGAAAATTTTTTGTTTATTAATCCCTACTTATTATTTATTTGGCCAATTGGACTCGCATTTCAATAAAATTTTTGTTATGTTGGCAACATGAAGTTTCAAAACATAACCTACAATAGAATCTATTCGCTAATCACTTTTCTAATAAGTGTAGTGTAAAGTATCTGAACCGAAAATGCCATTACCAGCAAGAGTTAATACAAAAATTAAACAATTAACGCAGCTTAGTGAGACTGGAAAATATTTGATAAATCGAAATCCAAGGAATTTGGAGCGTTTACGGATTGCTTATAAGCCAAGTGGTTATCATTTAGAAAGACCCGGCAGAAGTTTTTGGCACAAGTAAATTTCCTTAACTTTTGTGTGTATTATTTATTAAAATGGTGAATATTTTAGATTAGACCTATCCAGCTCCGGGCGGTATGTCACTGCCAAACTGGTGCACTATCAAAATGGTACTGTCGTCGAGGCTAGCACATCCGAATGGGCTATTAAAAAGCAGCTAGTTGGAACCAAAAATACATCAGCATATACAAATTTAGCAAGAATTTTTGCTCAGCGCTGCCTAGAATCTGGTTTAAATGAATTTAATTGTGATATAGAGCCAATTAGAGACGGTAAAGTTGATAAATTTCTTGAAATTCTAAAACAGAATGGTTTAATACTCAAAGAATCTGAACGATTTATGGCACCACGGCCATGGGATGAGACACGAAAAGAGAAACCATGGGAAATAATCGAATAACAGGATATTTTCAATCTAGCATTTTATTTTATAATTCCTTATAGTTATATTAAAAATATTTAAATATAATATTGAACTACTAGCAATTAATTAGTTTTCATATTTGCTCTTCATATCATTCCACAGTTTCTGAAAATAGGAATTACTGTTAGATTTGCAATGTTATGTAACTCGAAGTGGTCGTGATTTTACTTACTCCTTTATTGGCATTCTCGAAAATTGCATCCGATGCTAAATCAAATGATCGTTCGAAGAAAAAAACGGACAGCATAATACCAGCGGCATATGTTGAAGTTCTCTTGAAAACCATGTCATACAAGAATTTCATTTTGCTGCTTTCTTTCACTAGTATTTTGGACTCGCGAAATATTCAAGAAATTTTGTAATTGATGAAAAACTTTGACAGACGTCAAAACGATTGAGCGAAGTAAGCGCAATTTGAAATTATAATAGGTTTGGTTTAACCAATCTGTATTTTGTATTTGCACCTGCAATAATTTATTCAGAATTCAGCATGCTGATAAAAGAAATGTCACTTTAGATTTGTTTTTATGTCGGCTGAACACATGTTTCCTGCTTTGCCATTGCCAGTTGTTTGGACATAAATAAAAATAGTAATATGAATAACAAAAAACCTGGTAAGCCAAAATACCATTTAAAAAACTTACTTATTCCAAAAAATATCCATAATTTATAGATGAACTCGAGGAAGTTATAAAAACCATCGATGGGCTGATCGATAAGAAGAACGGTCCGTATCCACACAATATGGATTACGTTCAATCCCTGTTGCCCTCATCAAAACCTAAAAAAATATTAAATAATAAACGTAAATTTATTAAAAAGAAAACGCTTACGCGGAAAGAATACGCCAAATTGGGTTTAAATAACATACCAACCAAATCACTTAAGTACGTTGAAGTCTTGCCACTCAATCAGCTCTGGACTGAGTATATAATTAAGCACATTGGAATGGATAAACCCAACTTTAAAATTCCAAAACAAGAAGATTTTGGTTACACTAATTTTTGTTTACTCCTATGCAAAGCTGATTTTAGTGGCGCAAATATAACTGTGATACGATCGAAATGCCCCAGTGTGGTGCATAAGCAAGGAATTGTTATTTTGGATACGAAACAGACTTTTGTTATTGTAGAGCAAGATAATAAATCTCGAAGTGAGTTTTTTATTTTTTTTTGTAGCTTAATTTCTTAAATAAACTTGTTTATTTTCAGCAATCCCAAAATGTGATTCTGTATTTCGAATTGTTGTACAGAATTTGGAATTAACGATACTAGGAAAATATTTTAATATAAGATCTGCTGAACGATCTGTTAAAAAGATAAAGAATTATATGTTGCCAGATTTATAAAAGAATTATCTAGTGTTTCAGACAAATTGGACAATTTGTTTTATTTTGTAAAGAGTTAAAACTATCCATTTCATAAGTTTAATTGACTATTTCACTGAATATTTTGTAAACTTGTAACTTATACCACAAAAGAAAGATTAACACCTAGACAGACTGTGGTTTAATAAATCCGATTTAGCTAAACTAGTTTAAGTTTCTATGCAAAAACAAAGGGATTAGCTAAATCGACCGCTAACTGCGGCTAATCTCGAAAAATTCACTAAATTGGTTTTATTAAATCGCAGTGTGTCTAGGGTATTACCACAGAATACAAAAATACCAAAAATAATACTAATGTTCGAACGGTTTTAGCGTCTATTTTTATACGAATGAAATTCCTTAGCTATTTCTTTCATGCTACGATATCCATCTCTCTGGCTATAACTTAGGATGTCGCGTACCTGTTGCTCATGTCATTCTCGTTTCTTCCGTCTACATAGGCGATTAGAGATTTTCTTTAGGCGTAAAATGATTTGTTCTTCGTGATAGATTTCGGTGGAACTTGTGACCTTTCCTCCGAATAGCGCTAAGACAGTCATCATCCAACCAGAGATTTTCAGGTCTAGATGGATTTTGTCATGGGTGGACAGTTTTGATGGTGGCCCACTATTTTTCAACGGAGTGACGAAGTGGTTTATTCTCCAAGATTCCCGATAGAGTAGTCTCGAAAGTGGTTCAACGAGTGATACACTCGAAATCAACGCCCCAAATTCATGTTTATCACTGTCATTGATATGACAGAGAGTTAGTGCGTAGCGATCTAGTCGATGGTGCCATTGCTAGGATTAGTCTTATTTCCATCAGCGCTGTGAGATCGAGTTTATACGTAGATGCATGTTTGAAGAGTCGATGGAGGCTTTTCGGGCGGTTTAGGCTGAGTACATTCCGTATTTCAAATTTATAATCGTTGTCTTTTTATCGTGGCCGTTGTTGTGAATTCAAAAATACCTGAGGCTCATGTTGAGGTTTCGTAAAAATAAAGTTTTACAGGTTGGGCCGTTCGCTCCTTTAGAATATTATGTGGTTGATGAATAATATTTGCGGAATATTTATTTGAATTGTATAGTTACTCGTCTGTTCACGACGCTTGTTCACAAAAGAATAATAAAATATTTTGTTATTTATGAAAGTGACTTTGTTCTACTTGAAGTAGGTTACATGTCGATAACATAACTTATTAGAAATAGGTAATAAATTGTATATTATAATATAATTAACACTAACGCCATGAAAAGAGGATCGTAACCCTCATACTTTAGCCACAGAAGAAAGATTAACCAGAATAGACATTGCGTGGATCAAATTTTGTTTCATTTTACCTTCTTTTTTGGACATTGAAGTATAATTATTTTCGAATATTATGAATTTTTTGAATATTTAATACAAATTATGCTGTCAAAACAAAACTTGTCAAATAATTTCATTAACTATACTGTTAAGGATTCTCAATTTTTACTATTTCAAATAAAAACCAGTAAACCAAAGAATACATAACATAACTTTCTCTTACCTTCGGCAAATCAAGGTCAAAAAAATGAGTCTAAATTTTTCCATACAAAAACAGCGTTATGTCTCTTCTGTTCGGTTGTATTCTGTGCTTTAGCCTACTCCTTTAACAGAGCAGTTTGTAGCGGCCGCAATAAAAATGGACGCTAAAACCGTTCTCATAGTAAGGCAGAATTATTTCTATACTTACTTCTAAATATAAAGTCACCACCTTCCGAGCAACAACCTCTCTTGCTTCAACAAGATATCAACGCCACGCTATCACCACCAGATGAAAAATTACAAGACATCCGGTGAGGATGGTATCTGCAATGAAATGCTCAAATAAGGTGGCGATTATCTATTCTACCGGATGTTTGAGCTCATATGAATAATTTGGTCTAGAGAAGGCGTCGCAGAAAAGATGATCAATGTGGTTTTCATGAAGATGGGAGGATGGTGCTGCAGAAGTGCTAGGAAAAGGGCATCCCTGTTCACAGTCCGTTCGAAGGCTTCCAACAGGCGTAATACAGCATTAAAAACAATACATTATAGAACGTCTTGACCTTCCTGGGTTCACCATCAAAATTGGTTTGTGCCAGCTTTTAATAGAGGCAGTGTGACCACTTGCTGAAGTTGTATGCAGTTACTGAACATGAAGCGAATCTTGCGTTTATCCCCCTGCATACTCAGTAGCCTGACCGCCAGCAGCAGACAAAAAAATCCCTACTTCAAATTGAGATACGTACACCGAGGGATAGATGTTCAATTCAAGGTGAGACACGTGAACCGCGTGAAGGGAACTCTTTGGTCGCTAATATGGCTCCGGATATCAGGCAACCTCCAATTTAGATAGCGTATATATTTATGAATACAACTAAGAGATATAAGCAACTGCTCCTCGCACCAATTTAAGACTGTAACCTGGAAAATGAGACACCCCAACTTTTACTCTTCACTATGAAGATATTAGAGTATACAAATAAAATAATTTACTGATTAAACAAAATAACTTTTATTGAATAAAAAATGCTTTGTACGCAATATTGACAAGGAGGAAGTGAAGTCAAAATAAAAAGTAAACTGAAAAATCAAACTACTTATCGCTATAACTTAATTCACTTTTGTCGCCATCTATTGGCAATAATACTAATTAGAAATTAAATTGAATTTAAACTACGTTATCCAACATTCCTCCTCAAATTTAATTACGTTAATATTTTCATTTATTTTAGTCTACACAAATTGCGAAAATAGGCCAGTTTGGTTCCAGATAATGGCTTTGTACACATGTCCGCAATCATTTCTTCCGTTGGACAATATTGACATTCAACGATCCTCTTTTTTATGCAATCCTTAGTGAAATTATATTGTATGTCAATATGTTTCGACCGGTTGGTGAAACCTTTCCGAAAAATTAGTGCTAGGCAGCTTTGGTTGTCTTCATACATCACAGTTGGATCGACGACATCTATTTTAAAATTACACATAAGAGCACGTAACCAAACTACCTCACGGCAAGCCTCTGTTAAAGCTATAAACTCTGCTTCGGTTGAAGATAGAGCTACACAAGTTTGATTTTTGCAACTCCAACTGATAATTGATCCAAAAGCCATAAAAATGTAACCGCTGTTAGATTTTCTATCTGATCGATCCTCGGCCCAATTGGCGTCTGCATATCCAATCAGTTTTACATTGACACTACCATTTAAAATCAGCTTCAATTTTATGGTGCCTTTCAAATATTTTACCACTCGCTTTAATTCATCCCAATCTTCTTGAGTTGGATTCATTGTTTTTTGAGCTAATATATTGCGACACTTGCTGCTATATCAGGACGTGTATTAATTGATACAAACAAAAGACATCCCATAAGTCTTTGATATTCAACATTATTTAACAATAATTGAGATGATGGACCCTTTTGATATTCGATCTTCAATGGCATTTTTGAACACTTCGTATTTTCCAAACCAAATCGTTTGATAATTTGATTTATGTAAGATGTTTGACACTATTTAATAGATACTATCCATAATTTCCACTTCAATTCCAATATGTCCTAAACTGTCGACTTGGAAACTTTTATTGAGACTGTTTTGGACTTCTTTGATTTCATTGATTTGCTTACTGGCTACTATTATGTCATCAACGTAGATAATCATTTAACAACTGCCATTTTTATTATGTCTGGATCTTCGTCACTTTGCACGAAATCAGCTTCGACCATAACTTTATTGAGCGCCAAATTCCATACTCTTGCTGATTGTTTTAATCCATATAGGCTTCTCCTTAAACGACATACATTTAAGAATGCGGTTTTTGCATCTAGGTGATAAACCAATAACTTCTCTCTGCTGGCGATCGTTAATAACAAACGGAATGTGGTTTGTCGTGCCACTGGTGCAAATACTTCGTCGTAGTCAATACCAAATAGCTGCGAAAATCCTTGAACTAATCGAGCTTTGTATCGCACAACGCTGCCATCCGCATTCGATTTCAGTTTAAAAACCCATCTACATCCGACTGTTTTTCGATCAGCTGGTAATTTCACAATTTCCCAGGGGCCATTTGCTTTGTGTGCATTCATTTCGTCGTTCATCGCTTGTAGCCATTGGACTTTATGTTCAGAATTTAAGACATCGATAATTGTTTTTGGCTCGGAAACAATTAAATTAACTTTATTTATTTTTTCGATTAACCGCTTCGATGGAACACCTTTGTTGACTCTTGATGATCTACGAATATTTAAATCATTTTCGTTGTTGCTTTCATCCGCTTCTGATTCATTATTTTGCTGGTCATCTGGTTCATTTTCTTTATTGTCCGAATTATGGTTATCGTCGTTTTCTTTATTTGCATAATTTGATTTTATTTCATTGGGATTCGATCCGATTGGATCATCGGCAAAACGCACGTCACTACTTATTAATAATTTTCGTGCAGAACGATCATAACGATATGCTTTAGATTCGTAACCAAATCGTAACCCATAAAAATTGCTTCCTCTGCTTTTGAATCCAATTTGCTCCTTTTCTCTTTTGGTACATGTACATAGCATTTCTGTCCGAATATATTTAAATTTTGCAAATTCGGCATATTGCCGCACCACAACTCATATGGTGTTTTTGGAATCGACTTAGATGGCAATCGATTTTGGAGAAATGTTGCCGTCATAACTGCTTCGGCCCAAAAAATATGATCTAAATTTGCATTGGCTAACATGCAACGTGCCATTTCAATCAAGCTTCTATTTTTGCGTTCCGCGACGCCGTTTTGCTGTGGCGAATATGTAGCTGTATATTGAATGCTGGTTCCGATACCTTTAAGATAGCCAACGACTCGTTTATCGGTTACTCTGTACCTCTGTCAGCATCTTTGGATATTGCGAAAACTTGGTCTTTGATAATGCTACATATTCCTTTAAGTTACCAACACATTCATATTTATGCTTTAGTAAATAAATCTTCGTATAACGTGAAAAATCATCAATGAATGTTAAGATGTAACGATTACCATTGTGTGATGCAGTCTGCATCGGACCACATATGTGTGTGTGTGTACCAGATCCATCGGTGCCTTGGTTGACGTCATTGAAACTTTCGGAAATGACATTCTCGACATTTTTCCTTTTAGATAAAATTCACAAATATCGCTGCAATTGCATTTTCTGACCTTCATACCGCTCACTAAATTCTGATTGTCCAAATGCTTTATGATATTTATATCTCTATGTCCGAGAATTCGATGCCACTGATGTGCACATAGAGTACGCTCACTGTTTACCATATCGACCTTATGCATTTGCCTCAGACGGTATTGATTACCAAAAGCTTCGCCAATATTATTGAATTTATTATTCCTCTTGATGAATACTTTGTTTTTGGTGAATTCAACATTTATACCTTTTCTTGCCAATTGTTTCACTGACAAGATGTTAGACGAAATTTCCGGAACGTATAAAACATCTTTTATTATGGCTGACATTGGTTTATTTCTATGATCGCAGAATTGGACATTTACTGTATTTTTACCTATTGACCAATATTCTTTATTATCTGCTATTGCTAATATGACACGTAGCTCCTGAATCAATAATCCAGTTACTTGATGAACCATTTTCCTTATGTGTCACGATAAACAATTGATTATTATCTGAATTGTCAATTGTATTCGCTTTATGCATCTCTGTTGATTTCTTCTTATGTGATTTCTTTTAAGACCACTTTTCAAATTTTCTGCATTCGCTTTTAATATGGCCTTTCTTTTTTGCAAAAGAAACATTCCAAAATGCCTGAATGGACTTTCACAACATTACCACATGCGCCACCAGATTGATTGTCACGATCCAATTTACGTTTACACTCTTCAGTCAATTTCGCTTGCACTATTTTTAAATTTAACTCGTTTGCTTTTTGTGTTTGTAGCGCTGAAACCACAGTATCATAGCTGCATAGTAGTTGTCCAAACAAAAGACCGATCTGCCATTTTACAGACAATTTCTCTTCACCGAGTGCATCTATCCTTTGAAACATATCTGTCAGCCAATGAATATGCCTCTCCATGTTGCCACCTTCATCGAGTTTACATGTGCAAATTTCTTTAATTAATTGAACGCTATTACTACCTGCACTTTTTTCGTGATATTCCATTATTGCGTTCCACATCGATTTAGCGGATGTTAAATGGTCTCTTATATGCTCAAATTGACTGTCCTCGATATTTAACCCAATACTCGAAACTGCATTAGTGTTTGCCTTTGTCCATTCAGGTGTTATTGGCTCTGGAGCATCAAATATAATCGTCGTCCACGAATTTTCTTTTTGCATCAACAATTGCATTCGCAATTTCCAATTGAAATAGTTATCGTTGTTTAATTTATCGGAATTATATTTTATTTCGGTAGACATTTTTTTTTTTATTAAATTTATTATTATTTTCATTTACACCGCAGTAGGCACAATTAACAAATTAAATATATTTAAAATTTTACTTTACTTGGGTCAACTGGGCCCATAACCTATTAGAGTATACAAATAAAATAATTTACTGATTAAACAAAATAACTTTTATTGAATAAAACAATGCGTTGTACTTGTAATATGGACAAGGAGGAGGTGAAGTCAAAATAAAAAGTAAACTGAAAAATCAAACTACTTATCGCTTTAACTTAATTCACTTTTGTCGCCATCTATTGGCAATATTACTAATTAGAAATTAAATTGAATTTAAACTACGTTATCCAACAGAAGAGGTGCTGCACATAATCTTATGCCTGCTGTGTGTGATTTCACATTTCTCTGCTATCTTTTCTTTGGGAAGGATGTACTAGATAGATAGATAAGTTAGGATGTACTAGATAGATAGATAGATCAATTAGCTATAAAAATAGATACACTTCGTCTTTATATTGAAGAAAAACGGAGTCATATTGTAGAAGAGGCAATAGATCTTGCTGTGAAGAAATCGGAGACCTACGACATTCCAATAGAAAGACGAGTTCGTCGTAAAAAACGAATGACCGGAGAGTTAGCCACCGATGCAGTACTCACAAATAAACAAACAAAATCATACTTTACGTTTATCGGATTTTTATTAATTTTAACACTTTTCATTCTTGGGGTGACACCACGATATCGGCACCGAGTGTCACCCATGCTAGCTACGCCACTGCAACTAGAGGCGCTTAACTAGGATTTAAATTTTCACATCATGTGACAATCTATCCAGGGACGGACCTTAATGTTTTATTAGAATTCGAAGTTCTTTAATTTATAAAATTTACGGTACTTTAATTGCTGCTAGGTATGGTATACATATAAAATAGGGCGTTTTCAGGTTCGCCAACTGTTGGCAACATGTTGAGCAAAATTAACATGTTGTTTTCTGAATGCATTCGATCTATCGAAAATTTCATGACAATGTAGGTATGATAGATAAAAATTCATTTTTTCTTTCAAAGCCAACATGTCGCGAGACCAGAAATCGCCCATTGTCTGAAAAAAAAAACTGAAACTTCTCTCAAACTTCTTGGTCGTTATGCTGTCTTGATAATGTTCCATATTTTTTTGTGGTTAAAATTACTGTAGATTCGAGATTAATTAGAATTTTTCTGTCTTGATGATGAAAAATCCAGGAAAAAAACACTTTGCGGTTTTAAAATACAACAAACAATAACACAAAACATTGAATAATAGCTTATATAAACGAAAACCACTTCATTTTAATTAAAATCTTTTTATTTATTTATTTTTTTATTATTATGCCATTTTTTCCATTTTGTTACAAACAAGAAAGTTAATCTTGATTTTACTTCATTAATTGTTATTTTTTGTTTTACATAGATGCTGACAAATAAGAAAAAGGACGAAATAGTGACCAAACAATTACCTATAAGTATTTTGAATCCGTTATTAAGTGAAGCGGTTTGGTTTCATAATTTTAGTTTCCGGATTAAAGTTTGTTTTCCTATAATTGGCACCACCTTGAATCTTGCGGTTAATTAATTGGTGTAAAATATAATCTGACAAAATGTTGAAGATTATACCCTTTTATATTTCTATATGTTTTTTGGCTCAATCGCCCATTGTTGAATGATTTCTTTTGTATTTCTGCCTAAATGAGTAGTTATATAGATTTCCTTAATTGGCACTTAACGTAAACTTTTATTTTTTATTTCCGATTTTTTATGTTTTATTCGTATAAAATCACTTTGTAAAGTAATACCGTATAGCAAACACCCATTTTTATTTTAAATTTATATGAAAATTGTTTTGTTCATATTTTTTAAGAAATTTGATTGGCATGTTTCACGAATTGGTTTGTGTTTGAATTTCCCTTGGTCTCTTTTCTTGAGAAAAAAAAAAAAAAAATTGTGCGGTGAATTGTTCCAGTTGGTAACGACAATGTCAAATGGTTTTTATTAAGATTTCCTATCGATCGAAATTTAATTATGTAAGAATGATCAAAAGGCCATTTGATGACAATTTTCAATTCAAATAGCGAAACATTTGATTAACATAGCAACAAGGATGCCGTGTATAATATTTGTTCTTCATTTAGTTTTTAAATTATACCGCGCTATGGCAAATTATATTTTTCACTACTCACCATGTTGTTAGAGACGGTCTTGTGTTTTTGCCTCCCATAGTCTATGAGGGTACTGCTGTCCCATATATTTTTAGGTAGGATTTATACGAACGTTAATAATAGTAGATTACATACCTAGGTGGAGAGAAGTTTAATTTACCGAGAGGCCTAGCCTCGAGGTGAACTAGTTTTCGAGACGGGAATGGTACTTTTCGCCGAGGTTTGTGTACTATTTTATTCACAATCATCCGCCCATTCAAGACTATCGTAAGTCAAAAATTACTATTTTCAGGAGATCATTTTAAATTTTTTTTACTATATTGAAGTTTTTTAAGGATTTTGTAAGCGGTTTTATTATTTATTTTGTGCCTAAATATTTTCATGTTATATACAAATTTGTGTTAGGTAAAACCGACCGAGGTAGAACGTTATCCCCCTCGTTTTGGGTGTGTCCCGATTTCGATAACCAGCCATAAACTGCGTGACTCCTCGTTGCTTCCCCGATATCAAAAAATGGTAAATGCAACTTATTACTTCGTTAGCACCATTTTTGCCAACTGTTTCGTTCCAAACATATGAGTAACATTTGGCCTGTTTGCTAGCCAAATCATAAATAGTGAAATTATACACAGCTAATTTTCTTTTATAGTAGAAGACACTTGTATCTGCAGTTGGAACGGGTAGTACCTTTTGAAAATCAAAACATGCTGTAATAATGGAGTTCGATTCTATTGCACTAAATTTATCTAAGGTTTTTAGACCCCGAGCCGCTTGTTTGTGATGTAGGTGCAAATAATGAAGTAGTTTTCGAGCATCTTTTTCAGCTTCTGCTAAATTATCATATGTATGACATTCCTCGCATTGCTATTTTTTTGGTGTGTGATACCCGATATTAAAATCGGAATTGAAGATATTTCGGTATTGTCTCATTCCAGATAGAAACGATGCATCTTAGCCATTGATAAATCTTCATCAATGTATTTCCTGGTAGTGCGTTCTCTAAGGTAGTGAGTCCCTCATTTGTTTTGCTAACATAACTTTGCCACTCGACATAACATATTCGTTTCCCGAATTTCGCATTAAATTTAGCTTGTTTCGTTGCTATTTTTCTGGGTTTCGTTTCCTTTTTCGGGCGAGACGAGGTGTCGTAGTAAAGATGCTGTCCAACTGGATAACTAATGTCCTCACGGGTGTAATTGATTTGATCTTGATTTAGATTCTGGGACATAATCTTCATTGCTATATTCAAAAGGATCTGATAAAATTAAAGTTTAAGTTTATTATTCTTAAAATAAAAATTTTACATAGTCATTACCTGGACCGGTATCATCAGATTCGCTTAAATTTTTAACTGCCTCAATTTCAAGAGTGTTTTGGTGATTATTGTTGTTTAAATAATCATTTTCGTTTTCGCAAACTGAGCCTTCAGGCCTTCAGATTGATTTGGATTCAAGTCTCAGATTGTCTTGAAGATTAATTAAATTTTCTCTATCAATATTTTCGCTTTTAGAATTTATTTCCTTGGAGCATTTCAATGGAAATCCTGTAATTTAAATTATTTTATATACATATATTTTTTGGAGTGTTATTGAGGCTATGAGTCTTGCTGTTAGCAACAAAAATCTTTTTTTCTGTACGGACAGTAAAGTTGTGCTGAATTCATTGAAAAATCCCTTGACTATTTCCAAACTTGTTAAGGACTATAAACATTTCATCAACCTTCTTTGTTCTAACAATAGAGTTATTATTTTATGGGTACCAGCTCATTGTCCCTAGCCAAGGCTGGATCACGATTAACATTAATCGGTCCCGAATCAGCGTGTCCCTTATCTTTTATTAGCGGTAGGAAGGCTATAAAAAACTTCGTTCTTAAAGAGCTAACGCTCAAGTGGCTTGCTACTTGCCGTAAGGCGAAGCACTTTATCAGTGAGCGAGATCGGACGTTTACTAAGATTGCTTTATCTTCAAAAAGATACGGGAGTCGAGTTTTAAGGGTCATCTACATCGCTTCGGATTGTATCAAAATGATACATGTGATGACTTCCTCGAAGAGGTAGACAGCTGTATTCACTTTGTATGCAGTTGTAATTGTTGTCAAGCATGCCAAGCAACAATAATTTAGCATTACTTCGAACGCTAGAGGTATTTTGATAAAAGAAAGATTTTGATAATTAATATTTCGATACGTTCCCCTGCTGCACTTAACAAGTCAACACAATAAATTATAAGAACTTACTAAGTACAATAGTAAATTTGTCACAAGTAAAAATCTGCAGGAAATTTCGGATAGCAGGTCAACTCTCCCGGAATTTAAGTGATGCAAATGGCTAAACTCGAGGAAAAAGTAGTTTAGCCATTTGCGTCACTTAAATTCCGGGACAGTTGACTGGTACAGCTGGTATCCGAAATTTCCTGCAGATTTTTACTTGGGACAAATTTAATATTGTACTTAGTAAGTTCTTATAATTTATTGTGTTGACTTGTTAAGTGCAGCAGGGGAGCATATCGAAATCTTTATTCTCAAAATCTTACTTTTTGACGAACCTTACTTTCTTGAAATCATGATACGGGCAGCATATCGAAATCTTAATTTTCCGAACCCCAACCTATGACACATTGGTACCCAACCCCACGATATGCTCCCATTAAAAGGGACTGGTTTAAATGCTTTGTAGTCTCACATCTTCAAATATGTTTTAGCCATGAACGAAATTTCATTCTCGGAAGTATCCCGATCAAGTTTGGAAATGTGTAACCGTACGGTCGGTACAATGACCTTTACCGCAAAATTTTCCGAAAATTGGCTGGTACCACAAATAGTTTTTGTGCCCGTATGTTGAGTATGTTTTTTTCCAACTGCAGACACAATAACACTGGAACTCATTGAGGCTGATGTTACATCAGGAAAAGTTCTAGTAGAGGACGAAGGATTTTCAGGCAATTCAGAAGTTCTACCTTATACGCTTATATCGGATATTTATTTATTTATTTAATATTTAATATATTACCTACAGTGGTATACAATCGGCAACAATAATTGATATCAAAAAATGAAAAGTATGTACATAATAAAATAAAAACAATAAAATGCCTATTAGGTCTTAAAAAGTTCACGTCTAAACAAATCTCTAGTCAAATTAAAATCAAAAACATCGTATAATTGAAAAGTCGAGACATGATCAAGGCTGGCTCCGAAAGTTGATAGTTTGTTGAGCCAGAATCGATTAGTAAAAAACCATCACGACGACGCAGACAACGTTCAGGAGCATAAATATTGAGCCGTGCGAGTAATTCAGCACAATCAATACGATACAATAAAATGTCGCGAACAAATAAAACGCAAGCCGCCACCCGACGCTGTTCTAAACGCTGTAATCCCAAAAGGTTGCAGCGCTCATGATAATGTGGAATAGCATAATTATTCATTAATGGTATACTGCGAAGTGCGTATAAAACAAATTGCTTTTGAACGCTTTCAATTCTATCAGAATGGCACTTGTAAAAAGGAGACCAAACCTGCGAGGCGTACTCTAGCGGAGAACGGACAAAGGCAACATACAACGACTTTAATGTAAGCGGGTCACAAAAGTCCCTGCAGTTACGCTTTATGAAACCCAACATCATATAAGGCTTTGTGCTATAACAGAATCAATGTGCCTCACAAACGTTAGATCGGAAGAAAATACTACCCCAAGATCGGACATATACTCTACCCTTTCCACGACTCCATTAAACAGCGAATACCCATGAAATACCGGAGAGCGAATGCGATAGAAAGAAATAGTTTTACATTTCGCTATATTCAGGGACAATTTGTTGTTAGCCGACCAGACACAAAATGTGTCTAAATCCCTTTGCAACCTAAGACAGTCAGATACACTACAAATTGGTGCAAATATTTTCAAATCGTCTGCATACAGCAGGCAATGCGCGAGCTCAAAGCACTGAACAACATCATTAATAAACAGTGAAAAAAGATGAGGTCCAATATGTCTTCCCTGTGTGACACCAGAGGTAACTCGAAAAAAAACTGAGGACGAGTCATAGATCTTAACTTACTGCCATCGATCCGAAAGATAAGATTGAAGCCACTTAGTCGGAATGAATTGACAGTTCAATTTCCCAAGCTTATTGATAAGTATCGAATGATCAATCTTATCAAAAGCCTTTGAGAAGTCCGTGTACACAACATCCAGTTGTTACCTGATTGGAATACTGCTATGTAAGTGCCCACAAAACGAAATCAGGTTGGTAACTGTGGATCTTCCAGGATAAAAGCCACGTTGAGCAGGACAGATTAACGATTTCAAATGAAAAAATAGAAATTTTTGTACCAATGCTTCGAATAGTTTCGGTATAGCAGAGAGTATAGCGATCCCACGGTAATTGCTGATTTCACACCTTTTGCCCGATTTGAAAATCGGGCGAATGAAGGAAATCTTTCAAGGCTCCGGGAAAACCCCTGTACGGAGGCTTTCGTTAAAAATAAACGCGAGAGGAACAGCTAAACCATCCGCACAGTTTTTCATAAGGATAAGTGGAATGCCGTCATGTCCTGAGCCCTTATTCACGTCAAGTCGCGCCAAACTATCGGAGATCTCATCTACAGAAAACCTCAACAGACTAAATTCCGAATAGTCACTAGATTTAGTAATAGTAATATGAGATTGCTCATAGACAGACTTAAAATAGTTGGCAAATAAATTACAGATATCCGAGGGCCGACTTGCAGATGAGTTCTGATAAATCATAGGTGACGGAAATCCAACAACATTTCTTTTGCTGTTGATGAAATTCCAGAAATTTTTAGGATTAGTAGTAAGATCTTCTTCAATCTGCAAAATATAATTATTATAAAGGAACCGGTTTAAAATTCGAAACTCCATACGGGCTGCATTGAACCCAGAGTAAAACTTATCCCCATGTACCCTATATAATGAATGAAGTTTATTACGACGCTTCTCGAGTAGCACAAGTTTATCATTATACCATGGCTTACGAAATTGCGGTTTGTCTTTTACCTTCGGAACAAACATGTCGATATAATTAGAGAAGCCGAATCATTTTCTTTATTGAATAAAATCTGTGAAGCTGAATCTCTATAGTTACCCTTGCAGGAGAAATTAAAGGCATAATATATGTGGCAGTCGACGATGTCAACTCAGGAAGACGATCGAAGATCGTGTCAAGTTGTTGTTTGCGATAGGTAATCTCTTAATAAACTTCTTAATAAAGAGCTGCTGAGCATTATTGGCACTTAAATTACAGTCCCTCATTAACTAAAGAAATGATTGATTCTTTAAAAGGCCTCTACAATCACAACAAAACCACATAATATTTGAGCATTTCCGAGTTTGGTTATATGCCATACGGTTCACTTCAGCACAACCATAGTGTAATATTTTACTACACAAACCAGAGCAGACGAATAATAACAGGAATAAAAATAACAATATTTACAGTCACCAGAATCGCCAAAGTGTGAATGTTTTCCTCCCTTCTTTCATAGACAAGCTTCGATTTGATTTAGAACGGAATGAGCTCTACTAATATCAATAAGTTACCTCTTCGAACACGAAATGCCTTTTCAACAAGTTTATTGACTTAACCCCTGCTTCCCATTACTAAGAGTAATGAGAATAATAACATAACAACGGCTTCAACTGCTAAATCATTAGACAATAATATGGACTCGGCTAAAAAAATTTTTATTGGTAGTGGTGATTTGAACTCTACTTTGCGTACCGTTGAGCCGCTACGGTGGATTTTTATTTCTCGATTATGTAAGGACGTGTTACTGATGATGATCTCATGATGTATATCAAAAACAAATTTGTAGTCGAGAAACCTGTATTATATTGGTTTCGACGTAATGATGATCGCGATTATGTATCATTTAAAATCAATATTCCTGTAAGCAAATTTGACCAAATGCTTGATTCATCGGCGTGGCCTTCTGGAGTCTTGATTATAGAATTTTTAAATTCACGTCGGAAATCAATGAACAATCATTTTTTAGTCCCACGCTCAGCTCTAACAGAATGAATTTGGAATTTAATTCAATGCCTAATTCAATCTCAATCTATTATCAAAATGTTGGTGGTATGCGTACTAAATCAACGCAGTTTTAATTATTTCTATCGTCGTCATGTTATCCGATATATGTTTTATCTGAAACATGGATGAAACCTGCTGTTTTAAGTTCTGAATTTTTTGATGATAATTATGTAACGTATAGATGTGACCGTTCCAGCCTGACAAGTGATAAATCTGATGGTGGTGGAGTTCTTGTAGCTGTGCATAATTCAATTATAAACTGTGATGTAGTATGTCCGAATATTACTGTGGAATATGTTGCGGTGAAATTATCTTGGACAGTGAAATCATTATATTTATATGCTGCATACGTCCCACCTCTAAGCTCTGCTGAGGTTTATAGCTTATACTGTGCAAATATTTATTATTTTGTATCACAGTGTAACGTACATGACACCATATGTGTATTGGGTGACTTCAATCTTCCGGGTTTATGTTGGTGTACTGATGATGATGAAACTGCTTCTGTTTTTCCATCCAATGTTTCGAGTGATGTGGAACAGATTTTTATTGATGCCATGTTGTCTTTAAATTTACATCAAATTTGTAAAGTTGCTAACTTGAATGGTAGAATCCTGTATCTAGTTTTATTGAATGATCCTAATTGTGGATTGGTTACTAAGTCGTTGGAACCTTTTGTTCCGGATAGATTTCACCACAGTGGATTGGAAATTAACTTTGACTGCCAGGAGCTGTTTTGTAAATTCATCAAAAATGCACAACCAAGGTTAAATTACAATTTTAATAAGGCTGATATTGCCGGTCTGCAGGAGTTTTTTGAATTGGTGGATTGGGAAGTAACTTTCAATTCTAAATGGAGTGATGTTAATGCTCTAGTCGACTCATTTTATTTGTTTTTTTTGATGCTTTCGACAAACATTTACCTAAATGCTATGAACGTAAGAATAACCATCTTCCATGGTTTGACAACAATTTGGTCAATTTAAGAAACAAAAAGAATAAGGCACACACATTTGCCAAAGAATTTGGTGATAACTTGGATTGTCTAAATACTTTTCTACAACTACGCCGGGCATTTGATAAGGAACAACGCCGAGCCCTATTGGAACTATATTTCACGGCTGGAAAATAATTTAATTTCAAACCCAAAACTATTTTGGCCTTTTGTTGATGTCAAAAGAAAATGTTCTGGTTATCCACAAATGATGTCGTTAAATGATGTAACTGCCTGTAATGCTGAGGACATATGTGAATTATTTGCTGAAATTTTCCAATCAGTCTATCAAAAATTCAATGATAATGCTATTGATATTTCATTAGGACCTCGTAGTTCGCATCATCAAAATTTAATTGGAATACCTTATATTTCAGTAAAAGATGTCAGCCTTGGTCTCATATATCCAAGATGAAATCGGGATGTGGTTTTGATAACATACCTGCAAAAATACTTAAAGATCTTAACAGCTCGCTATCATTATCTCTATCTCTGATATTTAATGCGTCTCTGAAGAGTGGTGTATTTCCGTTGGTATGGAAAAAGTCAATTATAATTCCCATTTTTAAATCCGGAAAACGGAGCAACATTAAAAATTATCGTGGCATATCTATATTATCATCAATTCCAAAATTATTTGAGCTTATTATTTCTGATTATTTGTATTTTAATGTTAAACCTTTATTATCACTTCAACAACATGGATTCGTCAGGCATCGTTCTACCACTACAAATCTTTTAAGTTTAACATCTAAAGTATTCAGTGAATTTGAGTCTAAATGTCAGCTTTATGTGGTTTTCACTGATTTTGCGAAAGCATTTGACTCACCTTAGTTTGAGTTACTTCTTGCTAAACTGGACAGATTTGGAGCGAGTAAATTGTTTTTGGATTGGATTGGATCGTATCTGCGTGGTCTGAAGCAGGTAGTTCAAATTAACGGGTTTACATCTAAGATGATTGAAGTTCATTCTGGAGTGCCTCAGGCCTCCCACCTAGGACCTGTATTTTTCAATATCTTCATCAATGAAATTGCTTCTTTGTTTCAGTACTGCGACTGTGAATTATATGCAGATGACTTGAAAATATCAAGAAGTGTATGTAGCCCGCAACAATGTAATGAAATGCAGAGTGATCTTGATTTGCTGTATAAATGGTCAGTTATGAATAAGTTAAAGTTAAATTTGGAAAAGTGCAAGATTATGAGCTTCTCCAGGAAAAGAGCAGTTATTCTTCATCAATATCTTATTGGTAATCACCAGCTAGAACGAGTTATGACATTTAAAGATTTGGGTGTTGTCCTGGACCATCAATTGAATTCTCTACTTGGTTTTATTCGTCGTATCACAAAAGATTTTCGTAATCCACAATCAATTAAAACTTTGTATTGTTCCATTGTTCGGTCTAATTTGGAATACGCGTCGATTATTTGGGATCCAGCTTACAATATTTATATCGATAGAATTGAACGAATACAGAAGCAATTTATTATTTACTATCTTCATAAATTGAATTGGCCATTTCATCCGAACCTTCCAATGTGGCTGAATAAAAAGAATTTGCCGTCCTACGGTGACCGCTGTAGAATTGCTGATTTGGATTCATTGCTTGTAAGACGTAGATGTTCTGCTTCAACATTCATCGCTGATCTGCTTAACAGTTCGATTGACTTCCCTAAACTACTTGCAAAGATTGATATTCATGTGCCCTGTAAACCTACTCGGATTAGGAATTTTATATATTTGCTGACATTTAAATCTAATTACGCACATAATGCTCCGGTCCCGGCGATTTATCGACAATTTAATTGTAGTTTTGATGTGTTTGATTTTAATATTTCTAAATGTTCTTTTAAAAAATTTATAAAAACTAAATTGTAAAATTGAAAAATAAAATTGTAATCAAAAAAGGATTTTTTATCCCGTTAATGATGTAAATAAATAAATTCCCATAAACCACCAAAGTGAGGATTTTCCGGGGAATAAAATGTCACTCTGTTCCACCTCCTGTATGTTTGCCGACTGCTTGTTTTTGTTATTGTTGCATCAGTTGTTTGCTGCTACCAATGAAATTTGTGCCACGATCATTGAATATTTTATGACATAATCCTCTTTTGAATGTAAACCGCTTGAAAGTTGCGAAGAAAGCTTGTATTCCAAGTTTTATTACTTCTCTCTTTGCGTAAGTATAAATCGATTAGTCCAGTGTTGTTTATGCCGCTGTTTATAAATAGGCTTACGCTCGTATGGTAATATCTTTGACTTAAATAGGCCATAGTATTACAGGATGTTTTTCATTACATGTTAGGTTGGATTTGTTTAATCTGCTGCCAACTCTTAATATCCCGTCTCCGCTAACGAAAGGATATAATGTTATTATTTTGATACTTTTTGATAGTGGCTGTTTGTTTTTTAATTGCTTGATTTCATCTTTGAAGTCAACGGCCTGAACTGTCTTGAGGACTGTTTTGGCTGCTCTTTATTTGTATTTATTTATTTATTTATTTAGATAAACATTAAAATTTACAGATATTATGCCACACTCCATTTTGAGCTTTTGCTCATTCAAAACAGAGCGTATCAAAATAGTTGAATTTCCTAACAATACATCATAAGAAAACGGTTTGCTTATTATGGTGGTCAGGCAAACTATGCGTTCAAATTTGCCCGGATCTTCACCGGTATCACTTGGTAGAGGCATTGCCCGAAGATCTCGATTTAAAATATTTTAAATATTCAATTCGTTCTTTCGATAGTTTTTGGTTGGGGCGCCCACATAATTTGCAATCCTTATACTGTCTCTTTGTTCCTTTTCGCCTCACAGTTATAGACGATTTTGTATCTTGCACAATTTCCTCGTTTAATTATTAATTGAACAACTCAAATTTATTTAGAAAAATTATGTTACAGCAAAAAGCCGACGTGAAAGTCAAAGCCAAGTAGGACGTGAATAATGTAAACTCTTTGTAACTCTTCTCATGATTGATTTGAATCGGTGACAGTATGCGACAGAATTTATGAGTGGCTGTAAAGACTAACTATATAAATCGATTGTAGAGTCCTTTATTGTCGTGATAAACGCTTGAACTGTCTTTCTTTCGGTGCTTGTAGCTTAGCTCTAACTCTTGATTATTCAATTTGATTATTGGGTATGTTGTAAGCTTTAACCATGTCAGACCTTCTCATCAAACTGTGTGATTTAGCAGCTGGCATATTATGCCTTTGACTAGGATTTGTAATGGATTGTATTTCAGATATCTACTTAGCTATATGAATGTCTTGTGATTTTGTGGTTTCCCTTTTATCCAAACTATCACTATACAATTGAGCCAGTCCAGTAGAATACGTTATCCTCGTTATTTGATGTTAAAGCACCTTTTACTTTGATTAGCACGTTGCGAGGATTAACCTTAGTATCCCAGCCGGTTCCTGAGGGCCATAAACATTGAAGAAGTATTTTAGCTCTAATTACTAATTGGGCGAATGATGCTTGTGATAGTATGTTGTTTTTCGTTGTTTTTGCATTGGTTAGCGGCATTTTTACTTTTATATGGAATATATCATTTGCTGAGTACCAGTATATTTAGGCCAGAGAATTTACTGTGGGGTTAAACTCAATTGCGTGTAGGCCTGATTCTTTGAGGTCCTCTGCCAAATTTTATAATATTGGACGATTCCAGGTTCGCCAACTGTTGGCAACATGTCTACTTATTGTTTTCTGAATTCCTCCGATTTATCAAAATCTTCATGGCAATGTGATTTATCGAATGTCATTCTTCCCATTAGTAAAATTTCAAATTCAACATGTTACTGGACCTGAAAGCGCGCAATGCTCTTAATCTAGTTGTTTTGCTATCTTCCTTGATGATGGCATGAAAGCCCTGTTTTCCAGTTAACCGACCTGAGATGATCCTCCTTACGTGGTTTCTTGGCCGATGCACTGGTTCTGAATGTCTCTTTTTAATTCTTCTTTTATAGTCTCTCCGAATACATCAATTGGGCCTTCTGTGTTGAAGATTGCGTCGGCCAGTAGGACTTGGTTTAGTTTGGTGTCGTCTAATTTAAATAGGTTGTTGTTCGGCTATATTTTTTAGTATGTGTGCACTAGAATATTTATAAAATATAGACGGAAATCGTGGGCTGATTTGGATCTCTATTTGTTTGGAGAAAAGTTACTTTGACGCTGAGATACTCGAGATCATTGTTTGCACGTTTGCTCTGTTATACATGTAGCTTGTAACCTATGATCGATTAACGAATATAAAGGTTTCAAAGAAATGTTTAAAGGAATCGCAAGAAATTTTTTATTAATAACAAAGATATCCTATTAGGATCCAGATATATTCAAAAACTCATATTTTCTAAACTGAATATTTTTGTTATTTTGTTGTTTGATTTTAAGAAAAATAAGGTTTCAGAAAAAATATGATAGTGGTGACCCCTTGTGTCAAAGGTGTTTGGTGACCTTTGACACAAGGGGTCACCACTTTCATATTTTTTCTAAAAGCTTATTTATCTGAAAATCAAACAACAAAATGGTATTTTCAGAGAAAAACACCTTTGCTTTAAATAAACACAAAATTTAAAAGTAAATAAATAAAAAAGGGAAAATTAGTACCAACCAAAAGTTGTTAGCGCAATTCTGCGCAGCATTTAAAATTTATACCTGTGGAAACAAGGTTGTGGATTAAAATGGAAAGTTTGAGGCAGAATACAGCAAGGATACAGTTCCAGAAAACAGATCCTAAGCCAAGCGATCTGGAAATGATGAGATTCGTGGTGAATGCAGGACTAACGACCAACGAGGTACACACATTGTATCAAGACCTTTACGATCGGTGTATTTACATCAAATTCAATACGGAGCAGAAATACCAAGGTTTTATATTGGATAAAACTGTACTGACCTTCACGTACACAAACGGAGTAACAACGGAGGTTACGGTAAAGGGAACAAGTGGAGTAATGCGGTACGTTCGAATATTTAACCTACCACCAGAGATAAACGACAGAGCATTGAGTGAGGCAATGCAACGATTTGGCAACGTATTGTCCACACGACGAGAGAAATTTGGTGCTAACTCACTGCTACCAGTATTCTCAGGAGTAAGAGGAGTTTATATTGAAATAGAAAGTGAAATTCCGCAATTTATTTACATTCATAATATAAAAGCGAGGATTTATTATGATGGTATGAAAGAGAAATGTTTTAAATGTGGTGACGAATCGCATAAAAGACAAGATTGCCCGCTATTGACAACAACTGTTAATTTGTCAATACAACAACAACCCCCTCAAGCACAACAACAGACAAAAACACCGCAAGTCGCAGATAATCAAAATAATCAACCGCAAACACAATCAGCGCACACATCTGTAACACAAATTATTACAAAAGACTTAAACGCTACACAAATTAATGACACTCAAGAACGCGTGAAATATAGCGATGTAGCTAAAATAACACAGTTACACGAAGAGGCACAAACCAAAATTGAGTCAATTAAAAAAATGGTTAATGTTAAAGAACATTTAAACACAAGAAAACAGCAAACCGACTCATCGTGTATGGACACGGAAAGTGAAGATGTGGAGGAAAATATTGGCAAGCGCGGTCGACCAGCAAAGAAAACCAGATACACCAATACAAAAAATAGAATAGCGTTCACCGAACAATATAACACAGCAATGACGAGTGCAAATACAAAAAATAATAATTTTATTGCACCCACACCACCTTTAAAAAATAAAACAGAGGGAACCGGATAATATTTACAAGTTTTACGACTACAAAACACAATAAAAAAAAATGGAGGTGTGGCCAACACACGACTTTCTTTTACGAACAGAAAATTTTGAGAAATTTTATTTTTTTCTTAATTTTTTTTTTATTTATTTTTTTTAATTTTTAAATTTTTAAATTTTTTTTTTTAATTTTTTTTTTATTTTTATTTGTTTTTAATTTTTGGAAACATTTTGTGTTTAGTAGTTTTTTGTAAACCTTATACTTTTTAAGATATTTGCAAAACAAATTTTCTGGACCAAGGGAGTGGCCACTTCCGGTTGGCCGATTTGGAGTCAAATTCACTGGGACCTCCCAATTTATCAAAAAAGCTTAAATCTGAAGTTTCAGTTCAATTGGTTAAACCATCTGGGCTGTAGAGAGGACACAGACAGACTGACAGACTGACAGACTGACAGACTGACAGACTGACAGACTGACAGACTGACAGACTGACAGACTGACAGACTGACAGACTGACAGACTGACAGACTGACAGACTGACAGACTGACAGACAGACACCATTTCGAAACCCACTTTTTCGGACTCAGGGGACCTCAAAACAAATAAATCTCTAAAAATCTCAAGGTCCAAAATTTTCATGATTACTATACTTTATTTTACTAGAGTAAAAGAAAGTAAAAAATTAAAAATCAAAACTCAATATTTTTCACACATAATTGGACAACGCGCAGCATACATTTTTGTTGCAACAAAACGAAACATTTATTATACACTCAAGGATGCAACAACAACATTTGTATGCAACAAAATTTATTTTTTAAATTTATTTTTGTTAAACTAATGAATGGATTCTCCCTGCACATATTTCAATTGGTATGTATAAATTGTTATTTGTGTGAATGTGAAACATGAGTGAAAGAATTATTGTTGGTCAGATAAACATACAAAGTTTTTACGCAAAAAAAAGTATGTTAGAAAATTATCTGGCCAAGAATAAAGTGAATGTGATGCTTATAAGCGAAACGTGGGAAAGAATGAGCAAGACGTTAAATGTGAGAGGGTACAGATTTCTTTCCAAACCAAGAATTGATGGTTATGGTGGAGTGGCGATAATGTACGCCAGAAATATAAAGCTTCAAGAGGTTCAGTTACCCGCTTTTGAGGTGATTGAAGCAATAGCCGCCTCAACAACGAATTTGGAAAGAAATCTGTTACTAGTGAGCGTGTATGTAACCCAGGTGCGTGATGAAGATGAAAGGAAAAAAGCCTTGCGTGACTTTAAAAAATTGTTTGAGTGGGTAAAAGACAAAAGTGACCTGATTGTATGTGGAGATATGAATGCGCATGCGAGAATGTGGGGTTGTTTAGACAATTGCGTAAGCGGAAAACAGTTGGCCGACCTGATTCAAGACTCCGATATGGTGCTGTTGAATGATGGAAGGCCAACTAGAATGACGAATGTGGGAGGCACGGCCAGCGCAATAGATTTGTCTATGACAACTATTGAACTGGCCTGCCGGGTCACTTGGAATGTTGAAGAAGAGAATTTGGGTGGTGATCATTTCATGATCAAAATGATCATGAATGATAATCGAGTGTTTAGGAAAAAACGTGAATTAATGAATATTAGGAAATGGGTGAATCAAATGAATGAGATTCTCGGAGAAATGAAATAAATCAAAGCCAGTTAGAGAGTGAAATTGAACGGGTAAATAAATTGTGTACAAAAAATTGTGGATATGAAAGAGATTAATGTGAATGGTTGGTGGAACAATGAAGTTCAATACTGGTATGAAAGAAAGCGAATAGCCTTGCGTGAATTTAATAGGAATAAAAGTGGTGAGAATAAGATTATGTATGGTAAAATGAATGGAAAATTGAAAAAGGCTATTTGCAGAGCAAAAAGGAAAAGTTGGCGGGAATATGTGTCCCAAATGACACATAGAACCACAACTAAGGATGTATGGAGTTTGTTTAATAGGGTGAATGGTAAATATTTTAATGTGAGCAATGTGGTATGTGAGAACAGAGAAAAAAGTGAAGAATTTATAAGAATGATATTGAATGTAAGAAATGATTTGAATGTAATAAATAAAGTTGATAGAATGAGTAGAAATGAAAGAATGGATTGTATGTATGAATGGGGAGAGTTCCTGAGAGTGTTAGATAGATCAAAATCTACCACTCCAGGGATAAACCGAGTAAGTTATAAGATGATTCGGTTGTTGAGTGACTCAGCAAAGCATAATTTGCTTGAGATACTCAACAAAGTGTGGATGGGTTCAAAAATACCGGACAAATGGAAAGAGAGCAGGGTGGTTCCTATCCCTAAACGGGATAGAGATCCAGATGTGGCAACAAATTATCGAGGCATATGTATGTTGAATGTTTTTATAAAAATCTTAAATGGAATGATGAAAGAGCGCATGGAAGATTTTGTGAATGAAAATAATTTGTTGCCATCGACAACATTTGGATTTCGAAAGAACCACTCTGCAATTGAGTGTGTGGAAAAGTTTGTTTGGGAAGTAAGAAAGGATAATTTGAAAGCTGTTGCGGTATTTTTGGACATTGAAAGAGCTTATGATTATGTGGTTCCGTGGAAATTACAACAAATTCTATCGAATTTTGGATTTTCACGGAAAGTATGTATGTGGATAAAAGATTTCATGACTGATAGAAAAATGGTTCTGAATGGAAGTGGTTTTAGGTTGGAGGGAGTTGCAAATATTGGACTTCCGCAAGGGAGTAGAATATCTCCAGCTCTGTTCAACCTATATACCAGCGAGATACACCACATCAATACAGACAATCAAATCGTTCTGCAATTTGCAGACGATTTTGTAGTAATTAGAAAAGGGAGAAGTATTGATGTGGCGGCTCAAAGAGCGCAAAAGGGGGTAAATGATTTAATTCAAAAACTTAAAATGTTGAATCTGAGAGTGAATCCTAATAAGTGTGAGTTTCAGAACAAACGTTGCAAATGTTAATATAAGTGTTGATAGTCAAAGTATTGAACAAGTAAATGCGTACAGGTATTTGGGTATTTGGATTGATAGACGTATGAATTTTGGGAAGCACATGAAAATTTTGGCAGATAACTGCAAGGAACGTTTAAATGTGGTTAAACGGGTGAGCAAACCTAAATGGGGCGCTCATCCGAGTGTGACTGACATGTTAAGGAAGGCCCTTATATCCTCCAAAATTGGATATGGTATTAGTGTGTATGGGAATGGTTTGAAAGGGGCTTTTAGCCAATTAATGAAAGTAGAAAATGCATGTGCAAGAGTGGTATTGGGGGCGATTAACTCAACCCCAATACACAGTCTGTGGTCTGAAATGGGTGATTCACCTCTCGATTACAAGAGAGAGTGGATCACAGTGAGAGAGTCGGTGAGAATGATAACTAAGAAAAATGAGTTTTGGAACGAGATGATAGTAAGATTACAAAATAGGGCGGTGTACAAACCGACATATAGAACTAGTATTGCACTTGAAAACTTGAACATGTTTCTGAGTATAGGCAATGCTGGTCCGCAACCCGTTCCTAATAATCTTACTGTATGTTTGACTATAGAGGAATATAATAAGGGAATGAATGAAGTTATCGCCAAAATTATGTTTGGGAAAATCAGTCAGCGGTATATGCGAGATGATATTGTTTATACAGATGCTAGTGTGAATGAGAATGGAGTGGGTGTTGGTATCTTTATGCCTGGTAAGAATGTTGAAAGGTATTTTAAAGTGGACAAAAGCATCTGTATAATGAACGCTGAACTGATTGGAGTATTTGAAGGAATTAAACTGGCTGTGAATGAAGGGGAAAGGAAAATAGTAATATTTTCCGATTCCCAGAGTGGTTTATGTTTGCTGAAATGTGGAGGTGGAAGGGAAGGCAATGTGTATGTTGATTTAATTTTTGAATGCGTTCGAGACTGTCAACGTGATGTGACCATACAATGGATCCCATCACATAGACAGATCGAAGGGAATGAAAGAGCCGATATGTTAGCTAAAAAGGGTACATTGAATGACATGGTTCAGGAGTACGAAAG
This sequence comes from Tipula vernalis, assembly GCA_958295665.1. NCBI lineage: Eukaryota > Metazoa > Arthropoda > Insecta > Diptera > Tipulidae > Tipula > Tipula vernalis. The sequence goes on from OY282559.1 coordinate 122,262,109, forward strand.
GAAGGATGGAAGAGATGTACTTCGAATGTTTCAAATGAATCTGTGGAGAAAATGGGAGAGTGAATTTAACGAGAAAAGTCTTACGAAAGGAATGAAGTACAGCGTGCTCCGTGGTACTCCTTTGAGAATTCCGTTCTTTAAGGAGCTCAAAGGAGATACGCGAATGTTGCGAACGATTGAGAGAATCAGGCTGAACCATGGAAACTGGAAGGAATGCTTGTGGAAACGTCATTTGAGTGAGGACAGAGATTGTGAGTTGTGTGGAAGTGTGGAGGATGTTGAACATCTCATATTGGCTTGTCCCAGGTATAGCCAATATAGATCTAAGTTCAACATCCTTCGGAATGCAAGAAACCTAAGTGATTTAATGAATGAAGGTGGTTTTTTGGTTTATAAGGTAATGTATGAATTTATTAGGATGAGTGGAATAACAATTTAATACGAGATAATGAATAGCCGACGGAATATGTGCAGGGAGTAAAATTCTATTTAAAATTCTATTTGTAAAATTATGAAGAAAAATATGTAACAAGAAATTTATAAATTTGGATTTTTTGGCAATATGGCTCTATTTCATATAGGAGCCAAGCCTAATAAAAAAAAAAAAAAAAAAAAAAAAAAAAAACCTTTGCTTTAACAAAAATTTAATAAAAATGATACAATTGTATGAGGAGTCTGTTCCCTCTCGTATGAGCCATCAATCATTCAAATCGATTAATTAGTTTTAAGAACGAGCATTTTGAAAATTTGGGCTTTTAAGAAAATTGAAAAATTCGGAAAACAGCATACGGCTCTGCTCCGGAGAACGGTCCCATGGAAGGATACAAATTCAAATGAGTTGAGTTATTTCATATAGAGAACACATTTTGAGCGATTTTAATCAAAATCAAAAAGGGTCAGGATAAATTTAAACGAATCCTTTCCCAAGCCGAATGGTGTTTTCAAAAATTCATATTGACCATCTGGAGTTTTTTTTTTGAATTATTCCTTCTTGCAGCCATTCCTTTATTACATCATCTACAATAGTTTTATCGTAGAATGACATCCTTCTAGGGCAGCGTATTCACGGTCACCGCAATAGTTATTTCATTTTGCGGTTTGTGGCCTTGAGGCTAACAACAATAATTGCATATTGCTGTATAAAAAAGGAAACATTCTCATTATTTTTTGTGTGTGGGCCGTGGGGTCAATTAATTACACAAGACACCCACTCTCTTATATATGAAGATATAGAGAATATATAGCGATTATATTTTCAATCTATACCCAAAAGTACCCACAAAGAGCTCACCAACCTTCATCACAAATTAATTTCATATTTTAATATTTCAACTTTAATCTCTTGTAAATCTTTATTAAAACACGAAAAAGGCCAATAATTAATTGGAAAATATATGCGTACGCGCATATTAATCTCGAGGAATGGGATTCCTCTCCCTCGTCAAATGCGCGTATATCATCTTTCATAATTCTATTTGTTTCTATGGATTTTTTTTTGTTTTGTCTAACGTATATTCTGTTTTGTATAATATGCAATGTGTAATTTAGACGTTTAGTCGTAGATACCTATAGAACAGAATCACAAAAAAAGGATCTGTAGCATTTTTGATTGTTATCTTAAGTTTTCGTTCTCAAGAGGGTGAAATAAATAGGCAAAAAGTATATAATCAATTTTATTTATTTTTTTTTTTTGGATTTTCTTTAAGGGATTTCTTGCTTCGTATTTTGAAATTAATTTTTTTGTATTTTTCGAGTCGTTGCGCTATTCTCGTAATATTAAATTAAGGGATAGATATTTGGGTGAGAGATATGTATTCCTGTTTTCTATTGTATATTGATGCGGAAAGGAGATTTCATTTTTGTGTTTTATTATACGCAATATAGGGTATTTATACATACCTAATACGTTTAGAGGGACATACAGAAATAATTTGAAACGGGATACGTTGTATATTTTGATTTGTCGAATGGCTTGACAAAATTCTAGTAAATTCAGAGAGAGAGAGAGAGAGAAAGAGAAATGGTGTTGCGGAAAAAATTAGATACCAGACTTGTATTAGAGTTTGAAATGTTGTAGAATTTAGTTACCCTATTTGAACTCCCCTTACAGGGTTCGTCATTTGAAGTGTTAGCAATTTAAAATGTTGTAATTTCAGCCAGGTGAATATAGAGCCAACTGCTGGACTTGTATTAATGACAGTATCGTGGTTTAATATAATAATACTTTGAAGAAGATAACAGAGTGAAATATTCGGAAGTTTAGTAAAACACGCTCCAAGTCACGAAAAAATGTTGGATCCATCACCGAGATGCTAAAAGCATACGACGTGATAATCAAACATTTGGTTAAACATCAAAAAATGTCGACGGTCAAAAAATCCTTAACCTCGCAAATCAAATTGTTTAATTTTCACGTGGTACGAAAGATTTGAGGAGTTATTTAAATTGGAAGGAGAGAATTTGAATGACGAGGTAAAAATTGGGCTGTTTTTATGTAAATTACCCACCTCAAATTACGACAAATATGTAAGTTTTTTTATTTTTTTTATTTTTAAAAAGGGTGGATTGGTAAAAGGAACCCCGTGCACTTCGACCAGCAAGATCTATTGTGCATCCCCGTGTAAGAGTAAAGAAATCAATCTATGTGAAATGTAGGCCTAGGTCCTTGATAAACCCCACAAGGTCATGCACATCCACAGGGTCGGCGTGAGGCCACTGAACAGAGTAAGCATTGAGTGTTTTAATTCTTCTTAGGGCGATCGCACTGCACTCGAACAGCCAGTGTTTGGATGATTCTCTTCCCAGATTACAGATCTGCAGTTCTCTGATGGGATTTCCCCATTTTGACCATATGAGGGATTTCAGAGATGGTCGATCCATTCTGATTATATCCTGTAAGTGTGTAATCTTGTAATTTAGGAGCTTCTTTGTCTGTCTCATTCCCCGAGATGACTCCCAGAGTAAGCAGAACATCTCTGCGCCCAGAAGAGGACTCTTTTCGCTACATGGCCTTTGGAATGGGCAACGCTAGGGTAGGGGCCGTAGAAGATGCCACCCGCACCCTCTTTTGCACAGGTGTCTGCGGCCTCATTTCCTGGTATATTAGAGTGGCCGGGGGACCACGAGAGGGTAACCCTGTTGTCCCTACCCAGCCTTCTAAGGTTGCTGTAGCAGCTCCATGTCAGTTTAGAGCTGAACACCGGAGCTGCCAGGGCTAATAAAACAGCCTGGCTATCCGAGATTATGTAGATTTCCGTTCGTATACTTTTTGAGGCACTGAAGCACGCTAGTCTCGATGGCCACGGTTTCTGCCTGGAAAACCGTAGGGGTCTTTCCCAACGATATACAGAGCCTGAAACCGGGCCCCACAACCCCCGCACCCGTGCCCTCGTTTGTTTTTGACCCATCGGCATACCACACCGATGCGTGCTGTGGTAAGGGGATATGATGTTCCCCACCATGTCCCTTTCGGTTATCCGGATCGTGAAGTTCCTTCGGCAGTCATTAGTCTTTACCATCATATCTGATAGCTGAGCAATATCGTCTGCCAAGTTTGGTTTATCCAGGATGCTATTGTGTCCCGAACTAGTCAGTCGAACCTGACTTGTTACCTTCAGTTTTATGACTCTCAAACCTGCCACACTTTTGATATGTATATGGAGTGGTGAGAGTCCCAGCAGTCTTTGAAGGGCAGCAGTAGTGCAGGTCCTAATTGCTCCCGTTGCGCCCAAACATATTAATCTTTGAATTTTGTCCAAAGCTGAACGAGCATTTATTTGCTCTGTCTTTGGCCACCATATAAACGCCGCATAAGATATCATTGGTCTTATGATGGTTTGGTAAAGCCAGATTATCATTTGTGGGTTTAGGCCCCATGTTTTACCAAACATACATTGGCACCCAAAGTATGCTTTGTTTGCCTTATTTGCGATGCATTTCAAATGGGGGTTCCAGGTTAATTTTGGGTCAAAAATGATCCATAGATATTTAACCTCAGACGTCATCTTGAGTATTTCCCCGTTCATAGTTATTGGAGGAAAGGAAATTCTCCTCCGATTTGTAAAGGGAGTACATGTTATTTTATTGGGATTGTCGCTAAGGCCCACTTCAACACACCCTCGTTTACCAATCTTAGAGCATATTGCATACGCTCAGCTATTGTGCTTACAAATTTTCCCCTGACCATCAGCACCAGATCATCAGCATAGGCAATGATTGATATTCGAGAGTTCCTCAAAATAGCGAGCAAGTGGTTCATTACCAAGAGCCACAGTAACGGCGACAGTACTCCGCCCTGATGGCAGCCCTTGGTAGGTGCAATTGAGATGCTTGCTTCGCCAATCGAAGCTTTAATTCTCCTGCTTCTGAGCATGTTTATTATCCACCCGATGGTTGAGGAGTCGATACCCCTCGCTACAGCTTGTTCCCGAATCACCTCGAAATTAGTATTATCGAAGGCACCCTGGATGTCAATGAAGGAGCATAATAGTGCCTCCTTGTTGCGAAGTGTATCCTCGATTTCCGATGTTAATTCATGCAGGGCTGTCTCCGTAGATTTGCCCACCTGATAAGCATGTTGGCTAGGATTTAGAGGACATCTTTGGATTGTATTGAGTCTGATATACAGGCCCAATATTTTTTCCATGGTTTTAAGTATAAATGATGTAAGGCTAACAAGGTCTGTAGGACCTAATGTCCTCGGGGGATTTATTCCCATTTTTTGGTATGAATATGACTCTTACCTCCCTCCAGCATCTGGGGATGTATTCCAGACTAAAGCTGCCTCTATATAATTTGATTAGGTGGGGCTCCAGTACATCCAGGCCTCGTTTAAGAAAAATAAGATAGATTCCCCCTCCTGGAAACTTAAAGGGACCAAATGAATTGATAGCCCAGCGCAACTCTCCAGGGGTGAAGATTTCCATTGCTCGCTTGTAGGCTCCCCTTGGGACTAGATATGGATGCACTAAGCTCATATCAGGGTCCTCCCGACCCGCAATGATTGTGCACTCCGGAAAGTGTCCCTTCACCAGGCATTCAAGAGCCTCTTCCCTTGATGTGTTTAAGGTCCTGTCCAGCCTTCTTACTGAGCTCAGAGGGTTTTTATGTTCTAATGCGAGGGCTTTTTGGAGTCCGCAAGCTGCCGGAATCTCGTCTATCTTCCCGCAAAATGTTCTCCAGCTCTCTCTTTTGCTCTTCCTCAGAGTCTCATTATACTGGGTGAGGGCAGTTCGATTCGCTGCCCAGTCATCTGTTATTTTTGCTCTGTCAAAGAGCTTACGCACTGTGTTTCTTTTAGTCTCCAGGGCGAAGGTCCACCCAGGAACATCACTAGTTCCTCTAACACGCACCTCAGGAGAACTTGACTTGAGTGATAGGCATCAATTATTGCCCTGGCGAGATTATCAGCAACGCTATCAAGCTCTGCAACAGAGCCGATAGAGCTCTGTAAACCCACTACATTGTCTTGTAGTTTATATTGGTAAAGACAGCCCAGTCCGTACCTTTAGGTATTCTTACCGTAGTTTCGGTTATTTGAGGGGTTCTTATATCAAATCTTATATACCTAAGATCCGACAAAGATGCTTCCCCCGATACATGCCAATTCTGAACTGTGCTGGAGGTACCCATGTCAGGCATAGTAAAGTCCAGCACCTCCCTTCTACTGGCATTCACAAAGGTCGGCTCGTTCCCTATATTATTTATAGCAATATTATTTGATGAACCGTATTCAAAAAGTTGCTCACCTCTTGTATTGGTGTTGGTGCTACCCCAGACTGTGTGGTGTGAATTAGCATCACAACCAATGATGAACTTCTGCCCATGAGCTGTACAGTAATTGATAAATCTCTGTACTTCTTCCGGAGGTGGGTCGTTACCGTCCCCGGGAAAATAGGCTGATGCCTTATTAATTGTGACCATGCCTCCTATGGATAGAGGTTTCTCTAATGAGACTGCAGTTATGCCCCTGGAAATAAATTGGTTAATTGAGAAGATATTGTACGACGAACGACAAAGAATCGCTGTCCTCGTCCTTTCTACTTCTGTGTTGTAAATTAGCTTACCTGTCTTACTTGGCAAACCTTTAATTCTTCCATTGTTGGTCCACGGCTCTTGGATAAGCGCTATGATCCAGTTGTTTGTGTTGAAGAGGCGACTCATCATAGATGTGGTGGCCTTGGATGGTGTATGTAGGTTGATTTGTACGCATCTTACAGACGCGTGCATAGATCTTTATGTTTTCGGGCCCTCCAATGAGCCGCCCTGTGTGCTGCTACTACTAGCACGTGGTTTGGTGGAACTCTGTGAGTTCTACTCATGTTTTTTATCAGGCTTGTTCCCCCTTCCAGGTATGCGTCCCCCACGTGCAGTGCCTGAGGTTCCTAGCTTGTTTCGGTCATCTTTGCTGTCGGGATCTTTCTGGCTGGGGTAACCAGCCGGTCTTTCCACGGAGCGATTTCGCCCTGCTTTACCTGCTGATGGTGCCTGTGTCCTCTCAGACCTATTTACTCCTCTCACCATGCTTTTTGGGGCGAAAGTACATGGCTCCAAACAGCCAGTTAACTTTATAGTTGGAGGCCTTCAAAATCTCCGCCGTCTTATGCGACACCGACAAGGTTAGTTGGAGGAAATCGTTCTCTCTGTCTTTCCTTGCAAGAATTTTCCACTCCACGTTCCTGAGATCCTTATTCTGGACTCCCAGGCGGCGAAGTATCTTCTCGTTTGCCTCGTTTTTGCAACGAGGACGATATACGAATAATATTTTGGGGCGCGGTAATTCGTCCTCCCCAATTGCTCTCAGGTTGGCGTTTCCCCATGGTTATAGGGTCAGAACAGTTGAAGGTCAACCATCCATTCTTCGTGCGGCATCCTAAAAATGTCGGGCTAATGTCGCCCATTGGTAGTTCCGCCACTGCATCCTAGATGCTATCTTGTACAGCCAGGATCTGGTTTGACTTCTGGGAAGCCTTGTTCGGTTATTTCCAACCTCCAAGGTTGCTCTTTTTTCTCCCTTTTTGCTGGGGTGTTCTTTGGGGTCATGTCGTCTGGCCGGCTCCGTTTAGTGGTAGTGACCGTTCGATCTTTTATTTTAATTTGGCACTATGCCAGAGCTACCTCGTGAGGAATGCCCGCCAATTTAAGATGGGAAAGGCGCTTCTTCGCAGCTCCGCTGAGTCTCTTTCTCTTTTTTTTGCTATCCTCGAGTTCCAAGTCCTCGAGGCTGCTTTTAATTTCGGCGGTTGTAGGCACTGACGCGGTGTCCGAGAATGATGGCATTTGTGCGCCTTGTACTCGGTCACCGATAATGGTATCCGCGCTTGAGTCTTCACTGCTATCATCAGATAGCGTGGTTTCCATATTAAAATTCTCAGAGCTAGGTCCTTGTTGGACCTTGTCATCCTCTGAGATTGGTGCGTTTAGAGAAGCACCTCCCTCATATTTTTTTATTTCTGAAATATCCATGCAGTTTCGGATTTGTTGAGAGGAAAAGAAGGTCCACCACAGCAGCGCCTCTTACTGTGGGAAGGCTAATTGAAACTGGAGGTCACCAGGTATCCGGAGTTCCGTGCTAGAGACCAAATAACCCATGGCCATTCATTCCTCGGCGCACGTGTCTCACCTTGGATTTGGTTTTTTTGTCAAGGTTATTCCTTCCTTTAGCGTCGTACTTTAGCCTGTCGTTCGGTAAACAAACAATTAGTTACCGGTGGTCACCACGGGGAGGTAGCACGTACACTTGCGAACCACGATTAGGTTTACCCCTCACGCGGTCGTGAGCCTCAGACAGGACTGCCTAAAACATGACCAGAATAGCCTGCTGGAGATCACTCTACTGAAGGTTACGGAGCTGGTAATTACTACACAGTTTTGTTCCCCCCTTCACCAGACGCCCAGACCACCAATTCCCCAATATGTAAGTTACATTTTACTCAAAAATATACGTAATTTTCAGTCAAAAAATTCACTTTTTATAATGCGATTCGAGTGTTTACAAAAGCAAAAGAAAAGTCCAGAGGATTTTGTGGCTGAAAACCCTCACAGCAGGCCCTTTTAAATGTGTAATTTTTATTAGTGCGTTCAGGTCATTATTCAATCAAAAATCGACGCAGTTAAAACAATGTCACTAGAAAAGTTGATAGCAGAAGCGGTGTAGCTCATTATCCTCAAAAATGAAAAAGTCATGATATTATCAGCAAGCATCAGTCAATGTCAGTTTGTCAGGGGCAAAACCGATGAACAATTTAAACAATCAACATCATAATAAAGGGATAGAGAACAACATTCAAAATAAATACCGAAATAAACCCAATCCGAATCGTCATACGGATAAACAGCAATCGGTACCTAGTAACCCGTATTGGAAATATGATGGCTTGCACTTAGCAAGCGTACAACGGCTGTTATGATGCATTCAAATGGCATATTTTCAGTTAATGGTGATATGGTATCAAAGCGCATTCTAAACACATTTGGTTACGAATTGGTAAACCAAGTTTAGTCCTATAGGCAACGTGTCATTCGTCAAAGTCATCAGTTTACACCAACAGCTAATTACAACACTGCTCTTACCATTTCCAGATGTATTCAATGATACTTTTGGACTGTGTCTAAAAATACAAGTTACGTTGCACGTAAAACCAGATAAAATGCCATTAGACAAAGCAGAAAGGGTAGTAGCATATCGTCTGCCTAACTGTGAATTAACGTATCCGACATTTTTTCGAAAGTTCTTTATTGGTACTAAATGTTTCGTCATGAGAAACTCTGTCTGAACTTTCCACCCGCGTTGGTTCACCGTTAGCACGGCGATGTCGTCCTAACAGTCAATTAACATAGGTGCAGGAATTCAGGTGCAGTTTCTCACGACGAACATTTTAGTATCAGAGATGAGTTTTCGAGAAAATGTCAGTTACGTTAATTCACAGTTAGGCCGACGATATACAGAATTAACGCCAATCAACGCCGAACTGAATCGTTTCCAACAACTGGGTATTATCACGCCAGTTGATTTTTCGGACTGGGCCGCACAGTTGTGTCAACTATTCAACGAGCGTAAAGGATGCAATTGACCCCCTCAGTCCCTGTTACCAGTATACGCGATGAGATTTTTTCAAAACTAGCAAATTTGCACTCTATTTAGTCAAATAGATCTGTGTGATGTGTTTCTATGCGTTTGGATGTAGTCGCACAGAAGCCTCTGGGTTCAAGATCAAAATCAGCAAATGTAATTTCTTTATGACTTATACACACGCTTGCCACCACCAAAGACATTCAAACGTTTTACTTCTATAAGATTTCGACATTAAGTATATCCTGTCAGATGGTGGTCTAGGCATCTGGTGAAGGGGGGAACAAAGCTGTGTAGTAATTACCAGCTCCGTAACCTTCAGGAGAGTGAGCTCCAGCAGGCTGTTCTGGTCATGTTTTAGGCAGTCCTGCCTGGGGCTCACGATCGCGTGAGGGGTAAACCTAATCGTGGCTTGCAAGTGTACGTGCTACCTCCCCGTGGTGACCACCGGTAACTGTTTGTTTTTGTTTACCGAAAAACAGGCTAAAGTACGACGCTAAAGGAAGGAATAACCTTGATAAAAACCCCCAAATCCAAGGTGAGACATGTGCGCCGAGGGATGAATGATCATGGGTTATTTGGTCTCTAGCACGGAACTCCGGATACCTGGCGACCTCCGGTTTCAATTAGCCTTACCACAGTAAGAGGCGCTGCTGTGGTGAACCTTCTTTCCTCAATCAAGATCTATTGTATGGACACAAATAATAAAAAAAATAATGAGGGCGGTGCTTCTCTAAACGCACCAATCTCGGTAGATGACAAGGGCCTAGTAAGCCCTGCTTCCGAGAAAAAATTTTCAGATAGCGAGAGCAATTGCTCTATAGCATGGATACCTCACCGACTCATGGCACTCATTTGCCAGTACAGGTTGAGACCCAATCTACCTCAACAACAGCAGAGGTCAGAGAGAATCTCGCGGGCCTGGAGCTCGAAACCAAAACAAGGCCACGCCTTAGCGGTGCCGCAAGGAAGCGCTTGGCCCACTTAAAACAGTCAGGTGTGCCTCACGATGTCGCCTTGGAGCAGTGCCGAACGAAGATAAAGGACAGAGATCCAAATAGGACGAACAAGCGGAACCGGTCAGACGGATCTACCCATAAGTATCTGGCAACAAAACGGGATAAGAGGTCCAGCCCCTCACCAAAGGGAGCGGAAGTCGTCCCCAAAGTCGTGGCGAGTTTGGGTCATAGAAATACGATCGTACCCAGCTACAGCGACACAATCAAATCAATCAGGTTGGAAATCATCGACCAAGGCTTTCCGGATGTCAAGCTGGGTATCACCCAGACCCTGGAAATCCAGGATGCCATTATGGAAACAATGTCAGATCTGCCGCTAGACGGAGTCAGCCCCAACTTCCTGGGCTGCCCTACTAGGGACAGATGGCTCACAGTAAACTGTGCGGACGAGGACACGGCGGCGTGGCTTACAGCCGTCGTACCTAAACTGAAGCTGTGGGAGGGAACAACCATCAAAGTGGTCAGGGAGGACGAGCTTCCTCGCCCCAAGAACTTTTTCGTATACTTGCCACGCTGTGGCAAGGAGACGGATGAGAAGATACTTCGTCGGTTGGCGATTCAGAATAAAGAGTTGAGAGGAGCGGACTGGAAGGTTGTGGCGAGGAAGGAGCGGGAGGGCGACCACCTCCAGGTGACGATGTCCGTTTCCCACAAAACGGCGGAGATTCTTAAAGGCTCCAATTATAGGGTAAATTGGATGTTCGGTGCCGTACACTTTCGCCCTAAGAAGGAGAAAGCAAGGGATGGGTGTACCACAAGAGCGGTCGTGCGGAGGGGACCGGAACCACCAAAGATGGCGGCGGCGAAAGACGTGGAACGTGTCAGAGCTGCCTCTGAGCGTGGCAGAACGAATAAGCACATCAGGTGTGACAAGACCAAGACCGAGCCAGAGTAAGAAGGGGAAAAGCAACGGTTTGAGCCCAAGGGGCAGGATGGCACAATCACAGCCCAAAAAGGGAGAACAAGGCTATTCAGAGCCCACGACAAAATAAACAGGAAGATGCTGCACTATTCAACACACCACATATCCTTGAGATGTGTGCAGATAAATCTTCATCGATCCAAGGTGGCCACTTATAACCTAAGCCGCCTTTTCTTAATAAAGGACTGGGACATAGCGTTCATTCAGGAACCGTGGGCCCACAATGGAAAAATCAAAGGTTTGCCGAGTAAAACAGGTAAGCTAATTTCCAACACGGAAGTGGATTGGCTGAGGACAGCAATTCTTTGTCGCTCGATACTTTATATATTCTCCATTAATGTGACGCCTTTACCCAAAGGGGCCGAAGCACGCTCAACTGTGCTTCGGCATATTTTCCCGGGGACGAAAACAACCCACCTCCAGAACCGGTAAAGAGATTCGTTAATTATTGCACGACTCATCACCAAAAATTCATCATCGGTTGCGATGCAAATTCACACCACATGGTCTGGGGAAGTAGTGACACCAACATTAGAGGTGAGTAACTTTTTGAATTTTGTTTAACAAAAAATATAATCAATAACAGCAAAGGGAACGATGCGACTTTTGTAAGTGCAGTCAGGAAGGAGGTGCTAGATCTTACCCTGTCTGACATGGGTACCTCTGGTACAATTCTGGACTGGCATGTGTCAAAGGAAGCATCCTTCTCGGATCACATATACCGAATGGAGAGACAACTACATCCAGGAAAAAAAATTCTCGAATGCCGGGTGAAAGACCACTTCCCAGAGTGTACTGTCCTTGGAGGCCAGGAAGACATCGATGTATACAGTGTGCATCCCTACCTGATTCCAAGGGAAGCTTACAGGTTCTCAAGAGATATCTTCACTCCCGGAAAAATAAAATGGGCCGTCAATTTCTTTGGTCCCTTTAAATTGCCGGGAGGGGATTTTATATATCCTGCATTTTTACAGCAAGGCCTACAAATACTGTTGCCTTATTTGATTAGACTTTTTAGAGCAGCTACAGCTTAGAATATGTTCCAAGAAGCTGGAGGGAGGTGCGGGTGATTTTCGGGGTGACGTCGGGTCTTATAGACCCATTAGCCTCACATCATTTATTCTGAAAACCATGGAGAAGATACTGCCTATATATTAGATCCAATGCCCTCCTAAGGCATCCTCTAGACCCCAGCCAACATGCATATCAGACTGGGAGATCGATAGAAACAGCGCTCCACGAGCTGACAACAAATATCGAATATACACATCGGAATAAAGAGGTTTTGTTATGCTCCTTCATCGATATTCACGGAGCTTTTGACAATACCAAGTTCGAAATGATTCAAGAACAAGTATATGCAAGGGTAATAGACTCCTCAACCATATGGTGGATAATCAATATGCTTAGAAACAGGAGGATAACGGCCTCCTTTGGTGTTAAAACCATCACGATTGCGGCTACCAGGGGTTGTCCCCAGGAGGGAGTTCTCTCACCCCTTTTGTGGCTACTCGTGATGGATGGACTACTTATAAGATTAAAAAACTCTCATTTCTCGAATATCACCTAAGCGGACGATCTAGTCTTAATAGTCAGGGGGAAATTCGAGAGTACAATAGCGGAACGTATGCAATATGCCCTCGAGTTGGTAAGCGACTGGTTATTGAGACGGGCCTTAGAGTAAACCCCAACAAAATTATTTGTACTTTTTTTACAAATCGGAGGAAAACAATTCTCCCACCTCTATCTCTAAATGGGGAAATTGTCCAAATGGCTACGGAGGATAAGTACCTGGGAGTGATACTTGATCAGAAACTGACATGGAACATGTTTCTAAAATATATTACAAACAAGGCAAATAGGGCGCATTTCACTTGCCAAAGAATGATTGGCAGAACGTGGGGTCTGAATCCCCAAATGGCACTTTGGTTATACTCAACCATCGTAAGACCAATAATCTCTTATGCGGCGTTTGTGTGGTGGCCTAAGACAGAGCAAAGTGGTGCCTGCTCAATATTGGATAGGATCCAAAGGCTAGTTTGTTTGAGTGTAACGGGAGCAATGAAAACCTGCCCTACAGCTGCTCTTGAGAAGCTATTGGAGCTCTCACCATTACACTTGCACTTTAAAAGAATAGCTGGTTCAAGGGCAGTCAATCTAAAAATAACATCTCAAATTAAAACTATTAGATCAGGACATAATAGCATTCTGGAGAAATTGAATCTGGACGAGGAAATAATCCAACTATCAGACGTGATGGTTAAAACTATTGACTGTCGGAGGAATTTCACGATTGAGATACCCGACAGGGAACAAGCGGGGAGTACCATCTCCTCCTTACCCCGTCACGCCTCCATATGGTACACTGACGGTTCAAAATCAGTGGTGGGTACGGGTATCCATTGGGTAAAACCCCACAGCTTTCCAAGCAGAGATATTTGCGATCGAGGTATGTGTGCTTCGATGTCTCATAGAAAAACCGAGATTTACGTAATATCGGACAGCCAGGCGGCATTGCTTGCCTTAGGAGCATCTGTCTTCTATTCCAAAATAATCTGGAGCTGCTATCGCAACCTTCTAGAACTCAGCAGGGAGAATAAAGTAACCCTTTTGTGGTCCCCCGGCCATTCCGATATACAGGGAAACGAGGCCGCAGACCGCTGTGCAAAAGAGGCAGCGGAGAGCTCTTTCCTTGGCCCCGAGCCTAGTATTGGTTACTCCAAGAGCCGTCTGGCAAATGGCATAAGGAATTGGGAACATAAACATACGAAAATATTCTGGGAGTCCTCCATTGGGATGAGACAGACCAAAAAACTATTAAGCTATGATATAAGACGTTTAGATCAGGCAATCAAGATGGATAGACAGTCTCTAAAATCCCTCATCTGGTACTTAACAGGACATGGCCCTTTTAATGGACATCTGGAGAAAATAGGAAAGTCCCCTACAGACCGTTGTAGATTCTGCAACCTGGAAAGGGAAACATCCGAACATCTACTATTCACGTGTGATGCTATAATCCATAAAAGACTTAAATTCCTCCATGCATTCACAATACACTGGCCTAACGCCGGCCCTTTAAATATGCATGAGCTGGTGGCATTTATCAAGGACTTGAACCTCCACTTTACGTGAAACCTTCTGGGGATGCACAATAGACCTCAATGGTCGCGGTGCACAGGGCTAGTATAGCTCACCCGATACACCGATATCCTTTCACTACGTAATAGTGAAACAGTGGACGAAACGCGACAAATTTTCTTATCAAATTATCAAACTACACCAAATTCGAATAAATATTCTGCATTATCTCCAGCCGAGATTAGGTGCAGATGCACAATTAGAGCAACACTACATCTGATACTACCAAATCAGCAACCTCATACACCACATCATCAAAACAAGTTTTTAAATGAGCAGTTTAACAAAATTCACAGAACCAAACCAAGAAATTACGAAGTTGCAGATTTGGTGCAAGTCGAAGTTTAAGGAACAACAATTTCGAATGGGTTTCGGGGCTAATTCATTCCAGAATAGGGAGTGTTACGAATAAAATTATTCTTGATGATAGAGGTAGAATTATCAAGTCATATGCAAATTAATTATTCGGACATTGGATTCAATACCGCTTCATTGCGGTAAACATTGTACAAACATGTAAGGAGGGTTGCACTTCTCTCGCGTCACATTCATGTTTACATAGTGCTTTGGGTTGTTTGTTGTCTTATAGTGAGGTTAACACGATTTTTCATTAAATATTGTACGAAAACTTGACGGCTTGAGATCTGCTTACTCCAATATACCCTAACGTAAGCTAATCAAAAATTGCTATTCAATATGTTTTGTTATTATTGATATTAAGCCATTGACAATTTTCCAAACTAACTCAAGAATATAAAAATATAACGGGAAACTGTGTATTTTATCGCTTAAGTCTATAGGCTTGTACAAGTCATCACCTTGGAATATGTTCCAAAATGCTGGAGGGAGGTTCGAGTGATTTTTATCCCAAAAGCGGGAAAAAGATCCCCAGAAGAGATTAGGTCTTATAGACCTATTAGCCTCACATCATTTTTACTGGAAACCATGGAGAAAATTCTGAGACTTTTTATCAGATCCAACACTCTCCAAAGATACCCTCTGGACTCTAGGCAGCACGCCTACCAAGCAGGGTAATCAACAGAAACGGCTCTACACGAGCTGACATCGGAAATCGAAGATACGCTCCGGAATAAAAAGTTATTACGTGCTCCTTCATTGATATCTAGGGAGCTTTTGATAATACTAGTTTCGAGGTATAGGCCCCTCCACCGTAAGGTGGATTATAAACATGCTAAAAAACAGGAGGATTACAGCCTTTTTTGGAGATAAAACCATCACCATAGCGGCCACCAGGGATTGCCCCCAGGGAGGTGTTCTCTCTTCCTTATTGTGGCTGATCGTGATGGATCAATTACTTACCAGACTGAGGAATTTAGACTTCTCAAACATTACCTATGCGGACGACCTAGTCTTGATGGTTAGAGGTAGTAAATGATTGGTGCACGGGGGTGGGCCTTACAGTAAATCCTAACAAGGTTAACTGAACTCTCTTTACTAACCGGAGGAAAACGGTCCTCCCGCCGATGTTTGGCTCTACCGGGCCGTCATAAGACCTATGGTCTCTTACGCGGCGTTTATATAGTGGCCAATGGCGGAGCAGACTGGTGCACGGAGAATGCTGGCAAGATCCAGAGGTTAATCTGTGTGGGTGCAACTGGAGCAATGAGGACTTGTCCAACAGCTGCCCTTGAGAGAATACTGGGGCTCTCACCACTGCACCTCAAAAAAGTAGCCGGTTCAAGAGGTCTACGCCTAAAAATTATAGCCAAAATTTAAACCATAAGGCCAGGACACAACAGTATCCTGCATAAATTAAATTTTAAGGAAGCATTGATCCAACTATCGGATTTGATGGTAATTTTACCATTAGTTTACCGGATAGGGCACTGGTAGAGAATATTATCTCCTCCCTCCCCCGCCATGCTTTTGTATGGTATACGGATGGGTCAAAAACAGACGGGGGTACCGGTGCAGGGATAGTTGGGCCCGACATAGAACTATGCATACCACTGGGTAGCTCCCCACAGTTTTTCAGGCAGAGACCCTTGCTATTGAGGTATGTGTGCTTCAATATCTCAAAAAGAAATATAAGAAGACCGAGATCTATATAATCACGGACAGCCAGGCAGCTCTGCTAGCCTTAGGAACTTCAGTGTTCAACTCGAAATTGATATGGAGCTGCTACTGCAATTTATTAGAACTGGGTAAAGCAAACAAAGTCACTCTTTTGTGGTCTCCTAGCCACTCGACCATTAATGGAAATGAGGCAGCAGAGCGATGTGCAAAACAGGGAGCAAGCCGAGATTTCCTGTCCTAGTATTGCTTTTTCCAAAACCCATTTGGCATATGGTACAAGGGACTAGGAGCAGAAATATAGGAAATTACTCTGGGAGTCCTCCATTGGGATGATACAGGCCAAGAAATTATTCAGTTATAATATTATACGTCTGGGAGAGGCACCGAGAATGGACTGCCAATCCCTAAGATCCCTTACCTGGTTTTTAACAGGGCACGGCCCTTTTAACGGCCATCTACATAAAATGGGAAGGTCCCTTACGGACCAGTGCAGATTCTGTGACTGCGGTAAGGAGACATCGGAACACCTACTCTTCACATGCGATGCTATCATCTTAAAAAGATTCAAGTTCCTCAATGCGTACATAATCCAGTGGCCTAATGCCGACCCACTGGATATGCATCAGGTAGCGGTGTTTATCAAGGACATAGACCTACATTTCACGTAAGAATCTCTAGGGATGCACAATAGGGCTTAATGGTCGCAGTGGTCTGGGCTACAAACACCCACCCTTTTGGAAAAAACAAAAAGTCATCACCTAGACAAACTATATTGTTACAATTTTAGCTCAGTTTTGTGATTGTTTCATTGGTGAAGTATGTTATTTCAAGACGAAGATCATTTTCGTACTTCTTCCTTAATTTTTCATTCCGCCATTATTAAATAATACAGATTTCTTTATTTACCGTTAGCTGATAATTCGAAATTCAAAGTGATTTAACTTCCCCTACAAGTTTCATGTGGGGAGCCGAGAAAATTCGTTTGAATGAAAGGCCCATATGAAATTTAAAAATTTGTATAAATTCAACATTTAAAGTGTCATATCTGGAAAGTATTTCAATTTGTGTGCCTATAGCCAACAGTTATCCGTAGAAAAATTATCAGGGCAATATCATGGAGGAGCCCCACTCATGAAATATCGCTGATACTGACGGCGACAGTTGTTTGGTGGGGATTAAATGGTTGTGTTTAATAAGATTAAGGTCCAGGCTGCGGCTTGGGCAGGTCAGATCATGAATATGAATTTCTTCTAAATACTTCCCTTACAACAGTCTTGCAGTGTGAGGCTGGCATTTTTATGCATCAGAAAAATAAATTGTTGCCAATAAACGGAGCAAATCGTAAGTGGTTCTACAATATACTGAATGTATCGCGAACTATTTAAAGAGCCTACAGTTATGGAGTTCATTTCCATGGAAATGAAAGTCCACTCCAAACCATTACAGATCCGCCAACACAGGAAGAATATTGACTCATCCACAAACAAAACGCCTTCTCAATTATCGAGAGTCCAACTACCTTGCTCTCTAACGAATTTCAATTCGCTCTCTTCGACGTACTATTGTTAATATTGGTATTATAAGAATGAAAGTTCTGCTCTGCAAGGCATCTCCTAATTGTATCCGTGCTTATGTAAAGTTTGTGGACGTCCCTAAGTTGCATTTGCAGTTTTTTTATAGCAGGTGTGAATTACTCTATTAATGTAATCATTTTTATAAAACGATCCTGAGTGACCATTACGAATAATTTTCCCATGCTCCCCACATGAAACTTGACCTGATAACTTTTCTAGGGATAACTGTTGGCTGGCCACACTAATTGAAATTCTTTTCAGACATGACACTTTAAAGGTTGATTTTAGGCAAATTTTTAAATTTCATATTATGCTCCTCTCATGAAACTTAACAGTAATGACAATGAGCATGTATCTAGCCATAAAATCACTATATGGAAATACCAGTTTTTAGGTTATTTTGACAATTTTGCGGCTGAGATAGTCAAGACAGCATCTGCATTATCGACATTTTATTACTTTCGGCTGAATACTTTCGACTAACTTTAACAGCCAAAATCAAAATGAATTGTCATAATATGGTGATTAAGTCAGACTTGAAGCCAAGCAGCAAACATCATAAAAGTGGAACTGTTTTGCTGAAATTTTTTCTTATAACAATATGTTTTGGAACATTAATCAGAATCAGTTGTGGATTAGCCTGATTTGATGGTTCTAGAAGGTATTTGTTACAGAGGCGCTTGAGTTTGATTTCCAAATCCTTTGATAAGGTAAACCACGATTTGTTAATTAATAAACTCTATCAATTAGATTCAAATCAAATGCCAATGCAATGGATTATATAATCATATTTGACTGGTAGAGAAAGCATTATGTTAAAATTAACAACTCCATTTCCAGAAAATTTTTAGCATCGTCTGGAGTACCCCAAGGATCGAATTGATATCAATAATTTCTCTAAATGGTGTAGTATAAACTCCTTATGGCTTAATATTTCCAAGTACAAAATTGTGACATTTATAAGAAGTAGGGTTTCCGTAATTTGAGACTTAGGAATTCTTTACACATCTAACTCGTCTGATCGGTATGTTATTTGTTAGATCCCATATCGAGTACGCTGCTGTCATTTTCTAAAGCGTTTTCTAAAATATACGCCTCGTTTCTTGCCTCGTGATGGCCACCGTGGCCCAGATTACATATTGCCACCTTACAACGGGAGATTCTAGTTATCAGCTCTTGATGTGATTATAGACTTAAATAAAAAGAAGTATATCGCAAATAAAAATGACAAGCGTCCATTCACGAGGTATTTATTAAAAGCTAACAAAAGCAAGTATATAAGAAAGAGAACGCCACAAGCGGCTAGCATTAAAAACAAAAACAAAATAAAGACTCTCTCACACTTAATAACTCAACACCTCCACTAGAGCCTTATTTTCCAGCACTCAACTCTTCACAAGATTGACTCCCATTGAACAGAACCTGTGTTTTTCTGCTGTCATCGGTTTGGTAAGGCTATCTGCTAACATTTCGTTTGTGTTGACGTAAACAAATTTAACTACCTTGTCATTAACCTTCTCGCGCAGAAAATTATGACGAACATCTGTATGCTTTGTTCTGGGTGAAAAAGCAGTCTTCTCCGTTAGTTGGGTCGCTCCTTTGTTGTCGCAGTGTATCATGGTTGAACATTTATTTTCCCCTAGCAACTCCTGACATATATTCCGCCACCAAATAGCCTCTTGCGTTGCCAAAGACATAGCCATGTATTCGGACTCTGTTGTAGACAAAACAACTGTTGGTTGCTTCTTTGACGCTCATGAAATTGCTCCACCTTGCAGTTTGAATACATATCCTGTTGTCGAACGTCGATCTACTGAATCACTTGCCCAATCTGAATCGCAATAACCTTGCACTACTTCATTTCCATTTTTTGAATAAGTCAATTTCATCTCGATTGTACCTTTCAAATATCGCATGATCCGCTTTACTGCCAACCAATGAGCAACGCCTGAATTGTTATTGAATCTGCTGACAGCTCCTACCGCGAACTGAATATCTGGTCGTGATACCTGGACAGCAAACAATCAGCTCCCAACTGCTTCTTGATATGGCACATCCGACTCATTCTTCGGCGACATTTCTGAAGTAAGTTTCTGATTTGGATCAGCTGGAACACTTACACTATTACAATCGACCATTTGGAAACGTTCTAATATTTTTTGAATATACTGGCTTTGATTTATCGAAATCGCTCCCGACTTGCGGTCTTGCGTAATCTGCATGCCCAACACACATTTGGCCTCGCTAATGTCCTTCATTTTAATTTGCTTCTGTAGACACAACTTCAAATGAGCTTGCAAAACTTTGTCGTTGGAAACAATGAGCAAGTTTTCAACATATACTGCCACAATCAACATCTTACTACCATCTACAAGATAGTAAATCGTAATTTGAGCATTTCATACCAAAATCCTTCAAAGCAGTGTCCAAACGCTGATTCCATACATGACTGGACTGCTTGAGTCCGTATAACGACTTTTTCATACAACAAACACGTTGACTTCCATCACTAAACTTTTCAGGTTGAATCATATAGATTTCCTTGCTTAAATCGCCATGAAGGAACGCTGTAATCGCGTCCATCTGATCGATCTCTAAATCTCTAAATCGTATCTCACAGCTACCGCAATCAAAAACCGTATCGACGAGTAGCGAACTAATACAATGCCCTTACGCTCTGAGCACAACCCTTCACTACCAAACTAGCCTTGTACCGATCTACCACTCCTTTCTCATTGTACTTGGTCTTGAAAACCCATTTGCATTGAATTGCTGTACGATCAGGTAGCAATTCTGTAAGCGACCACGTCTCGTTATCGATTAACGAACGATACTCCTCTTCCATAGCTGTTTTCCAGGGAGACGCATTTGAGCTGCTCATAGCCTCCTCCAAAAAAGAAATCCATTCAGAAATCATTACTTTTCGTCGACTTGTGCTCTCTCGATGAACGACGCGGTTGTAACGAAACATCGTTCACTTCCTCATTCGACGGTTCATTACTACCCGAAACGTCAATTGAATCTTCATCTGTTAGATTCTTACTATTTTGATATCCAGATACGCCTTCTGAACTTGCTGTTGTAACAATTGCCTCATCCTCCACTTCATTGCTATCATCTTCGAATGGATAAAAATGATTAGAAAATTCGTTACAATCAATTACCTTGTTTTCACAGCGTTGATCCTCCAGAAAAACGACATCACGACTGACATCCACTCGTAATTTTTCCAAATCAAAAACTCGATAGCCTTTACAATTCTCGCTGTGGCTGACCATGATGTATTCCCTTGATTTCGAATCAAATTTCTGGCGCTTTTGTTTCGGAACATGTACCATTGCCTTGCATCCAAATACTTTCAAGTTGGACAAATCAGGCTTTTTGTTGGACCAAATTTCTTCGGGCGTTTTATCGATAGCCCCACGATATGCTGAACGATTCACAAGATAAGCCGCTGTGTTGACAGCTCCACCTCAAAATCAGTTGTCAAGCTTTGCGTCAAAAAGCATACATCTCGCACGCTCGATCAATGTTCGATTCATCCTTTCCGTCTTGCCGTTTTGCTCTGGCGTATACGGTGCAGTTGTTTGATGCTGTATCCCCGAATCTCGGAGGAACTTAGAAAACTCGTTGTTGCAGTACTCTGTTCCATTATCTGAACGCAACACGCATTATGCGCAAATGCTTTGAACTCCCTGAAAACATTTAAGGTGTTTGATTTGTTCTTGATGAAATACACGGAAATCTTGCGGCTAAAATCATCCAAGAAAGTCACAAAATATCGCGAGCCGCCAAATGAATCAACTGGCATTGGACCACACAGGTCAGTGTGCACCAGTTCTAGTACTCTGGTAGCCCGAGATTTACTGTCCTTGAACGGAAGCCGAGTCTGTTTCCCCTTTAAACAAGTTTCACATTTGTCCTGTTGATCACCGGCAAAACTCATCCCGTCCCGTGACCTACATGACCTAGACGACGATGCCATAATTCCCATAATTCCTCAACTTTGACCCTCAAACATGTTTCACTCGTCTGTGTCACTTTGAACATCCCTGCATTTACTTTTGCCTCAACCAGTAATTTATTGTTTTTGTCGAAAACTTTGCAATCATTTGCACTAAACTTGACAATTAGTCCTTTGCCAACTAACTGACTGACCGACAATAAGTTTGTGCAAAGACCTGGCACGAATAGAAAGTCATGAACTGTAGTATCCACTATACGATTATTCACCTGTAGCTGGAGTAAAACATTGCCAATCAATTCGGCCTTCAATTTTGATTGATTTGCAATCGTGACCTCTCCTGATTCTGACACTGGTTTGAGATTTTCCATCCAACCTTGTTCACATGTCATGTGTGCAGAGACACCAGAGTCTACGTATCACTCAGTCGATTTAAGATTGCATGCGGTCAAACACGAAACAACTGACGAATGACTAGCCATCTTCGCTTTCGGACATTTGTTTTTGTAGCGACCAACTTCACCACATCCGAAACATTTCCCGTCCTTTACTTGTTTCTTCTTTTTCTGATAATTGTTTGACTTCGCTGGCTTTACGTACATGGCTGATACAGAGGCAGAGCCCTCAACTCTATCATCCAAACGAACTTCTTGAAGTAGCTTATTTTTTATTAAGTCAGCCGAAATTTTTGTGCCATAACTCTCTATCGCCATAATCATGGGCTTGTACTCGTCGCTTAATCCGGCCAACAACAATTTGCCAATCCACTCATCGTCTATTTCCATGCCGGCACCTTTCAACTTGTGAGCGGTCATAATAGAACCGCAATTCACCAGTCTAGTTGAAACAAGTTCACGCAAAAGTGCTACACGACGAAGTAGACCAGAATCTTCAAATGCTACTTTTAAACTGTCCCAAACATCCTTCGCCGTATTTGCTTTTTCAATGTTTGAAAAATTCACATTGTCCGCTAATAAAATAATCGATGCCTTGGCTTTTGAATCTTCAGTTTTTTTCTTTACTGGATCAATTTCCTTGCATGTGCCCGCAACATGACTCCAAAGGTTATTCATTTGAAGATATGCTTGAGAAGCAAATTTCCATGTCTCGTAGTTATCTCTTCCACGCAATTTCTCTAATGGACGCAAACGTTGCCGCCATTTTACAATTTTTTTTTCTTTTTACACAGAAAAAAAAATAATTACAATAAACTCGTTAACCACGAATTTTAACAAATTGAACTTTTTAATACTTTTTCCTTTGATTATTTAAGTGGGTCTGGGCCCATAACCTGATGTGATTATAGACTTAAATAAAAAGAAGTATATCGCAAATAAAAATGACAAGCGTCCATTCACGAGGTATTTATTAAAAGCTAACAAAAGAAAGTACATAAGAAAGAGAGCGCCACAAGCGGCTAGCATTAAAAACAAAAACAAAATAAAGACTCTCTCACACTTAATAACTCAACAGCTCTTCAATCGCTTAGTGCTCGTAGAGACGCGGCGATTGCTAAGTTTGAGCGTGACGTGATTCTGGGACACATTAAATGTTTTGACCTTTTAAAGCTTTATTAGTTTTATGTACTGTCTCATAATTTGAGAAGACGTCTTTGCAGTTACCTAATAGAAGTATAAATTACGTATATCGCGAAAGGTTTTCCAGAGAAATATTCTCCATTATTTTTAAATTTTAATTTATGTTAACGAATGTCGATCAGATGTATGTTTATACTGTTGATCTAAGTAAATAAATAATAATATGCTTGGCATTGTCAATAGTTTCAATAAATATTTGGTTAGTATAGGTAAGTTTTTGGGTGAGACAGTAAATAGTCATCTACTATAATTTCTAAGCAAGTTGCTTATCCTTCCATTAATTTAACGTCTTAAATATTTAATCTCAAGGTGCAAAATTAAAGTGCAAAATGCGTGAACCTTCTCTCCATAGTTAGCCAAAATCGATCGTCTAGAAAAACGCTCATGTGGTAATAGTTATACATATAAGTATATCATGTGCACCAGAGTGGCTGGCCAATTCAGATTGAGCTGCCGTTTAATAGATATGAAAGTTTATACTGATAACGTTTTTCTCTCGCTTTTAGATTATCGTGTGTTTCGCCAACATCTTGCCAATACAAAAGATGTTTTCTACCGAATTGTTGCCAAATACTACTGTGCTTATGACAATAAGGGTCTTGCTTAGTTTACATCTGCAGATTGTTTTAAAGATTTTGCGCTTCCTATGATTTGGTTTAAATTTATTCAATTTTTCGTTGGTTTACGCCAAAAATTACTACATCGGTCTACACGAGTACAAGTGACCGGTAGAATTATTTGATTTAAACCCTTCTCATTCGTCTACCAAATACTTACATTAAAATAAAAAATCTAAAATCTCATTTTAATGGGTATCCAATTACTATAACACAGAGTAAATATATAAAATTTAAAGATTTAAAGCTACCTACCTGTGTTATGTATACATCATATAAAGTAGCCGCTCTTTTGTCATCAAACACTGATTTAAAAGACCAAACGATTTAGTCTTACAATAGACCGAGCAAAAAATAAAATAAATAAATAAACTTAAGTCATTTAGAACTGGTAGTTAAACGATTTATCTTCATTCTTTCGTACGTCTACTCGTTATATATAAAGAAACGGATAAAAAGGACATTTAAACTAAGGTACAAAAAAAAAAATAATTTACTTATATAATCGAAAAATAATTTTGTAATTTGATTGGTAGTTTAAGTTAATTATAAATCGGTGTACCACATGCATAAGTAAATAATGGGAAATTGTTGTGAGTCTGTCCGGAAATATCCATCATAAAATCAGGATATATTAATTTAATAAAAGCATTTTTTGTACAATGAAATATGAGAAATGTAATTGATCTAAAAAACCATTGAATATAATGGTACGTCGGATAACTTTGACTATATACCACAATTAACAAGATCCTCCACTTTTATTAACTTCCGAATGTATTTCAAAATAACTTTAATATTAGTATGCAATCCGACTACAAAATTTTATTGTATCATTATCAATTCCGGATGTCAAACACACAAAATACATTTTATATTTCTACAAAATGATCCATTTTTGGTCTAATCATATACCAGTTAACAAAACATTATACAAACGGTAGGTAGGAACAATGCTCAATTGTGCAAACGTAAAATAGAGGCAATTTCATTTGTCTGTACTCCCCCTTAGGCATTGTGTCCTATTGTCACAAATTTAATACAAAGTTTTTTTTTAAACATAAAATTTAGTTTACAATAAGCTGCAGCATTTCATATTCGATTATAGAAATCGATATAGATAAGAGGGCTGCGTCTCCCAAGGGCAAAAACCGTACGTTCTATATATTGAACAAAACCGCCTTATCTTAAACGATTTCAAATTTGAAGAAACAATTTTAATTTCACATGTGTTGATATATTTTAATTCATTATTTGATTTTGCAGAATAGTGCTGCTGAAAGTAATTGTATTCTTCGATAAACTTATGGTGAAAAACTCCATCTCAAGATACTTGTAAACGCTGGTTTAAACGCTTCAAAAGTAGTGGTGATTTTCATTAACAAATGCAAGTGTTATTGGATGAAGATGCGTATAAACGTTGCTCAGCTAACAACTTCTGATTGTTTACATGCAATTTTGATATTGGAGAAGGGAAAAAATTTCCAGAAAACCCGTGACATCTTTTAAAGTCCTTGGTCAAAATAAAGGGAAATCGTTGTAAAATATAAATGATTGGTTTGGTGATCTATAACAGTTGGTTTGGTGATCTATATTTGTGGGAAAAGTATCGTTCGAAGAGTCAGACAGACCCAATATTTTTACGTTTACCTTCCTAATTTGAACGAATAGTGTCTCTACCTTTGTATCCTGTGTTGTGTCTCTTATAATTTCCATCATATTAACTTCATAAAATTAACTAAAAACCTAATATAACTTTGAAAATCAAAGAGATTCTGACAGTTTAAATTTACAACTCATAAAACATACCAAAAAAATTGTCTAATTGGCATCCAATTTTTTTCCAAAAGGTAATTCCGGAATTTTAAATTAACAACAAATTTCTTTTATTTCGTTTAAAATATTAGATATTTCTATAATTAATGCTCATATGTATGAAGTACACTAAATCGCAGTTACGATTAGGATAGACACAATTTTTAGAATTAAATGACTAACAAAATTTTTAGAGTTATAAAACCAATTTATAGAATTTATAAAGTTTATGGAATTTGTAGTATTTATATAAATTCTTACAATTTAAAAATTATTTAAACGCTATAAATTCTCTCACTCCTATAAATTCAGTAAATTCTACAAATTCTATAAAGTCTAAAAATCCAATAAGCTTCTTAAATTCAATATTTAAATATTTAAAATTCTAATATGTATACAAACTCGAT
The DNA here is from genome assembly GCA_958295665.1 of Tipula vernalis. Lineage (NCBI taxonomy): Eukaryota > Metazoa > Arthropoda > Insecta > Diptera > Tipulidae > Tipula > Tipula vernalis. The sequence goes on from OY282559.1 coordinate 122,288,273, forward strand.
AAACTCCATACATTTTATGAATTTTATAAATTCCATCGATTCTATAAATTATATAATCTCCACAAAATCTATAAAATTTATAAATTCTTTAGATTTTATAGATTTTTTGGGTTCTATAAATTGTTTCAAGTCTGTCAGTTCTATAAATACTACAAACCCAAATTTTACATATTCTAAAAATTCCATAATCTCTATAAATTTTATGAATTCTTCGAATTTTACAAATTTTAAAAATTCCAAAATTTAGATAAATCTTTAAGTAAGTTCTGGTAGTCTTGGCAAATGTGGTGGGGGAACAATAAGTCGAATGATTTTCATCGGCTCCGCAACCTATCACAGCACCCACTTTCTGTCCACTGTGCTGGTCTTGTGTTAGGCGGAGGTAGGGGGTGGGTGGTCACGGATGGATGTATATTATACATCCAGGAGTGACTCGCAAGTGCATGTACGACCTCCACGTGGTGACTACTAGTAACTAGGACTTTTCCTGGGCTAATGTACAGCGCTGAAGGAGTAAACCTTTCACAAATCCCCAAGTCACGGTGGAACAGCATATGCCAAAGAATGAATGGTTAGTGGGTAAACTAATCTCTAATATGCGGACTCTGGATACCAGGCGACCTCCAGTTTTAATCAGCCTTAACCTCGTATACGGATCTCTGCGAGGGTGGACCGTTTAACTCTCCGGAACTCGTGGGAACATATGATTATAAATAATACAAAAGAAGAGACAGGCACTCTCAAAAAGCCAATAGGTATTACGGTTGGTGGCTCAGACCTTAAAGGTGGAGTCACCAACGTAGAAACATGAAGGGTTTTGAAGGCTGCGGTGCCAGCGGAAGCCGAGGGCCTGCCGTAATAAAAGGGAGCTTGGACCGTAAAGGGCAAGCTACCTTCACAGTAGGTTCTTCGGTAAACGCGGCCTTGGCACTTATGCCGGCGACTGCCGCGAAAGTTATCCCTGAGGCTAAGCGGCGGCACAGGAACCGACGCGCGGCGCGGAGGATTTTGGATAGGCTGGCGGCCACCCCTGAGGGGCTGCTAACGAAGGAACAGAGGGTATCTCTACCGTGGGCAAAGGTTACCTTCTTAGGCAACAACTCGGGGAGGGTACCGGCGGAGTCGAAAAGACGACAGCGGTCCCAAGACGAAGTGGAAGCTGGCGAGAGTAAGCGACCTAGAACTCAGGGAGCCCAGGGAGACCCTGGGACGCACGGGGCAAGACTGTTCAGTGACGTCCTTAAGGGGCATCCAGCGATACTAGCCGTCATTGACAGGAGTCAAGAAGATGGGAGTATCACTCTTGATAAATGGAGGCTAGTGTATAACGCACTAAACTCCGTTTTCCTAACGGTCCTCGGAGAAAATCCGGGGCCACCTACATTTTGTAGGGATGCAGGATGACATCAGGGGCGCGTTAAGCTAACGGCGCGCGCGGATCAGAGATCGGCAGACCTCTATCGTCTGGCCGTAGCTAGGGTAGGAGAAGTGTGGCAAGGCGCGAAGCTGGTAGTGGTTGACAGGGACGAGATCCCGAGCAGACCAAGGGCACGGGTCCGGCTGCCATTCGAGCCATCCTGTCCGGATGAAATCATGCGAATAATTCGGGCAAGTAACGTGGATCTTCCGACGAGTAATTGGAAGATCGTTAAACAAGAGGAGGCGAAGGGAGGATCTAGGTTGTCCATTTTAGTAGTGAACAAGGAGTCCCTAGCCCCTCTAGTTAAAACTAAGGGGGTAATCGACTTCGTTTTCGGGTCGATTACCCTTAAGGTGTTCAAAAAAGATGAGGCCGAAGCAATTGCGGAAGACCTACCAGGGAAAGAGCAGGGAGAGGGTGGCGACACACAGGACGTTGGGAGCTCTATGATGGAGCGATTGGCGGCCATGGGTAGTCGCCTATCCCTGGACTCGAACGAGGAGGATCGAGTCGAGTCGATGGAGGAGCAGGGTGGCATAAAGGGCCAACACTTAACACCGGAAGGGAGCTTCAGGAGTGATGATGTCCCTTTGGGACCGAGACATTAAACCCTGTCGCGACAGCGGAGGGTATATGAAGGAAGGTAAGTTGATCTGTGCATGCTGAGCATGGTTCAGATTAATCTTCACAGCCTTAGAATGGCTGCCTCGGCAGCCTTGATCCTCAGACTGACCAAATTGGATGAGGACATAATCCTAGTTCAAGAAGCCTGGATTAGTAAAAACAAGATCTGTGGCCTCGGTTTAAAAGGATATACAATTTTATACTCTTCTAAGTCCGATAAGATCAGATCTACATCAATGAAAGGGGTGAGTACTTATTTGATTACTTATTGAGTACTAACCTTGCAGTGTGTAATCTGGAGCAAGAGCCCACTTTTATTATTAGTAACAGGCAGGAGGTACTGGACGTTACCTTTGCATCGGACTTCATTATATATATGGTCAAAAAATTGCGGGTGGCGAAGGAGCACTCCTTCTCGGACCATCGGTACGTGACGTTTAATATTGACATTCACCCTGTTACCCAGAAATCCTTCAGGAATCCTAGAAGGACTAACTGGAACAAATACGGGGAAGTGTTAGTAGAACTCTTACCGACCGATGCTCCGAAGCAGCCAGCCACAGAGAAGGAGCTGGATTTCCTGGTGGAGGAAATCACAAGCGCCTGTAACTTGTCCTTGGACACTGCTTGCCCCAGGAGAATACCTAAAGGGAAGCAGAAACCGGTATGGTGGTCCAGGGAGCTGGGAATCCTACGTTCAGGGTGTAGGAAAACATTCAATAGAGCAAAGGGCTCTAGGGAAGCTCAGGACTGGGACTCCTATAAGGAGCACCTTAAAAAGTATAAAAAGGAATTAAGGAGGGCGTGGAGGAGGTCTTGGAGACTATTTTGTGAAAAAATGGAAGGTGTTTCAGAGACTTCGCGCCTCAGGAAAATCTTATCTGGGTGCCCGGAGGAAATCGTGTGCAAGAACCGGATCCTATGGGCACTAAACGGCTTCCAACCCTTTAAATCGGGAGGCCCGGACGGTATCATCCCAGCGGAAGTGCAAAAACACTCGTCGATCATTCTCACATAGCTGGAGGTGATCTTCAGGGGTGTCTAAAACTGAATTATATTCCTAGGAAATGGACGGAGGTTAGGGTGATTTTCATCCCGAAAACGGGGAAGAATTCACAAGCCTACCCAAAGGACCTAAGACCGATAACTCTATCATCCTTTCTGTTGAAAACATTGGAAAGATTGATCGACGTGTACATACGTGCAAAAATAAAACCCAGTAATTGGGCGACTTCTCAACATGCGTACTGGAAAGGGAGATCTGTCGACACGGCTCTGCATTCCCTGGTGCGAACAATTGAGAAATTAATCCACTCGAAAGAGTACTGTATGGTAGCCTTCCTCGATATAGAGGGCGCTTTTAGCAATGTCAGGACGGAGGCAATTCGGGAAGGACTGTCTTTCTTAGGTGTGGACGACCCCTTAGGGAGATTGATAAATCAGATGCTAGAAGGCAGGATATTAACGCGGATATGGGGGAAACCACCATTAGGAGACGCGTAGTTAGAGGAACTCCGCAAGGTGGTGTCCTATCACCTCTTCTCTGGAACATAGTTATCAATGGATTACTTTTTGAACTGGAGAGGGAGGGAATAGGAGTGATAGCGTATGCAGAGAGCGGCAACTACGGCTGCACGACTCTCTGCCGTGTGTGAGTGGAAATGTCTTCAGACGGGCCACTCGACGATTGGCAGGTCGCTAAAGGCAGATGTGGAGAATAGTGACTATACAATACCGGTTGTATGCTTTGAAAAGTGTTTCCGGACTCTTCTCCCCTCAAGGGAATCCTGGGGGAACAGGTCAATAGCAGAACCTGGTTGTATACAATTTTACACTGACGGCTCCAAGCTAGACGGCAAAGTCGGAGCAGGAGTCTTTTGTGACAAATTAAATGTGAATTTATCCGTTCGTCTTCCTGATCACTGCAGTGTGTACCAGGCGGAGGTGGTAGCGATTGAGGAAGCGCTGACTTGGTTGAGGCATAATTTCATATTCACAAGGGATATAACAATATATGTGGAATCAGTTTCTCTGACATCCATGGTGGCATTGAAGTGCCGCTCATCTCTTAACGAGATGAGTGAGCAGTTCAATATCCAGATAGTCTGGGTCCCCGGTCACTCGGACGTACTGGGGAACTGCAGGGCGGACGAACTTGCAAGGCAAGGTACAACTCTCCAATTGAAACCGGAAAGGGCAAATCTGGGGAGGCCCATAGCGACGATTTTTAACGGCGCCCGCGATTGTCGTCGTTACTACCACTGGTTTTAATAATTTCCCTGTATTTGTTTGTTTTTGGAATTTAGTATTGACCAATTTGAAAAAAAAAAAATCAATAAATAGCCGAGGAGACCGCGAATTTTGATCTGTTTTTTTTTTTAATTTTTTTGAAATACAGAAGGTGTGTGTAAAACCAAATTTGTTTTCATATAAAGAATCCCTGTATTAAATAAATTATATTGTAATTAAACGCGTGGGGATCGCGTTATTTAATTAAATTGAATTATTTTAGTGCCAATGTACATATATATACTTTTTTTTTATTTGAATTCGTGAAGTTTTGGGTTGTTGTAGTGTACAACCGAATCCGCCTTTCCTAGAAAATTTATTGTTTTGTGATTAAAACAATAAAAATGAACAACTCAGGAAATAATATGGCGATCGGAAATTTAATGTTGGAATGTGCTTGTGGCAAAAAAAAGTGATAAAAAAAAAACGGTTAAAAATGTTTTGTTCAAGAGGATCTTTATAGAAAAAAAAATACATCACAGATAACATAATCTAAGAACGGTAATGAAATAACCGGTGTTTAACATTTTATATTTTAATGAAATCGTTATTAATTTAATACGATAAGTTATTTAGTGATATGTAAGAAAAAAAAATTTCTTTAAATATTTTTGTTATATGGTGCATTTTCTAAGTTTATATCAGTAAATCCGAAATTTGCATAACTGTTATTATAAAAAAAAATTAAAAAAAATCATAAATCTTTGATGTTAAACGAAAATTTAATTCATAATTGTTTAAAAAAAAAAAAAAATAGATTACATCAATAAAAGGCAATAAATAAATACAAAAAAAAAAATGAAGTTATAAACAATATTTAATTCATAAAACATAACAGTGATTGTGTGTGTATGCCTTCAAATATCAGAAATTGGTAGTAATGACATATTTTTATACGTTAATCTCAAAGCATAAAAGCGGTACAAACAATTGTCTATGTACTATCATTGGTCGATATATAACATAAATATTAGTACATACCTATGTATGTATATCATGGATCAGCGTAATGCAGCTAAAATGGATCGAGCCGCCATAAATAGATGAGTTTTTTTTTTGTTTTTTTTTTTATAAATTTTTTTTGTTGTTAATTATTAAGTATTATTATTATTACTATTAATATTATTTCCTTAATTTAAGTTTTCATGATTTGATTTCAAATTCAAATTTCAAATTATTTCTTAGTATTTAAGTTTATTTAAAATTTTGGAAGTCCGGACTAAATTTATTTGCTTATTAAGTTTATTTTATGCTCCATTTTATGCTATGGAGCATCTTAATAATTGTATTATTATTATAATATTGTTTTTTATATATCTTACTAATTAACAGAGATTGATTTAGTTTAGAAATATAAAGCTTATAATTGAACTTGATTATAAATAGTTAATTACGTGATGTTTATTTTTTTTTTATTATATATTACTTCCTTTTCATTTTCTAAAGAAATGTCGTAAAACGTAATTATTTTGCGGGGAGAATGAGTGTGAGGTGAGTTACTTGGTTCGTTGATTCGTTGCATTTCTTTCCCCAATAACGGTATATTCAAGATTCGCATATGCTTCTAAAAACCCCACGACCATATACCCTGAGCTCTAGCCGGCTACACAACACCGTTAAGAAGCCTCTATGTGAATATTCTGCTAACGAAGATCGAATCATCGACGATCGTTACAAGAGGTGGACTAACACCATAACATGCAATGTAGCGCGGCAAGTCTGGCCGAAACTGGACTTGAAGCGCTCCAAGACGCTACTATCCCTACGCAGACCTGACTTAGGTATAGTCGTGGGGGTACTCACAGGACACTGCCTCATTGGGGAGCATGCGAGGAGGCTTGGGTCAATGACAAATGACTTCTGTAGAAGCTGTATGGATGAGGAGGAGGAAGAGACTCTGAGCCACTTCCTCTGCTCATGCCCGGCGCTAGCTTACAGGAGACACAAATATCTGGGCAAGTATAGTTTGGACGGCCTTATGGATTTCAATAAGTAGCTCAAATTGGTTCCAGTGAAGGTGGAAGGGGAGTAGGATCCCTCGGTATCACAACGGACCGTCAATTGGTCTAAGTGTGCGTTTTGGCTGCCGCTCTAACCTAACCTAACCTAACCTTAAGTAGGTTCTTTAAATCCTACAAATTTCATAAATTATTTAGTTTTTATCAATTCTGTAAATTCTATAAATGTAATGTGAATCAGTAATACTAAAAAATTCGTTAAATATGAATTATTCTCAGTAAATTGTAATTGATAAAAGATCAATTAGTCTGTGTTGGTCATCTGAGTTGGCGCGCACTTTAAACTTATAGTAATAAAGTTGTACAAACAAATAAAATGTTTGTACCAGTTGAAAAGTGTAGTTAAATGATTTTCTGTGTAGCCTACTTACTAGCTATTATTCGAGCCCCTTTAAGCCCAATAAAGTCTATAAATTTTATAAGTTCTACAAAGTCTGTAAATATTGTAAATTCTAATATATTTATAAAAGATATAAATTTCTATAAATTTTATAAATTCTTTAAAGTTTATAGATCCTACAAATTGTTTCAAGTCTGTCAGTTCTATAAATTCTATAAACCCAAATTATACTTACTCTAAGAATTCCAAAATTTGTGTAAATTCTATACATTCTATAATTTTTCGTCTTATAAATTCTTTGAATTCTACAAATTTTTTAAATTCAAAATATTGTAATTCTATAACTTCAATAATTTCTATAAATTTTATAAATTTACTAAATTCGATAAATTCTTTGGATAAAGTTTTAAAATTCAGTAATTTCTTTAAATTCAAATCAAATCTACTAAATTCTTTAGTTCTTTTACTGTAAATTGGATAAATTCTATAAATGTTAAAAGTCCAATAAATTTTATAAATAATATAAGTTCTACAAAGTCTATAAATATTATAAATTTTAATATGCTTATAAAACCTATAAATTCTTTAAATATTAAGGATTTTATAAATTTCATTAATTCTATAAATTATATAAACCCCACAAATTCTATAAATTGCATAAATCCTTGAAATTTTATAGATTGAATGGGTTCTATAAATAGTTCAAATCGGTCAGTTCTATAAATTCTACAAACTCAAATTTAACTTATTTTAAAAATTCCATAATTTCTATAAATTCAATAAATTTGAAAATTCTACAAATTTTAGTATTTCTAAATTTTTTTTTATTTTTATAAATTTTATAAATTCTATAAATTCTATTAATTGTATTAATTCTACAAAGCCTAAACTTCAGTATAGGTTAGGTTAGGTTAGTTGGAGTGGCACAGAATTTATCCCCTTCACCCTTACTGGAACCATTTAGAGCTACTCAGGTAGCATAGAACATCTCTCACTTTATTGTTTTTGAGATCCAACAAGTTGTCCATCTTTAACTTACCTATGTATTTATGCCTTCTGTGTGCTAATGCTGGACATGAGCAACGAAGTGAACTAAAGTCCCTTTCTTCTCCCGTTCTTAATTCACGAGAGCTTAATGTTTTAATATGTCCCAAGTCTAGTTTTGGCCAGACTACTGTTGCTTCACTACAAGTGAGGGTGTCAGTCCACCTTTCCAACTTAAGCGCTGTGATATGACTCCCCAGACTTGCTCTTTCCGGTTGCAGCTGGTGGTTTTGAAAACTTAATAAATTCAATAAATTTTATGAATTTTTTAAATTCTTTAAATTTGGTAGATTCTATAAATTTTATAAACTCTTTGAATTCTGAAAATTTTACAAAATCGACGAATTCTATAAATTTTATTATTTCTACAAATTCTTTAATCTCTGTAGAGAGTACTTTCTCATAATTTCTATAATTTTTTTAATACGTTTCAATCAGAACAACATAGAAAAGTTGGAATGTCCTGAAAGAACTTGACAATAATTGGAGTCATGATTAAGGCACCCAATTTTTGACCAAAAAGTAATTTCGGAATTTTCAAATTTGAATGTTTTCGATTCCGAATTCCGGAAATGTCTTTTTAAATAATCTCTGATTAAAAATTAAAACTCAAAATTTTACAAGAAACATCAAATTTCTTTTATTTCGTTAAAAATATTAGATATTTTTATAATTAATGATTGAAATCAAGTGTTTCCTGTTTTTTGGTCAATAAACCTGATGCATCGAGGCTTGTGTCGTTTAGGCTAGAATTTTGGTGGTGATATTTCCCGCTGCTAAATACACTCTGTTAGCCTCGAAGGGCACTTCCATCTTCCCAAAATTAAACTTCTTTGACGATGTAAAAACGTTTAAAAACGAGGAAATTAAAATGAACCAACAAAACTAATTTTTTTTTTTCAATTTTGAACGTTTTCCTGTCAGAAATTTAATTAAAAAGACTAGCAATCGTTAATTTTCTTAGCGTTACAGAAATAAAATAGGGATTATTGGCAATTTTGCCTGGTCACCAGCGATATGTTTATTCTTTCCGTTTTTGAAGCACTGATCAAATCAGTCATTTTTATAGTTTAAAAAACGGTGGTTTTTTAAAAATTTTTTTACAATTTATTAATGTTTTTTATATAACAATATATGGTTAAAAAAATTTTTTAATTACAAGCACAAAAAAAACAAGCAAAATAAAATTTTCTAATTTATACGATTCTAAAAAAACACAAATTGGTAGTAAAATATCTTATAGTGATAATTTTAATAATTTTAAAAAATTTATTTACTATGGAGACTAGTTTCGGAAATTTCTTCCTTCATCAGATCCCATTACTACACTCTGAGTGTCTTATTGATAGCGCACATTGTATATATCTACTCATTAGTGATTGGACGACTTGTACTAAAGTTTATTTTTAAGTAACATACAATTTTCCTGCTATTCCTTCCATATCCATTCCATCAAAACCAGCCCTGTTGCGCTGTAAGGATTTTCGGTACCACAAAATTTTAAATTAGGTCTGAAAAGTGTTAACGTGTTAAGTTGGTTAATACCTCTGACAGAATAGCGATTGCCAAGCGCGATTACCTAAGCTCGATTTGCTTACCACTAATCTAATGCCTGTGGTTAGTTGTACCCATAAGTTTATGGTATTGGTATAATACAAATATAATTTCTCTCGTTTGAGCTGATTTTTTAATTTTATAAATAAATTATAATTTAAATATTTTTTTTATACCACAATTTTTTAAAAAAGTTAATCACATCGATTATACAACTCGCCGAATTTACTGCGGCGGAAGTGCATTCGAGCCGCATTCGATCCGCATTTAAAATTATTCCTATTATTGAAACCGACGGAAAACTGCGTTATCGATTCGCAGTGAATCTGTAATTTCAATAGCTGTAAAAATTTTGAGATTAAATTTAGTGTTTTTTTCGAATTTGAATTGTCTTTAATTCCAAAAATAATTTAATTTAAAGTGAGAATTTTAATTAATTATGGACACAATTAACCTGTATTTATATTCGAATGAAGAAGAAGAATCGTCGAATAGAAAAGAATCAAGAAAAGCAGTTCGTAATTTGTGCCAAAACATATTCCAATTATCAAACACACAGTAGCAGAATTAAAAACCAAATTACCAATAGTGGTAAAGTCATCGTCTCTCACGCCAGAATTTAAACTTGCGGCAACATTACGATTTTTAGCTGAAGGCGGCTACCAGAATGGTGTTGGCCAGGATTTTTTTGTAGCGATGGCACAACCAACAGTTTATGGTTTTAAACGAAGTTCTGGGAATTTTAGAAGAGATTTTATGTCCAAAATGGATAAATCTTCAAATGACCGAGGCTGAGAAAACCGAAGCTAGACACTACTTTTTCGTAAAATCAAAAATTCCTGGTATTGTTATGTGTATAGATGGTACCCACATAAAAATTGTCAAGCCATCAGGAGATAATGCTCATCTCTTATATAATCGGAAAGGATTTTTGAGTCTGAATACGATGATAGTAAGAATGAATAACGTTAATTGTTTCTTCTTTTATAAAAATTTTTTTTTGAAGATTTGTGACCACAAACAAAGAATAAGATGTGTAGATGCTACGTATCCAGGGGCGAGTCACGACTCTTTCATTTGGGGAAACAGCGACTCTTCAAATTATTTTAAGTCATTATACAAAATGGAGATAGAAGCCAAAGATTACTTGGTAAGGTTACACTTTTACGTTATAAATTGAATTTTTGATGCAACGGCTTGATTTATCCTTAAAAGGCGAAGCTGGTTATCCCCTGTTGACCTCAACAAGAGCCATAGTTCCGGCCGTAACATAATTGAGCGCACAATAGGCGTATGGAAGAATTGGTGTAGATGTCTGCTTGGAGCCATTCTCCAGAAAAAGCTGTCAAAATCATTAATGTTGCAGCAGCACTAAACAACGTCCGAATTCACTATAATGTGCCAGAACGGAGTCACCACCCCAAGAGGATAATGAAATAGTTGATACTTTTGATGAAACGAATTCCCCAGAAGACCAAAATTATTCTTCAGAAGCAAATGAATTCAGGAACCAAATTTTGTTAAACTTTTAATAATCAAAATAAACATTTTTTTTTGTTGTTGAAATTCAATTAATCTATTTTTATTAATAAAAACAAAAGCCTTTTTCGATACTTCAGAAAATATTTAGCCTCCTTGGCTATTATCACATTTTTTTTCTTAAAATTACTGTACAAGTGTATATAGACTTATACTACATAAAGTATATAAATGGGTACATAATATAACCCTTCTTGGCCATTAACAACTATAATCTACATTTATAAATTTAATTCTGTTTTGTTTAATTCAATTTCGAGAAGTTGAATTTTCATTTTATTTTGTTCTAGCGCAACGCGTTCCATTCTTTCGTTGTGTCTTTTATCTTCTGTCAGTCGCTGTTGTAAAATTTCATTGTTTGTGTTTTGACGATCAGCCATTATATTTTTTTTTGATTAGAAATCATTTCTGCAAATCGCTCAATTTGCGTCTTAATAAATGTCTCAATATTATCACATGATTCTTGTTGAATATTTATTTGTTTTTCTAACAGTTTTAAAGATTTTGGCCCTTTGGGCCGTGCATCTTCTGCTTGATTTGGATTTTCATTTGGGAGAGGTAATTCGGGATTGTCTTCGGATAATTCGGACAATGGTATTTCTAAAAAAGCACTCAAATGTTCCAAGTTCGGTATCGACGTGTTCGAGTTTCCACTGCTGGTGTCGTTATACGTCCGCTTACGTGGAACTCCAAACTTCTGCGTATTAGCCACTCCAATGACCCTATCCCTCAAAGAAATTAGCTGGATAACCTCCTACTCCAAAGACGTGAATATAAATTGTGTGTTTTTACCGCCACAGGTACCGGTAAGCTCACGTTTGTTATGGGCCAATTTTTTTCTTAGCGACGATTTATGATCACTCCAAGTTTATAACTTGAACATTAGTATTTAACCGAACCTAAGAAACTTATTTAACCAACCTTTTTCCACTCGGCGGTTTGTTTTATGGGGGGCCCTAACATATTCAATTCATCTCTCAAGCTTTGCCAAAATTCTTGAACTTCTTCTATACCTGATTTTGTAAAATTCCTAGCTATGTCTGGGTGATGCTTCATCACTCCTATCTACCGCATTAAATTTGATGTGTATTTACAATGACAGTTTTGCCATGGAGTGTGATTCACCTGCGAATTCAATAATATCAATTTTTTGCACTGCATTATCGTCATTCATTCTCTTTTCACTCGACGTATTCAATAATACGTTAAACGTCAAATTCGAATAGAATTCCCTCCGCGGTCAATCCGACGAGTTGTATAATCGGGGTGAATAGTAGTTCCATCTGTATTAAAATAGAGCAACTTCTATTTACAATTTTATTTTAACATATACAACATTTTGTACTTCAAATTAATTCAATGAAAACAGATAAACTTTAAAATATTGAGAGATAAGTTTACTACAATCGTGCTAAGTTACTAATCTCGAAATAAAAAGCAATTATTTAGCTAATCTTGAACTTGAACCACTACAGCTAATCTCGGAAAATTCACTAGTCGCGCTTAGCTAACCCCTACCACTGATACACTATGGATTAACTAAGAAAATGTAACTAACGAACTAATGCTACAATATATTGAAGTTTATCTCTTTTTATTGAGTTTGATGAAATAACAAGTAGCGCCATTATATGTAAATGTTAAAATAAATAGAATCTACACGAATTAATTAATTCAACATAAGTAAAAAATCGGTCTTTGTTAAATTCATCTTTCTTAAGAAGTTAATTTCATCTTTGTTTTAATTCAGATGGAACATCATTGATATTTTAATGCTGTGTCCCTTAATCGACTAAACTAACTAACTAAAGTAGGACGAGTTAGTTAATGCAATATTTAAATAGATGGCGTTAGTATAAAAGTCTCTGTATGTGCCTCAACTTACACTAAACTAAATTTAATCGCCAATAAACAAGGAAAATACCCAACGTAAAATTGTAAAAAAAAAGTAAAAAGTAAAAATTTATTCATGATATGTACACTTCTGATGTATATAAACGTCTTTTAAGCAAACAGAATTCAAGAAAAAAAATTGAGGTGTGGCCAACACACGACTTTCTTTTACGAACAGAGAATTTTGAGAAATTTTATCTTTTTCTTAATTTTTTGAAACATTTTGTATTAAGTAGTTTTTTGTAAACCTTATAATTTTTAAGATATTTGCAAAACAAATTTTCTGGACCAAGGAAGTGGCCACTTCCGGTTAGCTGATTTGGAGTAAAATTCACTGGGACCTCCCAATTTATCAAAAAAGCTTAAATCTGAAGTTTCAGTTCGATTGATTAAACTATATGGGCAGTAGAGAGGACGCAGACAGACTGACAGACTGACAGACTGACAGACTGACAGACTGACAGACTGACAGACTGACAGACTGACAGACTGACAGACTGACAGACTGACAGACTGACAGACTGACAGACTGACAGACTGACAGACTGACAGACTGACAGACTGACAGACTGACAGACTGACAGACTGACAGACTGACAGACTGACAGACAGACAGACACCATTTCGAAAACCACTTTCTCGGACTCAGGAGACCTCAAAACAAATAAATCTCTAAAAATCTCAAGGTCCAAAATTTTCATGATTACTATACTTTATTTTATAAGAGTGAAAGAAAGTAAAAAACCCTAATCCATACGAATCGTTCGTTAAGTAAAAGTTCTGCAAAATTATTTTTTGGAAATCGCACTCAACTCCCAAGGGCCAATATCGGCCATTGCCAACAATGATGACAACGGTTTGGCTAGCACATACAATAGGTCCCTCAAATACCTAGTTAGAAAACCCTAATCCATACGGATCGTTCGTTTAGTAAAAGTTCTGCAAAATTATATTTTGGAAATCGCACTCAACTCCCAAGGGCCAATATCGGCCATTGCCAACAATGATGACAAAGGTTTGACTAGCACATAGAATAGGTCCCTCAAATACCTATTTAGAAAACCCTAATCCATACGAATCGTTTGTTTAGTAAAAGTTTAGCACATGGAATTGATCCCTTAACTACCTAGTTAAATAACCCTAATCCATACGGATCATTCGTTTAGTAAAAGTTCTACGAAATAATTTTTTTGAAATCGCACTCAACAATGATGATAAAGATTTCGCTAGCATGTAACAGGTTTTTACAGTCCATTATACATCGTAGAAAAAAAAACAAACCCCTGTTAACAGATGTTGTTGCATTTTAGACTTGGGTGCGGTTGCTTGTTAACCGGCTTTAGCTCAGGGTTAATAGTGGATTCGATTGTTCCCAAGTTTGCAACAACCTAGATCTAAACCGCAAAAAAAATAAAAAAAAAATAATAAGAAAACAACGGAAAAAAACGTTATCTTTGTCATTCGATCATACTCCCGCCAAATAAATCGAAAAGTAAATTAGTTCATATTACTTCTATAGCTTATACCAATACGAGTACGTAGGTAATTAGGCGTAAATTTCATTTAAAAAAAACGTAACTGCTTACAAAATTTAAAAAAAAAACAAAAAAAAATATATTCTGAGTGAACTTAAAACTATGTCTAACACTAAACTTCGCAAATGCCAAACAAAAAAAATATAATATATAATAATAAAATAAAATAATAATCTTAACTTTTGAATGCTTTTACAGGTTGTCCTCGACTTCCGTTAGCCTTCGATCCAATCACGTGTTGCTGTATCGTGTTTTCCAGGCTCGTTGGTTTCAATTAATCCATAACTCGTTCTCAACCTCAGGATTTTTACGTATGTGAGTTGATAACAACAGTTTATCAGAAGCGTTGGTAGTAAATTATAACAATGGATTCAACGGTTATCAATAAGACACATCAGATTAATTATCGTACAGTTTTTTTATTCTCTATTTTTTTTAATTCAAACTTTTATTGTATAACTTTAGAACATACTCGTACATACATGACTTTTATTTTTTTATTCAATTAAAACAAAATTTGGTCATTTGCTAAAGGTACTGACTTAAACGGTAATGATTGTTTTTTTATATTATCAATTCACTAATCACCACCACCAAACTGATCGTTAATATTAATTTTAAATTATTTTTGAACAATTTTGATCTGTTAGGATTCTTTTTTTTTGCTTTTGTTCACAGCAATTTCAATGTTTTAATGTTATGTTCAAAATGTATTGAATGAAAAACTTAAACTTAATTGTTATAAAGCACTTAAACTAGCATTTATTTTTCTTAAATTCAATAACGTCTCATTATTATTATTGTATAACAACAAACCGATACTTTTTTTTATCAAACTATCAATGTAATTACTTTTAATCGGGGTAATTCTACAAAAAAAAACAAGTGATTTTTCTTTAATCGACAAAACTCAACTGACCATCGTTTCATTATTTTCACCTCCCAACTCCCGTCTCATTTATTTTTTTTTTTTCGAGACCGTTATTTCTTTTCTATTTTTCTCCTCCAATTATCATACTAACCCGCTAGAATTTTAAAAACGTTGTTTTCTTTTTTTTCCGCTTATAGTAAGGGTTTGCAAACTCACGTTTCAAGCACATAGGATAGGTCCCTTAATTACCTAGTTAAAAAACCCTAATCCATACGAATCGTTCGTTTAGTAAAAGTTCTGCAAAATTATTTTTTGGAAATCGCACTCAACCCCGAAGGGCCAATATCGGCCATTGCCAACAATAATGACAAAGGTTTCGCTAGCACATGGAATAGGTCCCTTAATTACCTAGTTAGAAAACCCTAATCCATACGAATCGTTTGTTTAGTAAAAGTTCTACGAAATTATTTTTTGGAAATCGCACTCAACAATGATGACAAAGGTTTGGCTAGCACATAGAATAGGTTGCTCAATTACCTAGTTAGAAAACCCTAATATATACGGATCGTTCGTTTAGTAAAAGTTCTACGAAATTATTTTTTGGAAATCGCACCCAACAATGATGAAAAGGTTTCGCTAGCACATGGAATAGGTCCCTTAATTACCTAGTTAGAAAACCCTAATCCATACGAATCGTTCGTTTAGTAAAAGTTTAGTACATGGAATAGGTCCCTTAATTACCTAGTTAGAAAACCCTAATCCATACGAATCGTTTATTTAGTAAAAGTTCGGCAAAATTATTTTTTGAAAATCGCACTCAACTCCCAAGGGCCAATATCGGTTATTGCCAACAATGATGACAAAGGTTTGGCTAGCACATAGAATAGGTTGCTCAATTACCTAGTTAGAAAACCCTAATCCATACGGATCGTTCGTTTAATAAAAGTTCTACGAAATTATTATTTCGCTAGCACATGGAATAGGTCTCTTAATTACCTAGTTAAAATTGGGGTGGTCAACACACGCCTTTGTTTTACGAACACAGAATTTTGAGAAATTTTATTTTTTTCTTAATATTTTTTTTTATTTTTTTTATTTTTTATTTTTATTTGTTTTTAATTTTTGGAAACATTTTGTATTAAGTTGTTTTTTGTAAACCTTATACTTTTTAAGATATTTGCAAAACAAATTTTCTGGACCAAGGGAGTGGCCACTTCCGGTTAGCCGATTTGGAGTAAAATTCACTGGAACCTCCCAATTTATCA
Source organism: Tipula vernalis (assembly GCA_958295665.1). Lineage (NCBI taxonomy): Eukaryota > Metazoa > Arthropoda > Insecta > Diptera > Tipulidae > Tipula > Tipula vernalis. The sequence goes on from OY282559.1 coordinate 122,304,665, forward strand.
AGAAAGCTTAAATCTGAAGTTTCAGTTCGATTGATTAAACCATATGGGCTGTAGAGAGGACACAGACAGACTCACAGACTGACAGACTGACAGACTGACAGACTGACAGACTGACAGACTGACAGACTGACAGACAGACAGACAGACAACATTTCGGAACCCACTTTTTCGGACTCAGGGACTTCAAAACAAATAAATCTCTAAAAATCTCAAGGTCCAAAATTTTCATGATTACTATACTTTATTTTACTAGAGTAAAAGAAAGTAAAAGGGAAATATCGAACCAAAGTAATTTACAACACAATATATTTACGAGGTTATGTTATGATATCCAACATTGTTTTGCTTTAAATTGCAGCTTCCACAAAACCTCTATTCTTCATATAATTCTACAATTTTCCAAGGAATTATGTCGAATAATAACCGATTTATAAAACAGCATTTAAGAGTAAAATCTTTTTTTTTATTTTTGATTTTGATGTTCACATGTTACACTATAAATGAAAAGTCATTGAAAAGTAAGCTCGTAAATTGACTTTTTGGTTGCCGCCTATGAAACAATAGCAGAAGCTTCAACAATTTTTTTTTAGTTTAGTTAGTTTAGTCGATTAAGGCACACAGCATAAGAGTAAAAATTATTTGTTAAAAAAACAAAAAAAAAAAAGGAAAATTTTAATTAATAATTAAAGTATTTAAATTATAATTTATTTGTTTAAGTCAGTTCGACTAATACCGTGTGCCTTAAAGTAAAAAAAAATATTGTATCTTCTGTTATTGTCTCATAGGCGGCAACCGGAAAGTCAATTTATGATCTTATTTTTCAATAAATTTCAGTTAAAACCGTCGCCATTTTGAAAAAATTTAAATTTCGATAAATTCTTCGGTCAGCGACTAGACAATACAATAATACTAACGCAATTGTTTTGAAATTCTGATTTCAGATGAACGGTTCTCGAGTTATCAGGTCCACTGCAAGTGATGCCCAAAAAAGGCGCACCTGGACTACAGCTGTAGTTCCGCCATTTTCAAATATTTTTCTCTGAAAAAAATTTAACAAGTACCTCAAAGCTTGTACCAATCGATATTGTCAACAGTTTTTAAATAAATATTTACTATGCCGTCGCCCGCTACAACTGTATATACTCGTATGTACATAACCCCATATGTATATAATTTAGGGCTTCACTGTGTGCCTCGATATTTCTTTACTCAAACAGGATTTTTCTACACCCAACATATTCAAATTTTGGTTTATACGGTACGATACCTCTCTATGTAAATCTTTTATAGTTTTTGGTACAACCAAGTTATTTCTTTGCAGTTTTCCATTATATTTTTAACATTGTTAATGCAAAGTCGGCTGCAAACCTTCTAACAACTTTAGTTAAATTGGTATTGTTTTGTCGTAAAATACTGATTCACTTATTTTATAATCAAATATTGAGCAAAACTATTTAGTTACCTAACACTGAAAATCCATTTCCTCTATCTAAAGGTATAAGTATAATCTCTCTTGCAAATTTCGTGGCATCGAAAGTATGAAATATTAAAGCTATAGATGTAGAACTTCTACATCAAAATAATTTTGTATGGTAAGCGCAAGCCCACACAAGAACGGAAATGAAAATCGAATTTAGGGTTTTCGCTTCAACTCCAAAATTATTGCTTTATTTTATCTAAAATGTTCTGGTACTTCAATGAATGTGCTTTACAATACTATTTTCAATTTAAAAAAAATTTAAAAACATATTAATTTGGCTGAGAAAATAAAAATTAAATTTTTTAAAACATAATTTTATATTGCCCAGTTTCACAAAAAATAGAGACAATCTCCAGTTAAAGGAAAAAAAAAGAGGAAATTTATCTGGAGATTGGACCGTTTTATTTTTTTGTTTTTTTGATAAAGGTCATTAGGCTTAATATTTTGCAGTGCGGTTTTGATTTGATTTGTTTAACTGAAACAAACTTCAATGATTCTGTCAACAACAACGAATTTATCAATGAACGTTAGTATATAGTTCGCAAAGGCAGTGGCATTGCCATTATACTTAAAAAGTTCATTATTTTTTCTGTGCTGGATGGAATAGATGAAAATTTTGATAATATATGGATTAGGGTTAGAACCTCAGATGGTAAATTTATTCTTCTATGTTTAGTTTACTTTCCTCCAAATAGTAGTAAATTTGAGTAAAAGTTTTGTAACAAGCTTATACTAATTTAATGTTAGAATCTCCGGTTGGATGTCAATTTTTGATATTAGGTGACTTTAACTTACCTGCTATAACTTGGAGCAGTAATTCCGGTGTAACATGCCGGTATTTTCGCATGGTCGGTGTGCTACTCACTTACTTGAAACTATGTTATTTAATCAACTGATACCGCATAATCAGGTTAAGAATTCTCTTAATAGAGTTATTGCTCTTGTATTGTCTAATCTCGATGTTAAAACAATTATGGTTAATCGGAGTTTGTATCCGCTAACTAAAGTCGACCTTTACCATCCGCCACTCTATTGAACTGCTTGCGATACAAACAGCTAAATTCACCTAATTTGAAATTACTTGACTATCGCTCGAAGCGCGATACTTGAGTCACTTGATTGGAATTGTACGTTTTTAAATTGTAATGTCGAGCAAACCATTGACAAATTTTATGAAATTCTTTACGGGTTTATGAAACCTGGCAATCGTTCTGATTTTCATTTAAAATTTCCAAGTTGGTACTCAAATAAATTGATTAAAATAATTCATCTACTCGTAAAAGAGAAATTTCGTAATCGACATTGTAAATTTAAATATTCTAATGATTATGTGTGTTTTTCTAATTTGATTAATTTCTGCAAACTATTCGAAATATGTTGAACATCATATTAAACAGAACCCCAAGTTAATCTGGAGCTACACTCAGTCACTTACTACTAGATCTGTTTACCCATCATGCATGAAACTAGGTGCAATTGAAGCTACTGAAGCAAATGATATTTGCAATTTGTTTGCTGATCATTTCGAGTCCATTTATGTTGATGAGTCTTTTGTTGACTCATCAAATTTTCATGTTAATGGTCAATCTTTAGATTTAGTTTCCGAAGAAGATGTTTTAAAAGTAATATCTTCACTTGATATAAAAAATGGTGCTGGCTCTGATAATTTATCAAATCATTTCATTTTTAAACTGAAATCTCAACTAACCAAACCTTTAACATTATTATTTAATTTATCGTTAAAAATGGGCGTATTTCCTTCTCATTGGAAGAAAGCTTAATAAAATAAAAATATAATCTTAAAATTAATGTTATACTAATATACTATATACGAAATTTCATGCTATAATGTAATTAATTACAGACCTATATAACAATTCGCAACATGGTTTTTTCCTAATCGTTCTACTACGACCAATTAAATCGATATGGCTAACTATATTTTTACTAACGTTGATAAGGGCGGACAAGTAGGCTGCATTTACACTGATTTTGAAAAGGCTTTTGACACAGTATCCAACCATATTTTAATTAGGAAATGTGCTGATATGGATCTCTCCGGGCAAATTATTAACTGGCTACAATCATATATCTAGGCGCTAGGTTTGCAAGAACACATTCTAAATTCCTAAATTATGTTAAATTCAATGGATATTTGTTACGAACCATTGTTGCTAAGTCTGGTGTGCCTCATAGTTCCACTCTTGGCCCCCTTTTATTTCTTATTTTTATCAACGATCTTCCAACCGTTTTGTCTACACGATACTTACTTTACGCTAACGATCCAAAAATTTTCACCAATGTCAATGACAATGCTGACTGTTCTAGACTTCAGTCTGATTTGGAAAATCTTTCAGTGTGGTCGAAGGCAAATAAATTAAGAGTTAATATCAATAAATGTGTTGCGATTTCATATACGTGCAAAGTTAATGATATTGTTTTAGTTAGCGTTACCGAAATCTCTGATCTGGCTGTTATATTTGATTCTAAAGTTAAATTTGATCTCCATATAGCAGCTGCCTGTGTAAGTGTATGCCTTTCAGTGGTCGGGTCAACTATGCAGTCAGGCTTAAAATACTTGAACTCTACAATCGCTTGAGACTAGAAGGCTTCTGCTTGATGAAACTTTCCTTTATAAATTAGTTAATAACTTGTGTGAGGCTTCCACTCTATCTTGTCTGAATTTTTATGCACTATCCCACAGAGTTAGAAGCGCAGTGCTATTTTTTCCATCCTTTTCACGAAATAAAGATCTTGGCTTTGCGAACCCTTTATCTAGATTGCAATCAAATCATAATGAGCTTTTTTATTGAATGAGACTTATTTTTGCTTTCTCTAAATCAGTTTAGATCTGCGGGTGTAGTAGATGTCATATGCGGGTTTGTGTGTGTCTGCTTGCACATGAGTTAAATCTACTGTTTCAATTTTTGTAGTTATTAGATTGTTATAAATAACTATTGTTGTTATATATTTATATATTGTTACGTTTTTGCCTTGCAATCAAGGTTCGTATCATTGGATTGTGAATAAAACAAAATCAATTCAATTTATCACCAACGAATTTATTTATTTTCACACAAAAATTATTACAACACTTTAAATAATTTTCACACAATTTTACTGTACTTTTATAAATTTTATTTCACACTACAACACTTTTTAAATCACTTTTTAATTCCTTTTTAATCTTTACACTATCGCTTACCAAATACTAATAATAATCTTACAAGTTTACACTATCGCGTTCCAAATTCTAATAATTTAATTTTATTCCGTTCTCCTTTTTATGTACACAAACCAAACTTCTAGAAAGCTCATGATTTTTCTAGTTAGAATAGCGTAAAAACATTTAGAACAATTTTATCATGGAAAATTCCATTTTAGTACAGTTAAACATTGAACTATTAATTTAACTTATTCTATTACACACTAGGTGTCACCGTTATACAACCCCTCACCTAAGCCCGTTCGTCCCGAACAGGACCCAAATCACCTCCTCTATACAGGGCCACACCTGTCTAAAAGCACCACCTTCGATTTACCTTCTTGTCCTTGCCTAGCCCTGTAGGGTGCCGTCCGTACAGGTTGCAGTTTTCACTCGCACTCCATCTCGCACAACTCGGCCCTTCTTATCCAATGTCTGCTTAACCTGGGATGTGACCCAACTTGTTACATTTCGAACACCTAAGCCTGCCGCTTCTAAATTTTGGTACTGTCCGCTCGATGTACCCTTTAGCGTCTAAATCTATTTGGCGCCTAAATAATGACGGTCTGGTGAAGTTCTCCACAGCCTCGATCGTTAACGCAAACGCAACGATTACCGCAAAGGTCGCTTTAGGTGACAACATCACCGCTTTGCAAGTTTCTAGATCTCGAAAGCCGTCAATGAATGCGTCAATTTTTAGTCTTTCCATATAATCGGCCGATGTACTGGTATCCGCTAGATGTACTAATCGCTCGGTTGCCGATGAAAATTCCTGAAGTGATTCTCCTGCCTTTTGATAGCGGCTTTTCAATTCCATTCGATAGATTTCCCGCTTGTGGCCACTGCCATACTTCCTATCCACCGCATTTATAATTTCGAGATAGCTGCTGTGCTCTTGTTCCGGGATGGTTTGTAAAGCCTCTGCTGCTTCGCCTTTGAGGGCTACTATTAATGCCGCGACACGATGTTCGTCATTCCAATGATTTTGATTGGCTGCCGTCTCAAATTGAAATTTGAAAATGACGAAAGATGTTGTTCTGTCGAAAGTTGGTGGCTTTAACTTGATTGATTAGACGGTTTGTACCATTTGCGTCGTTGATCCACCTGCCTTGACATCAGTTAATTCTTTCTCGAGACGTTGAACCTCCGCTTGTAATTTTTTTTCAACCTGTTCAACCCGTTTTGACAAGTTGGACTTCCGTTTCTAATTTTTTGTCAAGCTGTTGAATCTCCATTTGCAGCTTCTCCATTTCGCCGTGTATGTTAGTATATAATTCGAGAAGTTTCTCGTCCATTGTCTTTTGACTGTCTATAATTTGGGCTTTAATTTCCTCTCCTTGTTGTTTCATTTCTTGGTTTGACTGGTTTGTAGTCTCCAACTGTCGCTCATTTGACTGCTCAATTTTCTCCATTTGTTGTTCGTTTTGTTGTTTCATTACACTCATTTGTCCCATCATTTGGTTCATAGCAGCCATTAACTGTGACAAATCGAAACTTCCAGATGGTGGTTGTGTTGTTTCGGCTGACGGTTGTTTATCTGCTTCTTTCTGCTCTACGGTTGCCGCATCTGTTACTTTCTCTCCAAAATCATGTTGATCCGCGTCTAACCCTTCTTTCTCCACGGCACCACGTAGTTGTGCTTGTAAAGCTGCTTTACTACCATCAGTGGCCAAGCCCCATTTCTCAAGTTACCACTTTAATTCTGGAACTTTTAATTCGTTGAGAATCATTTTGTTTATCTTATTATTCACAATCCCACCGCTGTTACCAATTGTTACGTTTTCGCCTTGTCAATCAAAGTTTGTATCACTGGATTGTGAATAAACCAAAATCAATTCAATTTATCACCAACGAATTTATTTATTTTCACACAAAAATTATTACAACACTATGTATTAACGATAATTCACAACATCACTTTAAATAATTTTCACACAATTTTACTGTACTCTTATAAATTTTATTTCGCACTACAACACTTTTTAAATCACTCAATTACTAATAATAATCCTACACAAACCAAACTTCTAGAAAGTTCATGGTTTTTCTAGTTAGAAACATTAGAATAGCGTAGAAACATTTAGAACAATTTTATCATGGAAAATTCCATTTTAGTACAGTTAATCATTGAGCTATTAATTTAACTTATTCTATTACACACTAGGTGTCACCGTTACAATATGTTTACTAGGTATTGTTACGTTTTTGCCTTGTCAATCAAGGTTCGTATCACTGGATTGTGAATAATACAAACTCAATACAATTTATCACCACCGAATTTATTTATTCCACAAAATTTATTACAACACAGTTTATCAATAAAAATTCACAAAACCACTTTATATAAATTATTCTTAAATTTTACTGATCACTTTTACTTTATTTATCGCACTACAACACTTTTTTAAATCACTTTTTAATTCCTTTAATCTTTATACTATCGCTTACCAAATATTACTTATAATCTCACGAGTTTACTCTATCGCGTTCCAAATACTAATAATCCAATTCGATCTTGTTCGCCTTTTTATATACACAAACCAAGCTTCTCGAAAGTTCACGACTTTTCCAGTTGGAATAGCGTAGAAACATTACGTAACAATTTTTATCATGGAAAATTTCATTTAGTACAGTAAAACATTGAGCTATTAGTTTTACTTATTCTAATACACGCTAGGTGTCACCGTCACAGTATTTCTTTTTTTCAGTTATTGTTTATTAAAAAAAACGTGTTTTTTTTGTGCTATGTAGTGGACTTTTGTCTGTCCGCTTCCCATTTTTTAGAATAAAATAAAATAATCCTGTAATGGCCTTTTATTCCTGTAAATTAGGACAGTAAATATCGCTTAGTGGAAAATTTTCTAGGCTATCAAATTTTATAAAGTTAATCGAATCCATTTAAAAAGGAAACTCTAATTATTTACAATTTATTAATGAGGTAGTAACATAGATAGTAGTTAACATAGTAACAAATTCAACAAACACAGAATTCTATTTTTTGCTTCCTTTTCAATGGAATATAACTTTTTAACCTAACTGTTTTTTAGCTTTGTTTATATAAAAAAATATATATTACGATTACTGGGTATAATCGCAATTAATTTTCAAACAAATTCGTTGTTGTTTTAACATTTTTGAACTTTTGAAATAAAAAATTTATTAGCAAAAAAAAAAAAAAAATTAACTGAAAATAAAAAGTTCAACAAGCATGACATTTTTTAATTTATATAAACTTTTTGATCTTTTTTTACATTTTTAATTAAACCTTAGAAAACTATATTCTGTTTAACAAGCGAATTGGAATGTAAAAAAAAAACAAAACGATTCCTAAATATGGCGGCATATTCTGTTTAGATGATATGTGAGTAGCACTTTGATGTGTGACATTTTTTATCATACCTGTTATGTTATGTATAACGGAGTTACGGATTAATGTTGAAAAACGTAAAATATTTAAAACGAATTATCTTCTGCATAATGTGTAAACAAAAACTCTACATACATACAACTAAATTCGTCTGTTATATACAACAACAAAAAAGACAACAACATAAAATACGAAAATTAAACAAGTTATGTATTAAAATCAACAAACACCCTTAATATATTTTGTTTGTGACAAATCTACATTTCATCTATTAATAAAAAAAAAAACATTTTTTTGTGTATGGTATACGAGTTTATAAAATGGCAAAACTCGACTCATATATAGAAATAAAATTACAGAGGGTAGTTTTTCCTTTATTATTTATATAACGCGCACAACACATGGGGGGGGGGGGGTAAGATGTGACATTTTTGGTTCGTTTAGGATTTTCTATACAAATAGCCCCTCCTACCATATATTGTCACTTGTTTTATATGGTATATAAATAAATAATGTACTCGTATATTATAAAGAGAAAATGTTTTTTTTTTTTTATGTACTCGTGTACATCTGTAGATAGATGGCATTATGAAGTGTATAAACATACTACATATACCACTTGAGATTTCCCGTTTATATTCGTTTACTAATGGAAAAAAATTTTCCAATAAAACAAAATGACTTTAAAAATTCATTTGATCTTTCTTCCATTTTAAATCACGTTTTAAATTTAACTTTTTTCTTTGTTGTTTTAAATCAAATTTTCCTTTGTTTTAATCTAATCTACAAAAAAAATTACATAAAAAATTAACTTGTTATAATATAATGCTGATTGTGTCTCCTGCTCTTCTTTAAGTTTAGTTGACGAATTTAATTCGTCGAACACGTTTTTGCATAATAAACTCGGAAACTGATAATGAGCTATGTAACATTGTGGCGGCGATAAAGTCAACGCAACACAAATCACATAGTTTTCAAAATTATAAGACAACGGTAATATAAAAATCACTACAAAACTACTCTAATCGTTTTAATTCTAAATTCCAAAATTCCCCATCTAGTAGCTCGGTCCACCAAATGTACGCGCTCAATTACAACTGTCAAAATTATATGACGTTTTGGCATCTGTCAAAACGAATTCAAAATTTGCCTCACATAAACTTTGAGCGACATCCTTTGGACGATATCAGAAACTGGGTGTTGTGGTGCATTTATATTTTTGAACGATAGTGAAATCGTAGTGTCCTGGGACCGGTGTAAAGTTTTTAACACTTTTTTTTTAACACATTTTACGCAAGTGTACCTACATTTGTTTGACAGTGTAATTCAAGAAAAAATTAATATATTGGAAACAAGATCCTACCATAAGCCAAATAACATGAATATCAGAGAATGGCTCGCATGGACGGCATGTAGGATAGAAAGAGGATACTTTAGGCTTTCCAAATCTGTATGTGTTATTCGATAATTTAGGGTTGGGTTCAATGATGACAAATTTTCAAATATTACCAAAATGATCAAATATATGGAAAATCATGATTCTACACTTTGCTAAATAACACAAATCTCACAAATTGGCTCGGATAGGCACCATATTGGATAAAAAAAGAGGAATCATTAGGCTTTCCAAATCTTTGTATGTTATTCGATAATTTAGGGTTGGGCTCTAATGACAAATTTTCAAATTTTACCAAAATGATCGAATATATGGAAAATTATGATTCTACACTTTGCTAAATAACACAAATCTCACAAATTGGCTCGGATAGGTACCATATTGGATAAAAAAAGAGGAATCATTAGGCTTTCCAAATCTTTGTATGTTATTCGATAATTTAGGGTTGGGCTCTAATGACAAATTTTCAAATATTACCAAAATGATCAAATATATGGAAAATCATGATTCTACTCTTTGCTAAATAACACAAATCTCAGAAATTAGCTCGCTTAGGCACCATACAGGATAGATAGAGGACACATTAGGCTTTCTAAATCTGTAGTTATTCCATAATTTGGGTTTGGGCTCTGATGACATATTTTCAGACATTACCAAAATGATCGAATATATGGAAAATCATGATTCTACACTTTGATAAAAAACACAAATCTCAGAGATTGGCTGGAATATGCACCATATAGGATAGAAAGAGGATAATACATTAGGCTTTCCAAATCTGTATGTATTATTCGATAATTTAGGATTGGGCTCTAATGACAAATTTTCAAATATTACCAAAATGATCGAATATATGGAAAATCATTATTCTACACTTTGCTAAATAACACAAATCTCAGAGTATGGATTGCTTAGACACCTATAGGATAGAAAGAGGATACATTAGGCTTTCCAAATCTGTAGGGTTTATTACATAATTTAGGGTTGGGCTCTCAAAATCATGATTCTACGCTTTGCTAAATAATACAAATATCAGAGATTGGATCGCATAGACACCATATAGGATAGAGAAAGGATACATTAGGTAAATCTGTATGTGTTATTCGATAATTTAGGGTTGGGCTCTAATGACAGATTTTCAAATATATATTACCAAAATGATCGAATACCATATATGGAAAATCATGATTCTACACTTTGCTAAATAACACAATTCTCAGAGATAGGATCGCATAGACACCATATAGGACAGAGAAAGGATACGTTAGGCTTTCCAAATCTGTATGTGTTATTCGATAATTTAGGGTTGGGCTCTAATGACAAATTTTCAAATATTACCAAAATGATCGAATATATGGAAAATCATTATTCTACACTTTGCTAAATAGCATAGGCACCATATATATAGGATAGAAAGAGGATACATTAGTGCAGTAATTTAGGTATCCATACTCCCGAGTCAGCGGATCATAGATGACATCGACATCAGCAGCTGAAACAAACGCGGCAACAGCAAACATCGAAGTTATGCATCTACCATGGAAGACGTAGTGTGAACAGCTGTGGCCAGAGCATTAGCCGAACAATAGCTAAGCATGAGTGGGCCACCAGCAGAAGCTATATGAGTGATAGCAGCGATCTCGGCACGAATCGCACCACTAACGACACCAGATCCACAGCTATGGTTCCACATGGTGTAATCACAATTTGTTTTAGCGTGTATATATCATCCGAAAATAACAAGTATCAACACCTACTATGCCCGTTAAACGAAAAGATTTCCAATGAAGTCAGTGATATTATAACTGGCCCCATCTCCGCCACGCCATGTTCAACGTTAAAAAACGCGATACTAAACCGCATCGGTGAATCCAGGCAGTCAAGAAAGAAACCTTCGCGATCGAATGCAATGGGAAAGATCCAGAAGGAGGGAAAATGGGTTCCTCATGAGATAACCGAAGTGAACAAAAATTGCAGAGTCGACATTTGTATGAATGTGCTTTCTCGCCACAAAAAGAATTGTTTGCACAAAATCATTACTGGAGATGAAATGTGGATTCTATACGATAGTCCTAACCGAAGAAAAATACGGGTTGATTTAGGCCAGCCATCTCCATCTGAGTGGAAAGGAATAATCTACTACGAACTTCCTGAACCTGGTGAAATTGTTACGGCTGAACGTTATCAAGCTCAACTGAACAAATTGGCTGATGTAATAGAGAAAGAAGACCATTCATGGGCCAAGGGACGCGATCTGTCATGTTACTTCATGACAACACCCGTCCAGGCAACAAGCGATGTGATCTGCAACTAGGGCTGGGAAGTTCTCCCGCACGCAGCGTCTTCTCCTGATTTGGCCCCCTTCCGAATTTTGTTTGTTTTAATCGATGCAGTCTAATTTGGCTGACCAGCGGTTCTCGACGATGAAAACAACCAATTTTTTATCGCGAGAACATCCATCAACTACACGATAGATGGCAAAGCACCATAGATAATAATCGTGAATATTTTGATTATTGACGTTTGTAACAAGTATGTTTTTAATAAAAAATGTATTTGACCAAAAAATACTACATATAAGCGTATTTTGTTGGCCGAAATTGAATTCGAATTATTTTGGGTTTATTATTTTTTCAAGAAAATAGCCAATTTTATTTAATGATTCGCCTGCACTTGAATAAAAAATAAAGGACCTTCATGAAAGCTACGTACACGAGTCGGGATGGGGAAGTCATGAGTTCTAAACCAAGTCGAAATTTGGGAAAAGTGAGTAGATGTGCCTCCTCCAAATGCGTAAAGGGCTGATGATTTCATCAATACCATGATTAACTTTGGAATTTCTTGTGCGGCAGTATACAGTCGTAACGCAGAACTTTCTCATACATTCCACGACCACGATTATTCCAAGTCTAGCCCAATGCTACTGCGCTTAAATGATATAAATTTTACTACAAAAAAGGATTTTGTGTTTATAGAAAAAAAGACAAGTAGTTAAGGTCCACTTTGGAAAACTGCTAGGAAGTGAAGGAGTTGGTGATGATATTTGGGTTTTCCGATTTTTGCACTAAAATTTCTGTACAGTCAATTATGGCATGATAAGATCCCTCAGATTTTGAAATTTTCGAAAAATCTATTTGCTGTAAAACAATATACAATTTTTGTTATATTTTTAAATATTTTGGCAGTGATGTTCCTATGTATCGTACAGATGTTTTGCATAAAGAAGAAATCATTATCGTGCCTATACTTGAAAAGTATGTGAGTAACAATTGATCAGTAATTTCGATTTCTGGATGCACAGTTTCGGTTTCATCTTTTGAAATCAAATTTAATAGAAAACTGAATCTTTTAGAATCAACCCAGTAAAATATTGCAGCTGTTTCTTTATGATATTGGAGATAGAATGGTGTCAATGGTTTCTTGTGAAGTGAATCCTACTTCTAGTGGAATTTCTGCTGGTGATGGTTCCGATGCTGAAGTGCCAATATGAAAAATTTCTTCTACAGATAGCGTTGCCTAAAATGGTTCGCAAAGAACGTAATTAACAGGGCTGCAGAAGCTATCTCAATTCCCGCCTGCTTAAATTTTCGCAATGGTATTTTTTGTGAAGGAATTGATCCGGGTGGGTTTGAGGAACGATATTTATTATTATTTTTCCAGACCAAACCTTACCCAATTACATGTTTTATAATCGTCTTCTAAAAAATGTTCACTATATATGCATCGGACCACTTTGTAGGCGGTTTTCCTAATCTTAATTTAATAATCCATTTTTTTCAGATCGGATTGAGTTGGGAAAACGATGAAATTTAAAACATGAGATTTTCGAATATTTATTCCGATAGTTCGGTACACGACAACTAGTAACCATTTTATAAATAATTAATTAATAAAAAAAATTATTCTCTTTTTAATTAACTATAGCTTTAATTTTATCGAACTCCATGTATTTATTCCAGAAAATTTAAATAATTATAGCCTTAAAAATTAACTCTTTAGGCTGTGTGTGAATATGTTAAAAATATTTGGTTAAAAATTTGGTAAAAAAAATTTGCCATGGTGAAATATTTTTAACTACCAAACTTAAATTTGCTGTGTGAATTGCTTAATATTTTGACAACGAACAAAATTTCAAAATGAAACGTGTGGTTAAAATTTATTTTGTAATTTTACTTCTATGGTTGGGCTAAAGAATATGAGCTTATGGTATTCCTTTACTGGATGGCAGCCGGCTGCAGTTATCGAGTAACTGGTGGTTTTGTTGGAATAAGTCGATTTCCAAAACGCAACGTATACAAGTGGCGGTTCATATTTGCTAGAAGATAGTGGATTCCCATGCCAATTAAGTCCTGTACCAGTGATTACCCCATTTAAAAATGAGGTCGGCGGGCAAAAACATTTCAATACAGCTTACAGCAGGGCTCGAAACGTAGTGGAATGCGCTTTTGGACTATTGAAAATGAGGTGGCGAAACATTTTTAATAAGCCACTTGAGCTAAAAATAGAAAATTCGATTAAAACCGTATTTGCCTTCTGTGTTCTTCATAACATTTGTGTTTCTGGAGGTGACGTTGGACCAATAGCCGAAGCAGAGGCTGTAATGGAGCACGTAGATGCGTCGAAAGAAGATTCTAATAATGCGGATGAAGCCGATTCTTCGGAGGCCGTGATTTTTCGCAACAGACTCCTGGAACAACTAATCTAATAAAAACATACATATGTTTCATTTTAATTATATTTGATTAATTCATTTATATTATAATTAAATTTATTATATGTTTAAATAAAAATCACGTTTGAATTCAACCTGTAAATATTATTATTTTATCACATGTAAATCAGCAATACTGTATAATACTGTGTTTCTTATTTCCGATCTAATTGATCTGATCGATCTGAGTACTAAAAAGCTATGTAAAAACACAGATTTTTAGTACTCACATCGATCAGATTGACAAGATCCGAAATAAGAAACACAGCATAAATAGCAAGAGGGTTTGTTTAGTCGGAATCATCTGATCCCGACGATATAAGGAGGCTATCGACGTTTACGTTTGGATAGTCGGTCCTTGCAATTTGTCCACAGGCACTCATCAAATTATTGATTTTTTTATTTAATTTTTTGTCGGCCTTTTCACGAGCTTTTCTTTCGTTGTCAGCCACGCTTAATTTATTCTGAGCCCGGGACGAGGATGGTCGTAAAACACTGGGTGGTGGACTCGATGAAGATGCATAAATGGACGATGGCGTTGAAATTGAGTTAAGTGATTATAATGGGACTGGAATAACTTCTCGGTTCTCTTGTTCATCGGTATCAGATTCCTCGATAATTTCCCTATCTGCGTTGGAAAAAATCCCGTTGCTGTTAGAAATCAAATATGGAGGATGGTAGTTGTCCTTCAAGCTCGCGTATTTATATAGTAGATCGTTAGTCTCCTTATTGCATTTCTCCTCAGGGGCCTCGTCACCTGATCCGTTGCTCATATTTAATATAAAAAACACCTATAAATAAAATGTACCTTTTTAATAAACAATACACTATGCTTATTTTAAATTACACACTTTATATTTTTTTAACAGTCCAGTCCACTGTTTCTTGCACTTTAGATAAGTTTTATCTGGCCCCAATTTTGATTTACAGTCAACAATTATTTCTGTGAAATATGAATTTTTGGTTAAGAAGAGCTCGATCAACCATATTTTAATCAATTACCTCCAGCCCGTACTCATGTTAGAATTTTTGAAGAAAATAAAACGTTGTGTCTTATCCTTGATTGGATCAACGCCATTCTTTCGCGGTGTGTCCTTAAAAAAACTGAATTTTATATATGTACATAAATTATAAACAGAAATATATAATTACATGTAGCGTTTCTCCACTGTTCGTTGAAAACGATATTTTGGTGTTGGTTGAGAATCCATCGCGTATTATAAAATATAACACTCTAAGATCGCGTTGAACTACAATTACTAACAAGTCATAACTTAAAAATGTTTGGTTAGGTTTTTCAAACATCGTTTGCGTAATTTAGACGCGGTCTCTACCGCGTTAAATTTTTTTGTTTCTTTTTTTTTTGTGGTGAATAAATTTGTTTTAGATGTCAAAATTTTAATTTTTAACACTTTTGGCCCGATATACACACGACCTTATATTTCAAAACAAAAACTTTAGTCAAATATTTAACTATTTTTGAACGACACTGTCGCCCCTAGTGAAAGAAAGATAAAATAAATTTCATATAGCATGCTCCATTGACAAAAGCCAACCTTTCGAAATAAAATATAAATTTAATATGTATTATGACTCTGGTGGCAGGTGTCACAACCAAGAATTAGAATTATATTTAAATAAACCCATTTTTTTTGGGGTTATTGTTATTTTTGCGGAGATTTATCCTATGCAATTGTTGTTGTAAATTTGTCAAGGAAATACGCTATTTGTTTCTACTGATACACCCAATATATTTGATATTTGAAATTTTATTTTAATTCGTTGTACACTTTAGAGGATGGGGGATCCCGGCCCCAAACCCAGTTTTGATGATTTTTTGAAGTTCTAACATTCATAGAAATTTGGAGGTTTTTTGAAAAATTCGTATTTTTTAATAATTATTCACATACTAAACTAGAGAGTTCCCCAAAGCCGCTTACCATTGATCATTTCTGCGCAAGGGTGACATGAAATTTTGTAGATTTCTTGTGTTTTCATATTGCAGTTAACAAAAATTTAATGTGGCCATATTTTTTAATGGGGACTTTATTTTGAATATTTTTGGGATCTTTATTTTCGGAAATATGATTCTATTCCATTTTAGGAAAACAGAGTAGAGAACTCCCCAAAAGCCGCTTAGCATTGCCCCTTTCTGCGCAAAATGAAGCTTCCTTTTGTTTTCATATTGCAATTCACAAAAATTTAAAGCCTGTATTCCATGAGAAAAGTTGACTGGCAGTCAAAAGAAACGAAAAGATAAAAATAATCTGATGCCTCATATAAGAGATAAAGACAACGGTTTTTATTTTATATAAAAACATTTGCTGTAAAATAAAAAAATAAAATAAAATACGATGTCCTTGTCTCTTATGTGGGGAATCAGATTATTTTTCTCTTTTCATTTTTTTTGACTGTCAGGCAATTTTTCTGATGGAATACAGGCTTATTGTGGACTTCTTTTTTAATGGGCACATTATTTTGTATTTTTTCGGGATTTTTATTTTCGGGAATACACTGTGTTTCATAAATATAGCACCACGATAAAAACTGCAAGTGAAAGATCAGCAATCAAAAGCATCGATTGGGTTGCAGTAATACCTAAAAAATAAACAATAAAATCCACAAAGAATCATTCGAATAAATTAAGGAAAACATTATACACTTATCTAATCAATTCATCAGCTGATGTCCAAAACAACAATACAAAATTGACAACCATTCAGCTTAATTTGATGAGATTTCCTGTATCCTTGTATATCTACATAAATTTTCCACTTTGTAGACATAAATTTTACATGTTGTAATAGCATAACGTTTGATTCTGAAACATTATAAATTATGTTTAGCTTAATTAATTTAATTTGCATTATATAATTAATTTTTATTTTTATAATATTTACTTACCGTTTTGGAATCGTATTATTGTTGATAGATTTTAAATACTGTTAACTTGACATTTCAATTTATTATTATTGCTACACACACATATTTAATTAACTTAATTACCATAGATTCTAAAACTTTATTTTACTATAAATTGTATATACAAAAATGTTGATTGATAGATGGAGGTATTTTAAATTATAGTATGTAAATAAATTATGTATTTAGAATTTAGCTGGAAAAAAAAAGGTTAAATTCATTCGAGCTAAAGCAAGCAAACTATTCATTTTAATTAAAGAAATTATAAAAAGCGTATTGTATTTTTTTTTTGTATACGATATAAGCCGCAAGTGTGATTTGAAGCTGTTCGAACAAGTAATAAATCAATTAAGTTGTACTTGTTTGAATTTGGGCACACTTGCTAGATAAACATTGGGACCCGGACAAGGACTTCGTATAAAAGGATCCTTTATCTATATTGAAGCAGAAGGAACGAACGAGAAAAATCCAATATTCCAGCAGCGGTAAATTCGAGGAGCGTGGTTTCGCTAACATAGCGGTGATTTGGTCAAGGAAACACAGGATTTGCGCCAAAAGTTGAACGATAAGTATAACAGTTTATTATTAGTAAAAGATTAATAACTTATATGCTTATGCTTATCCATTAAAACTAAATGTGTCTTTAAATTCTCTATCAAATTCAATTAATGCCATAAACATTGAACAGTAATTTGAATTTGAAAATTTTTTGTGTAATTATAAACTAGGGTAGATTTTGTGGAATTTTCGTGCTGCGCTGTGTGGATTGAGTGATAATTTTCACTCTTTATTGAATTTCGGGTTATTAACTTTAATAAAAAATACCGTGTTTTGTGAAAGATTAAAAGTGAAAATTAGACAGTGATTAAAATTGTGTAACGGAAGAAAATTCTATAACGGGCATTGCATATGCGAAATGGCGCAACCTGAGCTAACGGTATTGAAAAGATTGCGGTCGAATGTCAAGGGTAGCATCACGCGAATGCTTAATTTTGTGCGCGATATTGATCCTGAAGATACCAAGGAGACAATTGATGGATTTAAAATGCGGCTATCGCGAGTTAATGATGCGTTTGAAAAATTTAATGATATCGAGTCACATATATTTCATTGCGACGCTACCGAAGCATCACTTTTACAAGAAGTGGAGGAGAGCTATTTCACCATCATCAATGAGTTGAATTCCTGGATTCGTAAAAGAAGCTTAAGCACCGGTTTTCTGCCTAATTTGAACGACACGCTTCTTAACACCACTCAAGGTCAGGCGGCTGAAATTAGATTGCCCAAAATCAATATTCCGGTATTTTCGGGGGCATATATGGAATGGCATTCATTTTATGATTTATTTTTGACTACTGTTCATTCGAAGGATAATTTAACGGGTGCGCAAAAATTCCAGTATCTTAAAAGTTATCTGCGCGGTGAAGCTGAAGCGCTTCTGAGACACTATAGTATTACCGAAGCCAACTATAGAGAGGCATTTCAGAAGCTAGTTCAACGATATGACAGAAAACGCCATACTATCAATACATTTATTAAAACATTTATCGAACAGAATAATTTAACAACAGCTAGCGCCGCATCCATTCGCAAATTATGGGATACATCCGATGAAGCTATACGGGGATTGAAAGCATTAGGTCCAATTGCTGAAGGGAGAGATCCATGGCTAGTGTATATTTTGGTTAACAAATTGGATCCTGAAACAAGAAGTTTGTGGGCTCAGTCATCGGTTGAGAAAGATGTTCCCACTTTAAATGATTTGTTCGATTTTTTGTCAAAACGGACGGATGCCCTAGAATCCCTTAAACAATCTGTGAGGAAGAATGTTTCAAATCAAGCTCAAAGTACAAAACTATTTGTAACTGTGGAGGTACTAGCATGCCCAATTTGCAAAACTGATGACCATAAGCTATTCGACTGCAAGGAATTCAAAGCAATGGATATTGAAAAACGGCGAGAATTAATAAAGGATGAAAAAAGGTGCTTCAATTGTTTCAACTTCAGTCACAATGTGTATTCGTGCAAGTCTAAAGGTCGCTGTTTGCGATGCAAAAGGAAACATCACACTCTACTTCATACGGATGATTTAAATAACAAACTGTGTGATGCAATTAGTAAACGAAATGAAGTAGCTGCATCAACTATCGCGTTAGTAGCAGCAGAAAGCAGCAATGCGTTTCAATTAGCAACAAGGGCATCTAACGTGGTTCTACCTACTACTATGGTCATGGTAAAGGATATGCACGGCGAGGCTAGAGCATTTCGAGCCCTTTTAGATTCTTCATCACAAGAATCATTTGTAACCGAAGATTGTGCGCAAAGTCTCGGGTTACGAAGAAGTAATGGAAGGCTTATGATGAAAGGTTTGGGCGAGACAACGCTCGGCTGGTCCCGAGGAAAACTTCAACTCTCATTGCAAGCATCTTCAAAATGTGCAGAGGAGGAGCTAAAGATTATTGCATATATTGTACCGAAAATAACATACATTAATTCTGAGTTTATTGTAGACAAAGGTGAGCTGCAGGAACTTCGGCATTTAAAGTTAGCGGATCCCAACTTTAACAAAAGGGGCACAATTGACATTCTTTTGGGTACCGAAGTCTACTACAGCGTGACAACTGGAAACAGGATACACCTAAAAAATGGACTCATTGCCGAGGATACAATTTTTGGTTGGGTGTTGGCCGGCAGGTGCCTGGAATCTGAAAATTCTGACGTTTCAGCATGCTTCAGCATTATAATGGATGTGGATGAAAGCCTAAGACGATTTTGGGAAATCGAATCAATACCGGAGTGTTCAAAGCTAACAAGTGATGAGCAGAAATGCGAAGATTGGTTTGTGTCCACCACAACTAGAAGCCAGGATGGGAAAATCATTATAAAACTGCCATTTAAAGATGAAATTACGAATTTGGGATCATCAAGGCGAGCAGCAATTACGCGATTACTGGCAATGGAGCGACGTTTTAAGGATTTTATGAAGGAATATGAGCAACTAGAGCACTTGAAGGAAATCCCGGCAGATCCGAATACGCAGTTCCAGTACTATCTGCCGCATCATGGTGTTCTAAAGGATTCTAGCTCCACTACCAAATTAAGAGTAGTGTTCGACGCTTCGGCTAAATCCAACACCAAAACATCCTTGAATAATAACCTATTAGTCGGTCCTGTAATACAATCATCGCTTTATGATATAATTTTACGGTTTCGAGAGCATAAATTTGTCTTTACAGGTGACGTTGAGAAAATGTATCGACAAATCTGGGTGGCTGACTCTGATACCAGATTTCAAAAAATTGTATGGAGGAATGATGAAAAGCAGAAACTGAAGCATTACCAATTGATAACGTTGACATATGGTACCGGGCCTGCATCATTCATAGCAACCAGATGTCTAAAGGAGTTGGCAATACAAAACCAATTGAAATACCCAGCAGCATCGGAAGCGATCGAAGCGGATATGTATGTTGACGATATCATGACAGGAGCCGACTCCGAGGAAAAATTACTACAGTTGAAGCACGACGTATGCAGCATTTTACAGCAAGCTCAATTCAATCTTCGAAAGTTATCGTCTAACGTATCAAGAATTTCTGATACTGACAAGCAGAATATTATACACTTCAATGAAAATCCGGAGTCGGCAAAAGTTTTGGGGCTACTATGGAACGCTTCAGATGACAATTTTTCTTTTCGAGTAAAGCTGGAGCAGCGGAGTATTCACACAAAGAGAACAATGCTTTCAGAGGCCAGCAGAATCTTTGATCCAATAGGATGGTTAGCACCCGTAATAATACGAGTTAAAATTTTATTTCAAAGCTTGTGGAGAGAACCATTCGATTGGGACGACCACCTATCGGCAGCAATTGAGGAAGAATGGCTTAATTATCGCCAGGATTTATGCAATTTGAACACGGTAGTAATACCGCGATGGATTGGAACAACGGAATCTGTTCAATTGCATGGATTTTGTGATGCGAGCACAATGGCATACGCGGCAGTTGTTTACGCAAGGGTTTCGACAGTATCCGGTTATAAAATACACATTATTACATCGAAAACCAAAGTGGCTCCTATAAAGCAAATTAGTGTGCCAAGGTTGGAGCTAATGGGTGCACTAACTCTATCAAAATTGATGAACCATGTCAGATGTGCTTTGAAAAGTAATGTGAAGCAAGTTGTTTTATGGACCGATTCGAAAATCGTCTTGGATTGGTTAGCTTCTCACCCACGTCGATGGCCGACATTCATAGCCAACAGAACTTCAGCAATTTTGGAGTCTTATAATCGGGAGCAGTGGCGGCATATAAAATCTGAGCACAACCCAGCAGATTGCGCATCCCGTGGTTTGAGCGTGAAAGAATTAAGAGAGCATGAATTATGGTGGCACGGTCCAAAATGGTTAAAAGGGGAGATGGGGAGTTGGCCAGTTCAAGCAGATACGTTTGGCACTAACGAAGAAGAAAAATTAAATACACAAGTGTTCGCTATTTCCTCGGAGCAATCCGAAACGCTTTCAAGGATTGTAAGCTGCTATTCTATAGCTTCTTCAAAATGAAACGGGTATTGACATTGGTAATTAAGTATTGCAACTAATGCAGAAAAAGGCGACGAAATGATGGTACAAAACTGAATTCTAAAGATATGGAAGAAGCAGCAGAACGTTTAATTCGGTTTACCCAAGTCCAGCAGTTCGCAGATGAAATTAAATGCTTGGGATCAAATACAGAAATTCCTCGAAAAAGCAAAGTGTTGTCACTTAGACCTTTCCTTGATGAATCTGGTATAATGAGAGTTGGGGGTAGAATAGAAAAAGCTAGCCTATCGTCAGCTGCAAAACATCCGGTAATACTTCCAACTAATGCATTCCTGACAAAAGCGATATTGCTTGACTTTCATGAAACATTATTTCACGCTGGTTTGGGATTGATGGGATCGATAGTGCGGCATCAATTTTGGATCATCCGTGCGAAGGATGCTATTAAAAAAACTATCAGAAATTGCGTTAGATGCATTCGGCAAAAACCTAGTATGTGTCAGCAGTTGATGGGCGATTTACCAAAGGCGAGAGTTGTATACAGTCATCCATTTCATTCTGTTGGTGTCGATTACGCAGGGCCGTTCAAGGTCCAAATTGTTAGAAAACGAGGGCAAATTCCAGTAAAAGCATACATTTGTATTTTTGTATGCCTAAGCATCAAAGCTGTGCATATTGAATGCGTCACCAACCTTACTACCGATAATTTTTTGGGAGCTTTGACAAGATTTGTCAATCGTCGTGGTTTATGCAGCGATATCTATAGTGATAATGGCACTAATTTTGTTGGTGCGAATCGTCAGCTGTCTGAATTATATAAATTCCTTAACAAAAGTTCTAATGAAATCTCCTGTTCTCTTTTAAGAAAAAATATAAATTGGCACTTTAATCCGCCAGGCTCCGCTAGCATGGGAGGACTTTGGGAAGCAGCCGTGAAAGCAGTCAAACAGCATTTGTACCGGGTAATGGGTGATACCATATTAACCATTGAGGAATTCAACACGTTAATTTCTGGCATTGAGGCTATATTGAACTCAAGGCCATTATATGTATCCAGTTCTGATGACGAAGTGCTTACTCCAGCGCACTTTTTGATTGGCCGTCCAATGGTAATGCTACCGGAAAAGGAGGTCCAAGATATTTCACCATCCAACCGTTGGGATATTGTCAAAAAGCTTAAGCAGCACTTCTGGCATCGATTTCAAAACGATTATTTGACAAAACTCAACACTAGAAATAAATGGAAAACCAAATCAGAAAATTTGAAGGAAAATGATATCGTATTAATCAAAGACGATAGATTACCTGCGGCGCAGTGGTGTATGGGCAGAATTCTTCACGTTAGTCCAGGTGAAGATGGTTTAGTTCGAGTTGTCACTATAAAAACAGTCTCCGGAACTACAACTAAGCATGTATCCAAATTGTGTAAACTTCCCGTGTATGTTGAATCGGACGATTCAAGGCGCGCGGAATGAAAGATCAGCAATCAAAAGCATCGATTGGGTTGCAGTAATACCTAAAAAATAAACAATAAAATCCACAAAGAATCATTCGAATAAATTAAGGAAAACATTATACACTTATCTAATCAATTCATCAGCTGATGTCCAAAACAACAATACAAAATTGACAACCATTCAGCTTAATTTGATGAGATTTCCTGTATCCTTGTATATCTACATAAATTTTCCACTTTGTAGACATAAATTTTACATGTTGTAATAGCATAACGTTTGATTCTGAAACATTATAAATTATGTTTAGCTTAATTAATTTAATTTGCATTATATAATTAATTTTTATTTTTATAATATTTACTTACCGTTTTGGAATCGTATTATTGTTGATAGATTTTAAATACTGTTAACTTGACATTTCAATTTATTATTATTGCTACACACACATATTTAATTAACTTAATTACCATAGATTCTAAAACTTTATTTTACTATAAATTGTA
This sequence comes from Tipula vernalis, assembly GCA_958295665.1. Taxonomy (NCBI): domain Eukaryota; kingdom Metazoa; phylum Arthropoda; class Insecta; order Diptera; family Tipulidae; genus Tipula; species Tipula vernalis. Next base: position 122,328,246 of record OY282559.1, read on the forward strand.
TATACAAAAATGTTGATTGATAGATGGAGGTATTTTAAATTATAGTATGTAAATAAATTATGTATTTAGAATTTAGCTGGAAAAAAAAGGTTAAATTCATTCGAGCTAAAGCAAGCAAACTATTCAGTTTAATTAAAGAAATTATAAAAAGCGTATTGTATTTTTTTTTTGTATACGATATAAGCCGCAAGTGTGATTTGAAGCTGTTCGAACAAGTAATAAATCAATTAAGTTGTACTTGTTTGAATTTGGGCACACTTGCTAGATAAACAGCAAGTTTTAAAGTTCATTTCAGATTTATTCGTCATATTTTCTACCTAAAGTATTAAAAAGTATTCATTTATTATTATAAAAATATTTCTTAAAATTATTTCTTAATAAATGGTATTTTTTTCTAAATTAATTAAAATTTAAGTGGCACAAAATTATAGCCCCATCTTCAAAAATAATTAGTTTACATTAAATTCGGTATTAAATTGCACATTAGTAGTGAGTGGCATTGCCCACTTTTTTAATTAATTCAAAAATTCTGGTTTTCATTCCATTTATCAGTTTTTTCAGTATGTTTTGTTCAATTTTATTCCACTCTTCAATGATAACCGTCTTAAGGTCCGAAATTATATCATATTGGCGATTATTTGCATACCCCCAATCAACTGGAATTTTAGACATCCGTTTGAAGAAATGGCTCCCCAAACCATTAAACTTCCGCCACCAAAATTGCGTTTGGAAAAGTATTGCTCCTCCTTTCGTAAATCTCGCCAATAACCATTAAAACTGTCAGGGCCGTTCAAATTCCATTTCTTTCGTCAGAAAATATAACCTGATAATTTTACAAAATTTTACAATGAAAGGATATGTAACAGAATTATCTACTTACGCTTTCCCAGTTCATGTCCATATTTAGTCTGGCAAATTCCAGTCTAGCAGATTTGTGGCGTGGCAACAATCGTGGTGCCGGCATTAATTTTGAACGGACAATGTTACAAGCACGATTTAGTATTCTCCAAATGGTTTGCCTTGAGACATGTGGTTCAATATTTGCGGACAGTTGACGGCAACTTTTAGAAGTGTTGGACGCTTCATTGGTAATTCGTCGCTCTGCTCTCTCAGAAAGCTTTCTTGGCCTACCAGTAGATTTTTTTAACCCATAATTATCAGGATTATTCAAATAATTCGATACGACCCCACAACTTCGGTATATATCACGCCCAATCCACCTCAAGCTTTTCCCTTGATTATGGTGAGCTAAAATTTAACCTTTTTCCAGGTCGGTTAATTTTTTACCACGTCCCATTGTTATAAATAGTTAATTTTAAACACGAGTTATAGATTGTAATCACAAATTGCAAGAGCAAAATAAAACAAACGCAACTAAAATGTAGTAAACAGTGATTGGTGCTATAATTTTGTTACAGTAAAATAACATTTTGTGTGAGTTTTGTAACGTATTGAGAAAAATTCTCACAAAAAATCCTATTTTGTAGTTTACATACTATTAATACGTATTCGTATAATAACGGTAGTTTTTGTTTTCTGTTGTTATTTTTAACAAAAAATGAGAAATAATGATGGTGCTATCATTATGAAACACAGTGTATGATGGTATGGAGTCAACTTTGAGTTAATCATGAGATGTATCGTAATATTAGAAAGAATTATTCGCAGCGACATAACCTGATCAGTGATTGACGGATACAATTTTCAATACTATTTAAGACAGTAAGTTCTTAAATATACGGCACAACGGGGCCACCTTTCTTTGATGAGGTAATTAAAAGAAAAGACGAGATCGGAAAAATATTCATTCCATGCATCGAGTACCGCATTAATATTAACAGGGAGGTTTTGATCCTGGTCCCATAAAACAACTAATTATTAGTAAAAACAAAGCAACACTTATTACCTTCCGCGATGTTACCTTTCGCGGTGTTTGTTCTTTAGCTAAAGCCAAATGATCATCTCAAAACTTTCAAGCAGAAAATAGTTCCGGTTTGACAATTCATGATCCAGCAAATATATTTTTATTTATGTCTGAAAGGCCTATTAATTACCACCCCAAAAAAAAAAAAAATAATAAAATTGACATTTATATTATTCAAGTACAACCGGAAGGCTATTAACATAAAATTAAATCACTTTTTCGTATAAATAGTTAAATTACAAATCTAAATTCATGCTTAAGGATGCTGTATTCCATACAAATACATTTTAGTAAACAATGATTTCATGAGAAACCTTTCAACATCTTATAACCAAATGTTTTGCTGTATTGTAGAGTTAATAACAGTAAAATAGTTAGTTGTATTACCTAAACAATACCTGAACCCTTATTATTATTATTATTTTAGTACATCGAGCACACATTATATACGTGTACATAAAACATATTTTCATCATCCATGTTAAATTTGAAGTAATTTTTTTTTCTATAAAAACACCCATCCTTGTTGCCCTTAAACTATATATCCGTTTTTTGTTGTGTTTTATTTTGTTTTGTTCTCCCTATTATTTTATTATCCTTTTGTACACACACCCAGGAGAAAGAGTACAACAAAAACATAAAAAAAACATATAATATTTACATAACGTGTGCAATTTATATAAAATAAATAAATAAATTCCTGTTTTTTAATTTATAATATCCCGTTTTTTTTTTTTGTAGGAATTTTTATATTGTGTTCCTGTTAAACTTTTTTTACATGTGGTATAGTTGTTGTTGGTTTTATTATAATACCAATAGATGACGCGGATGAAATACAACAACACACAATATAATATGCAGCAAATAAAATTGAGGGTGTTTTAATCAGGAGCAGCAAAAAACTAATAAATGAAATCTGAGCACGTGTTTGTGATTTTCATTTTACTTTAGTTGTGTTATATACCGTATGTATACAAAAATAAACATATAAGCGAGATGTGAAATAGATATTTCCCTTGACGCCATTTTTTTTAAAATCGGGGTTTCAATTCCCTTCAAAGAACATTTTTATTGTAAATCTACTAAATGAAATAAGTACATTTAATTGGGATTGGGATCATATTCTTATATCAATTTGTGTGTGTAATAAATCTGCTTTTAATTAATTTTTATTATCTTTCTTCTGTGTGTGGGCATGCATGGACATCTACATTCATCATTTATTTGGTCAAGATAAAGTAGGCATAAAAATATGATGTTTGATGGTTGCTAAGGCTAGTTAGGTAACAATTGTATGTTTAGAAAATTTCAACTTTATGTGTCAGGTTATACCCTAGACCTGTGGTCCCCAACTAGGGATTGCAAATTTTGACGAAAATAAAAAATCGGAATTCGAAATTCGCAAGTTAAATATTTCGGAATTCAATCGAATTCCGAAATATTTTTAATTTTTTTAAGTCTATACAAATAATAAAAATAACTTATTTGAGATAATTCATTGTTATTTATTGCATAAAAATTACTTTTTTTAAAATAAAAATAGAACATAAAATTATATTATTTAAAATGAAATATGTATAAACATAAAATTATTGTACAAAAATTCAATTAGTACAGAAACATTCTAATATGGCATATCATTTAATAATAAAAAAAAAAAAATTATTCTTGTGTTTGCCTAAAATATGCGTTAAGGAAGCAGAGATCACTTAAAGCTGTGTCTCCGAGTCTCGATCGAACTTTTGTACAAAAGTTACCTGCAATTGAGAAGGCTCGCTCGGACTCCACGCTCGATGGCGGAATCAAAATTAAAAATGAGTAGACGGACTCTAATATTTTGCCACGAACGCCGTTCTCTTCAAAGAATTTCATTTCAGATTTAATTTTTGAAATTAAGCTCCGATTTGTTATTTGTTGAGTTGAGCTGGACGGTATGTTGGACGATAAGTTCAATTGAATTTTGTTCTGCAACTTTTGCATTAACGACTGGGCGTTGGTTTGTTCTTCCGACATCACTTCTACCACATCGTCAGCTTCTGACTGCTCGCCTGAGGAAGTTTCCATGTTAGTGTTAAATATCAATCTTTGTGCGAAGCTTTCAATAACTTTGGTTATTATATTTTTCAATGGTCTAGTGAAAGGTTCGTGAATCTCACTTTTTCCGCCATTGTGTAAATACTGAAGAGTTCCAGACACATTTGTTCGTCTTTGGCTTATTCGGTTTTCTAATTCGTTCTTCAATTTTAGTGAAAGTTCATCAGATCCGAAATTCTCAAGCATAAAAGACAATGCCGCATCAGCAGAAATCAGATTTGCATCTTCTCGACAAAGGGCGTCAACAGTAAGCTTCACTGGGAGAAGTGCAGAGATCATGTTGTTAATCGAGAAAATTTCAGCATCTAGAATACCGATATCAGATGCAATGTCAATCAATGCTTTTCTAACACAGCTTTTTAGTTGGTTAAATCTTTCAAGCATTTCGACTAAGCTATTCCATCTAGTTCTAGTGTCCATAATAAGTTTCAACTCTTTTCCAAATTCTTGTTTCACGTATACTAGAAGAATATCATTCGATGTTCTCGAAAAACGAAATTTCTTTACAATCGAACGAACTTTTTTGAAGAGAAAACCAAATCCAAATTCTTCAGTCTCAACATGCTCAGCTTCAATATAAATTTATTCAATCAAGCCAACACTTTCATCGTCAATGTATTCCTCATCCTCTGATTCCTTGAAGTCACTTCCTTGTTCTTCTACACCAACATTTTCTGTATCTGTGTGAGCCACCAATTCATCAGTTGTATTCGAATTATTATACAGAACATTAATTACAGCTAAATGTATCGCGTGTGCGAAGCACAACTGCTGATTACATGGTAAAAGCCGTCCATCTTTTTGCATCACAGCTGCCCCATCAGTTGTTATGGACGTAATATCTTTATCGATATTTAGATTGTTGTCTTGTAATGTGGTTTTCAGGGCCGTAATGCATTTTTCTGCAGGGAAACGTCCTTCAACACGAACTAAACCTAAATTCCAAAACTGTTTCTTGCCATGGACATTTACATTTAAATAACATCGGTTTCTTGATGATGTCCATTCATCTAGAGTTAAGCAAAATCGTTTTCCATCTTCTTTGAAATTAATTAAATCCTGCATCATTTTAGCACGCATTTTTTGTGCGTATTCTAAAACCATTTTGCGAATTGAGTTAGGTGATTTTGGTAATACATAATCTCGAGCGCCTTTAGCCAAAAATAAATTTCTCAAATCGATAGACGTACAAAAAACTTTGAATGGCATATTATCCAAGGCACACATTCGTGATACAATTGCAGAAAGTGATTCATCTTTTTTGTTGACTAAATAATTTGTAATCATCATTTTTGATGCGCTGCTTTCTGGAACTTTATCTTGCACGACATCCCGTTTTAATACATTAATATTGTGTATTGTTCTTAAATGCGTGTGCTGCGGTGTTGTCGTTGAACCAGAAGTTTTTACTAGTTCTAACATATTTTACATTTTGCTGTTAGTTTTTTTGATCCTCTCAAAAAATGAATCCAAACACAATTTTGATTTTTACATTGCTTTGTAATCCGAATAAATTTCTTTTGATGACATTTTAGGATGTACTATTAACAATAATTTAATTATTAAATTAAAACTGCTATTATTTACTTACCTATTTAAAAAGTATTGATGATTGTACAGAAAACAAAGTCCAAATAATTCAATACACATCGCACTCGATTAAACAAATCTCAACACTATTGCAAATCGTAAAATATAAGACACGAACACGAGGTTATACGAAATATAAAAATTTTGTGTGTAATTTTATGCTACATTACATTTATTATTATTACATATGGATATGAAATGAAGAAATGAAAAACCGTTTAAATGTTTAACTGCAATTTAGAAATGTTTTCTCTATGCCTACTTGTATTATGTAGAATAACTGTAATTTAGCATTGTTTTCTTTATGTCTTCCTATAGAATGTAGAATATTAATATGTACAGAAACGAAAACACAATTTAAAAGTTGGAGAGAGCACGAAAAAATAAATTTTAAATTCAGAATTCGAAACTATATTTATGAAAACGAATTCCGGAATTCTCGAATTTCGAATTTCGAATATGCAATCCCTATCCCCAACCTTTTAGTATCGAAGAGCATATTCCAAATTACCGATGTAGTAACGGGCACCGTTTAATTTTTCAAAGCCTGTTCAATCTTGTGACTGAACATGAGTACAATTTAATTTAATTTTAAGTAATAAACACGTAAATTGTTTCCAGAAAAATCGCATAGGTTGCATAAAGCGAAATATTAATAACTGAAGTATGCATACTTATATTCTAAACTATTTTGCATAGTTGACAAATTGTATGTATACTCGTTTAATTCTCCATCTAAATAAACCCCACCAGCAGTAATTTAATTAGATAATTTCGCTAATCAAGCAAACGCTTAGCCTTACAACCTAAGCACAACATTTGTTAGATTAACATTGGTCCTTCGAGCCATAGATCTTTATATTAACGCCACTAAATATTGGCAATAGAGGAATATTATAACACTCAAAATGCTCTTTTTGATCGAATTCAAAAAAGCAAAACAAATTATAACAAGGATGGCAAGGGCAGGAAGACGAAGGAATACTTGCAGAAAAGGCTGGAAATTATCGAAACAATCTTGGAGGAATTCCTCGAGAGCGATAGATAGATGAAAGACGAACTCTTTGATCAGAATCCAGCTCATTCCTATTGGAATGAACGAGATACCGTTAATAAATTTTACGCTAACTATCGAGCTGAGTTAGAAGCTAAATTAAAAACATTAGAAGTACAAGTACGAAGCGATGAATATCTATCGATTAAACCAACAACCAACATGCCCGGATCTTCAGGGGTGTCGCTGACTCTAGAAGACACAATAACTCCTTCTGCTATGCCAATTACCAATACTCAGAAGGCAAGCAATACGAGCAAAACTGCATTAAACAACAACGTTGTAGGGAATTCGGCTTTACAACAGGGATGGAAAATGGAATTTTTGGATTGTACTAAATACTTAATCTAAATAGTACTAAATTAACTTCAATTGTACTTTTTCAAATTTAATTTTGTCGTTAGTTTTTAGTAAAAAAATTAATAAAACTCCATAAACATTTTTTAAACAATATTTTTATTTTTAACCTTTCTTCAAACGGTTTTCTATAAGACACATTTAAGTCGTACAAACTAAAGTTTTTGTGAATAGTTTTAGAAGTAATTCAAATAATGTATTTTCAATGTATATTCGACTAGCAAACGATTGCTTATAAATTCATATTTTAAACAAAAATAAAATAAATTTATATCTGTAAATGGTTTTTCATACAGGAGTTGTACAAAATAAAGATACTCGTATCATATATAATTCACATTTTATGGAAATTTAAAACTAATAATTAAATCACAGTTTGTTACTCGTATTTATTTTATCACAAGAACTATTCTAAAAGTTCCTCTTGCTCCAAAGAGGTTTTGGGTAAATTTCTTTTTAACAAATCTTGACTAATTTTAAAACTGTGGCAAGAGTCTAGTTTAATTAGGTCTTTTGTTTGAATTAATGCTGAGCAAGTTTCTAGCTGAAGACGGTTTCTGCATTTTGTTTTTATCAAATTATGAAACGAGAATATTCTTTCAACATTGGCAGAAGAATGTGGGATGGATAGTAATCCTTGTGCTATTCGAAAAATATTACTAAACATTGGTTCATTTAATTCGTTCCTAATTAAAGCTACTTCTGACCAAAATTCACCTATTGAATAATTTTTATATTTTTTCAATACTTCACAATCTGCTAGCGCTCTAAATTCAGTATTGATTGTTTCGATATGATTAAGTTCATCATCCGGGAAAAAATTTACTATAAGAGGCAAAATTAAATTTGTTTCACCAGAAATTACATTTGCTGGACTAAATTTGGGCAGAAAGTTAAGAATTTGATCATCGAAGTTAATTTTTTTTCTTAAATTTTTCTTAAATTTAATTCTATTTGATCTATAGGGAGATGATGTTCCCATAAATTTAGAGAAGAAATACTAGTTTCTTCCAATATTTTCTTAATCATGAAATTTCTAGTAAACTGGTGAAACAAACTTTTCATCCGAGGCATTAAAATATGCACCCTTACATCTTCTGACTGCATTTCCAAATTTATCCCATTAATAATTTTTAAGGCGTAACTTAAAAAAATAAAATATAAATGAAGCAATTTATCACTCAAACAATTTGAAATAAATGAGATGTTCTCGTTTCCATAAACATTTTCAAAGTCGCCTAAACTAAAATATGACTGTAATACTGTCCACTGCTCAATTATACGGTCAATTGCGGCCTGACGTGATAACCAACGGGTTGCCGAAAATTTTAAAATGGTATGCACTTCTACACCAAAATATGTTTGGAAATTTTTCAATTCGTCTTTTCTACTAGGGCTGTTGCAGAAATGATGGTTGACCTCTCTTAGTAGTTTATCAATATTATCTGGGAGACAAGATGCTGCGGCAATTGAAATTAAATTTAGGTTGTGACAAACACAACCTTTTACAATTAGTTTTGGAACCACTTCTTTCAGTTTCGCCTGTATCCCGTTGTGTTTGCCCATCATTACTGAACAATTGTCCGCAGTAAACCCGATTAAATTTTTTAACGGAATGTTTTTTTCGTCTAACGATTTAACTAGTGAATTAAAAATCCCAGATGCTGAACAGTCGATAACTGGGGTTAATGACAAAAATCGATCGCGACATGTTTTGTTAAATAAGCGTATTATAATGGCAAGATTTTTAGTGGTTGTACTGTCCGTGCTTTCATCAATAACGATAGAAAAATACTGCCGTTTTGTTATTTCAGCAATAGTTGCAGTATTTTCTGGTCCTGTGATATTTTTAATGATTTGTTGCCCTTTGTGTCGATTAATAGTCATGCTTTTTACAATTTTAGAATCCTTTAAATTAGATTTTAAAATTAAATTTTGATGATCCAAAACCGCAAATGGTAAATTATGCTCAGCCACAAACAAAGCCAGCGAACTTTCAAATTTTTTAGCTTTATTTGAATTAATTTCGATGTTCCTATCAAGAAGATCATCTATTCTGCAAGTTTGTTTGGCACTTTCCACTGCATTTTTGTGTGTTTCGGTAAGGGCGTGACGTTCTATGTGGGTTTTCCCACCTACAATTGCCGTATTACAAAGTTTGCATCTTTTGCCTTGTTTTGTGTTTTCCTCCTCAATCAACCACGAATAATTCAATTTTCATTCCGAACGATATGGAATCGCATGCTTCCTTTTCCGTGGTAAAGATTCATCCTTTGTTAAGATGTTATTTGAAAAATTTGACCTACTTTTAAATTAGGTAGACATATGCGATATATTTAAAGTTTAAACTATTTAAATAAACTAATCAAAGTAAACTTACTCAGCAACCGCTTCCTTATATTTATTGTCCGGCTCCGATACTTCAGCAGGTACTTCTGATGATGTCAGATCTCTAGAAGATAGTGCAGGAACATTTTTCATTAAAAATCTGTTGATTGATATAAGAATGTTTAATTTTGTATACACATTGGAATAATTTAAATGATTAATCCACTACCTATCCATTGGTTTAATATGATGAATCCAACTCTGGGGCTTCCTTTTCTGAACGCAATTTATTAAGATAATTAATACACAATTAACACACAATGAATTTTCACGTGGATGTCGTCTACATTGATCGCGTATTATAGTTAATTTTCACATGAATATCGTCTATATTGGCCGGGTATTTCTAAAAACACAAAATATTTGTTTATTATAGTTAACTATAAATGGCACATAACCTCTAATATTTTACTGAATGTTGAAAACACTTACCGTTTGGTTGTTTAATAGAACGTCGAAAGAATCCAATTTAATTAATATTTAAAGTTACGGGCTGAAAATTAAACTCGCTTTCATTTCACAAATCACACAAATTCATCAGTAATTAATTTTTTTATTTCCCTTTTGCTTCTTGTTATACAGAAATAAATCGGTTTAGTTAACCCAGGAAACATTACATTTACCATATTTCCATGTACGGAGTTAAAAAGGGTTCAGTTTCGTTGAGTAAAATTTGTTTGTGTTAACTCGTACCATTTTCATCAAGCCGAGTTAAGTTGACAGTTAGGTTGAATTTAATCAAATTACCCTAAATACAAAATGCCATGCACAAAAATATCAAATATAGTAGTAGATTTGGTCCGATTGTACTAGCGTATTTTTGAAACCAAATTGTATCGAAAAAAGTACAATTGTATCGACTTTTCCAACACTGCTTTACAACTACGAAAATATAAAGCACAAGACGTGAAAATGCGTTTGTGTTATAGAATAATGGACGAGGCGGAACATCTTTTAGCAGCTGAAAGCAGCCACGATCAACTGCAACACAAGCTGCACCAACTCGATGCGAGGATGACACAAATTGAGCAGGTGCATTAGTAGATGCCACGCCTGAAGAAGGAGCTACTATGCCCTACTTCATAGAAGACTACTATGCAATTTTAGTCAACAACTTTGAGACGCTGACATCCAGAATCACCGGGGTGCTGAATAAACCAAAACCAAGGGGTCCAGAAAAATACGAGATCAAACTAAGACGTATTGAAATTCCACACTTCCTTGGTGATCCCCTGCAATGGGCATCCTTCCAAGATTTATTTAGAAGGATCATTCACGAAAACGGCGATATAAGTGACACTGTCAAGATGCACCAATTAAAAACCACGGTACTTGGAAGCGCGGGCAAAATAATAAGCGACTTGGAGGCAACGGGTGATAATTTTTGTGACGCTTGGAGACTGTTGGTAAACCGATACCAAAACAAAGGCAGCTGGCCATGTCAATGCGATGCTGAACTATCCAGTAATTCACTCCGAATCGGCAACAGCAATAAAGTCGTTACATGACTTACTAACCGAAAACATGTATGCCATCAAAAATTTAGGCATCCTCACAGTATCTTGGAATTACATCATAATTCCAATAATCATGAAAAAATTAGACAATGAGACATCACGATTATTTGAGATGTCTATTGTGGATCCTAAAGAAATGCCAACAATAGAGGACTTCCTTAGTTTTATAGAACGCCGATTCCAAGCATTAGAGGCAACTAAACCAAAACCGCTCCACAAAAAGCAAGGGTCAATACATGTCACACACAAACAAAAATACATGTGCGTTGTGTAAGCAGGGACATGATTTGAAGGACTGTACGACATTCCAAGGCAATGCTCACCACAAAAAATGAAGACACTCCAAAAAATGAGGTGAAAGAAGAATATACAATAACATAACAAATCATTTAGTGAACCAATATGAGCAACCCACTGGCACATTGCTAGCTACGTCAATGATCCAAGTGCAGGCTGGCAGACAACAATCAAAGCTGCTACGAATGCTAATAGATCCCGGGTCACAAATTACATTTATCACCGAGGAGGCATCTAAGCAAATAAAGCAACCTACCAAGAAATCTCACGTGGAGACTGGTGGCATAAACGAGAGCGAAATTACAACCGCCACAAGAATAGTTAGCTTTCGCGTAGCAGCCCGATTTTCGTCAAGTTTCTCCTTGAAAAATGGAAGCATTGATATTGCCGAAAATAACACGGTCCCTGCCTGAACAACATTTCGACAATAGAAAGTGGAATCATTTAAATAACTTAATATGGGCCAATCCGAACTATAATCAACCGAACAAAATCGACATCTTATTGACCAGGTTTTAAGAGGAAATCAAGGAGAACTAATCGCACAACAGACAGATCTAGGTTGGATTATATTCGGAAATACCTCGACCAACAAGCCATCCAATGTCGAGTCATTGATCACTTTGACAGACATCGACAACCAAGAAATTTTGACAAATAGAAGAAATACAACCCAAGAAACTTTATACAGAAGAAGAAAAGCTGTGTGAAGATCATTACCAGCAGAATTACCGACGAGGCACAGATGGTCGTTACATAGTACGACTTCCTTTTTAAACAAAGCATACCATGGCTCGGTTCATCAAAGCAGAGAACCTTGGCTAGATTTATTCAACTAGAACGGCGATTGTCACTGGCCAGTGAATTTTCTAAGGATTATCGGGCGTGCATACAAGGATACTACAATCAGGGGCATTTGATTGAGAGTAAGGAACATAACAACAACGAATATTACATTCCTAACCATGCAGTGATCAAAAACTACTAGTACTACAACCAAACTTAGAGTAGTATTCGACGCATTGGAAAAAAACGAGCAACAATATCAGCTTAAATGAAATACAACTCGTAGGCCCCAAATTACAAGAGGATCTGATGTCAATTCTACTACGATGGAGAAAATACAAGATAATCGTAGCATATACAGCGGACATAGAACAAATGTACCGACAAATAAAAGTACATCCCGATCATCAACAGTACCAAAAAATATTATGGAGAACATCTCCCGACCAAACGATAAATTCATATCAGCTAACAACAGTAACGTTTGGGATGGTATCTGCCCCATATCTGGCCATCAAGACACTGCAACAGCTGGCGGCCGATGAGGAGAAAAACTTCCCAATTGCAGCAAAAATAATTAGGAGCGATTTTTACGTAGATGACTTATTATCTGGAAGTAACAACCTGGAGGATGCTCAGGAGGCACAAAACCAATTGATCAGCTTGCTACGAACCGGAGGGTTTAATCTGAGAAAATGGACTTCAAATCATCCTCAACTCATAGAAGGTGTCGATCCAGACTCGAGAGCATTCGAACCCATTACATTTGACGATGAAGCGTTGAATTTGAGTTTAAGGCGAACCTCAACAACAAAATTGGGAAAATGACCAAACGAAAAATGCTCTGAGCCATCTAAATTATTTGATCCATTATGGTGGCTATCTCCAACCCTGATACAAGCAAACATCTTAATGCAAGCACTTTGGATCTCCGGTGTAAGTTGGGATCAAAACCTGCCAGAAGATATAGAAAATAAATGTCAACAGTATTATACATATATCCCTTCCAAAACTAGAGGAGATAAAGATTCCTAGGTGGATCCATTTCTACTCAACTCTCCCATTGTAACCAGCCATGAAGGTCCCACGGCAGAAGAAATAAACTTTGGCACATGTCCGCACCAGATACTGGATCATACATGGTCGAAATCTAACAAGCCATTTTATATCAAAGTGTATAAGGTGTCATCGGTTTAATTCTAAATCAAGAACGCAGCTCATGGGAAATTTACCAGCATTACGCATCACGCCCGGAAGACCATTTTTGAGAACCGGAGTCGATTATGCGGTACCACCTCTGATTCGTACAACAAGTGAAAGAGGGCACAAAGCACATAAGGGATATTTAGCAATCTTTGTTTGCATGACAACTAAAGCGAATCCAAGTGATCTAACCACCGAAGCAATCTAACAGCATCTAAGTGATCTAACCACCGAAGCATTCATCGCAGCTTACAAAAGATTCACTGGACGTAGAGGATTGTGCAGTGATCTGTATAGCGACAACGGATCGAGAATTAGCTGCACTACTTCGTAACAACTATTGGCAAACGATGGAACAACATGGCTTTCATACCGCCAACCTCACCCCGTTTTGTAGGACTTTAAGGAAGCGACAGTAAAAGCAGTAAAAAAACATTTAGTAAAGGTTATTAGAGTAGCAACCTTGACTTTCGAAGAACTTTCAACGGTCACCTCACAAGTAGAAGCTTGTTTAAACTCAAGACCTCTGGCACCAATGACATCAGATCCTACAGATATTACTTTTTTAACTCCTGGGCACTTCTTAATCGGTGCACCATTACGAGCAATTCCGCAAGATGTTAGAGCAGAACCAACCATTTAAGGCATATCACGATGGAGGCTGGTAGCGAAAATAAAACAAGATTTCTGGACAAGATTGCACTCCGAATACTTAAATCAACTTCAACATAGAAGAAGATGGTCATCTGAACAACCAAACTTGAAAGTAGGTGACCTAGTGCTCCTCATGGATGACAATGTTCCCTCATTAAAATGGCTGACTGGGCGAGAGGTGGAAGTACATCCAGGCATAGACCAATAAATTCGAGTAGTTTCACTTCGAGGCCCGGAAGGGGTCCTCGTAAAAAAGACCAATTCACAAATTATCACCACTACCCATAGAATCTGACAACGAGATTGTCCTCACAAAGACACAAGCATCAGTCAACCAACAACCACAACCAACAACTCCGTTACGTGTTCAACCTCATAGAGAAGTCAAACAACAAAGAGTACACCACATCAAAACAGTATTCAAGAAAAAACCACTTTACATCTAATATTATTGATACTCGGAATATGGTGCAAGTGCTTTTTGCTCCTGTCACATCGTCAACCACAATAGAGCCATTGCCATCTAATGCAGGAATTTATTTTCACAACTCCAGAACTGTAAAATTAATGGCGTTACAGTGGAAAATCATCATAAATTATAATTTAACCGGATATTGGGAAGATATCAGATCGTTAGAACATTATGTCAAATATTTGGATGAGGGCTGCAAAAAGGGATGGCAATCAGATAACCGGTTGAAAATGTGTGATGTAATAGTACAACAACTGAATCAACAAGTGCAAGAGATTACCTCACTAAATAATCTACTTACCTCAACTAACAAAGAACACGCACTAAGAAAGCGGGACATTGGGAATACAATTGGATACATACTTGGTCATGAATCAAAGAGATGCCTCCCACATAGAACTGCAGCTTGAAAAGGCAGAAACCAACGAAAAATATTTATTAGAACTCATCAAGAACCAAACATCGATCATAGATGCAACCACAAACATATTTAAACATGAAAAGGAATTAACCGACAAGAATTTTCGTGCTATTGCCAAACAGTTCGCGTATCTAGACAAAAAAATTGACAAGGTATCCGCGGACAGTGATCATCACAACAGAGTGCAGACCATCACAACCTTCACGATTCAAATAATGTTGGTCATGAGGCGAATAGCAGAGACGCAGAGAATCAATTCGACGTTATCCTCAGCTCTCATCGTGGCCATTTCCATTCAGCCTTGCTGACCTCACAACAATTGAAAGAGGAAATCGTACGAATTCACGAGCACGTTCCAGCAACGATGCGAATTCCTGAGGGGGGGAGAATAAAAACGATCTTGGACACATTTACAAGATTTTGACGGTCCACACAAGAGTGACAGCAAACAACATTCTATTCCTTGTACAGATGCCATTGGTATGCACAAATGTATACCAATTATTCAACATTATTCCCATACGGCTATACGAGAATGGGCAAATGCACATCATAATACCTACAAATGAACTGCTGATAATCGATTTACCACGCGAACATTTTGCTAATTTAAATAATCGTGATCTACAATGATGCATTAAACTAAATCTAAATGAGTATTTGTATGACATTTCACCCATTTATAACACACAATCGAAGCAGACACAATGTGAAATTAATCTGCTGAAGCACGTAAGCCAGAATCTCACAAACTGTAAAACAAGAACGGTAAACCAACAAACCTACTGGACTCAGATAGGTACCAATCAGTGGACTTTCGCAGTGAGCATACCCCAAACCGTCCACCTAATATGCAATCGGGAGGTAAACACGATGATTTTAAATAAATCAGGAATTCTAACATTAGACCCGAAATGTATTTTAAAACATGATGAGTTCCAGTTAACAGCCATTGAATAAAAATCACATCAGATCAACTCGAACTTCACTATGGCACTGAAAAACCAACATCCAAACCAATGGATACCCCAGCAAAATCTCTATCAATTGAAAAGGGCGACAACATTACAAACGAGACTGCAGAACTAGAAAAATCTATCATTCTACAAGAAATCAACGAAGCGAAACTACCGGAGGTCATCGATATACTACAGTTCGGACATCATATTCATCATTACGTGCTAACATATACATTAATGGCTGCAGAGACATCACTCCACCACAACGACCGATTCCACGGCCAAGGTCCCTAAATTTGTTGGCCTCGCAGTATGTTCAATCTTGTGACTGAACATGAGTACAATTTAATTTAATTTTAAGTAATAAACAAATAAATTGTTTCCAGAAAAATCGCATGGGTTGCATAAAGCGAAATATTAATAAAAGCCATTTATAGTGGCAAGGCCAATTTATGGTGACTTTTAAATTAATAATGTAAATAATGTAAAAAATAACATATTTATGTATGAGTAATTTCATTTTTAGGGAGCAGTGACTCAAATATTTTTTATTTTTTTGATATAGGGTGTGTACCGCGCACAGGATGGTTCCAAAGTTTTGCAAAAATAGTGAAAAACGCCATTTGGAGTAAATTTCAAAGGCAAATTTATGAATTAAAAAGTTAATCGATTTTAAAATTTTTTTTTTTGTACATTAGAGTGAATATCGAAATTATAAATTCTTATAAAATTATAATCAAAATTAAATTTTTTTGATCGAACATAGAACCGTAAAATATTAAATGAGATATTAAACTAAATACTCCATGAGCTATTTGTTCTTATTTTTTTTTCTCAAAACAAAGCTTAACTAATTAGCTGCATTTACATACTCAAATATGGATCTTTTGTTATTTTTAGTTTTTAAACTACACTAATTTAAATATTACTAGTTCTCCTCTCGTAATACAATTTATAACCGTCTCCAAAAAGATGATTAATGAACCGTAAACGATAAATATTTGTGTTTAGATTATTAATTTCTATTATTATACGAACGGAGAAGGCGTAACCGCAGCCTAAAAAACATCTAAACATTTATTTTTAATTGCACTAATGTTACCAAATAAGAGTTTCTGTCCAACGCTATATAAGTAGTATTGTGCTTATAATGCAAAACATTCTATAGCCGTGTATCATTGAAGTTACAGTGAGTATAAAAATAATATTAGTTGTGAATATCTGACAAAATTGTTTCTGAATTTTTATTAATATTTTAACTTAGAGGAGTGTATTCTTGATAATGTTGTAGCGACTCACTCACAATTCAATTCAATTATTTAATCACACAATTCAATTCAATCATAAATATTCATCACTCGTTCATCGCCACAATTCGCGCATTCATATCCACACTCATTCACATGAACGCACCTTGTTCAACCAACAAACAACACATAATTCATATATCAAATTTATACTGCAGTGCACATAAAACAAGCAAAACCATTTTTCATCTTCTTCTCCGCTTTTAGTTAATCGTTGTCAAAAATTCATGCGCTCGGTACACCGAATATATATGATTTGTTTTTTTTGTACAAATCAATCGTTTTTGCAACTTTCAAGTAGTACGTAGCAAAGTTACGCTGCCATATTTTTAGAAATACATAATAAAATAAAAACTCTAACAATATAATCGCGCGGGTCGCGTCGCGAACAAAAATATAAATGCGTGGTGATTAGTGTAGTGATAATTAAAATTGTGTTAATATCTTAAGTTAAATTTGTATAAAAACAGTTCATACAATTAATATTGAAAATATAAAGCCGGCGTGCTACTTGCACGTCGTACATAAAGTTATCGTGAACTCAATTATTTTGCATCCGGACTCTAGAAATATAACACCATAAAAATAACAATACGGGTGTTATAATGTCTTCATATTATCATTGCTGAAAACCATTTGTTAGTGCAAAGTGCAATAATAAGTTGAGAGCTGTTAGTGAGTACACTAGAGAAAGGATTGCATATTTGAATCCAGCTCGAGAATTAAACAATAAATTGTACATTTGTACTGTGTGTTACTTCAATCTAGGAAAAATAAAATTGGATTCAAAGCAGCTCAGCAGATTTTAATTTAGTAGATTCAGAATTAAGGAAAGTAGAACGGTTCGGATTAATTGAAAACATCAACCAACATGTGGAACCTCATATGATGGAACAGTTCTCACCAATAAAAAGAAAATTAAGTGAAATTTCGACAGCGATTTATAAGCAGTTAAATTGCGACGAGGAAACAACGTGCTCCGAAAAATAAAATAAGATTTCGTATTATGAATAGATTATGAATAATTTTAAATACCAGTTCGATGAAAGAGATTATGAAGACAAGAAGAAATTATTAATATTACTACCAAAGCAGATGAAACATTACAAAATTCAAGATTATTTTAAAGAAGGTGCTACCCGTTATTTAATTGATCACTGCAAGGATCTTCAAAGACATAATTGTACGTTCTCTTCAATAACTAAAAGCAGTATCCCTAAAAATAAGATATCAGATACTGCACGGAGCTTAGTAGAAATCTTTTTTGAAGATGATGAAATAAGTTGAACGATGCCGGGGAAGCAGGATGTTCTTCAGAATACTCAGAAGAGGGTATTACTATGTTCTATAAATGAGGCCTACATCGAGTTTAAATCTCGTCACCCTGCAGTTAAAATAGGATTTACAAAATCAACACAACTACGTCCAAACCACTGTATAAAATTGGGTTCGAGCAGTCAACATAATGTTTGTGTTTGAAACTGATGATCGAAGGCACTATAAAAGCAGTTCACTCCCGAGACAATATTTAATTCCCGTTTAAAGATTACAAAGATTTAATTTCATTCGTTATGTGTTGTGATGAACAAATACAAGAATGTTACATTAAAAAGTGTAAAGTGTGCTCTAAAACTTTGAAAGAACTTGAAGAATTGTTGTGTAAATGCTTCAATAACAGTGATGTGCAAAAAATTAAGTATACACAATGGATTACCGTTCAAAGATTCCGTTTGGTTACATTAGAAGACCAAATGACAAAGTTTATAGAAAAATTTATTCATAATTTAACCAAGTTAATACTTCATCATTTTATATCGAAAGAGCAAAATTCAATCAAAATTTCGTTCGTTATTTAGCACTTCAGTGAAACATGCTACTTTCATTATTATTTCAAATTGTATGGAAGACGATATCATCGCAGTACTTTTCTTCAAAACTGAGAAAAAGATCTTCTAGAAGATTTTAACATCGCAGCTGAGTGGCATTTTCATGCTACCAGTCACAGCAAAGTGGCGTGTGATGGTGTTGGTGGAACATATAAAAGGAATCAGTTCAAACTCCACAACAGCTATACGAATGGAGTAGATCATGAAAATCAACAATGCATTTTGAATATGCAACGAAAGCAGAGTATGATAAAGTGTCTAGAAAAGGCGTTATCAAAGCGCAATTACTATAAAGGGAACTCACGATTATCATTTTATTATACCTAAGATAAAAAATAAATTTGTAACTAAATCATTTTCAAATTCGAAAATCGTTAGTGAACATTATATTTCAAATTAAATTTATAAATTGAACCATACATTTTTATTGTTTTCGTTCTTGGGTGCGATGATGTGAACCTCTCATATTACGAGTTACGGGTTACAAGTACTCGAAATTCAGAATTATGAAGTGATTATGTAAGCAATTAGCAAAATTTATAAAATGGCCATCCACGGTAGAAGATCGGCAAATGATCAGAGAAGGGTTTTATCGAAAACACAAATTTCCTTCTGTAATTGGAATAATTGATGGATGGAACCCACGTACAATTTTCGGCGCCACGCAAAGACGAATTTTTATTCGTAAATCGTCGAGGGAGAGCATACCTTAAATGTGATGGTAATATGTGACCACAATGCAACACACCCGACAGACTAAAAATGCAGTTTATGAAGAAGAGAAATGCTGGTTGCTAGGAGATGCTGGATTTCCTTTGGAACCTTGGCTGATAATTCCATTCAAAAAGACAATTCGGTAGAAGCTTTGTACAGCACCAAACATTCTAAGATCAGAATGACGGTCGAACGTTGTTCAGAGAATTTAATCTTCCAGATGAATAATTTGACGATCTTGTGGATTTCGACGATACTAAGCGAAACAGAAGAAAATGACGTTTCAGCACATTCTAGCAGACAAATTCTTCGACAACAAGAAGAAGACAATATGCATCCATTTTTTTTTTTTGGTAATATAAATTCAAAAGTTTATAGTGGTTCTCTTTAATTTGTGCCTGGCTTTTTTTTGATTTCCAGGTTTTTTTTATTGATTTCAAAAAGCTTTTTATTTCGGTGGATTTGGTGTGTTTGCCACTGCCGAAATGAAATCAGGTCTATTGACTCTGCGCAGTATTCTAGGTGTTGATGATAGTTTATTGGAAGGATGATTAGTCATTCTACTATTTGTCGGGAATGGATTATTTGCCGTAGTTGTGATGGACGGACTAATGGAAGGGTGATGCACGGTTGATTCATTTAAAGAGGTTCCGGTTGGTGATGATGGTTCATTTAGGGATAAGTGTTGTAAATCGGAGTTATTTGTGCCTGCTGTGAATGGTTGTGCATTTGAAATTGGATGTCCTTGATTCGGGCTATTTGTGATAACGATAGTAATAATGGATGGGTGGTTTACGTTTCTATTGTTTGACGCGGTCGATAGGACGGAGATTTTGGATGTTGACGCTTTTATATTTGGTGACAGATGTTGCGAAATTGTGTTGGTAAAACAATTTTTGGGGTTTATTTCATTGAGAGAAATAAAATTCTCTTCATCTGGGATTTCAGTATCCATTGCTCCTTCAAAACGTAGACCACCTAGCCAGAGAAGGGTAATAATTCGCTCGTGGTTTAGCGAAATAGGCGCTTTTTTCGGACCCCCTCCATTACAATCAACATAATATTTTTCTTTCCGTAATTTTTTCCGGGTTTCCTTTTTCAAATCATATCATACCTAAAATAAAAGATTTATTATTGAATATTTATACACTCTCTTACTGTATTAAATGTTCTTACCTTACGCCAAAGTTTCCATGTTTTATTTGGAGGCCCCATACTATTAAGAATTTCGGTTAAAACATCCCATAATTGACTTCATGATTCTGCCTCATTCGGATTTTTGATATTGCCCTTAGCAAAATCCGGATGATCTTCCATAAAAGAAATCATCAAACTTTGAAAAGTTGAACATGGTGAAGCCTAAAATGATAAGAAATAGTTAAATGTCTATAAAGATTGTTTTAAATAATTTTATTATATAATTTAAATTACTTATATTCAGATTTATGTTCTGTATAATATAAACACAATTCACTGTATAATTAATTTTCAGGGTGAATGTCATATTGTCAAATCTGTTACTTTTGATATTATAAAATTGGAATACACTTATTATTCGAAGATCGATTAGTTCTCTCCATCGAATATAAAAATCTTGTGGCGTATTTATAAAGAAAAGTGAAACACCGAAAATGGCAGATTTGAGAATCAAAAAGAAAAATAAATCAAGCTTTGTATACATTTTTTTCTCTCTAGAGAAACCCGAAACCCGGGACATATCCCGCTACAAGTAATCAGCTAAGTAAAATAACCTATATATCAATAAAATTCATTATATTTACATAAAATCGTGTAAAACTACAATCGTGCGAAAGATTACTAGGTATTCAAAATAAAACCGCGTCAATTTCGAGTGATTAGTGATAGTGGATCGAAATATTGGAAATATCAGTCAATTATTTGAATGAAACCACGTGAAATTATAAGAATATATTTGCAAAATAGCTTCAGTACAATTTAATCATGTACTTGAACGATTTCGCGATCGAGCACATAACCAAATGCTCCATATATTGCAGTTTACCGAACGGGTATCCGAGACAACCACGCGCGAGGATATCACAACCAGACTCGAGGCGTTACAAGATAGGTATCAAACCTTTATCGAGCTAGAATTACAGTAATTTGAGTCAGCCACGTATAAGCCTATTACCGATGTAGTTGATGACGTGTCTTACAAGGTACATGTTTTATTGAAGAAAGCTCAGAGACATGAACAAAGCACAAACAATATCACACACGATTTAAACACCACTTTAGAAGAATTCATTGGACAACAAAAAAGATTTTATGAAACACGGCAACACATGCGGGCCTACCGAATGTTAACATTGAACAGTTTTCTGGAGATTATAGATTTTTCATTCCACGATTTAGTTAAAACGACAGTTCATACAAATCAAAAGATCAGTAATGTTCACAAATTTCAAATCCTACGAGGTTTACTATCGGGTGCTGCACTTATAAAACATATCTCAATTTCGGAAGCCAATTACACAGAAGCTTGGAATAAACTTTGTGTACGCTACAATAAGATGGGTCCTTTTGTGACATCACTGCTTCAAACCTTTTTTGAGCAAAAACCATGTGCTCAGACTACTGGCAAAGAGTGACGCCGCATTTCTGAGACAGCTGATGAAGTGATTCGTGAACTTCGTGTATTGGGAGCAGAGACGGAAACGCGCGATCCGTGTCTAGTACATATTGTGTTAAACAAAATAGACAGCGAATCTAAACAACTGTGGGCAAATGAATCTGTTGGCAAGGACTTCTTAACGTTTGACGCATTGGAAACGAGTTAATGCAAGATCCAGTAGTGAATGCATAGTCTGTAGCCAGCCACACCCATTATTTAGGTGCTCAGTATTCAAAAATAAAAATTGGGATGCAAGGTCAGAATTAGTAACTGAAGCTAATTTATGTCGCAATTGCTTGAAAAAGGGTCACATAAGCACTAAATGCTTTTTCAAATTTTCATGCTTGCTTTGCAAAAAACACCATCATACTCGTACGTTGCTCCATCCCAATCAAACTGAAGTTCAATCAGATTCCAGTAAAACATCGGCGAATCATCACTTATCTTTTAATGAATCTTCAAAAACGCAATCAACGTCAAATATTGAACCACCGCAGAATATTAGCCAGAATAGTAGCCAGATTAATGATTTTCAAGTACTACATACTTTCTATTCGTCGCCAACTACGGTCCTACCGACTGCTATTGTACTAGCAGAAACTCGTACTGGTAAACTCCAGCCATTTCGAGCATTGTTAAATTCAGGCTCTCAATCTTCATTCGTGACGGAATCTTGTGCACAACGCCTAGGGCTCCAGCGATGTTAAACATCCATATCTATATACGGCCTAGCATCTGCAGCCGCTGGAAACACTAAGGGAAAGATTGATATGACCATCACTTTAATTTAAAAGTTACGGCTCATATCATCCACAACGAAACAAATTTATTACCAACGAAATCTATCCATCTGCAAGAGGAAATTGTAGGATTGGAGTTAGCAGATCTATAATTTTTTAAACCAAATAAAATAGATGTACTACTCGGAGTAGATGTATTTTTTGAGATACTGAACCCGGAGAAACGAGTAAGTGATGGATCTCCAGTAATACAGTCGTCAAAGTTCGGTTGGTTAGTGGCAGGAATGTGGACTAATAAATCATCGAACATTGAAACAAGCAATGATGATCTCAATTAACTACTCAGGAATTTTTGGGAACGGGAAGAGATAACAGCTTCGGAAAACCCAGATATGTCTAACAATTCATGCGAAATATATTATGAACAAACAACAATTAAAACTTCTAATGGTCAATATATCGTGAAGTTAGCGTTCAAGGAACTAAGATTGTTACTTGGTAGTAAGTTTGAAATGCTGGCTCGTTACCAGAGTTTTCCGATGCTTATCATGACTTTAAGAAGGAGTACATAGATCTGAGCATATGACCTATACACCAATGCATAAGATTCCTGCTCGCGATGATTCAACATATTATTTGCCACTTCATGCTGTGACAAAAGCCAGCAGCAGTACCACAAAATTACGAGTAGTATTCGATCCCTCTTGTAAGACCAGCACAAACGTATCATTGAATGACATAAATCTACGATTTCGAAAACCTGCAATGGCACTAGTGGCCAATACTAGTGCCAATTAATTCTGTGGCGTGAAACTTGTAGTGAACCGCTCAAAGTATATAATTTGAATACCGTGACATATGAAGACAAATGAAGATTATAAGTGAATATACTGGAAGCAGCTCACATAATCAACCACGCATTCTAGATGATTTATTAACTAGATGTGATAGCGTAGCAGAGGTTGTACGACTAAAGGAACAGTTGAATGAAATTCTATGTAACAGTGGATTCAAGATATGAAAGTGGAAATTTAACTCTCCAGATTTTTTGAACTCATTCTCACTTGAAGAAATCGAGAACACTTCTAAATTAATTGAGTTTGATACATCAATCAAAACATTGGGCATCATATGGAACACAGCATCCGACGACTTTAGCTTCAAGGTTCAACAAAATGATGAGACAAGATGGACAAAGCGTAAGATACTGTCCACCGCGTCGAAAGTTTACGATCCCTTGTGGTTTCTTGCTCCAACAATAATATTATTCAAAATATTACTGCAAAAAATTTGGCTTTGTAGGATTGACTGGGACGCGAGCTTACCATATTTACAAATCGTTGACAAAATTAGAAACAATTCAAATTCCTCGATGTTTCACAACACTCAGAAACCCTAAACGACTTCAATTACACACATTTTGTGATGCATCTGAAGCAGCATACGGGAACGTTATATATTTACGAGCTACCAGTAAGACAGGTGAAACCACAACCAATATTATATAGGCCAAAAGTAAGGTCGCTCCAATTCAAAAAATTTCACTACCTACGCTGGAGTCGTGTGGGGCCGTTCTTTCGTGCAACATTGTAAAATTTTGTGTTGAATCTCTAGCATACAAAGATTTAGATATATTCGCATGGACTGATTCTATGATCGTCCTTCACTGGCTATCAGATGTCCCTCGACGTTGGAAGAGCTTCATAGGTAATCGAACTGCACCAATACTTGAAACCATTCCGCGAAGTAAATGTCATCACATTGAATCCAAAGATAATCCTGTTGATCTTGTATCTAGAGGAGTCAAACCATAACCATTAGCAAATTTCCAGCTCTGTCCGCAACGGTTAAGCGATGAAAAGTATAATTGGCCAATATCAAAATGAACAACAGATGAAGTGAAGGGTACGAACTTGGAAGAAATGTCAAAATATTTCAACGTCTTTACAGAGGTAATTAGTCCGAATGATGTCGTTCTAACCCTATACTGACGAAATTCTCATCCTGGTCTAAAATTCTGAGAATAATGGTGTATGTACTAAGATTGGCAAGAATGAAACATTCGGGTCATTGGAGACAACATGATAGTTCTATTAGTCCATCCAAGATGAAAGACGCCGAAGTAACGATACTACGTAATGTGCAGAAAACCGCATTTATACATGAACTAACAATACTCCAGAAAAACCATCCATTATCAGCAAAAAATCAACTGGCAGCAATCGTTCCGTTTATGCAACCAAGCATCCAATCATATTGCCGAAAAATCCTGTGGTTTGTCAGCTCATAGTACGTAGTATCCATATCAACCACCTGCATGCGAGTAATTGATTAATGTTGAGCATTGCATGAAACAAGTATTGGATGATAGGGGTACGATGTACAATCAAACATTGCCTGAAATCTTGTACAGTGTGTATTCGTTACCGCGTTAATAAAATCGAGCAAAAATTGGCTGATTTACCAGCAGCGCGATGCAACCAGGGCAGACCATTCCTGAAGGTGGGTCTAGATTATGCTGGGCCACTGTATTTTAAAACCAATAAACGGAAGACAGCTCCTAACGAGAAGGCATATGTAACAGTTTTCGTGTGTTTGGCTGTCAAAGCAGGGCACTTGGAAGTGGTGAGCAGTCTCAACACTGATTCATTCTTGGCTGCATTAAAACGCTTCATTTCAAGACGAGGAACTTAAACATCATCATTTTAAAAGTTATAGAGATTAAAGGGTGTTTAGTATAACAAAATCGTATTATTGTTAACGTATATGTCTTACGTAAATTTCCCAAGCATTTTTCGTAAGTTAGAAAAACCGGCCAAATATATTAAGTATATTTATGAGTAACTGTGGATGTAAACTAACTGTAAAACATCATCATTTTATTAGATACGATAAGACATTTTATGATAAGTATGACATATACTGAAACCGTCCATAGACACAAAAATGGTCCGTAGCCTTACCACATACCGTTTTTCTCGGCTCTACTCACTGAACCATCTAGAGCTTACAATGAAACGTCAGCTCACTGAGGAGAGGAGCTCCGAAAAATTTCCATATGCTTAAGCATATGGAAAATGCTTAAGCATATGGTTCCCGCTAGACGGGAACAAGAGCAGAGTAGATGGAGTACAATTTATTTCTCCTCTACAACTTCGCAGCTTCTACAGTAATCATTAGAGGAAACTCCTAGTCTCTGCGCATGCTCACCTATGAAACAGTGTTCTGTAATAACCCCCACGACCATACTAATACGGCGACGTTGAAGTATTAACAACTGTCTAGTTCCTTCTAGATCCGATCTTGGCCAAATCTGCCTAGTTACAACACATGAGGTACCATTGGATCAACTATAGTTCGCTGCCCTTCTAACTTCTTCCTGAAGCAAGAGTTTGCATGTTTCGAGCGGAATTTTAATATTTAACTTACTTGGTAAAGTGAGGCCATTTTTACCCTGCCGAGCGAGTTCATCTGCCTTTTCATTCCCCGCAACACTGAAGTGCCCTGGCACCTACGTTAAGTGGATGTTGAACTGGTCTGCCATCATTAAGGGATGAGGGACAGCTCTGGTCTACCTTCGACGTAAGGAAATAAGGTGCGTGTTTATTTAGAAACTAGTGCGCCTACCGTGGGTCGGAGCTAGTCCACTAATTCTAAATAAATAGTTTAATTGAATGAGAAGCGATATGTTTACTGATTTTATAACTTCTGTCTTTATTATTAAAAATTTCCAGTTTATATATTATAATTTACTTCACTAAACGGAAGTATCAGATTTAACGTTATATACGTTTAATTTATATGGTTAATTACAAAATATAAGTATGTGCTGTATCGGCACATTTATATGTTTGTGTTTTACTCAACAAACAAAATTTAAGTAAATGCTATTTCAGCTTTTTGTCGCAATCGTTTCCTGTTACCAGCTGAATTGGTAACAGTGCGTTCATAGCGAATATCCCTTACAGATACTACATTATACCTCAACCAATCCACGCCCTCAATTATCGCAATTAATTTAGCCTGAATTAATGCTGCAAATAATTCAGCCTGAATAAATGCTGCAATAGTCGGGGAGACGAAATGAGAGGTTCACATTTATTTCCTCGCAGAACATACCACAATCAACCCTACCATCCAGTTCTCTCTCTGAAGGGAATATCAGTAGGAAATCTTTCCGTGGTTCTCGGTGGTACCAAGGCAAGGATATCTCTATTACACAAAATACATGAGGGTCCTGTATTGCTGAAATGTATTTGAACCTTATGGCTGTGCTCGCCGCCGTTTGAGTGCTCAGAATATCTAGGGGTATGAGATGAAAAAGAACTTCCAATACCTGAGTGGGTGTACTTCTGAGTGCACCACTAATACACAGGGTGGAAGTTTTCTGAAATTGCATCAGCAACTTTTGGTTAGCCATACTATTTAATTTTTAATTTATATGATTTTAGTATTTTCCGAAGATTGTAAGAGAATTCAATCCAGTTTCGAACTGATGAGCTTATGATTATGATAAAATCAATCTTCTACATATATAGAATGTACTGTGCATTATGTACTAGCGAATCATACTAATACAGATAAATTCTCTTACAATTTTTTCTTCTTCACGACATTCACACAGCTCTATTTCTGTGTACGCTAATTTTACTGTTTTTTTTTTTTTTGAATTTTTTTGAATGTTAATTAATTCATGTAATTTCTAATATGCTACCGGTGATTATACCATTTTAAATGTGTTTTTATTAACCCGTAGAAGTATATTAGTATTTACGAACAATCATTCAACGAAACCGACTAATAGACAGAATTCTATTTATTTAATTTTTTAATTTATATGATTTTCATCGAAGATGAACCGAAGATACTCCGAAGAATACTATTTAAGGCTGGCCACCAAACAACAATTCCATATAAAAGTATGGGCCTTTTCACTGAAGTATAGGTTTGAGACCCCATCGTTTTCCAATAGCATTTTTATAGGAATATAGCGCTATAATACCTTTCTTTACCCTTTCCAAAATTTTAGGCTTCCAAATAAGTTTGCTGTCCAAAACAACACCCAGGTATTTCGCTTTATTTTTATTTATTATTCAAATGATGATGTTCGGATGGCTCTGGAGGCTTATATTTTCTATCAATTTAGGTGTTCAGTAGTTCCTGAAATTCGATAGTAAGAAAATTACGGAATGTCTTTTTATATGGCTGCCACAGTGGTTTTTTAGGCAAACGAATACACTGAATATACATATATAGAGCGTGTTTTTTTATTAGCTCCGGATAGCTTGGATCCGGAGCAACTAATTTTCTATTATAAAACTTATGTTTGACAAGCTATTTATACATATAACTAATTTATTTAAAACTAATCTATAATTTTTAATTCAACTTTTTAACTAAAAACCTATAAAAAAATATTTAGCTCTACCTATTTATCTGGAGCTGCTATCCGGAGCAAAGGGAAATTTGAAATATTTTTGAATTTTGTACAACCCTAATTGTGGCAAACTTCATTTTGGTTTAAAAATTTTGATAGATGTCAAATTCAAATGTCATATGGTTGTATGACATTCCTTCCAAATAAAAAATCATCGGGATATTGATGAGGAATACGTTAAAGTAGAAGCTGCAAAAATATTTTTAAAAGCTGGAAAGCCAAACGATAATCGAGATGCATCATTGTCGGAAGGTGACGAAGATGAAGATAAATAATATTTTGATGAAATTGACATGCCTGGTACAAAAGTTAAGTCGATTCAAAACAAAGAATTATTGTACGTATTCTACGTATACGTGAAGACACAGCTTAATATCACAGAAATTTGAACCAAAATTCGGCATATTATGATCCAAAACACCACATCCATTTTCCACATGCAGACATCTGTCAAATTTTTTAATTGGTATATAAAACACTTGATACATGGCCATTTTCCTATATGGAGAATTTCTTCCACCTGCTTATATCCATTCGGAAATATTCCCTTAGTACCAAAAAAATTCCATTTTGATGAATTTTGACTGATGTCCACATGTGGAAATGGATGTGGAATTCGAGAATAGGGCCCCTGAAGAGTAAATAATTTTTGTTCACTAAGTTTAGAATTAAATAAATTAATTAATTTTATTATTTTAGAGTTGAGGTGTGTACTGGAGACATGGAAAAATATTCTAAAGCAGAACTATTTGCTTGGGAAGCTTATGGTAAAATATTCTCGAAGTGGAAAAATCATTAAAGGACAAGAGAAACAAATCATTCGAAGCCGATATGAAAAGATGTACATATATGCATTTAAATAATCACTGAATATATTAAAAATAGTCCAACATGTATTTATGCTTCTTATCTTCCACGATTTCCAGTAAGGCTTATTAATTTTATTCAAAGATTCAGTTTTATTAAATCATAATTTGTATACTCCTTCGAATATAACTTACAAACTTAAATCGTTTGCTTGCTGTTCGTTAAACAATCTTGACATGTTACCTGACCGCAAATTAAAATTTTGTACAAGGTAATTCCGCTGCCGCTAGATAGTAAACATTTTACAGCAATCCGAGTAACAATCTTCACCTGTTTCTCTTTACCTTCCACAAATTCTAGCCTTTTTAATATTTTTCATGGCATTTAATACTAATAATTTAAGAAATGGATACTCGGTACTCAAAAAACGAAAAACAGCTGAAATGGATGGAATTTATTCAAAGTGGTGCGCCAAAATCATTGGCTTTGGAAGCTCGCGTTTTTGATCGGAGAAAATGTTCACCAAGAGATAGGTATTCAGGTCTTTTGAATCTAACTAAAAGGGACTCTCTATTTTTAGTAGTATTTTAAACCAATTGTATTTATTGCAAATCCCGGTGCAGAATGGGCCTATCTAGGATCGGATAACGCCGCAGTTATGTCTGGCCAATTTAATGGGGTTCAAGCAAGACTAAAAAGGCTAGAGTTTGAGAAGGAGAAATAGGTGAAGATTGTTACTCGGATTGCTGTAAAATGTTTACTATCTAGCGGCAGCGGAATTACCTTGTACAAAATTTTAATTTGCGGTCATGTAACATGTCAAGATTGTTTAACGAACAGCAGCAAACGATTTAAGTTTGTAAGTTATATTCGAAGGAGTATACAAATTATGATTTAATAAAACTGAATCTTTGAATAAAATTAATAAGCCTTACTGGAAATCGTGGAAGATAAGAAGCATAAATACATGTTGGACTATTTTTAATATATTCAGTGATTATTTAAATACATATATGTACATCTTTTCATATCGGCTTCGAATGATTTGTTTCTCTTGTCCTTTAATGATTTCTCCACTTGGAGAATATTTTTCCATAAGCTTCGCAAGCAAATAGTTCTGCTTTAGAATATTTTTCCATGTCTCCAGAACACAACTCAACTCTAAAATAATAAAATTAATTAATTTATTTAATTCTAAACTTAGTAAACAAAAATTATTTACTCTTCAGGATGTGATTTTGGATCAGGAATATTCCTCATAGAACGTGTTTTGGATCATAATATGCCGAATTGGGGTTCAGATTTCCGTAATATTAAGCTGTGTCTTCACATATACGAGTACGTAGAATACGTACAGTAATTCTTTGTTTTGAATCGACTTGACTTTTGTACCAGGCATGTCCATTTCATCAAAATATTATTTATATTCATCTTCGTCACTTTTCGTAAATGATGCATCTCGTTTATCGTTTTGCTTATTCCAGCTTTTAAAAATATTTTTGCAGCTTCTACATTAACGTATTCCTCAACAATCTCCCTATGATTTTGAGATATTTTTATTCCGATTTTTTATTCGGAAGAAATGTCATACAACTGCATGAAGTTAGGTAAAATTTTAGTTTTTTGTTTATTAGCGACACATGTGTATAATAGAACAACTTTCAATAGAAATTTCCCTTGTGATCCCGATAGCTTGCTATCCGGAGCTAAAAAAAAAACACGCTAATAGATTAGCTGTAACATTTAGAAAATTAAATTTTTGTTAATTACCTCACCCCTACACTTTTATGATATATACTTTGTATTTAATATTTTGTATATCGACTTCGAACAATGTTACCGACATCCCACCACTTACCATACTTAATCCTCTGTAGATATAAACAATACACATTTTCATTATCATCTTTCTAAACAATGGATACACACACAGAATCGCATGTATATACACAAAACTATCAACAAAACTAAATCCTTGTTATACAACAATTATTTTGCGTTTTTTTTTGTGTTTCGTATTTTCTATTTACAAGATACGGTGTTGTGCTGCATAACGGTTGAATAAAAAAAAAACAGGGTGAAATAAAACGCCACCCCTTCAGGCGCTTAATTTTCTTTCCATCCCTTAAATAAAAATTTCTTTTTTTTTTGTTCCTTTTATTCTTCTTGTATATACATACATATAAATGTAGTCTACTTACTATATATACGAGTATTCATACTCGTACCGGAGGAAAAAAAGCAGCCATTTTGGTGACATCAAAATCACAAGCGAATACAACATTATTTTCTCATTTTATGATTACAAACTTTTTATTTTTTTGACACAATACGAGGGAATATTTAATATAAAAGTAAATATACACACAACACGATACAGGGGGAGCTTTTCAATTGTTGTTGGTATATAACGCTGATGCTGCTGTGTCGCAACATTATATCATGAAAAAATTGTTCTTTTTCGTGTGGAGCATCAGCAACTAGCGGAGGGAAAATAAAATATGTAAATACCTCCTAATGCTACATTAAGTTCTTGAAATTTGTGTGGATATGTCATTGATTATGTATGCGAGTATAGGAGAGTTGCCAGATGATATGGTGGTAGACTCTTTGTTTAAACAGACAATATTAATACGTATATAGGAGATAAATATACAAATAGACTGAATCCTAATGTAGAAAATGGCGAAACTCTTATACACGTTCTGTTTTGTTTGTTATTCGGCTTAATACGCAATTCTGGAAATCGACTTGCAAATATCCACTACTGCAAATCTATTGCTTGGCAAATATTGTCGATGAAATTGTTACCTATGTTTTCTATATTTATTACACTTCTAGGCCAGTTCGACTATATATTTATCTTGTTGATCAACGATAAATAATTGGATTAAACTACTGGCGAATCTCAGTTTTAGGTTTGACCAGTGAACCCGCCACCGTTGGGATCTCGATGGTTCAAGATGTTCGATAGAACACACATAGAGCTCCTACACAACCCTAATATGGGAGACGTTTTCTAATTTGGGTCTAATACATGTTTATAGGTTAGTAAAAGCTGTAAGAACCTGCTTTAAGAATTCGATCGCCCACATACATAAATCGTATACCATTCAGTACAAGACAATACACCGATTTTATTCATCCTTTTTGGTTAAGGATCAAAAATTTAGTTGGTACAAAAAAAAAAAAAATTTCTCGAAGTTTTGAAAGTCCCCGAGTTAGAAAAAGCCAAACAAACAAATGTCCGTCCGTCTGTGTGGATGTCTGTCTGTGCCGATGGTTAAGGCGGAGAATTGAAATGATTTTGGAAGCTATACGTCAAGAAGATCGGGTGCATGTTATACGAATTGACCCAAAACCACGTGGTGGTATTACCACGTTGATTTGGAGTTGAATTGGGGTTACGTTGGAATTTAGTGAGCTGCTCTGGTGGGGATTTATTTGTGTGTTTAACTAGCGTTCGCTTGAGTTGAGTTCATGCACACTTATTGTTTTTAAGATCATGTTGGTTTGTGAGTTGAGTTGGGCGTGAGGTTAGAGTTGATTTAAGACCTAGTTTGTAGGTCGTGTTACGTTTGAGTTGGGGCTAGATTAAGGGTGAATTCGGGTTGAGTTGGAGTTGAGGAATTGGGAAAGTGTGGGAAACCACAAAACCAATATGATGTTTATAGATGTGACCCTTCACCGCTAACAAGTACTAAATAATCTGATGGAGGAATTATCATCGAGCAATTATATGTTAAAATCGTAATCAACAAAATATGTTCCGCCTGTCTCACCGATATCATCTTACACTGCCTGCTGCGATACAATAATGAAAATCAACAATGCATCTAATTTATCTGACCCCATCTTAATTACGGGGGATTTTAATTTTCCAGCTATTAGCGGGTTATGTGACGATGGTCAAAATGGTCTACTTTTCAGCCTAAACCTTAACCAGTGTAAGAGTATATCGTTCCATCGGAAAGCTAATCCTGTTTTAGAACTATCGAATAACTGTCCAATAACTCAGGTGAATTGTGGATACGTTTCTTCAACTTGTAGAATCGGTAAGTAGCATTATTTCTCGAATCGCTCAGTTGGGAATTTACGATGGACATAATGAGAATGGAATCCTGACGATTAATCGTCCATCGCTATCACACATAGTAAATTGTGCAAAATGCTTTTCATACTCTGATTCTTCGGGGGAGAACGGCATGACAGAATGTGGAAAATTCTCGATCCTTCAGAACCTTTCAATTTGTTCACTCATAATTGCTGGATTGTCGACATCCAAATGGCAAAAATAATTGGGATATGAGCTAGCTGTAGTCCTGGTGGTCAGGTGTGAAGTTGCTCGGGGGATTCAAGTTGGCACTTGTGGCCAACTCTGTAACTTGCAACTTCCACAAGTGCTCGTGTTACCTCTACGTGGTGACCGCTGGTATCTAGATCGCTGGGCTGGGTTAAGGTGTTAATCGTGTCCAAAACAAAGAACAACAAAAAGAGTCCGGCTCTCTAAAATATTCGAAAAATGTGGACAACGAGACTCGGGACTGTAGGCCTGCCTCTAAGTCTACAAATAAACGACGGGACATAAGCTCAAGCAAGGCTGGTCCCTCCACGCGGGTCACCAAATCTGAGTATACAACTACAAAACAGAACCAAAGCACGAATGAAGCTGGTTCCTCAAAACCAACCTATAGTACTAGGAGAAAGGCTTGGAGGGCCCTGGATAAGATCAATAATATCTCGCCAGAAGACAGGGCGGATAAAGACAAAGCCACCCAGAAAAAGTCGGAAGGCCCTTCAGCTGGCTCACAGCTTAAAAGAATCAGATATCAGGTGGAAAGTCGTAAGATCGCAAAGAGAACGAAGCTCCTTGCTACCGCTATGAGGCCTTTTAACGAGGTCTTCAAGGATCAGCTGGTTGTGGCAGTCATTGACAAATCCCAAGAGGATGGCAGTATCACGCCCGCCAATTGGAGGAAGGTGGAAGGGGCCCTAACTACCACCTACCTGAAAATCCTCTCGGAAAATCCAGGATCTGCTCCGACTTGTCGGGAGGGGGGCTGGCACAGGAATCAGGTGAAACTGACTGCCTGTGCAGATCGGAGGTCCCTGTTTCTTTATAAGAAGGCAGTGGGGGGGACTTTCTCAACCAAGATTTGCCAGCGCACAATTGGAAAGTTGGCAAGCTCGAGGAGACAAAGGCTGACTATAGATCAGCCCTGGTCCCTGTACAAGAAGGACGCAACAGGCTGGAAGCTTCGAAGTCATGTTCAAAAACTACCGCGGTGCTTGATAGCTGATCTGCATGCGCGGAGGTAGCCAGCCAAGCGCAAACTCTCTCCACGGACATGGAGATGTCAACGTCCATGGAGTCTTTAAAGAGGCTCTCAGAGGACTTCTTATCAGGGGATGACTCTGATGTTACTGTGGTTGAGAAGAGGCTGTAGAGATGACTTTGACATTTCTGCAAGTCAACCTTCACCATTCTAAGGCAGCATCAGCTGCTCTAATTTTCAAAATTGGAAAAGAAGCGACAGATATCGTCTTGATCCAGGAACCTTTGGTCACTGAAGACCGGGTACTTGGGCTCAAGACTCCCTATTATAGACTAATGCACGCGAAAAAGAAGTCGTGCATTCTCATTAAAAACAACATAAGTTTTTTCTGCTATCAAATTTCAGTAATGGAGATGTAGCAGCGGTCAGCATTGAGGTCGATAAACGAAACCTCTGGCTAATATCAGCTTACCTAGCTTATGATGAAGGAGATACTCCACCAATCATTCTAGGTGAGCTAATCTTGGAGGCTCAGAAGCGCAAGCTTGGAGTCATCCTTGGGAGTGATGCAAATGCTCATGATACAATCTGGGGAAGTACGGACACAAATGAACGAGGTGAGTTACTCCTTGATTACATTTTAAATACTAAACTTCATATATGTAACATAGGCAATAAGCCGACCTTTATAACTAGTAATAGAGAGGAGGTATTGGATATTACTCTTGTCTCAAGCTTTTTGACGATTAGTCTATTAAACTGGAAAGTGTCGGAGGACCACTCCTTTTCTGATCATTGTTATCTTCAATTTGAAATGGACTTGACTTTTCCAAAAAGTCCAACCTACAGAAACAGGAGGAAAATCAACTGGGATACCTTTAGAACTATTCTGGGTAATTCATTATCAGTTCCGGTGCCAAATCCTCCAAAAACTGACAAGTTGTCCAGTGCATTTAGTGAAGCGATACTGGGCTCTAGTCGCTTCAGCAGGCCTAGGGATAAATCTCGGCCACCGTGGTGGTCCAAGGAGATTCAACAAACACGTCGCAAATGACTCTTCAAAACAGCACGGAAAACAAAAGCTTCTGTAGATCGGGACTCCTATAAGGAAGTCCTCAAAATTTACAAATATCAATTGAGAAGTGCCAAGAACAGCTCTTGGAGACTATACTGTGGCAAAATTCAAGAGTCTTCGGAGATGTTTAGGCTACGCAAAGTACTAGCAACTGGTCCTTCCATCCCAAGTTATCTTCAACGGTCGGATGGGATATGGACCATTAATAGTGCGGAATCGCTGGAACTTCTGCTGGAGACTTATTTTCCTGGTTGTTTCGAATCTGTACCTAGAACATCGTTAGGTAAAAGGGCAAGTAGCCTCAAAGGCCAAATTATTAGCAGAAAAAAGATCCTGTGGGCGATAAACAGTTTTAAACCATATAAGTCGCCTGGACTGGATGGTAGTATCCCTGCGGATATTCAACAAACTACGGATCTAACAATTTTCTGGTTAGAGGTAATTTTCAAAGGCAGCCTAGAACTGTGTCACATTCCTAGTAAATGGACAGAAGTGAAGATTGTTTTCATACCTAAAGCGGGAAAACGCTCACACTGCAATCCCAAAGACCTTAGACCGATTAGCTAGTTTTCCTTCCTTTTTAAAAAACTGGAAAGACAAATAGAAGCTCCTATTAGAGGCACGATTGTGTCGGAAAAGCTGTCTAAATCTCAACATGCCTATTGGAAGGGGGGATCTGTAGAGACTGCTCTTCATTCTCTTGTATATTTCATTGAAAAATCTTTCAAATATAGAGACTAGACAATGGTTACCTTCTTGGATATTGAGGGGGCCTTTAACAATGTGCTTCCAGAAAGTATAACTCGGGCACTTTCAGATCTGGACGTGGATGAATCACTCAAGGGCTGGATAGATCAAATGCTAAGAGGGAGGATCATTAATGCTAGGTTTGGGGAATCCTCCGTCAGAAGATTTGCAAGCACAGGTACGCCACAGGGTCGCGTACTATCCCCCCTACTTTGGAACTTGGTCATAAACCTGTTTCTGAGACTGGAGGACGGTGGCTTCAAGGTGGTTGCCTATGCAGATGATGTTGCTATTGGTGTCCGTGGTAAATATACCGGCACCCTTAGTTAGCTTAGGCAAAATGCCCTTGGCATTTTTTCATTATGGGCCGAATGGCTGTTGGTTGAATGTGAACCCACACAAAACCGAATTGGTTTTCTTCTCTAGGAAATATAAACTTCCTCATATCGATCCTCCCACTTTAAATGGGTTCAGCTTGACTTTTACAGTTGAAGCGAAGTTTCTGGGTCTCGTTTTTGATAGCAAATTCTATTGGAAACCTAATATTCTGGAAAAGGTAAAGACGGTAACGCTATACTCTTGCAAAAATGCCATTGGGAAAGGATGGGGGCTGGAGCCCCGCATCGTATATTGGATTTATGCCGTAGTAGTCAGACCCATACTCTTATAATGGGTGATAGTCTGGTGGCCTGCTCTGTACAAACTGTCAACCAAAAGCTGTTAACAAAAGTTCAGAGAACAATTTCTCTGTGGATCAATCGTGCATTGAGGAGCACATCCACTCAGGCACTAGAGACTCTGCTATTTTTGACTCCTCTAGATAGTCTAGTGGGCCGCCACCCAAACCTAACCTAATCTAACCTAGTTGAAGTCTTGCCGGAAACTATTCAGCCTAGAATGGTATTCTGCAGCAAAGGTAAGTGGTCAGCCATCTGGATTTAGCCAGTGGAGAGTGACTGATGATAGATCTCTGCGCCAAGAAAATCGTGTAAAAATTAGTAGTGTTTGATTTGACATGGGCTCCAATTCCATGAATTTTACTGCTTTCTTTGTGTCGTGGTAATTTTAGAAGGGCTGAAAATGATTCAGTCATAAAATTTATTTGCGAGCCTGAGTCTAATCGAACAGGATGTCCATTTTGATTTTGAGTACCGCAATAGCCAAATAGCCAAATAGATAAATGAAGTAGGAATTGACGTTAGCTAGCGATAATGATGATGAAACGATTGCATTATTGGTTTGTGTCTCACAATTTTTAATATCTGAATGAATCAACCAGCGATCAGAACGCAAACAATTGTAGTACAATTTCGGGTTAATTACGAAATTGTGGCGTTTATTAACTTGACAATGTAAACAATGAAACTTTGAAGTTGTAGTAATAGTAAGCGAGCTCGGTTTGACCAGCGGCTTTTCAAATGTCGGTTTTGTCTGCGTCAATTTAGGTTCGTTGTGTAAATGATAACCCTGAGCACTGAGAAAATTGCAGAGGTCCTCCATCGTTGGCAGGTGGGTTATCAGGGTAGTATTGTTCATCCAGTTTTAATCTCATTAAGTATACACACTCTTTTGAGAGCATCTAATGGGCGAAGATGTGATCGAAAATGATCAACGAGACCTAGCAACTTGTTGCAGTCAGGTTTATCGATAGATTTAAATAAAAATAACTCATGGATATGTTGTTCAGACCGGCGACTACATAATTTTGGTTCGACATCCAGTGTCAATTTGAGGTACTGAAACTTTGTGCGGTCACTTAGGGACAGGTTATCGCGAATAATGGCATCGAACGTGCCAACAAATGTATTCCATTCAAGATATCCATCACTAAAACTCGGGAGGTCCACGGTTGAAAGTTTGGCATCTTCGGTTACTGGGAGCTGGTTTAAAGGTTTTGCTCCGGTTGCTTCCGCCTTGCATCGTTCCTCTTTTAATTCCTCCAATTTTTCGTCAAATTCGGAGGTTATTTATAGAAATATATGATACTTCGATGTTAGTCCGTTTCTTCTCAGTTAAAAGCTCAAACAAGTAACGGAAAAACTCAGTTAAATCGGCCAACCGATGTTGGATGTGTTTGGCCTTTGCCAAAAATACAACAAAATTAACAAAATGTGGCAGTTTATCAATATAAAAACAAAAAAAAAATTAAAGAAAAGTAATAGAACAGGTTATGGTTGTTCAAGCTCTTTAATAAAAATAAAACTGTTCTGCTATAGTTATGATTTCTGTAGGTAATACAAATACCTTTTATTGACATTATTATTACATAAATTTTATTACATTACATTACAATATGCGTATTTATTAATCCTTGCAATAAATACCATGTATATTTGTTCCATTCCTAACCAATTTATCCTCATCAACGGTAACTTTAATATCCAACCGTTTCAATACTTTTAATTTACCAATCAATTTCTGACAATCCCAATCATTATCCGATATATCGATCGATTTCAAATTTGGAAATAAATATTCGAATTCATCCACCTTCCACCGATTTAAATGATTGCCATTGATCGCCAATCGTTTTAATTTATTCAATATTGATAAACGTTTTATTTCTAAATGTTTTAAATTATTGTAGGATACGTCTAAAATTTCTAATCCCGTTAGCTCCGCAAATATTGTATAGTTTATGATTTTTAAATTGTTTGCCCTAAAATGAAGGGCGCGTAATTGTTTTAAATTTACAAATGCATCACTTTCAATCCTGATCAATGGATTGTTTGATACGTTTAATTCTTTTAAATTTGGTAAGTTTTTTACAAAACCAATCGTTTCTAAACAATTATGAGTTAGCGATAATGTAATTAAATTATGATCGGTTTCATTAATTTGTACGGTTTTCAAACGATTATGATTGGCGTAAATATTTTGTATACGATTACGATTCAATTCTAGAGACTCTAACTCATTATTGTTCAACGATAGCGTTAGTATATTTCTGACGTTGCTCAATGACACATTTCTTAATTTATTAAAATCTAATTTGAATGTTTTTATCGAATTAATTTTGCGTAGTGTAGTCGTAATGGTCATCATTTGATTGTGTTGTGAAACAACATCTCCACTCGCTTCATGATAGTAAAGTAAATAAAACTTCAAGATAGTATAGTATATCGTGATACTATACCGAAACATTATAGAAACAGACAGGAAATACAAACGTTGACTTACATGAACATAAATTATTATATAAAAGTGTCATAACGCGTAAAATTGAGAATTAAAATTGTAACAGGTCTAAATAAATAAAAAATATTAATTTATGACCAAGAAAGAAAATCAAAGAACTAAAAACCGAAATTCATGCAAAATAATTAGGTACATGAACACATGTTAAATAGAAGAAATGCGAAATAAGTAATATGAGTGACACAAATAAAATAACCCAAAATTATTACAAAATTATGAAATGCAGCGTATCAATATATTTAAATTCCAGGAAAATGAAAATTCGGCAAAATCAATGTAAATCGATATTATATATTTTGTTGTTGTAAACATATAGTACCATATATGTTGTTGTTGTGCTTAGTAATTAAAAATTAGTATATAAGAACTACAAATTTTGTAGAAAATTCATTCTGTTAACATCATTCTGTAATACCAATTCTGTTAACGTTATTCTGAAAAAGTAGTTCATAACGCCATTCTATAAAAAAAAGAACGATAATAATCAAGCAAAAATTAAAAGAATAATTAATATATAAGTATAAACTAAAATCTATAACAAATTTAAATTTAAATAAAAAATAAAAGTGAAGTAAAAATACCAGATAGCATTTATCATCAAGAGAATATTCCAGAATATTGTAAGTATAATCATCAAACTAACACTGGGTACCGGGAGTATTTAACATAACGGGCTAATTCCTGCATGGCAAAGCAGGAAAGTAAGTGAAATAGGGCGTACGCCTCAGTATCTTGCTAACTACGCTGTTAAATACTCGCCTTTAGTCAACTAACACAAATAATTCTCCTTAATATACCATAGTATCTATAACTAGTTAACTAACTCAACTAGTAAACGGTACTAGAGCTAATTTTACGTAACCATCTAAACCCCCGTCAAATCAATTCGCGAAACCTAAATTCGTACTCTCAATTATAATCTTTACTGTAGTTATATTCATATATCACAAAAATCGGTTTGATTTGATAAAAACACATCTAATTGTATGTTGGTCAACTAGCCAGTCTATTGTTGGTTTCAGAACCAACACACAGCATAAAAAACGACACAGTAGACATCAACGTATATAAACAAAATATTGGCACAGTAGATCAAAACACACAAATAGAATAATTGTAACCCAAATTTAACTCATCAATATTTAAACCTAAGTACTGTTCACTATCGTATATTGATTCAATCGAATTCCGGCTCAAATCAATACTTAATTCTTGGAAAACTTGATTTGGCAACGTACCATTGAATGAGAAAATTATAATATCATTATTAGATAAATTAATTTCGGTTAAGCCATTAAAAGCAGTAAACATGCCTATGGGTACATTATTTAACTGATTGTGAGATAAATTAATTTTATCTAGAGAGAAACTCATGTAACCCGATTCCTCGCGCACGAGATTTAAATTATTATGCGATACATCCAGCCTTCTCAGATTAGAAAACTTAGCATTACTAAAATCATTTATTGAAAAGTTGAATAGTTCACAATTTGACAAATTAACTGCTGACAATGATTGTTGGTAATTATAATCATTACCAAAAAATCCTTGCTGTATATAAGGAATATTTGATTTTTCATATGTTAATGTTGTTATCATCAAAGATGGCCACTTAAATTTCAAATCACTATCACTGGAGTTAGTTAAATTTATATTGCGCACTATACATTCGCCCCCGAATTTATCATCGCACTCGTAATAAACGGTACCTTTTGCTTTAAAACAAATCACACACATGATGATTAAGGTAAATGTTAAATTAAAAAACATTTTCTGTTATAATATTTAACACGATTTATGTATGTCTTTCAACTTTGTCGTCTGTTGTATAACTATGAATTTAGCAAACGGTATTTTGCACATTTATGACTATAATCAAAATTCTTATCAGTTTATATAACTCAATTTATTTACTGGGCCGCAACGGGATGCAGACTTATC
Organism: Tipula vernalis; assembly: GCA_958295665.1. Lineage (NCBI taxonomy): Eukaryota > Metazoa > Arthropoda > Insecta > Diptera > Tipulidae > Tipula > Tipula vernalis. The sequence continues at coordinate 122,369,725 of OY282559.1, forward strand.
GGCATCAAAAGAATTATCGTCTATTAACATATTTTAATGTTTTTTTTTTTTTTGGTTGTGTGATTCATTAACATAATGATGACAATCTTCTTTTCTTCTATATATATAAAAATAAGTCGGGTTTTCCTTCCTGACGCTATAACTCCAGAACACACCAACCGATTTCCACGGTTTTGCATTCGTTGGAAAGGTATCGGGCTCCGTGAGGTTTATAGCAAAGAAAATTCAGGAAAATTTTCAAGAGAAAAGCAGGAAAACAGGGAAAATCATTTTTCACATACAGCGCCATGATACATAGCATGTACTACAACGGCGCAAGTACGTGGTGTGTGAGTATACCTCACGAAAATAAGCACGTTTCATTTTAAATAGATGTCGCCGGTGCGTGATACATTGTTTGACAGCTACTCATTGTACTCTGCTAAGTTAATTTTATGTGACATTTATTATGCGCACGTTCTTTCAAACGCTAACTTAAAACCGGTATTGTGTTCACTGTGAAATTGTGAAATTGAGGTTAAAGTTATTCGTTTCCTAACAGTTCAATTGGAAACCATCAAATCAATCACGCGTATTGTGGAAATTTTTATTCAATTTCAACAGCAGGCATTTGTCCTTAAGGTGGTAAGTTGAACTGTGTAAATTATGTGGATCGTGCATTTGAGGTTAAATTCACCAGTCTGTCCATAGTCCAAAATGCCGAGAGGACGACGTGCGAACATCGGCCGCCGCACTAGACATGCAAGCCAGCAACAAGTGTATTCACAGAACTTAAACGAAGAAAGACAAAATATAATAAGAGAAAATGCCCGATTGAGACAACGCGCGAGCACACGAAAATCATTGGCATCATACAATCGCTTGGCATTCCAATATGATCCCACTGCGAACTACAGTGATGATGACAATTTAGATATTGGACCAATGATGACTGTATGCCGATATTGCAATGCGTTAAAGTTCAAAAGAGAAACGGCTGGATTACGCTGCGCAAGTGGAAAAGTCAAACTGGATCCATTACTTACACCACCACAGCCACTGAAACCATTGTTCGATGGAACTGATCGTGATTCCAACCATTTCCTTCAACGCATCCTTGAATACAATAACTGCTTTCGCATGACTTCCTTTGGAGCTAATATCATTCAAGAAGGCGGCTTCATGCCGACTTGCAAGGTAAAAGATACAACAGTCACACCGTATACTTAAACAAATGATTGTTTGCCATTACAGATACAAGGACAAATATATCATTTACATGGTTCAATGGTGCCAACACCAGATGACCCGCATCAATTTCTGCAAATATAATTCATTTCGTCGATGGTGGATCAGCTGAATGTGCGGTGCAATATACAGGGAACACAACAGTTAAAGAGACGAATTATTGAACAGTTGCAAGCATTTTTTCACGCTAATAACGCTGTGGTTAATATGTTCAAAACAGCATTGGAACGAATGCCATCGGATACGCACAAATTTGTCATAAGAGCGGATCGTACCCCAAAAGGTGAACATGTGCGAAGATTCAATGCGCCCACCGTTGATGATGTTGCTGCAATTATTGTTGGCGATCCAACTACATCACGAGACATTGTCGTTCAGCGAAGAAGCAATATCATGCATCGTGTAAACGAGACACATCGTTTGTACGATGCGTTACAATATCCGATCATTTATTGGCAAGGGCAAGACGGATACGACATCACGTTGAAGATGGTCGATCCAATTACAGGTATAATATTCACACACTAATTATTGCTATTATTGGTTTCCATTAACAATCCATTTAATTTTGCATTTTCAGGCGTATCAACGAACAAAAATCTAAGCGCAATGAATTACTATGCGTATCGTATGATGATTCGTACACATGAGGAGAATGTCATTTTGAAGTGCCGTCGGCTATTCCAGCAATTCGCTGTCGACATATATGTCAAAGTCGAGACCGAACGTTTAGCGTTCATCCGATTCAATCAGGCAAAGCTACGATCTGAGGACTATATACACTTGCGTGATGCTATTCATTCAGATGGTAATGTTCAGAAAATTGGACGCCTGACGATTCTCCCATCATCTTATATCGGAAGCCCACGCCACATGCACGAATACGGTCAAGACGCCATGACGTACGTGCGAAATTATGGAACTCCGGATTTATTTATTACGTTCACATGCAATCCGAATTGGACGGAAATTGAACGTGAGTTGGACCCGGGCCAAAAACCGCTAGATCGCCATGACATAATCGCCAGAGTATTTCAGCAAAAACTCAAGGTTATGATGGATGTGCTTACTAAGTATCGAGTTTTTGGTGACACACGATGTTATATGTACTCGGTGGAATGGCAGAAGCGTGGACTACCACATGCTCATATCCTAATTTGGTTGCTGAACAAATTACATTAAAATGAAGTGGATTACATTATATCAGCTGAAATTCCTGATCCAGTCACTGATCCCCATCTACACGACATTGTGACGACACAGATGCTGCATGGACCGTGCGGTGCATTAAATCCATTATCGCCTTGCATGGTTGATGGAAAGTGCACAAAACGATATCCGCGACCGTTAGTTGCTGAAACAGTCACAGGGAACGATGGATATCCAGTTTATCGTCGGCGTTCAAAAGAAGATAATCAAAGTTAAAGTTCAAAATCAAGAGATTGAGATCGGAAATGAATTCATTGTACCATATTGCCCGCTGCTATCACGAATTTTCAAAACACATGCGAACGTTGAGAGTTGTCATTCGGCCAAATCAGTCAAATATTTGTGCAAGTACGTCACAAAAGGCAGCGACATGGCTGTGTTTGGTATTGCGTCGGAAAATGCGAATGACGAAATCAGGAACTTCCAAATGGGCAGATACATCAGTACTAATGAAGCACTGTGGCGATTATTTTCATTTAAAATTCATGAAAGATATCCCACAGTTGTACATTTAGCAGTGCATTTGAAAAATGGACAAAGAGTTTACTTCACTGAGGCTAATGCGGCACAACGAGCTGAGAGACCACCATCGACAACATTGACTAGCTTCTTTGCAATGTGTGAAGCAGATCCATTCGCAGCAACGCTGATGTACGTTGAAATGCCCAAGTATTACACTTGCAATCAATCAACAAAGAAATTCCAACGTCGCAAACAAGGAACCCCAGTTCCAGATTGGCTACAGGTGTTTTCCACTGATGCGCTAGGTCGCATGTATACTATTCATCCTAGAAATAATGAATGTTTTTATTTGCGACTGCTGTTGGTAAATGTACGTGGACCAAAATCATTTGCGCATTTGAAAACTGTGAATGGCCACCAATGCCAAACATATCGAGAAGCATGTCAACTATTGGGTTTGCTGGAGAACGATTCTCATTGGGATTTAACACTTGCGGATTCAGTTGTTTCATCAAATGCGTACCAAATACGAACGCTGTTCGCAATTATCATCACCACATGTTTTCCTTCACAACCAATTCAGTTATGGAACAAATACAAAGACGACATATGTGAAGATATCTTGCATCGTTTGCGCATTCGAACGAATAATCCCGACATGCAAATAACCGATGAAATCTACAATGAAGGATTGATTCTGATTGAGGATCAATGCTTGACTATTGCAAACAAGCTACTGATTGAAGTAGGAATGATTGCGCCAAATCGATCGATGCACGATGCATTCAACCAAGAATTAAATCGAGAGCTGCAATACAATGTTGATACATTGCAGGAATTCGTTCGAAATAATGTGCCGTTGCTGAATGAACAGCAAAAACAAGTATACGAAACATTAATGCAAGCGGTGGACAAAAATACTGGTGGTCTATTCTTCCTGGACGCACCTGGAGGAACAGGGAAAACATTTGTCATTTCATTGATTTTGGCCACTATTCGATCAAGATGTGACATAGCTTTGGCGTTAGCATCATCTGGAATTGCAGCGACTCTTCTAGATGGCGGTCGTACTGCACATTCTGCGCTTAAGTTGCCACTCAATTTAAACACAATTGATACTCAAACATGCAATATTTCCCGATCCAGTGCAATGGGAAAATTGTTGATGCAATGCAAGCTCATTGTTTGGGATGAGTGCACAATGGCACACAAGAAATCACTTGAAGCACTTAACTTCACACTGAAGGATCTTCGGCGAAATAACAACATCTTTGGCGGCTTGATGATATTGTTGGCAGGCGATTTCAGGCAGACGTTGCCAATAATTCCCCGTGGAACGCCTGCAGATGAATTGAATGCTTGCCTGAAGGCATCACCTTTGTGGAATAACGTAAAAACATTATCGCTAACCACTAATATGAGAGTTCAACTTCAAAATGATCAAAGTGCTGCACAATTTTCCAAACAATTGTTAGCTGTTGGAAATGGAAAAGTCCCAGTTGATGCGACAACTGGATTAATTACTCTTACCAACGACTATTGCCGATTTGTAGACTCTCAATTAGCTCTTATTGAAAATGTTTTCCCTAACATTAGTGAGAATTATCAGAATTATGCTTGGTTAAGTCAACGAGCAATTCTCGCCGCAAAGAATAATGATGTACACGCACTGAATTTCACCATTCAATCAAAAATCGATGGCGATTTGGTGACATACAAATCCGTTGATTCCATAACAAATCCCGATGATGTAGTAAATTATCCAACGGAGTTTTTGAACTCTCTGGAGTTACCAGGATTTCCACCACATAACTTGCAACTCAAAGTTGGTTCAGTTATTATGATATTGCGTAATTTGAATCCACCGCGACTTTGCAACGGTACTCGACTTGCGGTGAAAAGACTTATGCCGAATTTGATTGAGGCAACCATTATTAACGGAAAGTACGCAGGTGAAAATGTATGTATTCCTCGAATACCAATGATTCCGACTGATCTTCCGTTTGACTTCAAACGATTGCAATTTCCGGTTCGCCTTGCGTTCGCAATGACAATTAACAAGTCGCAAGGCCAATCGCTTAGTGTTTGCGGGATAAATTTAGAAAATCATTGTTTTTCACATGGGCAGCTATACGTTGCGTGTTCACGAGTTGGGAAACCATCCGCTTTGTTTGTGTTAACGTCAGACCAAAAAACAAAAAATGTGGTTTACCAAAGAGCACTTCAATGAAACGGATAATTTGCGGACACGTATAACGCTTCGATTCATTATTTACTTTGGATTCAATTTCATTTTTTACTTAGAGAAGTTCAACTAAATTACACTTCATTTTTGTAATCGAAATGAATTCATTACTGTTGTGAAATGAAATAAAATTTTTCCTTTTCAAATATAAAACAAAAAAAATAATTTTTCTTCATCTTTTAATCCCCAAACGAAGTGTTACATAAAACGAAGCGAAAACGGTGACGAAACGGAGTTCGCCGGGTTTGCTAGTCACAATATAATTATTTATTACTTTTCAATCTGTGCATTCCAACATAACAAGTTGGTTGGAGTTGCAGAAATTTTTATGGACCCCATCCTCTAAGGTATACATCGAATTAAAATAATATTTCAAAAACTTGATTTTTTGGTATTTTTTGTTTTTTTTTGGAATTATTTTATTTTCGATAACGATACCAACCTCTTTGAAATGGGTCCCGATTGTTACGGCATATTTCTTTACGGAATATGACAGTACGGCATGTTTCAGTATGGCATATTTCATTATGGCATATTTCAATAAGGCGCATGATACACTACGGCATATTTTGTTACGGCATATTTCAAAATGGTACATAAAAAGAATTTGGCTATTTCTTTACAGAGTATGATTAAATTCGATTTATATGATGGGAAATGTTAATGGAAGTCTAAATTGATTTTTATATGATGTTCTGGAATTTGCCAAATTAGGGTGAAACTTGGCTATTTTTTAACTGATTATACTGAAGTTCATTCCCTTAATATAATTTTCCTTCGCCTAAGATTGCCCATCGACATATTCCCCTTTCGACACATTTGGCTTTTCGAAATTCTGCCTTTCAATATTCGACCTTTCGACCTATTCTACCCTTCGTCATTTGTCCTTTTGACCCTTTCGGCCTTTCGAGCCATTCGACCTTTCGACCCATTCGACATTCGCTCTTTCGGACCTATTCCTAACGTAATCCATTCTTATATTTCGGAGTTTTTACATTCGTTGTTTCTGTTTAAATTTGCAAGTACATGTTTTAAAAATTGGTGTTCCTTCCACCAAAAATCTTTGTTTATCTACATTAATTTTGGTACACCCTTGTTTGGGCAAAGACTCATTCACAACAAATCATGCAAGATACTCGTATGACCAAATTTTAAACACACAACTGCTTATCTATCTATTAAGTCCATGGGAATTAATTCCCTCAACACAAATGACTTAATTACAATTTTTGATGGTCTATAAGAATTATATAGTTATATTTATTTATTAATTAAATTATGTAAATAAAATCTTCTGTAATGTTAACCTCTGATTACTGACACAATCTAAAATTATATTTTCACTTAAGATTGGACCAAGGCAATTTGGAAAATATTCAAAGTCTTAAAATAGAATTTTTGTATTCTGAAGTACTGAAATTTTATTTCAATCAATATTATTTTTAAAATAAAATGTTAATCCATCCTTAAGTTACGAACCGACGATAATCAGACTATCGCAAGCCCACGAAAAGAATAGAGTGATATTCCTAAACCTTTATATTGAAATTTTTTTCCCACAAAGATTACCAAACCAATAATTTACATTTTACAAAGATTTTCCGTTATTTTGAGTAAGGTTCAAAGATGTCACGGGCTTTCTTAGATTTGGCGACTCCATCTCCAATATCACAATTTATCATTACAATATAAATCTACTAATCTTAAGCCGCCAAATCTCAGACTCACAATTAATGTTAGATTATTTAGAACTGATACAGCAATCAAAATCGTATTGCTCATTTTTCATCTTCCTTTATAGATCTCTAGTACACTGTTCAAAATTTCGTTTTTAAAAATTTGTGCCGTTTATTCAGATCACAACATTATGTGAGGTGTCCGTTTCCGAAACTGCCTAAAACACATTTTTGAAATAATCGCTTGTTATATATCAAATTAAAGCTCTCGGAGAGGGCTACAATACAAAATCCAAAATAATGTGCCAGAACCATCTTTTATGCCATAAAATCAAGAAAACAAATGTGAACTTTTCCAATACTCTCTAAATTGTTAAACACGTGTGTTCCAAAACTCTCTATTTTTACGTTTTGTGTTTTGTTCCAAAACTGTATATATTCTATAACTCAAGGACACATTTATTTCCAAAACTCTCTAAATGTTTTTTTAAATCTACCGTATGATTCGTAATACCGTTAATATCCAACAGTATTTTCGAATGAAATTGGATTTTATTCATTTGGATTTTCAAATTAGTACGCGTCGGATGTGTAATAATATAACTATTATTAAATTATAGTTATTTATGGTACTAGTGAGCAAAACGAGATATTATCCATGAGGGATAAGTTTGTCCCCCGAGGCGATAGCCGAGTGGGACATTATCCCGAGTGGATAATATCTCTTTGCTCACGAGTAGCATACAACGTTTTATCCAATTATGTTGAAATAAATGTAAATATACGGTAATTAATAATAAATTGTTCCATTTTGTGTTTTCACACTGTAGCATTGAATTTTGAAATACATTTTATCATAGTGACCGTTCTTTAAATTTATGTGACGTGTTTCTATGACGTAAATTACAAAATCTACGAATAATTTTTCAATGACTTAATTGTGCTTAAGTGAGTGTAGTTGTACAGTTCAAGTTTTGAAAATAATTTTAATTATATACATACAATAATAACTATGAATATAGAAGAATCGGATCGTATTGATGGAAAGGCAAAATTATGTGGGCCAGGCGAATTAATCTTAATAACATTATTGGCTACTATTAGGCATTCCGCAAAAGCCTTGCCGACTCTACCATTTTGCAAACATCCAATTTCTTCAAGCTATTATGGCAGCTCATTATCTATGCAAGATATAAGGAGGTTTCATCAAAAATTTTATGATAACAAATCAAAAATCGAGCAAGATTACTATCTACTCAAACATTGTGTAACTACTGCTCCCATTAGAACTAAAAGTCGAAAGAAAAACGTATCAACTACTTATCATATCCCAAAACTTTATGGAAAAACATACAAAGTCGTTAAGGTATGTCAAAAATCTATATTAGAAGTTTTAAAAATATCGAGATTCCGCCTGCAACGCATTTGCCGGAATTTTCAAACAGCCAGCATGGTACCGAAGGAAAATCGCGGTGGTAAAAGATTTTCACAAAAGCATGAGGACAGAACAGAACAAGTTATCAAATTCATTAGTGATTTGCAAACCCTACAATCACATTATTGCCGAAACTCCAATATAAATAAACAGTATCTGCCTAGTGAGTTAAGCATCAAAATACTGTGGAAGCAATTTAATTCAGAGAATGTTTCTTATTTGGTTAAATATGACTTTTTTCGCAAAATTTTTGTGAACAGATTCAATCTAAGCTTTGCCTCTCCATCAACCGATGTATGTTCCAAATGTTTGTGCCTCAAAGAAGTTATAAAAAATTCAGTGGACCTTGTAGGAAAACACCGAGCGATGACGGAATTATACGTTCACAAACAGAGAGCAAAAACATTTTACGAAGAATTGCGAAAGGAAAACGACCATGAAATTGCATTCTCTTTTGATTGCCAAATAAACATGGTCTTGCCTAAATTGCCAGATCAGTCGACATATTTTTCAAGGCAGCTGTATCAGTACAATTTCACTATATGCAAAGGTTCTTCAAAATCTAACCAATCATGGCAAAATGTTTTTTGTTTTACGTGGAATGAAGCAAAGAGACCCAAAGGGTCTAATGAAATCGCTTCTGCGGTTTACCATCAATTAAATTTGACTCAGTTTGATGAAAGTGTCACTTCACTTAAACTTTTTTGTGATGGATGTGGTGGGCAAAATAAAAACCGTTCAATGATTTCTATGGTAACAAAATGGCTGAACAACGCTCCAGTACAAATTACGCAAGTGACAATATTTTTTCCAGTACCAGGACACTCTTTTATCCCACCGGATCGAGTTTTTGGACGCATAGAAAAGATAGTTAAAAAGAAAGAAACAATTGTACAGCCCGAAGAATATATTGATATATTCAAAGATCACGGAACGGTTTTCAATTTAGAGGATCTTCTAGTTTACGATTGGAAATCGACAGCCCAACAGGTTTTCAAGCCCCTCAATAACTGGCATTTTAAATTTGCGCCCTGCAAAAAATTTATTTTTCAACGAAAAAGTGAAAATAATATATATATTCAAGGGGAAGTAAACTATAGAGTTGAGCTAGGAAACGAAATGCTAGCAATATAGTTCCAATGGAAGTGCCTCTAGAAGCCAAGGTGAAGAAAGCGAAATTGGACGATGTTGATAAATTGTTGAGCAAACATTTCGGATTGGATTGGAGAAACTGCCAATCGCTTAAATATTATAAGGATGTTATTGATAACTGCGATGCCTCTGAAACTCCTAATGTTCTAGACGAAGATGACGAAATATTGTCTAATGTTATGGAACAGGATGCAATGCAAATTTAAAGTGATTTTTTTTGGTTTAAGTTATTAAACTTAATAAAATGAGTTTGTGTTATTTTCTAAATATTATATTGTACATAATTATTTTATGTATCTAGTATATTTTATTTCGAGACTGAATTATTTGACAAAATAAATAGAGACTGAATTCTTAATAAATAAATTGGTTTTTTTTTCCAAAACTACCCAAAAACATTTCTTGCTGTTCCAAAACAATCTAAAAATTTAGTTGTTTCCAAAACTCTCCATTTTGGTTTTAATAAGTCGTTTAAAAAATTAGTTATTAATTTCCCACGAGTCAAATTGGCTTATTTTTTTCTTAAGTACCTCAGGAACAATAAAAAGCAATAAAAGTACATTATAACTCAAAAAAAACATTCATTTAAGAAATTTTCGTTTTACCAAAAAACAACTTAGCTGCGAATAGGCAGTTTTGGAAACGGACACCTCATGTGAATAACGTGAGAATTAGCTGATATAATTCTTTACTCAGTGCTTCAGTCCAGACGGAGCATTGCTGTGGATCATTCGAGAATAGAATACAAAAAAATAAGTACAAACAATACAAAATCAGAATTAACTTCAATTAAATTTTGTGACCGATATCTCAACATAGCATTTGATTTTCTATATCTCCTACCACCTATCTCCTCAACATTCTCCGCCCAAACAGCATGCTATTATTTTAAAGGTCGTCCGCTGTCCCGTAGTAGTTTCCTTTTACCTTTAACATAAAGAGTCCCCACATCATCCGCTTCGACAAATTTCTCATCAAACCGGAATACTGGGGCAGGTAACAGGTAACATTTTCTGTATTTTATAAGCAAAAATAAAAAACAACGAGCAAGTTCACGCTCAACTCGCAAAAGATTTATGTGAAAACTTTTATACATATTGACATATAGTGTATTGAATCATTTCAAGACTATTCGATGATCCTGAGAAAACCCTGCAGATAGGCGGCTGTTGCTCGCTCAGTATATAAATTACTAAGTCAATAAGTATTATTAAGTTCTATTATTAAGTCAATAAGTTGTTCCATTTTGGGTTTGGCGAACATGAGTAAATTACTGAACTGTTAAGTTAATTACCTAAACCTGCCCTGAACGATTTAAAATAAACCATTTTTCTTACAATGCAATCTTGTTCCATGTTTAGGCTATTATGAATGGAAACGGCAAACCCGGTAAACAAAGCAAAGCGGCGTTGCTTTATCACCATTGAACAGTTTGAACTAAATGAATTAGAACGGTTTTATTAGATTCTTCTCTGCAGCTTTTTCCATGCATGCATTCTTAGAACATATCATCAGAATCTATTTACCACTTTTACAGTTTTTGTATTCTACAAACCCTGCATAACTAAACTTGTGGCGCCTCCATATGGTCGACACCATAACCATCAGCATTTGAATTGAATGGAATGCACCTATTGATGCAGTACCAAAATATTGATTGGCGTACAAGTCGAAATAAAATAATTTTTCATTATAGTCAGTTACACAAAAAGATCGGTACTTGTTACACAGCACAATGAGAGCAACAACACACGAAATTAAATTAAATAAAATAAATAACATAAGCAAAATTATTGTATGATTTTAATAAGATCAAAATAAATCTCTTTAAAATAATTTATAAATAACAAGTAGAAATAAATGTAATTAACTGTAATTTAATAAAACATTATTTATTATAATTTATTGTGTACGTATTCTGTATTTTCTGTATTTATTTCACACACCGTGCGTACAAGAAATGTTGCACCATTTAAGACTACAGTTAACGCCGTAAGTAGTGATACGTAGGACGTTGGCCAGACAGAATAACTTACAAACTCAGCAATTGCTTGTTTAGGGATTAGAGCGCCTATCGTTGTTCGGAGCTAGTCCTGTAGTGCTTCAATATAAGAAAATGGAGGAGCGGAACAAATATGGAAACTAATACCCCAGGTAGTACACCTGTTGCTCAGTTTATTCCACCCTCTTCGTAGGTCGGTCTCATGGATTCTGGGGGAGACCAGTCATTGATATACTACAATTATTTTAACCAATCCCAAGACATGTTCACGATTAAGTTAGATGATACATTTTCTGAATTGAAAGAAATCAATGCAGGAGTTACGCACACATTACATTATAGAAAACAACACAGTGGCAACTTTTGCAGATGATACGGCGATCTTAGCTGTTGGAAAAAGCAACGAAGAATCAACACAAAAGTTACAATCAGCTATAACTTAAATATATAAATGGACAAAAAGATGGAGAATGAAACTAAATGAAGCTAAATCAGTTCACATCAACTTTTGAGCTGGTGTGATTGTCAGTTTAAGCAGCACTGTGCTGATTTAAAATCCACTACAAAGATGTGGTTTACTTCAATTTACCAAAGACTATGGAACGCCAATGGGAAGAAGCCATAGATTAATTTAAGTTAGTAAATTAATTCAGAAACAAATTGCTCATTACCCCTATTGGAACCATTTCGAGCTACTTATGTAGCGTAAGACGTCCCGCACTTTAATGTTTTCGAGATCCGAGAGGCAGTCCATCCTGACCTTACCTAAGTGTTTGTGCCTTCTGAGAGCCAATGCTGGACACGAGCAAAGGAAGTGGACCAACGTCTCTTCCTCCTCTTCGTCCAAGCAGCTTCTGCAGAAGTCATTAGCCTCCAGACCCAGCCTTCTTGCATGTTCTCCAAAAAGGCAGTGTCCCGTGAGTATTCCTACGGCCGTTCTTAATTCACGTCTTCGTAAGGATATTAATGCCCTAGTGCGCCCCAAGTCCAGCTTTGGCCAAACTTGTCTTGCAACTCTACAGGTTAGGGTGTTAGACCACCTTTCCCCCGCTGAGGATAGCGCCTGCTTCCCAAGTGCTTGTCTCAGCGCTGTGATAGGCCTCCCCAGACTTGCCCTTTCCGGTTGCAGCTAGCTGGAGAGTCGTACCATGCCTAGCAAGTTCATCTGCCCTGCAGTTCCCCATGACGCCCGAGTGACCTGGGACCCAGACTACCTGGATGTTGAAATGCTCACCCATCTCATTTAGAGATGAGTGACAACTCAACGCCACCCGTGACGCCAAAGACACCGATTCTAACGACCGGATCGCCGCTTGACTGTCCACATAGATTGTGATATCGTCTGAGGATAACACATTATGCTTCAACCACGTCATGACCTCCTCAATCGCTACGACTTCAGCTTGGTACACGCTGCAGTAATCAGGGAGACGAATAGAAATATTTACATTTAATTTGTCACAGAATACTCCAGCTCCACTCCTTCAACGATCACGCAGACACTAACACTCCGCAAATTTTGATTCTTAGAATTTTGGAAGCGAGCAAATAAACACTATTATTAGTGCTCGGTCGGCCATATTGACACTGCACTCGAATTGTTTTATTTTTGTTTTATTACAGTTTTTTTTTTAAAATTATATTCCTGCAACAATAATCAAAACTGAAGTAAGGAGTAAAAAAAAAAATAAATACCCAAAACAAATTTTTCTTAATTAATATTTTATTGATTATTTTGCTCATATGTATTTATTTATTTATAAAGTTGATTATAAACATCGTACATGGGTTTATTAACACAATAATCTTTTTTTTTTTATTGTACTTAAACATTGGTATCAAACAAAAATAATAAGCAAAACTACTTAATAACAATAATACAAAAAAAAAAAAAAATTGTAATAAAAAAAACCATTCACTGTCTTAATTATTTAGTCAATCTCCATTACTTAACTGGCAATAGAGTCCAATTGACTCATCGAGCACTCTTCACTCAACGTCCAAAAAAAAAAGTTTTCGCGGTCGAACGTTAAATAAAATTAAACCGACACACGCCCATTTTAATTATTATCTCGTATTTTCTTCATCGTTGCTCTCACGTTGTTGCAATCACGTACGACCGTCCACCAATACATCATCAGAATACTAAAGAAAAGAATAAATTATGCTCACTAAAGAACATTCTTGAACATCGTATCACCAATTGATTCAATCATTTTGTACCGCATAAGCAACACACACAAAATCTTGAATACAATTGCAGCATTGACAGAGAAACAAAACTCGACTTGCGGTGAAAAGACTTATGCCGAATTTGATTGAGGCAACCATTATTAACGGAAAGTACGCAGGTGAAAATGTATGTATTCCTCGAATACCAATGATTCCGACTGATCTTCCGTTTGACTTCAAACGATTGCAATTTCCGGTTCGCCTTGCGTTCGCAATGACAATTAACAAGTCGCAAGGCCAATCGCTTAGTGTTTGCGGGATAAATTTAGAAAATCATTGTTTTTCACATGGGCAGCTATACGTTGCGTGTTCACGAGTTGGGAAACCATCCGCTTTGTTTGTGTTAACGTCAGACCAAAAAACAAAAAATGTGGTTTACCAAAGAGCACTTCAATGAAACGGATAATTTGCGGACACGTATAACGCTTCGATTCATTATTTACTTTGGATTCAATTTCATTTTTTACTTAGAGAAGTTCAACTAAATTACACTTCATTTTTGTAATCGAAATGAATTCATTACTGTTGTGAAATGAAATAAAATTTTTCCTTTTCAAATATAAAACAAAAAAAATAATTTTTCTTCATCTTTTAATCCCCAAACGAAGTGTTACATAAAACGAAGCGAAAACGGTGACGAAACGGAGTTCGCCGGGTTTGCTAGTCACAATATAATTATTTATTACTTTTCAATCTGTGCATTCCAACATAACAAGTTGGTTGGAGTTGCAGAAATTTTTATGGACCCCATCCTCTAAGGTATACATCGAATTAAAATAATATTTCAAAAACTTGATTTTTTGGTATTTTTTGTTTTTTTTTGGAATTATTTTATTTTCGATAACGATACCAACCTCTTTGAAATGGGTCCCGATTGTTACGGCATATTTCTTTACGGAATATGACAGTACGGCATGTTTCAGTATGGCATATTTCATTATGGCATATTTCAATAAGGCGCATGATACACTACGGCATATTTTGTTACGGCATATTTCAAAATGGTACATAAAAAGAATTTGGCTATTTCTTTACAGAGTATGATTAAATTCGATTTATATGATGGGAAATGTTAATGGAAGTCTAAATTGATTTTTATATGATGTTCTGGAATTTGCCAAATTAGGGTGAAACTTGGCTATTTTTTAACTGATTATACTGAAGTTCATTCCCTTAATATAATTTTCCTTCGCCTAAGATTGCCCATCGACATATTCCCCTTTCGACACATTTGGCTTTTCGAAATTCTGCCTTTCAATATTCGACCTTTCGACCTATTCTACCCTTCGTCATTTGTCCTTTTGACCCTTTCGGCCTTTCGAGCCATTCGACCTTTCGACCCATTCGACATTCGCTCTTTCGGACCTATTCCTAACGTAATCCATTCTTATATTTCGGAGTTTTTACATTCGTTGTTTCTGTTTAAATTTGCAAGTACATGTTTTAAAAATTGGTGTTCCTTCCACCAAAAATCTTTGTTTATCTACATTAATTTTGGTACACCCTTGTTTGGGCAAAGACTCATTCACAACAAATCATGCAAGATACTCGTATGACCAAATTTTAAACACACAACTGCTTATCTATCTATTAAGTCCATGGGAATTAATTCCCTCAACACAAATGACTTAATTACAATTTTTGATGGTCTATAAGAATTATATAGTTATATTTATTTATTAATTAAATTATGTAAATAAAATCTTCTGTAATGTTAACCTCTGATTACTGACACAATCTAAAATTATATTTTCACTTAAGATTGGACCAAGGCAATTTGGAAAATATTCAAAGTCTTAAAATAGAATTTTTGTATTCTGAAGTACTGAAATTTTATTTCAATCAATATTATTTTTAAAATAAAATGTTAATCCATCCTTAAGTTACGAACCGACGATAATCAGACTATCGCAAGCCCACGAAAAGAATAGAGTGATATTCCTAAACCTTTATATTGAAATTTTTTTCCCACAAAGATTACCAAACCAATAATTTACATTTTACAAAGATTTTCCGTTATTTTGAGTAAGGTTCAAAGATGTCACGGGCTTTCTTAGATTTGGCGACTCCATCTCCAATATCACAATTTATCATTACAATATAAATCTACTAATCTTAAGCCGCCAAATCTCAGACTCACAATTAATGTTAGATTATTTAGAACTGATACAGCAATCAAAATCGTATTGCTCATTTTTCATCTTCCTTTATAGATCTCTAGTACACTGTTCAAAATTTCGTTTTTAAAAATTTGTGCCGTTTATTCAGATCACAACATTATGTGAGGTGTCCGTTTCCGAAACTGCCTAAAACACATTTTTGAAATAATCGCTTGTTATATATCAAATTAAAGCTCTCGGAGAGGGCTACAATACAAAATCCAAAATAATGTGCCAGAACCATCTTTTATGCCATAAAATCAAGAAAACAAATGTGAACTTTTCCAATACTCTCTAAATTGTTAAACACGTGTGTTCCAAAACTCTCTATTTTTACGTTTTGTGTTTTGTTCCAAAACTGTATATATTCTATAACTCAAGGACACATTTATTTCCAAAACTCTCTAAATGTTTTTTTAAATCTACCGTATGATTCGTAATACCGTTAATATCCAACAGTATTTTCGAATGAAATTGGATTTTATTCATTTGGATTTTCAAATTAGTACGCGTCGGATGTGTAATAATATAACTATTATTAAATTATAGTTATTTATGGTACTAGTGAGCAAAACGAGATATTATCCATGAGGGATAAGTTTGTCCCCCGAGGCGATAGCCGAGTGGGACATTATCCCGAGTGGATAATATCTCTTTGCTCACGAGTAGCATACAACGTTTTATCCAATTATGTTGAAATAAATGTAAATATACGGTAATTAATAATAAATTGTTCCATTTTGTGTTTTCACACTGTAGCATTGAATTTTGAAATACATTTTATCATAGTGACCGTTCTTTAAATTTATGTGACGTGTTTCTATGACGTAAATTACAAAATCTACGAATAATTTTTCAATGACTTAATTGTGCTTAAGTGAGTGTAGTTGTACAGTTCAAGTTTTGAAAATAATTTTAATTATATACATACAATAATAACTATGAATATAGAAGAATCGGATCGTATTGATGGAAAGGCAAAATTATGTGGGCCAGGCGAATTAATCTTAATAACATTATTGGCTACTATTAGGCATTCCGCAAAAGCCTTGCCGACTCTACCATTTTGCAAACATCCAATTTCTTCAAGCTATTATGGCAGCTCATTATCTATGCAAGATATAAGGAGGTTTCATCAAAAATTTTATGATAACAAATCAAAAATCGAGCAAGATTACTATCTACTCAAACATTGTGTAACTACTGCTCCCATTAGAACTAAAAGTCGAAAGAAAAACGTATCAACTACTTATCATATCCCAAAACTTTATGGAAAAACATACAAAGTCGTTAAGGTATGTCAAAAATCTATATTAGAAGTTTTAAAAATATCGAGATTCCGCCTGCAACGCATTTGCCGGAATTTTCAAACAGCCAGCATGGTACCGAAGGAAAATCGCGGTGGTAAAAGATTTTCACAAAAGCATGAGGACAGAACAGAACAAGTTATCAAATTCATTAGTGATTTGCAAACCCTACAATCACATTATTGCCGAAACTCCAATATAAATAAACAGTATCTGCCTAGTGAGTTAAGCATCAAAATACTGTGGAAGCAATTTAATTCAGAGAATGTTTCTTATTTGGTTAAATATGACTTTTTTCGCAAAATTTTTGTGAACAGATTCAATCTAAGCTTTGCCTCTCCATCAACCGATGTATGTTCCAAATGTTTGTGCCTCAAAGAAGTTATAAAAAATTCAGTGGACCTTGTAGGAAAACACCGAGCGATGACGGAATTATACGTTCACAAACAGAGAGCAAAAACATTTTACGAAGAATTGCGAAAGGAAAACGACCATGAAATTGCATTCTCTTTTGATTGCCAAATAAACATGGTCTTGCCTAAATTGCCAGATCAGTCGACATATTTTTCAAGGCAGCTGTATCAGTACAATTTCACTATATGCAAAGGTTCTTCAAAATCTAACCAATCATGGCAAAATGTTTTTTGTTTTACGTGGAATGAAGCAAAGAGACCCAAAGGGTCTAATGAAATCGCTTCTGCGGTTTACCATCAATTAAATTTGACTCAGTTTGATGAAAGTGTCACTTCACTTAAACTTTTTTGTGATGGATGTGGTGGGCAAAATAAAAACCGTTCAATGATTTCTATGGTAACAAAATGGCTGAACAACGCTCCAGTACAAATTACGCAAGTGACAATATTTTTTCCAGTACCAGGACACTCTTTTATCCCACCGGATCGAGTTTTTGGACGCATAGAAAAGATAGTTAAAAAGAAAGAAACAATTGTACAGCCCGAAGAATATATTGATATATTCAAAGATCACGGAACGGTTTTCAATTTAGAGGATCTTCTAGTTTACGATTGGAAATCGACAGCCCAACAGGTTTTCAAGCCCCTCAATAACTGGCATTTTAAATTTGCGCCCTGCAAAAAATTTATTTTTCAACGAAAAAGTGAAAATAATATATATATTCAAGGGGAAGTAAACTATAGAGTTGAGCTAGGAAACGAAATGCTAGCAATATAGTTCCAATGGAAGTGCCTCTAGAAGCCAAGGTGAAGAAAGCGAAATTGGACGATGTTGATAAATTGTTGAGCAAACATTTCGGATTGGATTGGAGAAACTGCCAATCGCTTAAATATTATAAGGATGTTATTGATAACTGCGATGCCTCTGAAACTCCTAATGTTCTAGACGAAGATGACGAAATATTGTCTAATGTTATGGAACAGGATGCAATGCAAATTTAAAGTGATTTTTTTTGGTTTAAGTTATTAAACTTAATAAAATGAGTTTGTGTTATTTTCTAAATATTATATTGTACATAATTATTTTATGTATCTAGTATATTTTATTTCGAGACTGAATTATTTGACAAAATAAATAGAGACTGAATTCTTAATAAATAAATTGGTTTTTTTTTCCAAAACTACCCAAAAACATTTCTTGCTGTTCCAAAACAATCTAAAAATTTAGTTGTTTCCAAAACTCTCCATTTTGGTTTTAATAAGTCGTTTAAAAAATTAGTTATTAATTTCCCACGAGTCAAATTGGCTTATTTTTTTCTTAAGTACCTCAGGAACAATAAAAAGCAATAAAAGTACATTATAACTCAAAAAAAACATTCATTTAAGAAATTTTCGTTTTACCAAAAAACAACTTAGCTGCGAATAGGCAGTTTTGGAAACGGACACCTCATGTGAATAACGTGAGAATTAGCTGATATAATTCTTTACTCAGTGCTTCAGTCCAGACGGAGCATTGCTGTGGATCATTCGAGAATAGAATACAAAAAAATAAGTACAAACAATACAAAATCAGAATTAACTTCAATTAAATTTTGTGACCGATATCTCAACATAGCATTTGATTTTCTATATCTCCTACCACCTATCTCCTCAACATTCTCCGCCCAAACAGCATGCTATTATTTTAAAGGTCGTCCGCTGTCCCGTAGTAGTTTCCTTTTACCTTTAACATAAAGAGTCCCCACATCATCCGCTTCGACAAATTTCTCATCAAACCGGAATACTGGGGCAGGTAACAGGTAACATTTTCTGTATTTTATAAGCAAAAATAAAAAACAACGAGCAAGTTCACGCTCAACTCGCAAAAGATTTATGTGAAAACTTTTATACATATTGACATATAGTGTATTGAATCATTTCAAGACTATTCGATGATCCTGAGAAAACCCTGCAGATAGGCGGCTGTTGCTCGCTCAGTATATAAATTACTAAGTCAATAAGTATTATTAAGTTCTATTATTAAGTCAATAAGTTGTTCCATTTTGGGTTTGGCGAACATGAGTAAATTACTGAACTGTTAAGTTAATTACCTAAACCTGCCCTGAACGATTTAAAATAAACCATTTTTCTTACAATGCAATCTTGTTCCATGTTTAGGCTATTATGAATGGAAACGGCAAACCCGGTAAACAAAGCAAAGCGGCGTTGCTTTATCACCATTGAACAGTTTGAACTAAATGAATTAGAACGGTTTTATTAGATTCTTCTCTGCAGCTTTTTCCATGCATGCATTCTTAGAACATATCATCAGAATCTATTTACCACTTTTACAGTTTTTGTATTCTACAAACCCTGCATAACTAAACTTGTGGCGCCTCCATATGGTCGACACCATAACCATCAGCATTTGAATTGAATGGAATGCACCTATTGATGCAGTACCAAAATATTGATTGGCGTACAAGTCGAAATAAAATAATTTTTCATTATAGTCAGTTACACAAAAAGATCGGTACTTGTTACACAGCACAATGAGAGCAACAACACACGAAATTAAATTAAATAAAATAAATAACATAAGCAAAATTATTGTATGATTTTAATAAGATCAAAATAAATCTCTTTAAAATAATTTATAAATAACAAGTAGAAATAAATGTAATTAACTGTAATTTAATAAAACATTATTTATTATAATTTATTGTGTACGTATTCTGTATTTTCTGTATTTATTTCACACACCGTGCGTACAAGAAATGTTGCACCATTTAAGACTACAGTTAACGCCGTAAGTAGTGATACGTAGGACGTTGGCCAGACAGAATAACTTACAAACTCAGCAATTGCTTGTTTAGGGATTAGAGCGCCTATCGTTGTTCGGAGCTAGTCCTGTAGTGCTTCAATATAAGAAAATGGAGGAGCGGAACAAATATGGAAACTAATACCCCAGGTAGTACACCTGTTGCTCAGTTTATTCCACCCTCTTCGTAGGTCGGTCTCATGGATTCTGGGGGAGACCAGTCATTGATATACTACAATTATTTTAACCAATCCCAAGACATGTTCACGATTAAGTTAGATGATACATTTTCTGAATTGAAAGAAATCAATGCAGGAGTTACGCACACATTACATTATAGAAAACAACACAGTGGCAACTTTTGCAGATGATACGGCGATCTTAGCTGTTGGAAAAAGCAACGAAGAATCAACACAAAAGTTACAATCAGCTATAACTTAAATATATAAATGGACAAAAAGATGGAGAATGAAACTAAATGAAGCTAAATCAGTTCACATCAACTTTTGAGCTGGTGTGATTGTCAGTTTAAGCAGCACTGTGCTGATTTAAAATCCACTACAAAGATGTGGTTTACTTCAATTTACCAAAGACTATGGAACGCCAATGGGAAGAAGCCATAGATTAATTTAAGTTAGTAAATTAATTCAGAAACAAATTGCTCATTACCCCTATTGGAACCATTTCGAGCTACTTATGTAGCGTAAGACGTCCCGCACTTTAATGTTTTCGAGATCCGAGAGGCAGTCCATCCTGACCTTACCTAAGTGTTTGTGCCTTCTGAGAGCCAATGCTGGACACGAGCAAAGGAAGTGGACCAACGTCTCTTCCTCCTCTTCGTCCAAGCAGCTTCTGCAGAAGTCATTAGCCTCCAGACCCAGCCTTCTTGCATGTTCTCCAAAAAGGCAGTGTCCCGTGAGTATTCCTACGGCCGTTCTTAATTCACGTCTTCGTAAGGATATTAATGCCCTAGTGCGCCCCAAGTCCAGCTTTGGCCAAACTTGTCTTGCAACTCTACAGGTTAGGGTGTTAGACCACCTTTCCCCCGCTGAGGATAGCGCCTGCTTCCCAAGTGCTTGTCTCAGCGCTGTGATAGGCCTCCCCAGACTTGCCCTTTCCGGTTGCAGCTAGCTGGAGAGTCGTACCATGCCTAGCAAGTTCATCTGCCCTGCAGTTCCCCATGACGCCCGAGTGACCTGGGACCCAGACTACCTGGATGTTGAAATGCTCACCCTTCTCATTTAGAGATGAGTGACAACTCAACGCCACCCGTGACGCCAAAGACACCGATTCTAACGACCGGATCGCCGCTTGACTGTCCACATAGATTGTGATATCGTCTGAGGATAACACATTATGCTTCAACCACGTCATGACCTCCTCAATCGCTACGACTTCAGCTTGGTACACGCTGCAGTAATCAGGGAGACGAATAGAAATATTTACATTTAATTTGTCACAGAATACTCCAGCTCCACTCCTTCAACGATCACGCAGACACTAACACTCCGCAAATTTTGATTCTTAGAATTTTGGAAGCGAGCAAATAAACACTATTATTAGTGCTCGGTCGGCCATATTGACACTGCACTCGAATTGTTTTATTTTTGTTTTATTACAGTTTTTTTTTTAAAATTATATTCCTGCAACAATAATCAAAACTGAAGTAAGGAGTAAAAAAAAAAATAAATACCCAAAACAAATTTTTCTTAATTAATATTTTATTGATTATTTTGCTCATATGTATTTATTTATTTATAAAGTTGATTATAAACATCGTACATGGGTTTATTAACACAATAATCTTTTTTTTTTTATTGTACTTAAACATTGGTATCAAACAAAAATAATAAGCAAAACTACTTAATAACAATAATACAAAAAAAAAAAAAAATTGTAATAAAAAAAACCATTCACTGTCTTAATTATTTAGTCAATCTCCATTACTTAACTGGCAATAGAGTCCAATTGACTCATCGAGCACTCTTCACTCAACGTCCAAAAAAAAAAGTTTTCGCGGTCGAACGTTAAATAAAATTAAACCGACACACGCCCATTTTAATTATTATCTCGTATTTTCTTCATCGTTGCTCTCACGTTGTTGCAATCACGTACGACCGTCCACCAATACATCATCAGAATACTAAAGAAAAGAATAAATTATGCTCACTAAAGAACATTCTTGAACATCGTATCACCAATTGATTCAATCATTTTGTACCGCATAAGCAACACACACAAAATCTTGAATACAATTGCAGCATTGACAGAGAAACAAAACCCCTCACCATTACTCACTATCGCAACACATAAAACATATAATTTCCAGTGGATATTTTTAATCGTCATTAAGGGGTAATTAAATCAATTAATGAACTGATTTTGGGAAAGCCCACTCACCTCACGTCAAATTTTTTTTTGTTTCCTTCAATTCTTGGTTTTTTCAATGTGTTCCAATGTGATTCCTATAGAAAATGTAACGTGTATCTTAATTACGAGTTATTAAAACTTATTTTGTTTAAAAACTACTGTTACTCATCAGCAATTTAATTTAAATAAACAAAAACACAAATTAGAGTAGAAGAACGAACTGGGGAGTACACATGTCGAATTTGACTTACAATACTGCTAACATTACTTTGGATTTCACCCCGCACCCGTAATTGATACCATAATATATTTCAAATGGTGGGGGCAATGATTAATAAAAAAGTTCAAACTTCATAATTAAAATTAATTTCAAAATATTGTATTAAAATTTATTTAGTCTATTCCTTGACCTTATCTACGAGTATATATATAAAAATGAATGTTTGTCTGTATGTCCTTTATAGAATCGTAAACTATGTAATGATCATGTGATGATGTTTAGCAAAGTTGTTGTGCATGAGCCCACGAAGATTTCTGAGTTTGTACGAACAATTTTCGACAGATGGCGCCACTGTCATTCCAATGAATTTCATATATTGCCGTGACAGTTCATGCTGATTTGAATTGAAACGAAAACAGCGAACGAATGATGACGTTTCGAATTATGGGTGACATAAGAATTTATGTAAATTGTGAAATTCATGTCCGGATCACATTGAGCAGACAATATTGTGCGTGTTTTTATATTTGGGAGCGTTTTTCGAATAGTTTTGTGCATTTCATTGTGAGTTAAATTAATAATTTAGATAAATAATTTAATCGAATTGAATTTTCGTAGTTTCCGTGAGCTGATTTTATTCATTCTCTACAGTGAATTCACGAAGATCATCGAATGTCTATGTGAAGGATCTGACTGCTGATTGACGTTCCGAACGCATTTGCTGTGCAGTTTTTTTTCGGATATCATCGTGAGTGGAATTAAAATCGATTTCAACAATTCTCGAATGCTGATTTTTTTCACTTCAAATTTCCCTCAGCGAATTGGTGATCACCGTCAATATTAACATTTCCATCCGTGTGTGAACAGCCGGTTCAATTGGATTGGATACATTGTGAGATTCGGATTGCTGATTGACATCTAATAAATTCAAACGCATTTTTCACGTCGTTCCCATACAATTATGCCTCCAAAGCGACAAGCAATTGGCCGATCTACACCGCAAGCACGGAAGAAAAGAGCATTACGAGCCTCAGAATCAGTCGAGCAACGAGCATTAAGGCTGGAAAATCTTCGAGCACATGCTGCAGAGGCCCGTTCATCTGAATCATCTGAACAACGAGAAGTGAGGTTAGAAACTGATCGAATACGTACTACTCAGGCCCGTTCGTCTGAGACAACTGAACAACGGGAAGGAAGGCTGCAAAATGTTCGAATAAGCACCGCTCGATTACGCTGTACGCTGGTTTAAATCTTGGTGCATTCCATTATGACAGTAATAATGATTACAGTCTTCATCCAAGTGTCGTCATTGGAAAAATGTATAAAATTTGCATGTATTGTAGCGCCCTCAAATTTAAGAACGAAACGCCAGGAATGTGCTGCGCCAATGGAAAAGTTAAACTGCCAGAATTAGATCTACCACCTGAACCACTATCAACGTTGCTATCAGGTGTTACACGTGAGTCGAAGCATTTCTTGGAAAACATCCGCAACAACATCACAAGTTTCTTCAAATTTATTTCATGGCAAACAGTGATGAACAAATTGAACAACGATGTCATTATAATGCGGGCACTAGACGAGAAATCGTGGCTACGTTACAAGCCCTTTTCGATCAACACAATGAATTAGTTCAGTTGTTTAAAGCCGCCATTCAACGAATGCCAGCCGATGACTACGCAGTTGTAATTCGAGCAGACAAGAGACCCGTTGGCCAACATTAAAAACAGTTCAATGCACCAACAATCGATGAAGTGGCGATCGTGATAGCTGGCGAAGAATTCGAATCGCGCGACATAATTCTTCATCGCAGAAGTGGTGACGTACAGCGAGTCTCCGATACTCATTGCTCATACGACGGATTGCAGTATCCGATTCTGTTTTGGCGAGGAGAAGATGGGTATCATTTCAACATCAAAATGAGAAATCCACAAACAGACGAGGAAACGAATAAGAAAGTCAGTGCCATGAATTATTATTCGTATCGATTGATGATTCATCAAGACGATGAGAACCACATTCTGAAATGTCGACAATTGTTCCATCAATACATCGTCGACATGTACGCGAAGATTGAAACCGAACGACTCCTATATATTCGATTGAATCAAACCGAGTTGCGTTCTGAAGAGTACATCCATTTACGAGACGCAATCGTTAATGATGGTAACGTGAATCCAAACGAATTGGGAAGAATGGTCATATTACCGTCTACATTCACGGGGAGTCTACGGCACATGCATGAATACGCACAAGATGCGATGACATACGTTCGCGCATATGGTCGTCCAGATTTGTTCATCACATTTACATGCAATCCAACATGGGATGAAATTAAAGAACTTCTGTTAGCTGGACAATCATCTTCGGACCGCCATGACATTACCTGTTGGGTTGTGCCATATTCACCGTTGCTCTCAAAGACCTTCAAAGCACACATTAATGTTGAGTATTGCAATTCAGTGAAGTCGATCAAATACATTTGCAAATATGTCAACAAAGGAAGCGACATGGCAGTCTTCGGAGTAGGGAATGTGGCCGCACCGCTCGATGAAATCAACCAATACCAACTTGGACGCTACATTATTAGCAGCAATGAAGCAGTATGCCACATCTTATCATTTCCAATTCATGAACGATATCCAACAGTAGTACACTTGGCGGTGCATCTCGAGAATGGACAGCGCGTCTACTTCACAGTAGATAATGTACGTGTAAGAGCATTGGTTCCACCGGCAACAACTTTAACTGCATTTTACTCACTGTGCCAAGATGATATTTTTGCAAAGACTCTACTTTATTCTGAGGTACCGAAATTCTACACATGGAATGCATCGGCTAAAAAGTTTCAAACAAGTCGCAAACAAGGTAAAGCAGTTGAAGGACATCCCAATTTGTATTCCAGTGACGCATTGGGTCGTCTGTACACTGTTCACCCGAACAATACAGAATGCTTCTATCTGCGATTGCTGTTAATCAATGTACGTGGACCGACATCTTTCCAAGATTTAAGAACATTGAACGGTCAGCTGTGCGCCACTTATCGCCAAGCTTGCCAGGAACTAAATCTTCTTGAGAATGATGCACATTGGGACACTGCACTCGCTGATGCATCGAATACTGCTCGACCACAGCAAATACGCACGTTATTTGCCATAATATTGACAACCTGCTTCCCATCTAATCCAAAAGATCTTTGGGAAAATACAAGGACTACATGAGTGAAGATATTCTACATCGTTTGTGCGCTGCGAATCAAAATCCGGACATTCAATTCCCACCAAACGTGTATAATGAGGCATTGATTTTGATTGAAGACATATGTTTGGCAATCGCTAACAAGGCACTGGTGCAACTGGGAATGCCTGCTCCAAACCGACCAACGAACGACCTTTTCGATCGTGATTTGCAACGAGACACTTTGATTCTGACGAACTGGGGACATTTGTTCAGACAAATATTCCGCAGTTGGTTCCAGAACAACGCATTGCGTATGACAGAATTGCGTGCAATCACAGAACACAGCGGTGGACTGTTTTTCATAGATGCGCCCGGTGGTATAGGCAAGACTTTTCTTCTTTCACTCATTTTGGCAACCATACGTTCACGGCAACTCTTTTGGATGGTGGCCGAACAGCGCATTCAGCATTGAAACTGCCGTTGAATTTACAAAACACTGAGGCACCAACATGCAACATCAGAAAAAACTCTGGAATGGGCAAAGTACTCCAAACGTGTCAAATTATCATATGGGACGAATGCACAATGTCTCACAAGAAAGCATTGGAAGCGCTTGATCGTACACTGCAAGATTAGAGAGGAAACGCACGGATCTTCGGTGGCGCACTCATTTTATTGTCTGGTGATTTTCGACAAATACTGCCGGTTATACCACATTCAAAACCCGCTGATGAACTTAATGCATGTCTCAAATCATCAGTTTTATGGCGTCATTTACAGAAATTGACTTTGAAAACCAACATGCGTGTACAACTACAACGGGATGCATCGGCTGGAAATTTTGCAAAACAATTAATGGATATTGGAAATGGGCGAATGCAAATTGATGAATCCACGCAATGTATCACCTTGCCAGCAAACTTCTGTAAGATCACAGAAAGCATAGACAAATTGGTGCAAAAAGTTTTCCCAAACATTGCACAGAACTACAAAAATCATCAGTGGCTCAGTACGCGTGCTATATTAGCGGCCAAAAACATCGATGTCAATACCACCAACTTCACTATTCAGAATGGAATACCCGGCGAAACGACAACATATAAGTCCATCGATACTGTGGTGAATCAAGACGAAGTTGTCAACTATCCAAATGAATTCTTGAATTCGCTTGATTTGCCAGGCATACCACCGCACGTTCTTACATTGAAAATTGGCGTACCCATCATTCTTCTTCGAAACATAAATCCACCACGACTTTGCAACGGAACCAGACGCTCAGTCAAGAAAATGATGAACAATGTTATCGAGGCAACAATTTTGACTGAAAAATTCAAAGGTGAAGACGTACTGTTGCCACGTATTTCAATGATCCCGACAGATATGCCATTAACTATCAACAAAGCACAAGGACAATCGTTGCAAGGGTGTGGATTAAATTTGAAGAATCCATGCTTCTGACATGGGCAGCTCTATGTGGCCTGCTCACGCGTCGGAAAACCTTCTGATTTATTCGTTTACGCACCAGATGGAAAAACAAGAAATATTGTGTATCCCACAGCACTTCAATAAATATCGAATTGAAACGAAACGCTGCAATGTCACAATTTTTTCGAAATGAACAAAATCAATAAAATGACTCAAAATGAATTGAATATTTGTATAATGTCTTTCCTTCAAATTTATTTTAGTTGGTAGCGTAGCAACGCGCGCAGGGTACAGCTAGTTAATAATATTAACTGTTGGCAGCAGTGACAACACTAATATAAAATAAAACACAGTTCAGTGGATGTACAAGGAAGGAGTGATTGCATCATATTTTAAAATAAAAACAAGTGATGTGATGATTCATCTAACTCATAAAGAATAAAGTCGAACATTAGATTTACAAAGTGCATTTTTAATTAACAATATAAATTTAAGTTACCGGAGTGGTAACAAAGTGGCGACGAGGATAGTGGTTTTATTTAAAAAAAAAAAACACACCAAACAGAGTCCGAAAGACGTGAAATCGCATTCCAAGACCAAATCCAGCGACAACATATCCAATTGCAAGAATTAATTGGAAAAATAAGGGATATTCCTGGAAATTCTAATGTGGAGCAACGCACGGAAAGTTTGGCGAATAGTATGCAAACTTTTCGTTACGACCCAGAAATTGGTCAAACATTTGAGAGCTGGTACTAAGGAGTTATTCATAGAGGATGCAAAGGAGTTCGATGACGCAGCCAAAATTCGCCTTTGTCTACGAAAATTGGATGCATCAGTACATACAAAGTTTAAGGATATGCTTCTCCCGAAGGAGCCAAAGGACTTCACATTCGATGAGATCATCCAGAAACTCAAAGATACGTTCGGTAGAATGGAATCCATTTTCAACACGCGGTTCAAATGTCTGCAGACGACTATGGATGACAGCACAGATTTTTCAACATACAAAGCACAAATAAATCGCAGATGTGAAGATTTTCAATTAGAGAATCTGTCCACAAACCAGTTTAAGTGCCTTATTTTTGTATGTGGGCTAAAATCATTTCGTTTCGCTGAAATCCGCACGCGTCTACTATCAAAGCTTGACGGCGATACTGCGGATGAACACACTCTTGACAAACTTGAGGCAGAAATATAACGTATGCTCAGTTTAAAAAGAGATACGGCGATGATTGGTGGAACTACAAAGGCATTGCCATCAGCCATACAGGCGATTAAACAACAAAACAATCGTCAACCAATGGCAACACAATATGCACAACAAGTAGGTGGAAAACATTCTAACCTATCTCCTGCGCCAATCACGAATCATTCCCAGCCACAAACACGGGTTCCATCGACACCATGTTGGCCCTCTGGTGGTATTCACTACTCATATAACTGTCAGTTCCGCACGCACAAGTGTACGCAATGTCACATGATCGGACACAAGGAAGGGTTCTGCAATTTTACCAATAAACCTCGGAATTCAAAGAGAAAAAAACACCGAGGACAATTCAAAACCAGTGTAATCCGATCTATCAATGATGATGGTGATCAAGCCGAGACGTATAGTGACCGAAAATATGTCACTGCGAAGATAAATGGATGTGAAACCATATTGCAGATTGACACAGCTGGAGATTTCACAATTATCACCGAACAAGTATGGCGAGCCATAGGGTCTCCTACAACTAGACCGAGCGACAAGAAAGTCAACTCAGCATTATTGGACGCTGTCCCCATTATTGCAGAATTTGACTGTGAAATGGGGATACCAATTACCGGGCAAGTATTATTTGGTACCAGTATTAAAGGCCTCAATAGTTTAGGTATCGACTGGATAAAAGCATTTGGACTTTGGGATCAGCCTATCAGTTCTATTTGCAATGTGATACGCGATCAAGCCAGCAGACGTGATAAGTTAATAGCAGAATTGCAACAACAATTCCGAGTTGTTTTCAGCGACACTCCAGGCTTGTGCAAAGTCACTAAGGCTCATATATACCTGAAGCCAGATGCACGTCCGATCTACCGTCCAAAAAGACCAGTCTCATTCGCCGCACTCGAAAGTGTCGAACGCGAATTGGAGCGTCTACAGGAACAAAACATAATAACGCCAGTTGAGTTCTCAAAGTGGGCAGCAACCATTTTTGCAGTAAAAAAACCAAACGGCCGCGTACGAATATGCGCCGACTATTCCACGGGTCTAAACGCCAGTATTGAAACAAACGCCCATCCACTGCCAACTCCAGAGGAAATGTTTTCCCAACTCGCGGGCAGTACTGTATTCAGCAAAATAGATCTGACAGATGCGTATTTGCAGATTGAAGTCGACGATGAATCGAGGCAGATACTGACAATAAATACATATAAAGGTTTATTCACATTCAATCGACTAGCGCCGGGCATCAAGTCAGCGCCGGGCAGTTTCCAGAAGATCGTGGATGCAATGATAGCGGGCCTCGAAGGCACAGTGGCCTACTTCGATGACATTCTCGTGCACGCAATAGACGAGAACACACACAAACAAAATGTCAAGCGCCTGTTTCAACGTTTAGAGGAATATGGTTTCCGGGTAAAACTCGAAAAATGCGATTTTTACACACACCAAGTTAAATACCTTGGTGTGATCATTAATGCCAAAGGAATCACAACAGACCCATCGAAAATTGCTGCAGTAACTTCGATGCCGGTCCCTCAGAACATAAATCAGCTTCGTTCATTTCTGGGAGCTATACATTTCTATGGAAAGTTCGTTAAACAAATGCATAGCCTACGTTCACCATCAGATCATCTCTTGAGAGCGGATGTTAAGTGGGAATGGTCTCATGAATGCCAATAGGCATTCGAATAATTCAAAACAATTCTCACATCAGAATTGCTTCTAACACACTACGACCCAGCTCTACAAGTAAAAATATACGCTAACGCAAGTAACACTGGAATTGGAGCGTCAATCAACCATGCTTACGACAACGGAACGGAAAAAGCTATCGCGCATGCATCACGCGCACTCACAAAAGCCGAGCAGAGTTATAGCTAAATCGAGAAAGAGGGGTTAGCTCTCATATACGCTGTAAAAAAATTCCACCGCTACGTATATGGTAGAAGTTTTACTCTGGTCACAGAACATAAGCCTCTGCTAAGTATCTTCGGAAACAAAAGTGGTATTCCAGTGTACACCGCCAATCGACTACAACGGTGGGGACTAACATTGTTATCTTATGATTTCAAGGTACAATATAAGTCCACAGGGGAATTTGGCAACGCAGACATACTCTCACGTCTCATCGCCTCGACTAATATCGAAACTGAGGACGTGGTCATCGCTTGTATGCGCGCGGAAGAGGAGATTGATGATGGGTTTGAAGAGACCATAAACGCCTTACCGATCAAAAGACGACCGAAGTACATGAGTGTGATAACATTACATCATCAATGTGTATCGAAAAGCTCAGTAAATTTTTCCCTTTGTTTGGAAATCCAGAAAATCTAGTAACAGATAACGGCACCCAATTCGTAAGTGAGAAATTCAAGTCATTTTGTGAGTCACGAGGAATAAATCATATCAAAACTCCGCCGTATCACCCAATGTCGAACGGCCGAGCGGAACGATTCGTAGATACATTAAAAAGGACACTAAATAAATCAAAGGGGGAAGGATCAAACAAGGAAAACTTAACTAAATTCCTCCATATTTACCGTTCAACACCTAATCGACGAGCTCAACTGTCTAAGTCACCTGCACAACTGTTTTTGGGACGAAAAATTCGAAACGAGTTGGACTTGTTGAAGTCAGTTCCAGAATCCAGCACAGAACGAGATACGCAACAAGAACGTCAGTTCAACAAACATCATGGAGCTCGTGCAAGACAATTTGAGGTTGGAGATAAAGTTTATGCTAAAATCCACCATCATAACAAGATATCCTGGGCTCAAGGTAAAGTCATCAAGCGAATTGGACAAGTGATGTACCTTGTTGGCCTGATCAAAACAAACCGTTTAGTTCGATCATCTGTGAACCAACTAATTCGTCGGTACACAGAGAATGACGACAGAATCAATGAGGATCAACTTCCTTTAGATTTGTTAATAGCACCAACCAGTGACATGTCATCAGCAAACACAAATCAGTCACCAACGCAACCATCAACAACATTAGTCTATCAACCGCCAATAG
Organism: Tipula vernalis; assembly: GCA_958295665.1. NCBI lineage: Eukaryota > Metazoa > Arthropoda > Insecta > Diptera > Tipulidae > Tipula > Tipula vernalis. The sequence continues at coordinate 122,401,464 of OY282559.1, forward strand.
AATCAGATAGTAATGAACTAATGACAACAATAACAAATCAAGGAACTTGCGAGACTTCAAATTCACCACAGCCTGTACGCCGTCCACAACGATTCCGGCATCTTCCAAATCGCCTATTGGATTTCGATTTATCTAATTAAAAGAGGGAGATATTGGCAGCAGTGACAACACACTAATATAAAATAAAACACAGTTCAGTGGATGTACAAGGAAGGAGTGATTGCATCATCTTTTAAAATAAAAACAAGAGATGTGATGATTCATCTAACTCATAAAGAATAAAGGCATTAGATTTACACAGTGCATTTTTAATTAAGAATATAAATTTAAGTTACCGGAGTGGTAACATTAACTATGTCGAAGTAGACCGAATTTTTTATTGAATTGTAGTAGGCGTAAATTTAAAATGACACTGTATTTTGTTTTGTCGATTAGGTATAATTTGCCCATGTCCATTTTCTGGGTTGTGGGAGCTGGTTTAAAGGTTTTGCTCCGGTTGCTTCCGCCTTGCATCGGTCCTCTTTTAATTCCTTCAATTTTTCCTCAAATTCGGAGGTTATTTATTGAAATATTTGATACTTCGATGTTAGTCCGTTTCTTTTCAGTTAAAAGCTCGGTATCCATAATATCGTCAAGTAAGGGAAAAACTCAGTTAAATCGGCCAACCGATGTTGGATCTGTTTGGTCTTTGCCAAAAATACAACAAAATTAACAAAATGTGGCAGTTTATCAATATAAAAACAATAAAATTAAAGAAAAGTAATAGAACAGGTTATAGTTGTTCAAGCTCTTTAATAAAAATAAAACTGTTCTGCTATAGTAGATTTCTATAGGTAATACATATACTTTTATTGATATTATTATTACATAAATTTTATTACATTACATTCAATATGTGTATTTATTAATCCTTGCAATAAATACCACGTATATTTGTTCCATTCTTAACTAATTTATCCTCATCAACGGTAACTTTAATATCCAACCGTTTCAATACTTTTAACTTACCAATCAATTTCTGACAATCCCAATCATTATCCGATATATCGATTGATTTCAAATTTGGAAATAAATACTCGAATTCATCCACCTTCCACCGATTTAAATGATTGCCATTGATCGCCATTCGTTTTAATTTATTCAATATTGATAAACGTTTTATTTCTAAATGTTTTAAATTATTGTAGGATACGTCTAAAATTTCTAATGCTGTTAGCTCCGCAAATATTGTATAGTTTATGATTTTTAAATTGTTTGCCCTAAAATGAAGGGCGTGTAATTGTTTTAAATTTACAAATGCATCACTTTCAATTATGATCAATGGATTGTTTGATACGTTTAATTCTTTTAAATTTGGTAAGTTTTTTACAAAACCAATCATTTCTAAACAATTATGAGTTAACGATAATGTAATTAAATTATGATCGGTTTCATTAATTTGTACGGTTTTCAAACGATTATGATTGGCGTAAATATTTTGTATACGATTACGATTCAATTCTAGAGACTCTAACTCATTATTGTTCAACGATAGCGTTAATATATTTCTGACGTTGCTCAATGACAAATTTCTTAATTTATTAAAATCTAATTTGAATGTTTTTATCGAATTAATTTTGCGTAGTGTAGTCGTAATGGTCGTCATTTGATTGTGACCCAAATTTAATTCATCAATATTTAAATCTAAGTACTGTTCACTATCGTATATTGATTCAATCGAATTCCGGCTCAAATCAATACTTAATCCGTTATTCATTTTATTTGAAAACACGTTGAATGAGAAAGTTATAAAATCATTATTAGATAAATTAAGTTCGGTTAAACCATTAAAAGCAGTAAACATGCCTATGGGTACATTATTTAACTTATTGTGAGATAAATTAATTTTTTTTATAGACAACTGCAAGGAACGCGATTCCTCGCGCACGAGATTTAAATTATTATGTGATACATCCAGCCTTCTTATATTAGGAAGCTTTTTACTAAAATCATGTATTGAAAAGTTGAATAGTCCACAATTTGACAAATTAACTGCTGACAATGATTGTTGGTAGTTAAAACCAAAAAATCCTTGCTGTATATAAGGAATATTTGATTTTTCATATGTTAATGTTGTTATCATCAATGATGGCCAGTTCAATTTCAAATCACTATCACTGGAGTTAGTTAAATTTATATTGCGCACTATACATTCGGTCCCAAATTTATCATCGCACTCGTAAAAAACGGTACCTTTTGCTTTAAAAAAAATCACACACATGATGATTAAGGTAAATGTTAAATTAAAAAACATTTTTGTTATAATATTTAACACGATTTAAGTATGTCTTTCAACTTTGTCGTCTGTTGTATAACTATGAATTTAGGAAACGGTTTTTGCACATTTATGAGTGTAATCAAAATTCTTATCAGTTTATACGACTCAATTTATTTACTGGGCCGCAACGGGATGCAGACTTATCAGCATCAAATGAATTATCGTCTATTAACATATTTTAATGTTTTTTTTTTTTGGTTGTGTGATTCATTAACATAATGATGACAATCACAATATAATTATTTATTACTTTTCAATCTGCGCATTCCAACATAACAAGTTGGTTGGAGTTACAGTAATTATTATGGACCAACCCGTCTAATAGACATGTACATCGAAAACACCGAACGTAATCATCATTCTTTGTCGGGAGAATAATTATTTTCGCTACATAATTGGCCACCAAATATCTTTATTTTACGAACGAGACCGGAATTTATAATAAATAAAGTCCCTTTCAATATCTAGAAATATTTATTTTGGAGAGTGAAGTTTCTTCCAAATTTATTTTATTTTTTTCTTACATACTATATTGTTAATGTCAGCCGAAAGCTTCGAGCCGAAAGTTAATAATCGGTAATGCAAGCCTGTGAAACGAACGCCCATCGCTCTTATTTCCTTATATCTAAAATTTAAGCTCCATGGGCATTAATTCATTTCTCAATTAGCATTAAAACCCACTCTAGAAAGAGGAAAGACCGGCGTCGTTACGTACCTTTTCGGGTATTAGCATTTAAGCCTATATGTGTGTTAGTTCTGGAAAGAGAAGATTTATTTTAAAAATATTCTCTAAAATGGAGATTACCTTTCTAATTGTAAAATTAAAATTCCATTTTCCAGAAAATTTTAAAAATAACTCTTCCCTTTCCAGGATCAAATTCGAAATTCGCTCCGATACATTTGTCGATAGTGTTCTAACACAATGGATTAATCTAATTAAAAAACAAGCTGACATTTTTGTGATACAACAGCAGAAGCGATGCAGGCGATACTATCCCTTTAATCTGTATCTATACAAGGTTGACGAAGCATTTACTAATTTAACTCGTTCGTGAATTCTAACAAAGCACAATGAATTAAGTTAACCAAAAAACCACTTGAAATATTCAATGCTAAGTGCCTTTGGGGAGTTTTCTGTTTATGTGAATTATTATTAAGAAACACAAATTTTGAAATTTCTTTGAATGTTTGAATTTATACTGATAAATACATGGGTGGATCTATAAAGGAAGGTGATAGCCATAATCCATCCGATCCTTCCAACCAATAATTGGAAGATCGTTAAGCAGGAGGAAGCGAAATGGGGCTCAAGATAATTTTAATTGTAATTAATAAGGAGTCCCTAGTCTTTCTGAACAAATCAAGGGGAGTAATTGACTTCTGTTTCGGATCAATCACTCTCAGTGTGTACAAGGAGGATGGGGTTGAAACCACTGCCCAGGCCTGATATAGCTACCAGCAGTATGATGAGAGAGGCTGATGGTAGCAAGGTTAGTGAGTCGAGTGACTTAGGCTTAGGGCCTGATTCACTTGGAGGAAGGAGGGATAGCGCTGGCAAGATCCCTACAGGTGGTACTGGAGATAGCGATATGGGCGGCGCAGAAATTATATAGAGCGAAGTAAAGGTAAAATTGTTATGCTTAGGATAACTCAGATTAACCTTCACATTCAACCTTCACTCAGACTTACAAGTTCGGATGAGGAGGTGGTATATCCAGCTACCCTGGATTAACAATAATAAAAACTGTAACGACTGTAGAGCAACTGGAGGACTGGATCGGAATGACCTAGAAACAAGACTACTATAGTTATATACTCCTGTAGGAATGCCATTGATGGTCTACATTGCCGAAGTGCGACCTGTGATGGAGTGAGTTCCAGTTCTGGCGAAACTCACTTATAAAAATAAAATAGAGAAGGTACAAAGAAGGGCCTGAGTGCTTGTAATTGGGGCATTGAGGTTAACACCGACTTATGCCTTAGATGTTATGTTGCATCTTCTTGGTGTTGATATTTTTGGCAAACAGATGGCGGCAAATATACTCAGTGAAACTATCTTAATACGGGATACTCGACTATTGTTAGTGTGGGAGCTGGAGTAGGCTGTGATAAACTAAATGCGGATATTTCTATTTATTTTCCCGATTACTGCAGCGTGTACCAAGTGGAGGTAACAGTGATTGAAGAGGTCTTGACGTGGTTAAACATAATTTGGTATCCCCACGTGATATCGTAATCTATGTGGATCTTCAAGCGGCAATCACGTTGCTTTGGCTTCACGGGTGGCATTTAGTTGTCACTCTGAGATAGGGAACTGCAGGTCACAGGGAACTGCAGGGCGGATGTATTGATAGAAAGGGCAAGTCTTGGGAGGCCTATCACGGTGCTGAAGCTAACACTTAGGAAACAGGCGCTAGCCTCAGCATGGGAAAGGTGGACTAACATCCTCACCTGTAGTGTAGCAAGGCAAGTTTGGCCAAAGCTAGACTTGGGGCACACTAAGTAGAACATTGACACTACCTTTTTGAAGAACATGCAAGAAGGCTGAGTCTGGTAGCAAGTGACTTCTGTAAAACCTCTTTGGATGAGGAGGAGGAAGAGACGTTGGTTCACTTTCTTTGCTCATGTTCAGCAATGGCACTCAGAAGGCACATACACTTGGGTAAGTTCAAGATAGACAACCTGTCGGATCTCAAAAACAGTAGAGTGCGGCAATCCTGTGGCATCACAATGAACCGTCACCGATTTAAGTGTTCCTAAGCAGAAACAAAAGGAATCTACTGAACACAAAAGGAATCTACTATCTAGGAATCTCCAATCTCTATCAATGTAAGCATTTCAAAAAATCGTCAAAGCGGAGGTTTAGGGGCGGCAACCCCCATCTTTTAAGGTATACGAATTAAAATAATATTTCAAAAACTTGATTTTTTTGGTATTTTTCGTTTTTTTGGGATTATTTTATTTTGGATAACGATACCAACCTCTTTGAAATGGATCCCGATTGTTACGGCATATTTCTTTACGGAATATGACAGTACGGCATGTTTCAGTATGGCATATTTCAGTATGGCATATTTCAATAGGCCCATGATACACTACGGTATATTTTGTTATGGCTTATTTCAAAACGGTACATTTAAAGAATTTGGCTATTTCTTAACAGAGTATAATTAAATTGGTGGTCAGGTGTGAAGTTGCTCGAGGAATTCAAGTTGGCACTTGCGGCTAGCTCCTTAACTTGCAACTTCCTAAAGTGCTCGTGTTACCTCCACGTGGTGACCGCTGGTAACTAGATTCCTGATTCTTTGGCTTCTAGGCTAAAACACGGCGCTAAAGGAGTCAACATAAAACAAATCGCTGGGCTGGGTTAAGGTGTTAATCGTACCGTGCCGATAATCGACCAGACTGGGGCCCAGCTTTAAAACTAGCTCAGTCGCCAACGGTGGATCCGGATACTTGGCGCTCTTCGGGTTATGTTGCCTTGTCTGTGTACTGCGGATCTCTGCACAGATGGACATTTCTTTCTCCGCTACTTGTGGGACCAATCATGGATCCAAACAAAAACACACAACAAAAAGAGTCCGGCTCTCTAAAATATCCGAAAAATGTGGACAACAAGACTCGGGTCTTTAGGCCTTCCTCTAAGTCTACAAATAATCGAGGGGACATAAGCTCAAGCGAGGCTGGTCCCTCCACTCGGGTCACCAAATCTGAGTATACAAATACAAAGCGGAACCAAAGCACGAATGAAGCTGGTTCCTCAAAACCAATTTATAATACTAGGAGGAAGGCCTGGAGGGCCCTGGTTAACATCAATAACATCTCGCTAGAGGGCAGAATGGATAAAGGCCAAGCCATGTTTGCGTGGGCAAAAAAGTCACTGATGAAAAGTCGGAAGGCCCTTCAGCTGGCTCACAGCTTAAAAGAAACAGATCTCAGGAGGAAACTCATAAGATCGCAAAGCGAACAAAACTTCAGGCTACCGCTATAATGCCTTTTAATGAGGTCCTCAAGGATCAGCTGGTTGTGACAGTTATTGACAAATCCCAAGAGGATGGCAGTATCATGCCCGCCAATTGGAGGAAGGTGAAAGGGGCCTTAGCCACCACCTACCTGAAAGTCCTGTCGGAAAGTCCAGGACCTGCTCCGACTTGTCGGGATGGGGGTTGGCACGGGAATCAGGTGAAACTGACTACCTGTGCAGATCAGAGGTCCCTGCTGCTTTATAAGAAGGCATTGGGGGGACTTGGCGAGGTTTGGCCTGGAGCCAGCCTTGCTGTGATTAATAGGAAGAATATCCCCTACAGACCAAGAGCTAGGGTGTGCATCCTTTCGGAGCCTTGTGATCCGAAGGTGATACTCCAGTTGTTGCAGGTTGGCAACCAAGATTTGCCAACGCACAATTGGAAAGTTGCCAAGCTCCAAAGGCTGACTATAGGTCAGCTGTTACCATCTTAAACAGGGAGTCACTGACTGCACTGGAAAAAACCAACGGTTTAATCAACTATAGTTTCAGTGCAGTCACACTCAAGGTGTACAAGAAGGACGCGGACAAGCCGGAGGCTCTGAAGTCATCTTTAGAAACTACTGCGGTGCTTGATAGCTCCTCTGCGTGCGCGGAGGCAGCCAGCCAAGCGGAAACTCTCTCGACGGATACGGAGATGTTAACGTCTATGGAGTCTTTAAAGAGGCTCTCAGTGGACTTCTCATCAGGGGATGACTCTGATGTTACTGTGGTGGAGAAGAGGCTGCAAAGATGACATTGATATTTCTGCAATTCAAACTCCACCACTCTAAGGCAGCATCAGCTGCTCTAATTTTCAAAATTGGGAAAGAAGCGACAGATGTCGTCTTGATCCAGGGACCTTGGGTCACTGAAGACCGGGTAATTGGGCTCAAGACTCCTCTCGAAGTTCGGTCGTGCATTCTCATTAAAAATATCATAAGTTGTTTTCTGCTATCAAATTTCAGTAACGGAGATGTAGCAGCGGTCAGCATTGAGGTCGATAAACGAAACCTCTGGCTAGTATCAACTTACCTAGCTTATGATGAAGTGGATACTCCACCAATCATTCTAAGTGAGCTAATCTTGGAGGCTCAGAAGCGCAAGGTTGGAGTCATCCTTGGTAGTGATGCAAATGCTCATCACACGATCTGGAGAAGTACGGACACAAATGAACGAGGTGAGTTACTCCTTGATTACATTTTAAGTACTAACCTTCGTATACGTAACATAGGCAATAAGCCGACCTTTATAACTAAACTAGTAATATTTCTCTTGTCTCAAGCTTTCTGACGATTAGTTTATTAAACTGGAGAGTGTCGGAGGACCACTCCTTTTCTGATCATTGTTATCTTCAATTTAAAATGGACTTGACTTCTCCAAAAAGTTCAATCTACAGTAACAGGAGGAAAACCAACTGGGATAACTTTACAACTATTCTGGGTATTTCACTACCAGTTCCGGTGCCAAAACCTCCAAAAACTGCGCAATAGCACGATTGCTTGGTGCACTAGTTGTCCAGCACTTTTAATGAAGCGATACTGAACTCTAGTCCCCTTAGCAAGCCTAGGGGTAAATCTCGGCCACCTGGTGGTCGAAGGAGATTCAACAAACAAGTCTAAAATGCAAAAGACTCTTCAAAACAGCACGTAAAACAAAAGCTGCTGTAAACTGGGACCCCTATAAGGAAGTCCTCAAAATTTACAAATATCAATTGAGAAGTGCCAAGAACAGCTCTTGGAGACTATACTGTGACAAAATTCAGGAGTCTTCGGAAATGTCTAGGCTATGCAAAGTACTAGCAACTGGTCCTTCCATCCCAAGTTATCTTTAATGGCCGAATGGGATATGGACCACTAATAGTGCGGAATCGCTGGAACTTATTATGGAGACTCATTTTTCTGGTTGTTCCGAATCTGTACCTAGCACATCAGAAGGTAAAAGGGCAAGTAGCCTCAAAGGCCAAATTATTAGCAGAAAAGAGATTCTGTGGGCGATAAACAGTTTTAACCCATATAAGTCGCCTGGACTCGATGGTATTATCCCTGCGGATATTCAACAAACTACGGATCTAACAATTTCCTGGTTAGAAGTAATTTTCAAAGGCAGCCTAGAACTATGTCACATTCCTAGTAAATGGACAGAAGTGAAGGTTGTTTTTATACCTACGGCGGGAAAACGCTCACACTGCCATCCCAAAGACCTTAGACCGATTAGCTTGTCTTCCTTCCTTTTTAAAACACTGGAAAGATAAATACAAGCTCATATTAGAGGCACGATTGTGTCGGAAAAGCTGTCTAAATCTCAACATGCCTATTGCAAGGGGAGATCTGTAGAGACTGCTCTTCATTCTCTTATATATTTCATTGAAAAATCTTTCGAATATATAGACTACGCAATGGTAACCTTCTTGGATATTGAGGGGACCTTTAATTATGTGCTTTTAGGAGTTATAACTGGGGCACTTTCAGATCTGGGAGTGGATGAATCACTCAAGGACTGGATAGATCAGATGTTAAGGGGCAGGATCATAAACGCCAGTTTTGGGGAATCCTCCGTCAGAAGATTTGCAAGCAAAGTTACGCTACAGGGTGGCGTACTGTCCCCCTTACTTTGGAACTTGGTCATAAATGACCTGTTGCTGAGACTGGAGGACGGTGGCTTCAAGGTGGTTGCCTATGCGGATGATGTTGCTATTGGTGTCCGTGGTAAATATCCCGGCACCCTTAGTGAGCTTATGCAAAATGCCCTGGGCACTCTTTAATTATGGGCCAATGGCTATGGGTTGAATATGATTCCACATAAAATCGAATTGGTTCTCTTCTCTAGGAAATATAAACTTCCTTACATCGATCCTCCCACTTTAAATGGGTTCAGCTTGACTTTTACAGTTGAAGCGAAGTTTCTGGATCTCGTTTTGGATAGCAAATGATATTGGAAACCTAATATTCTGGAAAGGGTACAAAAAGCTACGGTAGCGCTATACTTTTGCAAAATTTCCATTGGGAAAGGATGGGGGCTGGAGCCCCGCATCGTACATTGGCTTTATACCGCAGTAGTCAGGCCCATACTCCTGTATGGGGTAATAGTTTTTTGGCCTGCTCTGGACAAAACTGTCAACCAAAAGCTGTTGACAAAAGTTCAGAGAACAATCTCTCTGTGGATCAGTGGTGCACTGAGGAGCACATCCACTCAGGCACTAGAAACTCTGCTATTTTTGACTCCTCTAGATATCTTGGGGAAAGAGTTGGCAGTTTGTACTGCCATACGGCAGAAATCCATCTTAATGTGGACCTGCAACAATACAGGGCACTCATCTATTTTGTGCAACAAACAAATTCCCAAGACCACCGACTACACTGTCCCGTCACTATCTTTTGATAAAAAGTTCCGGACTAGGATCCCATCCAGGGAGGACTGGATGATGGGTGCAGTTTTGGAACCAGGAGTTATAAACTTCTTCACTGATGGTTCAAAACGGGACGGAAAGTCGGAGCTGGATTGTTCTGCGAGGAACTTCTGTTAAATCCTTCCTTCCGTCTCCCCGACTACTGCAGCATTTTTCAAGCTGAAGTAACTGCCATAAAGGAGGTCGTAGACTAGTTGAGGTATAATGTAATATCGGTTTGTGATATTCGCATATATGCGGACAATCAGGCTGCCATTAAAGCGCTTCAATCACACCTCCTCACGTCGAAAGTAGTCCAGAACTGTCTCTCATCTCTTAACGAGATGGCAGTTCAGTACAACATCCACATTTTGTGGGTGCCAGGACATTTCTTAAGTACAGGGAAAATAAACGCCGATGAACTGGCTCGACGTTGTACAACGGACCATTTCTCAGAAAGCAGAAAGGATATTGAAATGCCTCTTGCGGTATGCAAACTGCTGCTTCAGGAAGAAGCTAGCAAGCTGACGAATGACAGATGATCAAGTATCACTTCTTGCGTAATACCTCGGCAGGTCTGGTCAAAGTTGGACCTGGCCAGATTCAAACAGCTGATCTCACTTCAGCGAAGTCAGATCAGTGTGGTTGTTGGAGTGATTACGGGGCACGGCTCCATAGGGAGGCACGCGAGTAGACTTGGTGTCTTCTCACATGATTACTGTCGTAGTTGCGAGGACGAAGAGGATGAAGAGACATACTTCATCTTCGTTGCATCTGCCCTCGTCTGGCACGAAACAGACTAAAGTATCTAGGGTAAACCCTCTTTAAAGACCTGACGGACCTCTGTAGGATGGACGTCAGGAGTATCCAGCGCTTTGTTTACAGCTCAAAATGGTTCCAATAAGTTGGAGGAAACAATTATTCGTGGTATGGCTACGGACCATTTTTGTGTCTATGCCTGGTCCTTGTGGACCGCCACCCAAACCTAACCTAACCTAGCTAATTAAATTAAATTGAATCCTCGACACTCAATCCAATGCTGATTAGGGTTAATTTTTTATGTTTCAACATAGCATAGGAGATATACTGTAAAAATGACAAAAATGTTTTCGCTTAAATAGGTCTAAAATGCATGTTATCAAAAATTCAAGCTATATACTTTCCTTTGAACTCCGAATTTTTTAATGGACGTTTCAACAATGCTGGGGTGGCTCAGACCCGGAGTTCAGCCACCTTTTAAACAAAAACTACCTTTTCATACATTTTTAGCCGGTATGAACTCTGAATGCCGGAATGAAACGTTCACCGGCTCTACAAATAAAAACAATAATCGCAAAATTTTCTTTTCTAGAAGAACTCCGGATCGTCAAAGAATGTACTGTAAACTATTGAACTATTTTAGTTCTACGTTTGCTTTATTCTTAATTTATTCTTCTAACTTAAGTATTTTATGCAAAAGTAAAACTGTTTAGCTTGTAAAAAATATCTGTTGGCTTAAACGTCTTTGCTTTATAAAATTTTAGTATACATCACACCAGAAATCCCATTTTAAAAAACCCAAGTTTTCTATATATAATTCGCACCATTGGGATTGTACAATTTTGTGCCTGTAATTAGAAAATTTGTGCATAGCGTACTTTAAGAAATAGGATGGGATTTCTCACGTGATTATCACATCAGAAATCCCATATATTTCGTTTATCTAATAAAATATATTTTCGGTCTTTGATGATTGTGCAAAATTGTGCGTTACTAAACTTACCTAGAAAATAGTTTATATTGGCCAGAATCGGCCAAAGAACATCCACGATTGATCAAAATCGTGGTTTTTCGAAGAGGTTATATGGGCGATTTCTAAAAATTCCACCTTTTATTAACATTCGAATTAAAACAAAATGTGTTTAGTATTCTGGACAAGATTCACGTTTGTGCATATCGCACTTTAGCCAGAATCGGCCATAGAACATCCACATTTGATCAAAATCGTGGGTTTTCGAATAGGTTATAGGGGCCATTTCCAGAAATCCCACCTTTTGTTAATATTCGAAATACACAAAATGTGTTTAGTATTCTGGCCAAGATTCACGTTTGTGCATATTACACTTTAGCCAGAATCTGCCATAGAACATCCACAATTGATCAAAATCGTGGTTTTTCGAAGAGGTTATATGGGCGATTTCCAGAAATCCCACGTTTTGTTAAAATTCGAAATATACTAAATGTGTTTAATATTCTGGACAAGATTCACGTTTGTGCATATCACACTTTAACCAGAATCGGCCATAGAACATCCACAATTGATCAAAATCGCGGTTTTTCGAAGAGGTTATATGGGCGATTTCCAGAAATCTCATCTTTTGTTAACATTCGAGTTAAACCCAAATGTGGTTAGTATTGTGGCCAAGATTCACGCTTGTGAATATTAACACATCCATAATTGATCAAAATCGTGATTTTTCGAAGAGGTGAGTCTTGGCTAGAATACTAACCACACTTTGTTTTAATTCGAATGTTAATAAATTTTGTGGAAATCGCCCATATAACCTCTTCGAGAAACCGCGATTTTGATCAACTGTGGATATTCTTTGGTCGATTCTGCAATTTTGCACAATCATCATACACCAAAAAATATATTTTATTAGATAAACGGAATATATTGGATTTCTGGTGTGGTAATCACGTGAGAAATCCCATCCTATTTCTTAAAGTACGCAAAATTTTCTAATTACTGGCACAAAATACAATCACAATGGTGCAAATTATATATAGAAAACTTGGGTTTTCTAAAATGGGATTTCTAGTATGATGTACACAAATTTTAAGCTAATTAAGTCGAATTACGGTTAAATTGGTAGAACGAAATCATTGGTTTATCAATCAGCGATCAGCCACACGATCCGATTTTCTGTCCCAAATTATACATATCTCTTAACTGGTAGAAGTGATATCTATCGCTTTAAATACAAATTAATAATTTATCGACGTTGCAGTTTTGATGTCAATATCGACTTTACTGAGATCACATTACACTTCAATGTTTAATTTAGAAAGTTATACAGTTTATAAGCATTTCTTCTTGACTACTTTAACCAGAAATAAGAAGAATCATAGCGTCACTTTATAGTGTTATGATCAACAGAACCAAAAAAAAAATTCAAATCAATTATTATGAGCAATAACCAATTTTAAATGTTTTGTTACGTTAGAGCGCTTTTGCTACAGGGCTTGTCGCAAGATACCATTAATGGTGAATAATAGCCTTAAGTGCCGTGTATCTGTCAGGGGATACCGCATTTCTCAACGGTGGGGAGGAATTTCAAATTTTAAATGTTTTGTTCAATAATTTATTGTTCAAATCAATAACATGAATATCACAGGGATTGTCGCACGATGTCACTGGTGGAGAGCAATAGCCTTAGGTGTCATGAATCGAATGGTGTATAAGACATTTCTCAACGATGGGGAGGAATTTGATATTCCTCCCCACCGTTGTGAATTGCGGTATACATCATTTGATTTAGGAGACCTAAGGCTATATAATCATTTTATTGATGTGAACAATAAATTAATCAAACAAGCAAATGCGCTATGACGTAATAAAAAAATTAAAATTTGGTATTCCGCCACACCGTTATGAAATGTGGTATTCATCATTTGATTCAGGACACCTAAGGCTATTATTCCCCACTAATGGCATCTTGCGACAATCGCTGTGATATTCATGATATTGGTTTTGAACAATAAATTACTCAAACGAGCAGGATCGATATGTCGTAACAAAAAAAAATTTAATCTGGGATTTCTCCCCCCACTTTATCTAAACTGTTACTGCCAATCGTTCTCGAAAATATATTATTCTTGCGAAAAAATTCTAAATCCTATTTTGTGTTATTTTTTTTGTTTACACTTTAATATTTCACTCAAAATTCTTATTGGAATTTTATTAACAGTGTAATGTGATGTTATTTGTTTTAAATTTCACACCCATCAGCATCTTTATAAATTTATATTTAATACTTGCTAATTTTGATATTTACATCGCTAAGGTAATATTTTTACCAGTGAGCGAAGCGACGGGAGCACATAACGACACAAATTCGCGTCGAAGTTAGTTTTGCTAGGGAAATGGAACAATAGGTCGAATTTTCTAAGGCGCCTTTCAACGGTACCGTTGGATTGACTTGAGCCTCAGAACAGCCAGATAACATCAAGTACATTAACAAACAAACAAACATTTTTATTGATCCGCTGGTAAGTTTTTCAAAAAACCATTACCAAAATAAAATTGACAGGTGATACTCATCGCAGTACATCAAAGTTAAATTATTTAAATAACAAAGCGTGGTTATCTCGTATTATTATGCTGCTAAATTAAACCCCTTTTTGTTGAGACATGCGATTACTGTCATTTAATACTTTGTTGTTATTACTTTTATATACTCGTACCGAGATAGTATTCGTATTATTTAAAATACAAAAAAAAGGTTTACTACTTATTTCGCAAATCCAAGACAATAAATAAACAAAACGATAAAAAAAAATCAATTTTATCTTAAAAATCAAATTTATTCGAAAAACTCTATATTTTGTGATTCTGTCATTTGTAAAAAATCGGCAAATATGTCATGTAGAACAAACAGCTTAGACTCTTATGTACATATATAGTTGTACGTATATATTGTATGTATAGACAGGATTCTGTAGAAAACAAAAAATAACAAAACAAAAATTGAATAAATAGCAAGTATTTACTGATGCTGTTGTGCACTGTTGTGAAAATCCCAATATTTTAAGCTTCTGCAATATCTTTAGTTTTCCCATTTTAGTCTATATGTAGTCATCTAGTATCTATAACATTTTCCCATTTTGTTTATTTATTTAGAGTATTTGCTGTAAATAACAAAACCGCCAAGTATGTCGTTTAGTGTACTGTACATATATATTGTATGTACTACGTACACACAATAAGCCAACTCACCCTTAAAAAGTCGTAAAGATTAAAAAAAAATTTAAGATAATAAAAAAAAAAATGAAAATCGTTTTCAATTGATTTTAATACTATTTTTTTTGTTCGTCTCTGGCTCTATGCAATTTTTTGTGTACCGATAGCTTCAGTGCTATGTACACAAAAAAAAGGTAAAATATTGAATGGTTTGAGGGTAGGTTATCAGATTCCGGTTTTTTTTTGTTGGATTGTCGTAAAAAATTTCCGGTTTTTAGTGGCTAATAAGTCGATGTAAAATAGTTTTGTCCTTTAAACGTGATTTTATTTAATTTTAACAGAAAAAATGAAACTTGAAAATAAAGGTCTGATTTATGGGATACCATCATATTCCCGAAAAACAAAATCCTAAAAGGAGGCTTTGGGGAGTTCACTATTTTAGTATGTGAATAATAATAAAAAACATAATGGCGAGTTACATACCTGTAACGAACCAACATCAATACATACTCGCAACGAATCAACATCCGCATTCGAGCTGATAAAACATAAAACACAAAACAATTGATGTCACGTTGCACGTACACCAAACCAAAGATATCGGAATTATAGCTGACACAACCGAATAGATGTAACAAAATCACACATCACCTTGTGTCTACCAACGATTACATTTTACCGGAAAATTACCACACATAACATGACACCATACATTCTGTCTAGCTTGCTAATTTATGAGTAGAATTTTTATTGAAATTGTAGTTTTTTAAATCTTTAATAAATAAAATATCGCACTGGATAAAATCCAGAGTTTAAAAAAAATAAAATTTTTAAGTCGTGAAAAACTATAATTGGCGCAGTTGATAGTGAATACTTTTTGATATACGTCCACTACGAGAAACCACATTTACTGCAAAGTGAAAAAAAGCCCGTATTTTAAGTGTCACCATAATTATTTAAGTTAAAGTGAAATACTGACGGTATATTAGTAAATAGTGCTTAGAACCAAAATTTTATTCTCGAACACACTACCAAAGAAGTAAAAACAAAAATCGTGTGTGTTGTTTGACGGTTAGTCAAACGTAATTAAGCGAAACTGTTATATATGTAGTATAGAATTAGTTATGTATGGTGTACTGGGTTTACCTTCTATACAACATTACAACAAAAAACAAGTTCAGTGAATTGAACGCAGTATTCAAGAAGCAATAAAGGCGCACACACGCATCAAAATTCAAAACACATCCGTATATGTTTTATTAAGGAAACATGGTGTCAGATTAAAAATCTAAATAAAAGGCAATAATTTAATATAAAATAAAATAAATAATAAAAGTGACAAATAATTAAAATTAAATAAATAAAAAATAAAAAAAATAAATTAAAAATTAATAAAATTTAGTAAGGTTATAGGTGTAAAAGAACCACATGCAAATGGCGACGAATGAAGATAAAATTGAAAAACTAAAAAACAGATTCAGGCATTGCTAAAGCAAAAAGAGAATGAGAAGGAAGGGGTGAAAGCCCGAATACAAATACCGCTACCAGAAGGAATAAACCCAGAAAGTAAAGATTTAAAAAACTACATAATATTTTTTCAAATCATGGAAAAATTATTTAATAGTAACTTCATTAAGATATGCAAATGAAGATGAAAAAGTAAGTGTGTTATTAACGGCCATAGGAGACGAATGTCTGAAACGATTCCACAATTTACCGATTAGTGAAGACGATAAGAAAAACGTGGCGAAACTTTTGGGAAAAATAGAGGAACATTTAATACCCAAAACGAAACGTATGAACGAGCTATTTTGAATTCAACTTGTCAAAAATCAGGAGAATATTGAGCAATACATAGACTACACGCGACTCGCTTATCAAAAACTGTCAATGGAAGAAGAATTAATGTTAGACAGAATAGTAGTGTTAATATCAAATATAGAGCTGAGACGAAAATTATGGCAAAAAGAAAGGAGGCAATAAATATATGCAAAATAGCTGAGCAAGCTGAGATACAATTAAAAAAGTTAGATAATCCGGAGGAAATAAATAAGATAGAGAATAATACGAACAAAAGTCATAGTTCACGATCGTCATCTACAAACTTACAAAACCATTCGAATCGTTCATATTCGAAATCAAGAAATAATTCAGAGTGTATAAATAGTTCACAATCAAGCAATCGACAATATATAGAAAATTGTACAAGATGTGGAAGAACACATCCAGTTCGACAATATCCAGCGTGGCGACAACAGTGCCATAAGTGTGGAATTTAAAACCATTTTAAAAATATGTGTAAAAAAAGTAGTAACGGAATAAAAATAATACAGAATGATGTAGTGCAAGATATTTTGTGACTAAAATTAAGTGAAGGAATAGTAAAAAAAACTAATATTTTTAAATGATAATATGAATGAACAAAATGAAATTAAATGTCAAATTGATACTGATGCTACAGTGAACGTCATGAGTGTAACAACAGTTAAATATATAATGGGATCAGCATTAAAAATGTATAAAACGGAGATGAATTTAAAATCGTTTTGTGGGAATAGAATTGAACCAATGGGAGAAGTAAATTTACAAATTAAATTAAATAAAGAAATTAAAAATATTAAATTTATAATAGTACTGTAGCATCAGTATCAATTTGATGAATTCAATGAAAATCAATTCAATGAAAATAAGTAAAAAATATAAAGACGTGTTCGAAGGAATAGGCAAATTAGAAGGAGAAATAAGTCTAGAAACAAATCAAGAAATTATACCTACAATACAGCAACCGTGACGTATTCCAATTAAATTAAGAGAAACATTAAAAGAAAAACTGAAGGAACTTGAACAAGATGGCATCATAGTTCGAGAAAATAATCACACGAATTGGACCATTAATATATTAATAATAAAAAGGAATGAAAAATTTAGAATATACCTAGATCCTAGTGAGTTGAATAAGGCGCTAAAGGCAAAAAATTATATAATGCCGAAAATCGACGAAATATTACCGGAACTGACGAAAACAAAAGTTTTTTCAACTCTAGATGCAAAAAATGGATTTTGGCAATTAGTGCTGGATGAGAAGAGCAGCAAATATACAACGTTTCGGACACCGTTTGGAAGATATAGATGGCTACGTTTACCATTCGGAATAAGTCAAGCAATGGAAATTTTTCAAAAACGTCAACATGAAATTTTACAAGGACTAAAAGGAGTAGAGGTAATAGCAGACGATCTGTTAATATATGGAAAAGGTCATACAGAAGAAGAAGCAATCAAAGATCACGACTAAAATTTAGAGGATTTGTTAATCAGAATGAGGGCAATCAACTTTAAATTAAATATAAAAAAAATGAAATTATGTCAAAAAGAGATCAAATATTTTGGACATATAATATCGAAAGAATGAATCAAACTGGATCCAACGAAGATTGCATGTCCACAAAATAAGCAAGAACTACAAAGAATTATAGGATTATTTACATTTACATATGTCGAAATTCATTGAAAATTTCTCAGAGAAGACAACAAAAGAGGAAAATGAATTTAACTGGACGGATATACACGAAAAGGAATTCAATAATTTAAAACAAGCAATAACAACAGCACCAATACTACATAGCATTCTACGAAATAAGCCGCTAAAAATACAAACAGATGCATCAGCATATGCAATAGGAAGTGTATTAATACAGGAAGATCATCCAAAAACGGATCACAGACCGTTAGTAGCAATATTTAAAATATCAATACTATTGGCACCGAAAAGAATGCAGAAAATGATGTTATATCTTTATAAATTATTTTTATTTATAATGAGCCAATTCTTTATATTTAAACAAATTATTTTTTTGGTATAGGGCTCTTTATTTTTGTAGATTTAAACTTGAGCTTTCAATCCCAATTCGGGATCATTATCAAAAGCATAATGAAATTATTTTCAAAATGAGTTCCTTTTTATATAAAAATTCGACATAAAACAATCAAACATTTGTTACTAAAAACCAATTTTTCATGGAAACGCAAAGCCTAGACAAGTTTTTTCGAAAAAAAAATGTTTTTTCTTGGCTAAAGCGATTCCATGTAGAAAGGTTGTACAATTAAATAAAAATAAAATGAGTATGAGACAAAAAACTTATATAAATACATCATACGAGTTGCCAATATAAGCATAATCTTCCACAATATTAATTGAATTTGTACTTGATTTAATATGTAACATTTCCAAAATCGATCTTTTCCTAAAATTGGTTTGTTTATCGGGAATTTTGACGTTATCTAAATTGATTGAATGATTTGAATTTTTCAGATGCCGTGTAAGTGCGCTAATGTTTGAATTTAGATATTTGTTGGTGTCATATCTGTGTTGATAAATTCTTTTTTCCAAAAATTGTTTTGTCTGACCAGTATACGTAGCGTTGCAACTACAACGAACTTGGTAAACCACATTTGATTGTTTTTTTTAAAGGTACCTTGTCTTTAATTTTGGAAAAAATGTTTCCATTTAGACTTGTTGCTGCACATCCCACAATTTTGAAATTATAATTTTGGAACAGACGTTTTATTTTTTCATAAAGGTTTTTTATGTATGTAATGGCCAAAAATTTGTGATTTCATTTTCTGGTCTAGATATAGTATTTCTATGAAAATTTCTTGTTTTCCAAATTACATTTTTTATTAATTTTTCGGGATATTGGTTAAGCACTAATGTATCTTTAAGAATTTTTAAATTTTGTTTGTGAAATTTAGTATCGGAAAGCTTTATAATTTTTTGGGTTAAAATTTGTATAGTGTTAATTTTATAAGTGATGGGGAGCCAAGAATGAAAATTTATATATCTGCCTGACCAGGTATCTTTATGATACCAAATATAAGAAATTTTGCCATTTGGTTCGTGAATTAGCAAAATGTCCAAAAAAGCAATTTTGTTATCCACTTCTTTTTCTAAAGTAAATTTTATTCTATTATTTGCTGAATTAAACGAAAATAAAATAATCGATTTTATCTATCGGTACCACAGTAATTATGTCGTCCACATATCTAAAGTAGAATAAAGGTTGAAAGTCTAAAGAGTTTAACACTGAATTTTCTAAATTTTCCATTACTAAATTTGCTAATATGGGACTTATGGGAGAACCCATAGGGGAGCCAAAAGTTTGTTTATACATTTTATTATCAAATGAAAATTCCGAATTGTTTAAAACGATATCTAAAGCAGTAAAAAATTGAATTTTTGTTAATTTTGATTTAGAATTTTTCTTTATATTTCTCCAATTTTGACTGATAATATTTCGTACAATTTGGCTATCAACATTTGTAAATAAAGATTTAACATCTAAAGAAATTAGCATGGAATTTGGCGGGATCGTAACGTTATTAATTTTGTTTTTGAAATCTTCAGAATTTTGAATAAATGAATTGGTTTTTCCTAAACTTGGTTTAATAATATTGCCTAAAAATGATGATAACGAGTATGTCGGGCTATTTATCGAACTTATAATTGGTCTGTATGGTACATTGGATTTATGAATTTTTGGTAACCCATATAATTTTGGAATCATTGCTGTATAATTTGTAAGTTTCTTCTTTGTCGCCAAATCGATATGGCCAAATTCCTCCCATTCTTTTACTACTGAATTAATTTTTGTCTGTATCGGCGTAGAATTATCTTTATAAATTTGTACGTACGTCGAGGTGTCATGGAGTAAGTCATACATTTTTTCCGTGTAGTCCGTCCGTAATGTCAAAACCGTTACGTTTCCTTTGTCTGCTTTTGTCACTAAAATGTCCGGATTGTCTGTCAAAAACGTCTTCGTTTGTTTTACGTATGTCATAATTCTCTTTTCTTTTGGTGTCAAGTTTTGAATGTTTGTGCTGTTTTTGTAATTTGTCAAAATATTTATAAAATTGTTTCGAATATGAATACGATCGTTGTCTTCTAAATTAAAAATGAAAAATGGAAAGTTTTATAAGTGATGGGGAGCCAAGAATGAAAATTAAATACAAAATTTATACAAATTTTAACCCAAGTTTATACAAATTTCAACCCAAAAAATTATAAAACTTTCCGATACTAAATTTCACAAACAAAATTTAAAAATTCTTAAAGATACATTAGTGCTTAACCAATATCCCGAAAAATTAATAAAAAATGTAATTTGGAAAACAAGAAATTTTCATAGAAATACGATATCTAGACCAGAAAATGAAATCACAAACTTTTTGGCCATTCCATACATAAAAAACCTTTATGAAAAAATAAAACGTCTGTTCCGTCTGAAACGTCTGAGTTCAGTGAATTGAACACAGTATTCAAGAAGCAATAATGGCGCACACACGCATCAAACCACATCCGCATATGTTTTATTAAGAAAACAGAAACTATATCAATTAACAAATTAATAAAATAAAAATAAAAGGACGACTTAGGCGTCGGTACCTAGAAAAGTCAGGAGAAGTATCGACATTGCCGGTATGGTTAATCAAATATTTTTGGCAATACTTGTAATAAAACTGTGGTGAGTGCAAACTATTTGATAATAATCCTTTACCTATCCCAAAATTCTGAGTATTCCCATAACGTTTTTTTCTGATAAATTACGAAATTCCACTATTAAATACATTTAACGTTTAAAAAAAAAAAAAAAAAAAAAAAATTCTAAACTTGATTATTGTATTAAATATAACCCGAATAGAGATTTTTCAAATATGACGGAAGAAGAACAAATTACTAAAATGGAGAAAATCTCCAGTTATTGCGAATACCAGACGCAATAAAAGACATACCGCGCCATTCGACAGTAACCGAACAGACCTAAACAAATTTATTACGCACTTTGACGACATTATAAATTCGTATTATAAATTATTAATGCTCTCAAAAACTGGGCATCGTTAAATACAAGCGATCAGAATGAACCAAAGTTTAAATCAAAGTGGTATGTTGAAATATAGTTGGCAGTATTCGTTTCAAATCTGAAAGATCCACTAGGATCATTGGTTAGAGCCATGAAACCCATCGATCTACCGACAGCCAGAATTTATTGTTTAAAGGAACAAAACACCGTTTACACATGAGGAATAAAGTTTTCGGTACAGGGCAAATACAACTCACAAAACCAACGGTATAAACCTAGTTATGTCACAAACTTCCCCAGACAATTTTTTAATCCCAATAACAATTTTATACCCATTGCGTAATGATCATCAATATTTTAATCATCGACCACTTACTAACCATAATCAATTCGCTAACAGTAGCGGGCTATCACCAAAACCCGATCATAGGAAATTCGAGCCCATGGATACAAGTTCAAATAGTAACAAACATAAGCAACCTACTTTCGCGCAACAAAAACCTCCTAACTTTAATAATCCACGTCAATATAATTTCAACACGAATAGACCGCCCAGATTCCTCATGATCACGAAAGCGATCACTTTTACGAATCATACGATGGGAACGTACAAATTGAAAATTATGAAGAAACGTACGATCAACTTGAGCCTAATAATTAACCAACTTGAAACAGGGTATCAATTACCTTACATAAACTTAACGTTCAACCAAACAAATTATAAATTTTTAATAGACACCCGATCCACTAAATCTTTCATCAGTCCTGACATAATTAATAAAGAATGCATTCAAAAAATCAAACCTTTGATCATCGCTACTTTGTTCAACAGTCACACAGCCACTGTCGACCAAATGGTAGTATTAAAAGGCCTAAAAGAATTCGAAACAACTGAACCATTACAATTTATTTTATTCAAATTCCATTACTATTTTCAAGGCCTAATTAGAATGGAGAATAGGCAAAAATTAAAAGTCACCCTGGATCTAGGAAATTCTAAGATAATCGCGTGCTTCCATAGAAATCCCAATACAATACAAATTAAATTTTATCTCAGCAACGTACAGTATAGCACCAAGGAGTAAATTAGTTGTAAAAGTTTCAGTAACTGTAGCCAACGGAGAAATCTACCTTAAACCTCAAGTGCTGAGAAATAACCTCATGATACAAGTATTAATAATTTCGCCTACGTAAAAGTAGAAAACTATAGGCCTCAACAGAAACAATTCGCTGTAGAACATCCAATAGAATGCAAAAAATTGGGAGCAAATCACATAGAAGTCTATAACATTGAACCAATGTCTACAAAAAATGATAGCGAAGACATCACCCAATTAATACGGACGAGTCACAAGAGTAGAAGCATAGAAAAACTGTGTTAAAAATTCGAACACATATTCCAAAGGGAAAACGACCCACTATAACCTTCACCAACGAGATAAACCACAACACTGATCTGAATGACGAGAAGCCAGTCTTCACTAAAAGCTACAGGTACAAATACATTCACAAACAAGAAGTTGAATCACAAATAAGAAAAATGTTAGGCCAAAGAATCATCCGACCAAGTTTTTCACCGTGGTCGTCAACAATATGGATCGTGCCAAAATAGAAAGATGAATCGAGGTAAATCTAAACGACATCCAAAAAACTGCTTTTTCCGTTGAATTCGGGCACTACGAATTTGTTCGTGTGCCCTTCGGCCTGAGGAATGCATGCCCCAAGTACATTCCAGAGAGTGATGGACAACGTATCCTGTGAATTACAAGGAAAAATCTGCCTGTGTTAAATGGACGATATTATCGTTTTTTCTACATCGCTCCAGGAACATATGGAAAGTGTAACCAAGGTATTTACTAAGATATAAAACGCGAATCTGAAAGTTCAATTGGACAAATCGGAATTCTTGCACAAAGAGATAGCCTTGAAACCAATGACAGAATGTCTAAGAAAAGATGCTTCTATCACAATCAACGATAAATACATAAAATGCTTTGAAGATTGTAAAGAATTACTCTGTAATCAACCTATCCTGCAATACCCGGATTTTCCGAAACCCTTCCTTGTCACTACAGACGCCAGCAATATAGTATGGCGATAGGAGCAATATTATCACAGGGACAAATCGTTCAATATCTGCCCATTTCTTACGCTTCTAGAAAGTTGACAAAAACGGAAGAAAATTATTCCACGATCGAAAAGGAATTGTTAGCCATAGTTTGGGCACAAAATACTTCAGACCGTACCTTTTCGGGAATAAGTTCACTATTATTACAGACCATAAGCCGTTGACATGGTTATTATCACTAAAAGAGCCTAACTCTAAATTAGTTAGATGGCGACTAAAACTAGAGGAGTTTGACTACGATATTGTTTATAAAAAGGGGATACAAAATGCTAAATATATTTTGGGACAAAGATAATAGTAACACTACCGCTACCTAGAATGCGTGGGAACAAAACGTCCGTTCTGGTTTATCAATAGCAGAAGTATGGTTAACCAGGTAGTCAAGCAGTAACTAGCTAAGGCGTGAGTCAGTCCAGCAAGACCTTTTGAAAACACCGGCGTTGATTTCACTGGTAGCGCTTGCATTGGCAAATAGAAGAGGTCGCGATTCATATAGAAGTGGTCACCGATTGCACGACCGATGGGTTTATTGCAGCTTTAAGGCGTTTTATTGCCAGACGAGGTGTTCCTTCCAATATACACAGCGATAATGGGTGCAATTTTGTTGGAGCAGACAGAAAACTGCAACAAATGTACCAAACTCAGTCACATAAAGTGCATTAAATATTTTGCTAAAATTGTTTTCAAAATGTGTTTCTCCAAATGCAATATAAAGAAGACAATTTCTACTTAAAATTTCACTCAAACTCATTATATCGAGTTTAGAATTCAAGGTAATTTTCTCTCTTTAAAATTTCGTTATCTTTAATCAATTTCCTCTTTGTCGAATGCAGTTGACCAATTTAGACTAGATTTATGTTCAACTTCAAAAACAGCTTGGAACTAAATTTCTGACTTAAAATCTTAAGTTTTTTCGAATCCATTTTGATTTTAAACTAAGGTACTAGTCTGAATACCACTCACATATTAAAAGAAAGATTACAATAATCAATTAGTAGAATACTTAAATATTTGTTAAAACTTTAAATTTCACTCAAATTTTTATTTCAATTTAATTCAATGAGCATTCAAGTACAGTTTGGAAGTTTAACTTTATTTCGGATTAAAATTTCACTCAAAGTTTATCAAAATCCAGATGGAATTGTAATCTAATTTTATTCTGGATGCATCTAATCCATTAAAACTGTTTTCTTTTCCAATCTAAATTTTTGTTGTATTTTGGTTTGAGTTGTAACTCAATTCCTATATATAATTTTATACCAAAGATTTTATTTGGTTTGGAATGCCAAAACCATTTTTTTTTAATTTAAATTCCTAATTCAAATTTCCGATTGAAATTTCTAAATTAAATTCAAACGAAATTTTGTTGGTTGTTTAAGATCAAATTTCATATTGCAACTCAACTAAATTCGTACTAGTTTGGAACAATAAATGCACACTCAAATTTTTGCTCAAAAACAAGCAGAATGTGCTAATCAATTTCTAATCTAAATTTCCAAATCAATTTTTAACTCAAGTAATACTCTACAACAACTTGTAGTATTTAAATTCCATGCAAAATGTAGTTTAATCCAGAAACATTTTGTTACTTTCTATTTTAAATTTCACTCAAAATGTTGTTGGCAAAAATTGTATCTGTTTAATTTCAAACTGAAAATTTATGGATTTAAAACCGGAGATTTTTTTTTTTTTTAAATCCACTCAATATTTGTCAAGCCCTGGTTGGAATTTTTATTCAAAGATTGAAATTCAAATTTTATTTATAACTAAATTTCTGCTGAAAACTGCGATTCGTTTTTGATTCATATTAAACACAAAATGTTGTTCAAATCTAGTTTGTAATTCTAATTCAATTTTTAAATTTTTAACTACAATTTAAGTTCCTGGAATTCAAATTTTTGGTCGAAATTCTGATTTTATATCGAAATGTTGAAATTCACAAACGTATGTTGGACTTCTCTCACGTCAATGCACTCAACATTTGACTAAAATTCATGTTTGAATTCTGAATTTTTTCATTTCAATCACAATCATTACGTCCAATTCAGAATTGAAGCTATTTTTGTTACCTTTCGAATTCCCTCTAATTTTGGTCAAATCCATCGTCTTTCAATTGTAATTCAAAATCGATTTCTAATATACCATTTTGGTCAAATAATCCAGTTAATAATTCAAACGTTTCCCTCAAACGTAGTTTTCGTTCGTAGAATTGCATTTGCCACGTTTTTAGAGTTTAGGAATTTTAACGCTTGTTTGATTAATTTAAATTCCGATAAATTCTTTAATATGCATTTCCATATTTTGCCCTAATCAAATAAATGTCACAACGTAGATTATTTCATTTTTGATAAAGGCACGTACGTTAACGAATAAAAACAATAATCGCAAAATTTCTAGAAGAACTCCGGATCGTCAAATAATGTGCAATAAACTATCGAAATATTTTAATTTAATGTTTATTTTGTTCTTAATTTATTGATCTAACTTAGCGGGGATAAGGCCAAAGTAAAACTTTTTTAACTTCTAAAAAAAAAAATATTGGCCTAAATTTAAAATTTGGCTTATAAAATATTTTTAATTTATCAAACTTTAAGCTATGAAATTTGAATTATATTTGGAATCAACCTTTAAAAATGTGGTGAAACGTAAAATAAGTGTAAATATTTAAAAATATGTGGTAACATATGTAGCTCGTTCGCTTTTGTATGTTCTAAAAAGCGAATAACTATCCAACAAGTTTTTGGTTCCGATTTCCCAGGAAAATAAAAATTTTTTTACCTAAGAATCCTAAGCCTAATAATAACATTTCCTCTTCTAAATTTTCAACATCTGAAAATTGTATTTTCCTAAATTCTATTTTTGCAAGACCTTCTAATTCTACATATTTTTAACACACTACAAAATCAGACACTAAAACATCCTCAATTACGTAATAACAAATTGTGATTCACACATAAATGTGTTTATAAGCAAAACATCCGACATTAAAAATGTTCTGTAATTCAATTTTTATTATAAAAATAAAAATATGTATATATTATGAAAATAAAAATCAATTTCCCTTTTGTTGTTAATAAAATCAAGGATTTATTTCCAGCTTTAATCATATCTATAAGTCCTTTTAATTTTCCTTTTAACTTTCAAAGATCCAAATAGAACAAAAAAAAAAATGTTGACATCTCTTTACTCGTACATGGTATCTGTGTACTCAATACAAACAACCATACAAAATTGACAACAACAACTACAACATAATAATAATAATACGAAAGAAAATAACAAGAAGAGTAAAAATTCTGAAAATCCTAAATCTCCCAAACACCCTCTACATAAAAAAGTATATACATAAATCACACACAAATTTCATCCATCCCCTCTGCCTCGAAAATTTTCCTTTTTTATTATTTTTATTAAACAAAGTATACAGCAAAAAAAAAATCCTCCTCATCCGGTAGAGGTAATTGAATAGAGCATCGTGAAGGGTCCATATTACTATGGCAACGGCACTCTACGTGTCGATTTTGGTGTTGGCTGCCATATTTGCTAAAGCCACCCACATCCCCAAGTTATCCTGTTTTTTTTTTGCTCGTTTCGTTTTTCTTTTTTCGTTTGCTTCTTTTCCTTTCACAATAATATTGTTGCTCTGTGTGTTGAGTTTTTGGTGATTTTGCTATATGTATACATAATACAGGGTGAATATAAAAATATAATTCTTGGAAATTGTTTGTTTTCTTTTCTTTTATACATACTCGGTATTATGGTGTATAAGGATGGAAGTAAAACTTCTAAGAAAAATGTTTTGTTTTATTTTGGTGTATTAATATTTAAGAAAGGTATCTATCTATTTAAGCACGAAAGTGTTAGGAATCGTTTTACACACTAATTGGTGTTTTTTTTTTCGTATACATCCTATTCTAAGAATCCAACCTCTAACTTTAGAAATTCCAGTTACTATGACAACATCCGTTGATAACCCATTCCCAATACACTGTACACACAACACAAAATAACAAAGTTTTCAATACCGCATATATTCTATGCTTTCTGTGTATCTCTCTATATGTACATATTATGTATAGACGTACATACTATATAGCCTCATATACAACAGATCTGGGTATATACAAAAAAAGTTAGAGATTTTGCAGTGAGATAAATAGATAGGGGACACAATCTGTACATATATACATAAGTGTACTGTGTGTTATGTGTATACAGCACAGACATACATTTTATGTGTAATAAAAAAAAAAATAAAAATTGTGTACCAAACGTACATACAAAATTATTATCATCAAAATCACCGTACATTTATATACGTATATTCTTTTGTAAATGGCAGTACAGATCTCCCTCTCCTTACATTAATGTTATCCTATATCGTTCACTTTAGAATATTGTACATAGACTATAATTAAATTCTCTACATACCTACATACATAATATGTATATAAATAATCACAACTATTTTCTACATTTATCTTTTATGTATTTATTGTGATGTCACCCTAAGGCAATGCCGTTGTCAAATACGTGTATTCGTAAATATATATGTATATTCGGTACAAGTACCGAATTGTAATTAGAATCATATACAAAATTAATACAGAGAGACAACATAAACACAATAATTTATAGTTTTCAAAAAAATAAATCAACATTTGTTTAATTTAAAATTGAATTTTAATCAAATTTGGACTGATAACATTGATTTTCCATTTGAAATATTTTCTATGCATCGTTTTTAATATTCTGCAATTTTGGAAAATATTTATAAAAATTATGATTGAAATATGAAGCTCATCAAATAAATAATGAGGTCGATATTAATTTGAACAATTTTCTTTTTTTTTTATAAAATAAATTATAATTGAAAAAATAATTAGAATCAGAATATGCGGATTAGATAAATATGTATGTCGCTTGAGTCTGACTAAAGATATTACTTGCGAGCACTGCTTTTGAGTTCGTCCCAATGTTCCACAGACGTGTATTTTTACCCAAGGTACATTTTAAGGCCAAAGAGGAAGGCGTCAGGGGTTACACGGAGGAAGGCCCCGCAAGGACTCCCCCCGCATAAGCCACTGATGAGGCCTGGAGGCTCTCAAGCAGCGGGGGCCAGCAGAACGGAGATGGAGGACATTGGTCAGCCATCGGCCGGACAAAGTAATGGGTGGTGGCGGTGCGGAAAAGGAGGCTGAGCAGAGCCTTCTGAAGAAGCCTTCGGAAAAATGAAGGCATACATCGCCTCCCTGCAGATAAACCTGCATCATGCAAAGGCGTCTTCGAACGTCCTTTGTCGTAGGTTTATCTGCCAAAACATTGGCATGGCTCTAATCCAGGAGCCATGGGTAACAGGTGACCAGATTAGAGGTATATCAAGTGGGAAGAGTACAAGAGCGGCTATTTTGGCCAGTTCGCAAATTAATTTTATTCCCATTTCAGAGGTTATCTCCAGGGACTCTTCTCCTCCAGGGAAAGAGGCAAACAGGAGGCTATAATGGCCTCCGCCTACTTTCCTGGAGACTCAGAGTTAATACCTCCACTTGAAGTTAGGCGGCTCATAGCTCTTTGCAAACGCAATAGGATGCGATGCAAACGCGCACCATATGGTGTGGGGAAACACGGACATCAATAACAGGGATGAGTACCTTTTTGAATTTCTGATCTCAAATAATGTAGACATTGTCAATAGGGGAAGGAAACCTACTTTTATAAATGCGATTAGGCAAGAGGTCCTAGATTTGACACTTGCTAGTCCGCATTTCAGCGACTTGGTCAAAAACTGGCATGTGTCTGAAGATGCCTCATTATCGGATCACTTGTACATCAGATTCGATTTGGCGGCTGAGACCATACAGCGGCAGGAAATCAGAATTCCAAAACTGACCGACTCTTATAGAGTCTTACTCGAATCATAAATGCCTTCGGTTGTAGGGAACATAGAGTCTCCATAGGGTTTGGAGATCTGTTCAAACCAGCTGCATAATTCTATAAACTTGGCTTATGAGAACAGCTGCCCGGTTAAGCGAAGAGAGTCTACAAAGATGGTCGCTTGGTGGAACGGGACGCTGGGTAAACTGAGGAAAAACCGAGAAGATTATTCAACAAGGCTAAACGCATCGGTGAATGGGGCGAGTGTAAGATGGCCTTGGCGGAATATAATCTCGAATTAAGAAGATCCAAAAGGGCTACCTGGAGGAATTTTTGTGAGGGAATCAATGAATTGCCCTCTGCAGCTCGTCTCCAGAAAGTTCTTTCCAGAGATCATTCAAATGGTTTAGGACTTCTCCAGAAGCAAGATGGAAGGTTCACTGAAAACCGGAAGGAAACCTTAGAGGTACTGCTAGAGACCCACTTTCTGGATTCAGTAGTGCTGGGAGCCCAAGAGGACCCGGATAATCCCTCAAGTGAGGTGGCCTATGCGCCTCACAGTAGGATCTGGAGTCTCTTCAGAAATTCGATATTTACGACCACACAATTTACATTTGTATGTGGCCGTATTTATTGTACATTACGCGATACAAAATATAATTAATAAATTTCCACCACCACCTTCACTTAAGTCACCGTAAAGAAAAATTTTGATTTATTTATTGAACTTTTTTATTTTTATTTAAAGAAATAAAAAAACATTTTGAAAAATTTTATTTTTCGCTGTGTTTGATTTTTTGTGTGTCCAGCTCGAGTAAAGAAACGATAGTTGCTGCGCTCCATTTTACGTGGCAAAGTACAAATAAGTACTTGAGAGTAGAGGGTAAATGGAAAGCAGAAAATTAGTTGCGAAAATAAAATTTAATTTAAAAAAATGAACGTGCAACTTGGAAAGTTGGAAAATTAATTATTAATTTGAAAACTGATCAGCCGTTTCTTACCGATTAGTTGTACTAAATATTCTGGTAACGAAGTCGCCAAAAATTCGAAAAGCAAACTACTCATAAAATTAAGCAAGAGTAGCTGCGTACAGTCAGAAGAACTTGTATGTACTTTGCCACGTTAAATGCAACCCAGCAAATGTATAAAAAAAATGGTGTGTCTGTGGTTGAGACAGCATGAAAAATAAAAATGTTACAATCTAAACAAAAATTACTGATTTGCTGTTGTACTAAGGTGTCCAAGATATTATTTAGTACAAAGGCTGTTTTGACCAAATTCAAATGGCGATTCATTTCGAAAACGCGTCCCTGCTAAATTTCGAAAAAGAAATCTCGGCTAAATTTTTGAGTCCCATTTTTGATATACAACAATTATTTTGTAATTTACGTTAGACGTTAACAAATAAATCAAAATAAATTGAATGTACATGACAATATTTGCTGCGTTCCATTTAACGTGGCAAAGTACACACAAGTACTTCTGACTGCACGCAGCTACTCTTGCTAAATTTTATGAGTATTTTGCTTTTTGAATTTATGGCGACTTCGTTACCAGAATATTTAGTAAAACTAATAGGTAAGAAATGGCTGATCAGTTTTCAAATTAATGATTAATTTTCCAACTTTCCATGTTGCACGAACATTTTTTTAAATTAAATTTTAGTTTCGCAACTAATTTTCTGCGTTCCATTTACCATCTACTCCCAAGTACTTATTTGTACTTTGCCACGTCAAATGGAACGCAGCAATAATATCGACAACATTTAGAACTTTAAAAATAAAATTTAGCGAAGATTCCGTGAGCCTGGTGCTAAACACAATAACTAAAAAAATATTATTTGGATTTTGAAAACCACGTACACAGCGGTTATTCACGAATACCAAAATGGTATTGGATTCATGGCATTGTTGTTGTAAATGGTCAAATATTTATTATTATTATTATTGGAGGGCCATGCGGGCGATCAGCCACATCACACTGTGACCTAAAAGACCTATTGTGCTGGACCCTGCTTAATTATCCGTCCAGTCAATATTCAGGTTCTTAATGAACCTGTCAATACTGCCTCCCGGTACGTGATACATACTTTCTGATTCGCGTGAAGTTTGCCCTAAATTTGTCCTAAAATTACAAGAACAAAATTTAGGACAAACTTCACGCGACTGTACAAATGTGTGAAGTTTGTCCTAAAATTATACATTTGTCCTAAAAATTGATTTTCCTGAGAATTTATTAGTAAGAATAATAAATCCCTCGTTATTATGAATTTGTTCGTAAACAATTATTTTACTTATCTGAGTTAAATTTACAAAAAAACTTCTAAATAAACTTAAGTCTTAATTAAAATTCTCCAAAAAGACAATTTAAAAAATCAAAGTTCATTAGAAAAGTGATATACAAAAATTACTCAATCTGGTCCAAAAGATCGTAACTAAGTGGACACAAGTTTAACAGACAGTCGGAGAACCAGAGGGGTTCCTAAAACAGTGATAAAGTCCTAAAACAATGATAAAGACGTCATTAAGGATATTGGGCAATGTCCCTACCTAAAAAAAAAACATATCCAAAAATCTAGAAGATAAATGACTTAGGCAGACGTTTTGCTTCCATATATGAAAATTCGTATAAAGAAATTAAGTAGTCTGTATATTAGCATAAAGTTGGGTATACAAAATGCCTGCGGCTGGCCCCAAGATCGAACCCAAGTGAACATACATCAATAAGGGTAGGGGGTAATCCCTTCTATTTTAGAAATGTTACAAACCCTTTGGCTACGATCTTGGGGCCAGATTGAGAATTTTTTTAATATCCAACCTTATACGAACTTACATATAGGGTCGCAACACGTCTGCCCTAAGTCACTTATCTTCTAGATTTTTGAAAGTTGTACCATTTCTAAGATATAAGGGATTGCCCTCTACTCTTGTTGATGTATGTTCACTTGGGTACGATCTTGGGGCCAGATTGAGAATTTTTTTAATATTCAACCTTATACGAACTTACATATAGGGCCGCAACACATCTGTCCTAAGTCACTTATCTTCTAGATTTTTGAAAGTTGTACCATTTCTAAGATAGAGGGGATTGCCTTCTACCCTTATTGATGTATGTCCACTTGGGTACGATCTTGGGGTCATATTGAGAATTGTTTTTAATATCCAACTTTATACGAACTTACATATAGGGCCGCAACACGTCTGTCCTAAGTCACTTATCTTCTAGATTATTGAAAGTTGTAAAATTTCTAAGATTGAGAGGATTGCCCTTTACCCTTATTGATATATCTCCACTTGGGTACGATCTTGGGGTTAGATTGAGAATTTTTTAAATATTCGACTTTATTCGAACTTACATTTAGGGCCGCAACACATTTGTCCTAAGTCACTTATCTTCTAGATTTTTGGAAGTTATACTATTTTTGAGATAGAGAAGGTTGCCCTTTACCCTTATTGATTTATCTCCATTTGGGTACGATCTTGGGACCAGATTGAAAATTTTTTTAATATCCAACTTCATACGAACTTACATATAGGGCCGCAACACGTTTGTCCTAAGTCACTTATTTTCTAGATTTTTGAAAGTTGTACCATTTCTAAGATATAGGGGATTACCCTCTATCCTTATTGATGTATGTCCACTTGGGTACGATCTTGGGGTCATATTGAGAATTTTTTTAATATCCAACCTTATACGAACTTACATATAGGGCGGCAACACGTCTGTCCTAAGTCACTTATCTTCTAGATTTTTGAAAGTTTTAACTTTTCTAAGATAGAGGGGATTGCCCTATACCCTTATTGATATATCTCCACTTGGGTACGAGCTTGGGGCCAGATTGAGAATTTTTTTAATATCCAACCTTATACGAACTTACATATAGGGCCGCAACACGTCTGTCCTAAGTCACTTATCTTCTAGATTTTTAAAGTTGTAACATTTCTAAGATATAGAAAATTTTCCTTTACCCTTATTGATATATGTGCACTTGGGTACGATCTTGGGGTTAGATTGCGAATTTTTTAAATATTCGACTTTATTCGAACTTACATTTAGGTAAGTAATATGTCCGTCCTAAGTCATTTATCTTCCAGATTTTTAAAAGTTATAACATTTCTGAGATTGAGCGGATTGCCCTCTACCCTTATTGATGTATTTCCACTTGGGTACGATCTTTGAGCCCGATTGAGAATTTTTTTAATATCCAACCTTATACGAACTTACATATAGGGACGCAAAACGTCTGTCCTAAGTCACTTATCTTCTAGATTTTTGAAAGTTGTAACATTTCTAAGATAGAGAGGGTTAGTCTTTACCCTTATTGATATATGTGCACTTGGGTACGATGTTGGGGCAAGATTGAGAATTTTTTTAATATCCAACTTTATACAAACTTATACACAGGAACGCAACACTCTGCCCTATGTCACTTATCTTCTAGATTTTTGGAAGTTATAATATTTTTGATATAGAGGGGATTGCCCTTTACCCTTATTGATGTATGTCCACTTGGGTACGATCTTGGGGCCAAATTGAGAATATTTTTAATATTCGACTTTATTCGAACTTACATTTAGGTAAGTAATATGTCTGTCCTAAGTCACTTATCTTCTAGATTTTTGAAAGTTATAATATTTCTGAGATAGAGCGGGTTGCTATTTACCCTTATTGATATATGTCCACTTGGGTACGATCTTTGGGCCAGGTTGAGAATATTTTTAGTATCCAACCTTATACGACTTACATAAAGGGATGCAACACGTTTGTCCTATGTCACTTATCTTCTAGATTTTTAAAAGTTGTAATATTTCTAAGATTGAGAGGATTATGTTTTACCCTTATTGATATATGTGCACTTGGGTACGATGTTGGGGCAAGATTGAGAATTTTTTTAATATCCAACTTTATACAAACTTACATATAGGGCGGCAACACGTCTGTCCTAAGTCACTTATCTTCTCGATTTTTCAAAGTTGTATTATTTTTTATATAGGTGCGATTGCCCTCTACACTTTGAGAAGTATGTCCACTTGGGTACGAGCTTCGGGCCAGATTGAGAATTTTTTTAATATCCAACTTTATACAAACTTAGATATAGGAATGCAACACACCTGTCCTAAGTCACTTATCTTCTAGATTTTTGAAAGTTGTAATATTTCTAAGATAGAGGGGATTGTCCTCTATCCTTATTAATGTATTTCCACTTGGTCCATCTTGGGGCTAAATTGAACATTTTTTTAATATTCAACTTTATACAAACTTACATATTGGAACGCAACACGTCTGTCCTATATCACTTATCTTCTGAGGGGATTGCCCTCTACCCTTATTGAGGAGACCGCCGCCAAACTTAAATTCATATGTCCATTTGGTTATGATATTTGGGCTAGACGGGGACATTTTTTAGTATCAAACTTTATGCTAATATACAGAGTACTTAATTTCTTTATACGAATTTAAATAAATATAGGGAAGCAAAACGTCTGCCTAAGTCATTTATCTTCTAGATTTTTGAATGTGTTTTATTTTTAGGTAGTGACATTGTTCACTATCCTGAATGACGTCTTTATCATTGTTTTAGGATAGAGGGGTTCTCCGACTGTTTGTAAAACTTGTGTCCACTAAGTTACGATCTTTTGGACCAAATTGAATAATTTTTATATATCACTTTTTTACTGAACTTTGATTTTTTAAATTGTTTTTTTTTGGACAATTTAAATTAAGACTTAAGTTTATTTAAAATTTTTTTTAAAATTTAAATTAGATAAGTAAAATAATTGTTTACGTATAAATTCATAATAATGAGAGATTTATTATTCTTACTAATACATTCACAGGAAAATCAATTTTTAGGACAAATGTTTAATTTTAGGACAAACTTCACACCCGTCCTATTTACTCATTCGACGCCATCTTAAAGTAGTAAGTAAAATTTTTCGAATTGATTTCACTTACTTATTTTGACAGCAACAACAAAAATTTATTTGTTCAAGGTGCGTGCATGCTCCAATTCTGGTGAAAAAATGTACACCACGAAGTTAGCAAAATAGTAAAATTTTTAGTTAAAATTGGTTACCCTGGGGAACTTTTTGTTCTAGTTGGAAATAATTCAACTCATACAGCTAACTTCGTGGTGTACATTTTTTCACCAGAAATGTATAGCATGTAAGCAGCTTCAGTGTTCGTCAAGAGCAAATTTGAAATTTTTCGGTATCACGCTACCTTAGAAAAATATTCATAAGCAAAATCACAAGCAATTTAAATTTTTTTGTAAGAAAGTGATAGAAAATAAGTCATTTCGATAGGATACTGATTTGAAAGGTAGCACAAATAAGTATTCGTTTCGAAAACAGCCTTATAGCTGATTTACATTCAACGACATTTAGCGTCTGCAAAAAAGTTGAAACACAACATAGAAAACTCTATAAAGACAAAAAGAGAAAAATTAATAATCTGATTAAAAAAATCAATTGTAACCCGAGAAACAAACCCAAAAATCTTTGTCTGCTTTTTTTTGCAGTAGTCGAGTTTCATCTTTTTTCTGTTAAATCGTCGATGCATGCAATAAAATGCTTACGTATATACAAAGGCACCAAGCATTTATTATGTTTTATGATTTTTTTGTTTAAATTTCGCATTTGGGCAAATAGAAAATGAAATTTTGGTTTGATATCTGTCTTAAATTGTGTTTTGTAGGTACTAATACATATGTGAAATGTATTTATTTTAAGTACGGATTCAAACCCATAGAGTAAGTCAAAATATACTCTATCGTTGTCACTACTAAGCTAAAAAAAGCTATTCAAATACAATTATATTTTGAGTCGAAATGAGCTGCATTTCGAATAATTGTAGAGATAAACGAATGGAATAAATTAATTGCATGAGTGAATCACTACCAGCCATACAGCGGTCAATGTCACCAAGCCAATCCAATACGCTTTATTAATTGATGCAACTAAATGTGTGGCGCTAGTAGTATAAAAATGTATTCAAACGTTAAACCAAAAAATTCAATACAAAACGGTCAAGTGAATTCGTTTGTCCTGAAATGAATTAGTTTTTCTGTTCAATTAAAATGGTTAATCCAATTCAAAGTAAGTGTTCCGTATAAATTAAATAATACAGAATAATATTAAATACAACTGTCTTTATTTATTTCTAAAAATTTTTTTTTTTTAGTTTTGGTTTTTCGTACATTTATTGAATTCAAAATGTAAATAAATTGAATTTATTTACAATAATTAATAACTACTATTTACATGAATTTACATTAAATAAAATGCCTAAAATTATTTTTCTACTTAGTAAATTGGTTTAATATATGTTACAAAATTCCTTTTTTAAAATTAATTAGCATATTTGCTACAAAGATTATTTCGTTGATATGGGGCCATAGGAAAATAACGCTTGGT
This sequence comes from Tipula vernalis, assembly GCA_958295665.1. Classification (NCBI taxonomy): domain Eukaryota; kingdom Metazoa; phylum Arthropoda; class Insecta; order Diptera; family Tipulidae; genus Tipula; species Tipula vernalis. The sequence goes on from OY282559.1 coordinate 122,438,388, forward strand.
AAAGTTCTGGGTTCTGCCTACTTTGGTTCGTTTTCACCTCAGAACAATCTAAAATTACTGTGTAGGCATCTGGATTGCTATACCTCAACGACCACCAATCCACCGATTTAAATGCGGCATACATCACGTTCGTCCAATGCACAATTATTTTTCTTGTGGTTGTCATTGTTAGACCAGACACTTCCCTAATAATTGAAAAAAGGAAATTTTGTTTGTATTTGATCAAGGTCAGTATTAGCTGATCCCGCTTTGTTAAATACATATTAAATTGTGAAGGGGCGGTTTGGTCTAAAAACGGAAATAGCACATCAAACCTATTTCGACGCAATCCAGTATATTTGTTAAATTGCTCGTTGTCCAGGCAATCATAAAATAGGGATATTTTTATTGGGACCTACGTTTGGGTCAAACAGTCACGCGTTGTAGGTATACCAGTTTGTTCATGAACTTGTAGGTGAACCATTGAAGGTGCCCTTATCTCTAAACTTTGAAGAGACGACGTTGCTAAACTTTCAGCCAATGAAACTTCTTGAGCCGTATTTTCAAGAGGTGCTTCATTTAAACATGCATTATGCACATCCTCCGTATTTAATACCTTTAATAAAAAAGTTTGTTAAAAAAATTAAACGTCTTTATAACAGTCCTTAATTCTATTTTAACTTACGACTTCTCTTCGTTTTGGTGGGGGCCTAGTTCGGCGAATTTTTTTTCCATGGTTTGAAATTATCGGCAAATTTCTGCTTGGGATGGCAGTGAACTTTAAAATCCGTCTTGAATCACCTAGAGAGTATATACAATGTATACAAATTTACAAATTAAATATCAAATTTTAACTTACTAATGATAGTTGGCTTGAAATCTTGTTACGTAAAATACAAACTACACATTCTGGTAAATTTTGTCGGACGTTTCCCACTTTTTATAACCGTCAGCCACTTTGTCACCATTTGTTGGACGCAAATTTATGGAAACTTTTTCCAACGCCCTTATTCTGTTTTGAATTACATTGTGGTGCGCAACAATTATATACCATTTTAGATCTTAAAAAATATATATCAAAAATGTTAATGATATTGATTTAACTCACGTATGTAATTACGTTAACTTACGTATGTAATTACACTTCAAATATTTTTATAAAAACTGTCTTTATATTAAAAATTAAAATCAATTTGAACAAGCAATTAAATGTAAGTGTGTTATTACTATTTTTCACAAATGGAATACCTTTTCGATACACACAGAGACATCTACTTTAGTTTAACTTCAAAAAGCGTATTATGATGAACTATAATATTTTTCACAGTTTTTGGAATTTTTAATAATTTTGGATTATTTTAAAAGTTTTATATCGCCGACCGCAGAGATGTCTACAAGGTCTTGCACATATTCTCGGATAGACCATATTTTCGGATAACTTGGCCATATGCCAGTCTACGTGGCCAACCAGACCCAATTGTGATGAGCTCTCATCTATTTCGCCGAATTTAGAATTTTTAATAATTATGGATGGTTTTAAAAATTATTTTATCTCCGATCATAGAGATGTACACAAGGTCTTATCCACTTTTTCAGATAGATTGGTTTAGTAGCAGTCTCTGTGGCCAACCTGATCCCTAAACGTTTTTTAAAATAAAAGTGCGGACTTTTATAGTATCGTCAGATATTTGACTTTATATACCATAGAAAGACATCCTTGGAATAAAATTGTGGATAACCTTAAATGAAGTGAAAAGTTGTCTCTTACAAATAGCCCAATCAATATACTGTACAGAGTAGACTAATCACTCCTATTATGATTTAAGAGTCGATCGAAAAAGAAAGAGGCAACACAGAGTCGTGTCGATTGTCGATCGAGGTATTTCGATGCTCCTAGGTGCAGGTAAACACTTCTACAAATTTTTTAGAAAAAATATTATAGGAGTTGTTCTAGGAATACTACGAGAAAATTATCAATAAAATTATTTCTGAACCGACCACTTTTGCTCTTCGATGAACTTTCACGAAAATGAAAACCCTATCTTCTATCTTCGATCTACATTATAATACATAATTCCCCATATAGGAAAATGTTCATGCCGCATGTGTTTTATATATGAATTATAATTTTCGAACGTTTTTGTGTGAACTTTGACAGATGTCCACATGTGGAAAATGGATGTGGAATTCGAGAATAGGCCCCTAGATATGTCCATTGAGCTCGTCAAGAAAATGATAACTTGACGGAGTTAAAACCCGAGTTAAAAATATGTTATCTCTCTTTTGTGTTCAGCGAGGTAACATATTGTTACGTTTTTGCCTTGTCAATTAAGGTTCCTATCTCTGGATTCTGAATTTATCACCAACGAATTTATTTAGTTAACACAAGAATTATTATAACACAGTTTATTAATAAAAATTCACAAAATCACTTTATATAAATTATTCTCAAATTTTACTAAACACTTATTATTTTTTGTTTCCACTAAAACACTTTTTAAATCACTTTTTAATTTCTTTTTAATCTTCACACTGTCGCTTTCCAAATACTACTAATCCAATTCGGCAAACCAAACTTCTAGAAAGCTCATGACTTTTCCAGTTAGAATAGCGCAGAAACATTTAGAACAATTTTTATCATGGAAAATTCCATTTTAGTACAGTTAAAAATTGAGCTATTAATTTAACTTATTCTATTACACACTAGGTGTTACCGTCACAATATTTTTAACTCGATTTTTAACTCCGTCAAGTTGTCATTTTCTTGATGAGCCAATGGACAAATCTGGTGGATCAACCTTTACTGTTAAAATTTTTCTTTAAGCCTTCAATATAAAAGTGAGAATTTGATCTAGTAGGGTATTAATGTATATCCGATACACATCTTAATTTTATGCTATACTTAAGCAAGTTCAGCTTAATTTTATGAACAAAAGCTGAGGGTGTCAAGCGAGAAAAGGCTCTTTATGAATTTAATTGCTTTGTTTATATATTATTCGCTATAAAGGGATTATGTCGGGATTGTAACACAACCATACTAAATAAAATCAACTTAATTTATTATTTGAAATCCGCAATAAAATCATCGCATTTGTGCGGGGAGCAGGGCATCTCCTCAGAAGCTTTTCATATAGTTCTTATAATGCTGTAGTGAACATTGTACCTGAGAAAAGTTGTTTTGAACATACAAAATGTTTGAATATTTTTGGTATAATTTCAATAACTTTGGTCCTTGCGAACGGAAGTTAACTGAAGGAAAATGATATTCAACCAAATGTCGTACGAAACAAAACTGAGATTTGCATGCAACAGTGGACAGGAAATATTGACGACCTCGAGACGTGAGGCCCTATTGACTTACTTTGGATTAAGTCACTTAATAAAATTCTGACGAGTTTGTAGACGACGTATTTTCTATCGACGATAAGGGGTCATTTTCGAAAACCGTTGTTTCTCGATGGAATTCCATGGCTATTAAAGTGGGGAGGGGGGGGGGGGGGTAGGGTTCAAGCTACGACTGAATCGCACAATTTACGTAAATCGCCACCTTTTAAATTTAATAAAGGCGTTTTTTGTAGAGTAAGGCGAAATAAAAAAGAGATTTTACTTTCTTAGACATTTTTACAAGTAAGTCCACAAACGAAATTCGTCTCGAACTCCTTGGTTGCCTGTGTTCCTGCAGTTTATTTCTTTGCAGTTGTGACGGCATCAATGGTAGCTTTATTAGCTTTTTGGTTTTAAACAAATTTTTGCATTTGGTTGGACATCATTAGGACTTTCTAAAGAATATTCGTTCGTTAGGGTATAGACGTGTGATTATAACAATATGATAATAAGCACTCTGAACCTGAACCCGAACCCGAAATTGTCAGGGTTCGAGATCTAAAATTTAAGATAGACATATCTCACAATAGAACACACCATGTACGATATTGATTTCCTGTTTTTGATTTATGCCACTTTTCTTCCGTGGAAAGTGAGGAATAACATCCCTTGGATGTGTAACGTCTATTGATTTGATATTTTTTCTAATGGATTTAATATGTGTGTTCATTTTATTTACAAATATTTAATGGTATATCGAAATACGGCTTCAAATTAAATTTTCATGTATACATGCATAATATCTACATACAACATTTTCTCAATATTATTTTGTATGCTCAAATATATGTTACATTTATGCTACATATTGTGTATATGTACATACATTTTATGTTTTAAAGAATTTTCTATTTGTATTCACATTTCAAACCTTTTAATTTTATCTCATGGGGGAGGAAAATGACAACTAGAGTGGATTTTTTTCCAACATGTTGGAAATTGTGTATACTCTTATATGTGTTATATTCTCGTATACATACAAAGTTGAGGATTTTTATGCCGTCAATATAATGAATAGAAATGGGGAAAAAACTCGACAAAATCAAATAATGAGGCACTCGAACCAAAAAATAAAAAAAATATTTTATAGAAGAAAGAAAATGAAATACCTATCATCATCAGCATCATCATCGTCAATGTAATATAATGATGATCACAAATATGAAAATAGATAAATCTATTTTTATGTACGGTTCTGTGGTATTCATATTACGTATACGTCTACGTATATATTGTATGTAAAATTTGTTTGTACACTATACATGTTATTATTTACAAAGAACGTTCATCTATACGAACAGTTTTGGGATGGTGGTACGATTATTTTCGAAACCGAAAAAAACAAAACAAGTCATTTTCATTTTCCATCCCGATATCACATCACCGTTCTCTCTATAACAAACAAACAAAAAAAAAAAAATTCTGAACTTGAATGGGAAGGAATGAATTTTTTCAGTGTTGTTAGATTTTCATCTAAAAAAGCACTCTAGACTCAAGACATTATGACAGATTTTTTTTTTTTTTTTGGTTTAATCATTGAAATATAACAGAAATATAAAACACGGTAATAAGGAATGAAAATAATGCGAAACGAGATGAAAAAAAAAATGGCAGGCACCCTTTTTTGAATTTTTATATGGCCTCATTTTAAGGATTCTGCTATTTATACAAAGCATAGAGTTGTTGTGTATTTGTTGAAGATGCTCTTCTACATAAACTTTTATTATTTTATTTCGTTTCGTTCCTTATTAAGATATTAAGATTGCTTTCATTCCTATTCAAGCTGTTTATAAAATATTTTTTTAGGGATATACGACAAATTCTGTATTTACATTTCACCAAGTTTTTTTTTTTTGCTTATTGTTTTATTAGGATTCGGTATCGTTATCAACATCATCAATTTTGTTTATTTTTTTTGTTGTCGGCAAGAAGGTGAATTTTAAAGTGTATTAAAATTAAATTTTTTAGAGAGCTTATCAGACGTACTCCAAGTTATTTAATAATAGCCTGAAAGATAAAAATTTTAAGAAATAAGCGATTGTTGGCAGTTCAAGCGCCAATAGTTCCGCTGGAATTACTACACATTTTTCATCGAATAATTCATTTTCCTTCAAAAATAATATTTCCAATTAAAGACCAAGACTTTAGCCAAGTGTGATCCTATCAATGCAAACTCTTCTAGGGAGCACATACCCTTTCACAGCTTTCGTACCTTTCGTACCTTATTTGACTAACCAAAAACGGAAATAAAACCAATCAAAACCATGTCATCTGAAAACTTACAATTTATAAGCATTATATTGTAAGACTAGGATCCATCCTACAAGTGGTTTCTGTTAATGAATCCTACGAGATCAGACCATTCCTGTTCGGCAGACAGACCATAACTAAACATGTTTCGCAGGGAGGGGAAAATCACTAGCGGAGGAGTCCTGTAGTGATTGATCTAATTCACATTACAACCACAATATATTTCATAGCGTAGGACGCTCCAACACGACTGCGCATTGGGTGTCATCGTAATGCAATACAACGAAAGCAAAGTACACGGCGCACACAACACAATTACTCTCGATACATCAACAAGGCGATTTGCGGTGTGGTTAAAAATAATAAAATTTAAAATGGTCGTGAATCAATATATTAATAAAAATAAGTTAAATCAATTGTCAGAATTACAAATTTATATTGTATAAGGAAAATATGTATTCAAAGAATTCTAAGGATTTCGAAAACAAAATAATTTAAAGGATTTAATAAAGTTAAAAATTTAAATAATTGAAAGAGAAAATAAAAATTGAAGGCTATAGAATTAAGATCATTCAAGATATTAAAGAATTTTGAAAATTTAAAGAGTTTAAAGTGAATAATTTAGAAAGAAGCTTAATTTTAATTCAATAAATTCTTCTCCTTACATTTTTTTAATTTTTTCTGATATTTAAATATTTTTCTAAATGGAAGGAGAATCTCAAGAAGTTTTAGCACTTAAAAGTTTTTAGAATTCAACGAGAAGAATTTAGAGAAATTATGTTGTTTGAACTTTTTTCTTTTTAGGATGTATAGGTAACGTGTGAGCTCGTGGCCAATTAGAGCCGGTAAACGGCTAACAGAGATATATGTTTACTTTGGCCGTAAATATTTGGAATTGCATATTGTTTTCTTTTCGAAACTGCTAGAATGGTAACGGCAATTCCTTCTGCTAAGAGTGATTATTCTTTCTTAAACTATACTAAAAGCCTGAATAGCTAGCTTGTTTACCTGGCGCAAATAGCACTTTTAGGCCGATTTTTTTCTTGGTATATTGTTGAATACCTTTGTATTTATCCTGATCCTCCTGATTTGATCCAACAGTTGTTTACGAATTAGCCGGTCACTATTTGTGCTTCCTGGTTTCGTATTGGATAGCCGCTTACTTAACTATACATACAAGGATGTATCGATTCTCACCAACTGTTCGCGGAAACGGCTCAGCGATATCCGTAGCCATTCGTTCAAATGGAGCTCTTCATTATACTGCTGCATGGTGGTTTGGCGTCTATTAGAGTGGGGAGGGGGGGGCAAAGTTGAGTAGATTAATCTACCAGCTCTGTAACCTCCCAGTAGGGTGCGCATCATGTGAGCTGTTCTGGTCATGTCATAAGGCAGCTGCGTGATGGGTACAATTGTATAAAGGGTAACCTGTTCACAATTCGCAAGTGTACGTACTGCCTCCTCGTGGCAATCACTGGTAACTAAGGCCATTTGGCACATTTTTGGCCACTTGGCACAGGCTAAAGTAGGGCGCTTAAGGAGAAAACCTTGACAAAAAACCCTAATCTAAGCTGGAACAGCATATGCCGATGGATGAATGGCTGATAGGTTAATCAGTTCAAAATATGCGGACTCTGGATACCAGGCACCCTCCAGTTTTATTTAGCCTTCCTGTAGTAAAGCTGGGTGACCTATAGGCGATTTGAAATTCCCAGCAACTCGTAAGAGTAAAATCAAACGGAATACGGGGCAGGAGTAGGAATATACGGGAGTGGAACAACCCTCTCGAGGTCCTTGGGCTTCAATGCTACCGTCTGTCTAGCGGAACTACATGCTGTAGTAAATATCTAGGAGGGAGAGCAATAAGCCCAGATAGTATGCATTACGTACCGGAAGGCAGTATTGTCAGGTTCATTAGGAACCTGAAAATTGACTGGTCGGATAATTAAGCAGGGCCCAGCACAGTAGATCTTTTAGGTCGCAGTGCGAAGTGGCTGATCGCCCGCATGGCCCTCCATTTGACATAATGTCGCTCAAATTACGTTTGGCAGACTTCACTCCACTGAAAAGGCTCGCTTATCTATGAGGATGGCTTGATATGTGCAGAGCACCAGGAAGCTTCTAACCTCATGCATATTCCTCGGCACTGGCCAACTTCGTACTTGCTCAATTTTTTCTGGATCAGTGCGAATTCCGTTCTCCCGACACTATATGCCCCAAATACTTCACTTCGTTTTAGAAGAGTGCACACTTGTCCGAGCTCACTTTCATTCCCTCAGCCTTGATACATCGTAATACCTCGCACAGATTTTTGAGATGTCCGTCGAAACTTTTCGCGATTACAATGATGTCGTCTGGGTAAACGAGCCATGTCTTCCAGTGCGGCCCTCTTAAAATTTGCTACATCAGTCTCTTGAACGTAGCTGTTCCATTGCACAGGCCAAATGGAATAACAGTGAATTGTCATAGACCGGTGCCGGTAGAAAATGCTGTTTTCTTTCGGTCTTCTCCTTGAGTCGAAACTTGCCAATATCCTCTCTTCAAGTTCAGGGTGCTGAATAACGTTAATTTTGACAGTGTGTCTAGTGTATTATCTATCCTGGATAATGGATAGCTCTCCTTCTTTGTGGCATCATTTATTCGGTACTCTATGCAAAACCCCATTGACCCGTCTTTCTTTTGCACTAGAACTACCGGTGAACTCCATGGACTGTTGGATGTCTCAATGATTTATCCCGAGAAATGGTAGTCTTCTTGTTTGGCCAATCTTGTTTTCTGGCTGCCTGTAGAATTGGTGGTGTACTTCCCGTTTTGATTCTGTGCTGTACCAGCTCCGTTCGGTAGTATTCATTCTTGCTGTGCAGAAATACCTCGGCGTACTCTGACAACATTCGCACTGCCTTTGCGAACTGCTCGCTTTTCAAATGCTGGTACAACCTTTGAATTTATTTCTTCGCCTCGCGACTTTTATACTTATCAACACTGGTCTCAATACTGCATTGGGCGATACTAATAGCAGTATCGTAGCTTGTTCGGTTACGTCCATTATTCGGACAGGAACGCTTGCTCCGAGTGGGTCCAATATTCCAGAGGTTCAATATTCAGAGGACCCCTTAGAATAACTCTGACTTGGTTTCCTGTATCAGTAAGGCCCAGAGGGATTTCAATATTCTGCCATCGTAGTAAGCCCTTATTCATGTCGAGCAGTATTCCGTGTTCTGTCATGAAATCCAATCTAAAGATACATTAGTCTATAATGTTCGCCACAATAAACTTATGACGAAAACTGAGGCTTCCTAACTTTACGGCAATATCGCACTCTCCTTGGACTGTTACGCTCTCCCGCCGATGTCAATAGTAGTCGTACTTGGCCTGCTGTTTATTGTTCCTTCAACCACAAGACTGTGGTTGTTTCGCATTAGCTGTGCAACTATGATTGTGTCCTGGGGCTTTTTGTTTCTCCGGTTAACTTTTGCCCCGCAAAGCTGGCGGAATTTAGTTTAACGGCTCTATGTCGTTGTCACTCGAGGAGTCTCTTTCAGAGTTGATAGCCATTATTGGCGCTTCTTTGCTCGACTGGTATAAAGGACGAGGATTTTGATCTGCCGGTTTTACTCTTGGAGTTCGGACCTTGGCCTGGATACTGCTGCTGTAGTTCTCGAACTTTCTTCCTTGCTTTTAAGGCCCCCTGATCATAGCCTGAATTTGACTCACGTCTGCAGCTTCCAATTTATTTAATCTAGCAGTTTCCGGCAAGAGCGTCTGCTTTGCGTCCTCATATTCCAATGCGGATATAACAGTTTCACTTGGCGTAGCTCACTTAGCTGTTGTTCGGAGATGTAACTTCAGCGTATCAACTAGTATCGCATTGATGTACGCATCCACAGCCAAACTGTTTTCAATATTCGCGGGAGCCGTGTCATATGCTAGACATGCAAACCGTGAAATTTCTGCTTCCAGTTGTTGTAGACTTGCACCTTTGGCTTGCATCCGGTTTTTTAACTGTATCTTTTGAAGCTCCTGCCTATGGCAATCTCCGTATCGTAGATTCAACGCGTTCATCAGCTGCTCGTAGTTCCGTTGCGATTTTGGCACACTCTGGATGGTATCTGCTACGTTACCCCTTAACGCCAAAACTAACCCACTTGATAATTGCTCCTCGTCTCATTTATTAATTTTGGTTGCTGCCACGAGTTGCACTTTGAAATTTGGCTATGAAGACTTGCCATCGAATACTGGTGGTTTCATATCGCTGGAGATGCCGTTTCAGTGGTGAATTGATGACTTCGGCTGCACGCTACTTTTTCTATGCTGCACAAGAGAGCATCATTTCCTTTGTTTACCTCCGTTACTTCATTTTTAATTTTTCCAAGTTCTTCTTTCATATTGCTCATAACCGTATCTTGAAGATGTAATTTCTTGTCGTCATCGCTTTCAAGCGTGATTAGAGAATAGAGATTCTTGAAGAAGCTTGTTCTGCGATGACATCTTCTATGATTCTTCTTTTTGGAGAACTTGGTTCTGCGATGACATCTTCTCCGTTAACGTTTGCTGTAGCCCCAAAAAAAGCATAGCTACATAACAAAAAATTATGGTAAACTATAAGTAAAAAGAATACTTATAAATCCTTACAAAAATAGTTATGAGATTTGTACCATATCACCTTATAAAATTTTATAACACGATTTATAATTTCTATAACAGTTGGTATAGAAGCTTGGTATGGCATCCTCTTTTAAATGTTATAGTAACTCCATATAAACCAATTTTATACGGTAGGAAAATAGAGTGTACATTCTGTCAAAAAAGTACCGGGAATTGTTAATTTAAAATGCCCTTGTAATACGATGCGATCTGTCAACCAGTTTGTTTACAGCAGTTGCTTAAGTCAGTCAACTTCATTAGTTCACGGCGATATCTACGATGAACGAAATTATTGAACAAATAGTTGGCCTTACATTTGGTGTTGCAAGCGAAATTTCTTGTGCCGATGCGAAAAAGTGATCGAATATAAGGTCAACACGATTGTAACACGAATATAAGGCCAACAACTCAATAAATACCATCGATCAACCACCATATTTGCCTGATTTAGCATAAGGTACTTTTTCCTGTTTCCCAGACCCAAATTTCTACTCTGTGGAACCCGTTTTGACTCTATTGAAGCCATAAAACAACACAATGAATTTTGAGTTTTATAAGCAATTTTGTAACCATAATTTTAAAAATTTTTTTGGAAATTTTTCTAGAATTTTTATTAAACTCTACACTGACATATTTTGATGCAAAGTAGTTGACTATCTCTATTTCATTTTATTTCGATAAATTGAATTCATCAAGTCAATTTTTTGTTGATTTGTAACCGTTTTCCCTCGCAATGAACTTGATTGTATTTAATTCATCGTTGTAATCCATTTCTGACATATTGATGCTATTAGCCAGTGAATCATGTGGTTGTATGCTGAAATCTTGTGTTGGTATGGATGGTTTGACTTCTCATGGTTCGTGTGGCTGATTTATGTTGGTTTTCTAATTATTTTGAACTTATGTTGAGAATCAGAATTAGTTATATTTATATCCAAGAAATTTATATTTTTATTATTTTCAATGTAAACTTAATATTTTGATGTAATTTGTTTAAATAATTTAAAAATTGATTTAGTTGTCTGATTAAGCAAATAGGATCAGGATATCATTTAAAGAATCTCATCGGAAGATTATCGGTTTGTTTGTAAAACGTTGTTTGTGTGCCTTTACCATCTACAACTTTTGTCAGGTTGTTTAGAAGCTGACGTTTTGCCTTATTACCTCGTTGATTCCTCCGCCGGTAATAAGACAACCGTTATTCCATTGTTAACAGCTGGTGTTAAATCAATTAAGGTCCTGTTAATGGATAAGAATTAATGTTTTGTGAAGGACCTTTGATATGAAGGCTGCCTATTTGAATAATTTTTGACAATGCAGTGTTATAACGGTGGAGTTGGACAAAGTTTTTTGAAGTGTTTTAGCTGGCTTGTGGAATTTTTCCCTTTAAATGGGCACGGGATAATTTGTTCACCAAAATGTATTTCGGCAAAAGCTAATGTACCATCAAGCAGCTCATAATACACTACACCCTGCTATAGAGCATGAGCTTGGTACCATGAATATTTGGCTTTGCCGTCGATCTTGATGATTCGCCTGGCCTGATTTTTACTTAATTATCATTAATACAATTAGAATACGAATAAGCTCATTGGACGCACAAGCAATTAATATCTTCCTTACAGCATAGTACAAAACGATCAAATATCACAAACAAAATATTCCGTACAGTAGAATTTGCCGTTTGTCGGCTAATAAATATACAGCAACAAAAGATATCCAATACAATAGATTTTGAGGTTTGCAACCAAAAAAAAAAAAAAAAAATTGTACAATGGTCATGTGAAATTGATAGTTTAGAATTTTAACCGATTTTTTTTTTATGTTCCGTAAAAGATGTCAAACTGATTAGTATGTATAATTTGGGCGGTTGTTTTGTATTTAATCCCGCGCACTGTATCCGCATGTTGTATCATTTTTGTGATCTTTGAATCTTTTTTTTTTGGATGAATAAATTTCAATTGTACACCAATCAAATTTTGATCGCTTGGAAATCAAATATATGAAAGTAAGTCTTATAACCTTTATATATCTATCCTTACCATTTATGTTCAAGTATTGATCAAGTTAAAAAAAAAAAAATAGATAACAAGATAAAATGTGTTACAGTTACCTAATTTAAAAAAAAATATCGAACAGCATCCATGCAATGACTAATAATATAAGAAAACAAAATAACATATTAGAGGTGGAATTCTATCATTTCGCTTGATGAAGCAAACAATGTGTTAACGACAAAAAAATGTTGAATACTTTCATCAATTAACGGCGTTTATGCCGATATAGATAGATACGAGTTTTTATTTTTATTTTTTTCGGGAAAGAAATAAGGTTAGGGTTAGGTTGAACTGACTGTTTGTGCCTTCTGAACCAATGACTCTTCCTCCTCCTCGTCCAAATAGCTTCTACAGAAATCATTTGCCTCCAGACTCAACCTTCTTGCATGTTCTCCAAACAGGCAGTGTCACGTGAGAATTCCTATGACTTTCTTAAATCATCCTTCATCATCCTTCTCGAAACGTAGAGTAGATGTAATGTAGTCAAGGTTCGCCAGCTCATCCTTTAGCAAACTACCTATAGTCGAGTGTCTCGTATCAAGACACTTCCTCTGAGAGACGGCTGAAAGTCGCACAGTCATACTAGCCGCCATCTGTTTCCTAAAAATGTCGACTGGAAGAAGATAAAACATAACCTCAAGCGTTCTTTGCACCTTCTCAATCTTATAAGTTGCTTTGTTCAGAGCTGGCCGGTGTAGAGCCAGTATACCAGCTCAGGCTTTAGACCCCATCTATTATCCTACAAGAGTACATAGCCTGCTATAGTAGCTTTATTTACTCTCTCCAAAAGGTTGAGCCTCAAACTTAGCTTATATTCCACGATAACGCCCAGATATCTTGCTCTGTTAATAAAAGTATGTCTCGTGCCATTTAAGGTAGGAGGGCAACTACAATGATTTTGTAATTTTTAGTAAAGAGTAATACCTGTTCTGACTTGGACGGGTTAATTGGTCTTGGTAACTTAGGATAGACATGTGAGCTTTTTCCCGCTTTCAGGATAAAGACCACAATAACCTAGGTCCAGTACCCTGATTCTGTAAAAAATAAGATATTGTGTAAATGGGTAAACTTGTGAAAAGCAAAGCTTACTTTTATGAGTTTGCAATTTCTCGGTTTGACTTATTACTTAAATAATATCGAAAAATTCCAAACTCATAAAAGTAAGCTTTGCTTTTCACAAGTTTACCCATTTACACATTATCTTATTTTTTATAGAATCAGGGTGCAGTACACCATAAACCAGCTTCAAATACCTTTTTAATATAACTTCCAGATAAAGAAGAATAACTACTGAGTTCTTTTGAAGTTCCGTTGGTATAATCTTATCCGGACCAGTCGATTTATATGGTTTAAAACCTTTAAGTGCCTATAATATCCGTTTCCTTGTTATGATATCCTCTGTGCAAAGTGATAGTGTTTCCTGATGAAAACTATGCACCATCAGGTCATCAAAGCTCTCTGGTAAGTGGATCTCGAAGAAAAGGTGCAAAGACTCTCCACTAAAAACTGTCACCAACCTGTCCGGTTTAATAAAAAAACTGGGACTTTTTATACTTTTGGAAAGAATCTTCCTTGGGCGATTGATTTTTCGAAAACTCTTCCATTTTATCACAGAAGGGTCTCCAGGACCCCCTTTGTGGCTTCCCTAATTCTCTCTTATAAATTCTAAGTTCATCCTTATAGGAGTCTCAATCCTGAGCATCCCTTGTACCTTGGCTCTATGAAAGGCTGTCCTACAAGCCTTTTTATTGGTCCCCAGTTCCCTGGACCACCATACTGGTTTTTGCTTTCTCCGAGGCGTAGCCAATATGCGAACATCACTAAAGGACCGGTGGCATGCGCTTGTGACGCCATCCACTATGTTCTCCAGTTCCCCTATATTCGTCCCCATATTTACTCCAGCTAGTCCTTCTGGGGGTTCTGAAGGCTTTCTGAGTAGCAGGGTGAAAATCAAGGCTATGTAGGTTAAGTATCGATGGGCAGGAAAGGAGTGTTCCTTATCCACCCTCCATTTTTACTATATCAAAAATATTATTTGAAGCAAGTGTCACATCTAGAACCTCTTGCCTATTGCTAGTAATGAATGTGGGTTCCCGCCCCATATTACGTACTGAAAGGTTAGTACTCATCAAATAATCAAAAGGTGACTCACCTCTTTCGTTGATATCCGTGCTTTCCAAAATAATGTGCTGTGCTTTAGCATCTACTCCCAGTACCGATTTTCATTTGTTCCGCTTCGATGATCAGCTCCTCTAGGTTATTCGGAGGAACCTCTTTTCCCTATCCATGTAGGCTGAAATCAGCCAGAATCTGTAAGTGCCTACTTCCAAGCTGACTGCAGTTGTGTCACCATTACTGTATTGAGAAAATAGGAAACGATTTAAATTGTATTTTTCCAAAGAATACAACATCTGAGCTTCGCAGGCATTCTAGAGCACCTCTTAGTTCTTGATATGTATACCAAATGTATAACACTTGGCCCCTTTATAACCCTGCTTTAATAATGTTTATTGAATGATTTCTATGTAGTATAAAATGCATTAGTATTTAGTTAATGTTATAAAGTACTGGTTCAAAATATATACCGTGATGAAATAATAAAAATATTGATTGTATTTTGGGAGCTGGATTCGACCAGTTGAAACTGTTATATTTTATTTAAACCTCAACACCAGCCGGTTGCGGCATATAGAATATTTGGCGACGAGGAAAAACACTAAAGTTATTGTTTTGAATTTAATTGAAACGTTTATTTATTGTTAAGCAATTAATGGTAAAGTTTATAATTGTAAAGAAACAAATCTCTCATAAACTGGAGAAAAGCAGTGAACAAATATTTAAAGTCTTCATTGGGGATAGGGCAAGTGAACCAAACGTTAGCGGTAAAATCGTAATTGGTGTGAACAAACCAGTTATGGCCTTAATTGGTAACATTGAACAAAATGTATTGGGTGATGATTTCGACGATTAGGATGATAAGAAAACTTCACTTTTTCTAAATTTGATCGGTCCTGATGGTTACAGAAGGGTGAAGGCGGTTTTATCACCAGAAAAGCCGGGTGCACAAAAGTATCCAGAGTTAATATCAAACATTAAACCGCATTTTACTCCGACGAAAAATGTTATTGCGGAACGATATAAATTTTTCAAGTGTTCTCAAGGTCATATGAAAATTGAAGAGTACGTTATTCAATTAAAGTTGTTAGCCTCTACTTGTGAATTTAAAGCCTTTCTCACGGAAGCTTTACGGGACAGGCTTGTTTGTGGGGTAACAGATACTATGTTACAAAAGAAATTGTTGGATCATGTAAGTGAATTAAACGTCCACGAACTAAGTTTTTTTTTTTTTTTTTCGTCCCTGCCCAAAAGCGGCTAGCACTACGACCTAAAAGATCTTTTGTGCTGTTGGGTACTGTTACTCCAGGAGCTTCTCCACCTCTCTAATAAAGGCGAGAATGCTATTTATAGAGGCCAATTTACATTTCTCCGGGGTCAGATACCTCTCTTCAAAATGAATCCACCTCCGTGTGCACAGAGCAACACACTCACATAGTATGTGTTCTGCGGTTTCTGTCTCTTCCAAACAGAGTCGGCACTCCGTCTCTGTCGACAGGTTCATTTTGTTCAAATGATATCTCAGGTTACAGTGACCTGAGAGAAAACTCACAAGTTTCCTAATATTTCCTTTGCTGAAATTGATCGCCAAATTTTTGTGGTGAAATGGTCTGATCAAAGATTTGGCTTGTCTAAGGCCGGGAATACAGTTCCAATAAGTCAAGCACTGTATTTTTCCCATTTACTGATTGTGTAGGTTGCAGAAGCCCACGGGATACCACAAAAAGGCTCAGGGCCAATGAGTGTAGTCGACGAGCCTGCCCGTGCAAGTTCGTCGGCTATCTCATTTCCAGTGATGCCCATGTGACCAGGCACCCACCACAACCTTACTTTGTTTTGACAAGAGAGAGATTGTAGCAGTTTATAACAACTTTGAACCGACTTGGAAACCAAGCAGTTAGAAGCCAATGCTTTCAGTGCTGCTTGGCTGTCAGACAAAATGTGGATGGATGCGCCTTTAAGACCTTTGGTCATAATAATAGAGGCGCAGATTTCGATGGCGTGAATTTCGGCTAGAAAAACACTGGGGTAAGTACCCAGTGATTTCGATATTTTGTGATTGGGTCCAAAGACACCAATGCCGACTCCACTATCCATTTTTGATCCATCAGTGTACCAGACTAGGCTGTTAGGTTCCATCTGCGGTAACCCAGTATCCCAGTCTGTTCTATCGGGGATTGTTACCACGAAATTCCTGCCAAAGCAGAGTTCTTTCGGCATAACGTCCGGGACACTAAAGAACATATTCAGGTCTGGAAGTTCATTCAAAATGTCCAGGTGACCCATATGGTCATCATGACTGTATTGATTCGCGAGCTTCAATCTAGCTGCACAGGTAGCAGCTGATTTTTTGACGTGGATATGAAGTGGAGTGAGCCCGATGAGAGCTTCCATTGCCGCCGTAGGGCAGGTGCGCATAGCACCTGTAATTCCGAGACATGCTAGTCTCTGTAATGAGGTCAGCTTGTTCATAATAACTTTTTGCTGTACCTTAGGCCACCAAACTATTGCCCCATATGTTACAATTGGCCTCACTATCATGATGTACATCCAGTAAATCATTTTTGAGTTCAGGCCCCAGGTCCTGCCGAACATACGCCGGCAGGCCCACATGGCCCTGGCCGCGCGTTCGGTAGTTGAAGTAATATGAGAGTTCCAAGTTAGTTTCTTATCTAGGACAACACCCAGATATTTGACTTCATTGGAGTATCCGATATTTATATTATTAAGACTAATTGAACCAAGGTTCAAATTACGTCTTTTGGTGAAGGGCACCAGGACTGTTTTGCTAGGGTTAATCGAAAGGCCCTCCCCAGTGCACCAATTCGAAATAACAAGCAAAGCCTGTTGCATGCTGGCGGACATCGTACGTTCATGCCCTCCAGAGACTATGATAACCAAATCGTCCGCATAACCAATGGCATCGTACCCAAGTAGATGTAAATTATCAAGCAACTCGTCGATCACGAGTGACCACAGCAAAGGGGACAGGACACCGCCCTGCGGACACCCTCTTGCTGCCGTAATCGTGACTGACTCATTACCTAATTTAGATGTAATCTTCCTACTAACCAACATGGAACTAATCCAGTGGTTAGTCGGATCGTCAATACCTCTACGCTTGATTGCCCTAGCAATTGAGTCGTATCCAGTATTGTCAAAAGCTCCCTCAATATCCAGAAATGCACACAGAGCAATTTCTTTCGAGCGATAGGCTGCTTCAATCTTGGTGACAAGTAGATGCAGCGCACCCTCTGTGGATTTGCCTTTCCTATAGGCGAATTGATTTGGATTTAGAGGTCTGGTTGCAGTTAACCAGTCTCTGATATGAAGATCTATAAGTCGTTCCATGGTTTTGAGAATAAACGATGTAAGACTGATAGGTCGAAAGGACTTAGGAAGTTCACATGGCCGATTGCCAGGCTTTGGGATAAAAACCACGTTTACTTGACTCCAAGCCTGTGGTATGTGACCCCAATTGAAGCTAGTTCTAAACAAGGCCACCAGAGCAGGGGTAATCAAGTCCAGGCCCCTTTGAAGGAGGGCTGGGAAGATTCCATCCCCTCCTGGAGCCTTGAAAGGCTGAAAAGAGTTAATGGCCCATTTGACTTTATCCGGAGTAAAAAGCTTACCGGATAAACTATTAACCCAACCCATATTTACACCCATGTGTGTACCAGATATGGAGTTAGTGATTGTATTTGTGTCGCAAACAGTGCAGCCCGGAAAGTGCACTTGAAGCAGGGTTTCGAGCGACTCTTTGCGACCTGATGTATAACTACCATCGGATTTCAGAAGAAGCCCAATCCCGTTGGACTGATCTTTAGCTAGAACTTTATGGAGTCGAGCAGCTGTAGGTATATCCTCGATATTTCCACAGTTTTTCCTCCACGTGAGGCGTTTGGAACGCCTTAGTTCTGTGTTGTAACTGGTTAGGGCTTGCCTATATTCATTCCACTCATTGGAATGCTTTGCCCTATTAAATAATTTCCTAACCTTCTTACGAAGTTTAGCCAGCTGTTCGTTCCACCATAGAACTTTGCGATTAACCACAACGTTACGCACCACACAGCTGCTTTCGTAGGAAGATAGGAGCACGTCATTAAGCAGACCAGCTGCGGTTTCTAGGTCACTAATTGAATTCAAAGATGTTGGCAGCATGTCTGCTTTGATAAATAAAATATCCCTATATGTTTTCCAATTTGTAAAACAAGGGATACGACGCTCTGTTGCCTGTATGATCACTCCCGGTATATCGAACCTGATGTGCATGTGGTCCGACAGAGAAACTTCGCTTGAAACATGCCAGTTTGCAACAGAGTTGGAAATAAACTGACTTGACAAAGTGAGGTCCAACACCTCTCGCCGAGTCGAGTTTATGAAAGTGGGGTTCGAACCTTTATTTAAAATGTCTATGTGACTACTCATAAGATAATTTAAAAGGGACTCACCTCTGCCATTTGTATCACTGCTGCCCCAAATGATATGGTGTGCATTAGCATCGCAGCCTATGATGAAATGCTTGTTTTTTAGGTTGCAGTAATCCACCAGATCCTGTACAACTACAGGTGGAGCACTAACCGACTCACCAGGGAAGTACGCAGAGGCACATATTGTCTCCTGCATTCCCCTGCTAGTCGGAACCTCCAGGATTACTGCAACCAAATCCTTAGTGGTGAACTCTGGAATTGGAAGAACGTTAATATTAGATGAAACAAATATTGCTGCTCGGGAAACTTCCTCCCTTCGATCGTAAATCAACTTACATGACTTGAGGTGGAGGCCTCTGATTTTTCCTCCATTAACCCAAGGTTCCTGGATAAGGCCAAGGGTTAAGTGTTGTTTCGCGAACCTGTTGCAAAAGGTATCCGAAGCTCCTTTTGCGTGATGCAGATTCGCTTGTAGTACCCTAATAGTACCAGCCATACTGGATGATTAGGGTAAAGGAGCTCTACGCTCCTGGCTGCTTGCCAGCCGTCTGCTTTGCGGGATTTGGCCTGTTTCTGCCACTTTTCCCAGTAACACCCCGAGCGCCCATATGCTTAATTTTCGGGGTGAGTGCTGATTTACTCGATCCCACAGTAGGAGTTGCGGATAGATCCGTTGATCGTGCTCCCGACGAAGAGGCAGCAGGAACAGAATGCTCAATAGCGCTGCTGTTCCTGGATGCCTCCTCGTCTGTGATTGTGCCTACTACTGGGGCTGGTAAAGTACCCTCCTTACTGGAGCTGACTCCAGTGGTTGGGTTGGTAGAGGGGGAATCCTTCTTGAGAAGGAGTTTTATCCTACCAAAGCGGTATGCGATGTTCCCGTTGGATTCGCGTAGTTTCTTCATGGAAGACTCGCCTATGGCCATAACCAAATGGACGAGTACGCCAGTTGTCGTCCGTTGCAGTATCTTCCATGAGTTGGCCGCGAGACCATCGTTCTGCGCGGCCATGGTAGCGAGAATTTTCTCGCTAGTTAAGCTAAGGCTCTGTGGAAAGAACCCCCTAACGATGTTTGGCCGAGGAAAATCATCCTCTTCCACCAAAGTTATGTTCAGACCAATTTTTTCCCTTAGGCTTACAAAACTGTTCCTCATCCATTCCGCTGTGGAATGATCGGAACATATAAAAAATAGCCAACCTGTTCTCCGGAAACAGCCAAGGAATTGCGGCTTGTGGTTTGAGCCTTGCATCCCAATAATGAGGTCAATGACACACTCCTGTATGTTTGCCATTTGCTCCATACTAAGAGGATTGCCACTGAGATCACCTGGTACGATGCCCAGCTTAACACTGCCTGCTACCTGGCTGAAAGAGGGCTTTACCGGAGAAGGCCCTTCTTTTGCTTTTTTGGCAGGTGGTTTATTTGGTTCCGGAGCAACCTCAAAAGACCTCTCACGCTTACCACCAGACCTCTTGTCTAGGGTAGGAGCAACAGGCCCCGAGGATGCTTTCAGAGGGGTCGCGGACTTAGCAGCAGCTAGAGCCTCTTCTCTAGTTTTGCCTTCCTTGAGCCCCTTTTTAAAACGCCTTCTTTCGAAGGAGTTGAGCTTAACCCATTCCCCGGCGTTGAGGGACATGTTCCCAATATCAACACCAATGGTTGAGGTGCCCGATAACTGTGAGATTACACTTATGTTGTCGTCACAGAAGGTGTCCGTAGTAGAAGAGGTGGACTGTTCCACCTTTTTCTTGGTCCGGACGTTAAGATAATCAAGAGTGGTGGCCCTTGTGGCATCTACCATTCCATCATAGCTTAGGAGACCCAACTCAATAGCTGGTGAAGTTGATGCTTTTAAAGAGGCATCACCCTCTATGTTTTTTTTAAATTCGGTTTCCATTTGAATCCCACGAGTATCCGAGAAATGAAGGTCACCCACAGCAGAGATCGGTATACTGTGGGAAGGCTACTTTAAACCGGGGGTCGCCTGGTACCCGTAGTTCACATACTAAAGACTAAGCTCCCCCTTAGCCACGCAGCTCTCAGCGTATGTTGTCCCACCAAAGCTTGGGGCAATGGATTTACCGCCATTGCACGGTCGTGTAAGTTACTTGACTACATTCTAGGATGCATTGCCCGGTTGTCGCCACGAGGAGGCGTAACTACACTAGGAAGAAGTCTTATGAGAATCGCATATCCTAGAAAGCTTTGACTCCTAAAACTACTCCCCCAACAACCTCGAACTAAGTTACAGTGTTTTGCTTGTTCGTGTGGAAAAAGGAACGCTTTTAGATTTTGCTTTGGTGGAACAACGGGAGACAATAAACATATTAATCAACTAGAGCTAGAGCAACAGGAAGCAGAAGGTTGTAGCAGTGATGACTATCGACTACAGCTCTTGTCGACATGAGAGTTAAACTTTGTAACTGAACATGGAAGTGCCGTAACTATTAGTTTATAAATAAGACACGGGTGCCATATGTTCAGTTATTAGTAACATTGATTATTTACACTATTTTTCCAATTTTAAGCTAGAAACTAAAAGTTATCCAAATTTGCAGGTTGTGACAGGACAACAAGTGGAAGTTTTGGGGCAAATTTCAGTAGTTGTTGAGGATAAATTCAAGCTCAGTTTAAAAGTAATCAATGTGGATTGGATTGACATTTTGTTTCCAGGATGGCGAAACTATTTCAAAAATAATGGAATAATACCGGATATTTGTCTCAAAGAGGGGGCAACACCCAAATTCTTTAAACCGTATACCGTACCTTGGTCAATGGAAAAGTCAGTAGGAGAAGAATTGGATCAAATGGTGCAAGAAAGTATAATTAAATCAGTTAGGTACAGTTAGTGGGCGTCCCCAATGGTTGTGGTTAAGAAGAAAAATGGCTCGATACGATTATGTGGAAATTTTAAGGTGGCCGCAAATCCTGTGATTAAATTTGACATATATCCAATGCCCTTAATAGATGATTTAATTATGAGGTTGGTAGGGAACACTTATTTCTGTGTGTTGGATTTAAGAGGAGCTTATTTGTAATTAGCTCATAAAATAATCAGAAATTTTTGGTTGTGATTACATGCAAAGGACTGTATCAATTTTTGCGGATGCCATATGGTATAAGCTCAGCCCCTATGATTTTTCAAAAGGTAATGCATGCACCAAGTAGTTCAAGGCATTGAAGGTGTATGCGTTTATTTGGATGATATTGGTGTTGCAGGGAAAACAATAGAGGAGTGTAGTAAAAGGTTGGAATCAGTGTTTGATCGCCTCATTATGTATAATATGAAAGTGAACCTAGAAAAATGCAAAGTTTTTGTGCATAAGGTTGAGTATTTAGGCCATGTGATAAATCTATACTAAATGCTCCGCCGCTCACTGATATTACAAAGTTAAAAAGTTTTTTGGGTTTAATAAATTATTATTCGAAATTTCTCCCAAACTGTTCGAATATTTTATTGCCACTATATAAATTATTAGGTAAAAATGTTATTTGGGATTGGTCAAATGAATGCCAAAAATCTTTCGAAGCTTGTAAGAGATTATTTATGAAAAACAATGTTCTAGTTAATTTTGATCCAAGACTGCCTATTGTTGTCGCGTCAAATCTAAGTGCGAATGAAAAAAACTATTCACAATTGCACCCATGGATACCCTTTTGTAGTGTACACTGATCATAAGCCTTGGGAATCTCTTTTGGGAAATCAAAAAGCTCTATCGCCTATTGCGTCGGCGAGATTTCAAAGGTGGCTTATATTCTTATCGGAGTATAATTTTGAAATAAAGTATCGCCCAGCATCCAAACAAAAAAACTCGGATGCATTAAGCAGACTCTCGGAAGATGTTAGCACGGATGTAGAAAGTGAAGAACCGTATATTAACTTTGTTGAGTTTACTAATAAATTTGCTTTATCTCTTCAAGATTTTCAAAAATCAACGATGGAGAATCCTTTTCTTCAAAAAGTAATAAAGTGTTTAGAAACAGGTTGGCCAAAAGAAATACGAACTAATTTCCAATATAGGTCATACTATAATAATCGGAAAGACCTCAATGAAGATAATGGTTGTATGTTTTTCTTAAAAAGAATAGTGGTTCTTACAGGTATGCGGAGTAAACTATTACAAATTCATTATGAAGAACATATTGGAATAGTTCGCATGAAATTATTGGCCTGACAATTTATTTGGTGGAATGGTATTAATCAAGACATAGAGCTATATGTAAATAATTGTATGATATGTAGACAAATCCGTAATGAAATTAAGGAAATCCCACACTTTACTTGGCCTGCCACAATGTTTCCGTTGAGGGAATCCGTAAACTGCTTGAAAAATGGGGGTAAGTTGTAGCTGCAAATGGAGCATACATTCAATAAATAATTATTTCATTTTCTAAACAAGGAAATGTGTTTTATTTTAACAAAAAAGGGCGGAGTAAAATTCACACACCCAATAGATAAATATTTCTCGCTGTCTCAGGCCAATATTTACTATCGGTATTTTGGGATGGGCCGGCTTCGCTCGACTCGTTAACCCACATACCTTCCTTAGTGGTCCTGGCAGTATCCACTAACCATTCCCCGATTGGCCTTCCTTACGCGCTTCTGCCCCATTCTTCTTGTACCCGTTGAGAGTGATTGACTTGAAACTGAATTCAATCAGTCCCTTCGTTTTTTTCAGGAGGAATAGGGACTCCTTATCTATTACCATAATAGATAATCTTGAGCTCCTTTTTATTTTCTCCTGTTTGACGATCTTCCAATTACCGGTTGGAAGTTAAACATTTGTTGGCAATTTGCTTTCGGCTAACTGCCGCTAATGTCGTCTTCTTGACTTTTGTCAGTTACAGCTAGCAGCAACATATGCTTTCTCAAGACATCGCTGAACAACTTTGTCTGGCTTTCTTTGGAAGAGCCGAACTTCTTCATCTCAGTCAGTAGCTTGACACGCTTGCTATCGACCACTTCAACCTCGTCCTGGGACCGCTGCCGTTTAGACACATAGTATTTTTCCGAGGCTTCGTTCTTTGTTCCTCAGTGAGTTGCCCCTCGGGGGTCACACCACATTTATCAAAAATGCTAAAGGCCGAGCGACGATTACTATTTCGTCGCTTGACCGGAGGGATATCTCTCATCCCTTTGTCCAGTGTCTCCTTGATACCGCTAATAGCCGGTTTCGGCGCCTTAGAGTCATCTTCCTTTGCTACCCTAGAGAGAGCGCCACACATCTGGTTCGTGGAGGGTGGTACTCCGTTCTTTCCGGCCTTTGGGAGTGCCGGTGCTCTGAATGTTTTTTTTATCCATAACGATTCCCACGAGTATTGGAAAAAGAAATGTCCGTCTGGTACCCAGAGGGTTCCGTTTACTGGGCTTTGTTAAACAGGGCCCAGTCTAGCAAAAAATTTGGCCCATTTGCTATCAGTTAGCGTGACCCGCCTTATAGCTTCATTTGTCACTTTTTGTCTCTCCCTCAATGAGTGTGGACCCGGAGGCGACGGCAATTATATATGAACACAGCAAAAAATATTTCAAATACCCTTATTTAATTTCCAGCTTATGAAGATAACTGATGAACTAAACTGGTAAAATAATATGAAAAATCCGGGTGGTGGAAAACACAGATTAAGACATCTATATGAGGAAAGGAAACTGATGGCTTAAAACTAATGAATCCGTTAAAATCCGGAAAATGGCGATTTGGTTGTTAGCCTATACTCTAATCCAGGACCAATAATTTGTTTAACTCATAAAACATCTTTTCAATATATTCATCTACATAAAGTACCCTCTCAGTTACCACACTCTTGCTTGTAGAAAATAATAAACACTTAATTTGACGACTAGACAAATACATAATGTATTTATATAAGTAAAGGGTTAATCCAAAGTTTTTAATTACGATAATGTCAAGTATACGTACATATATATAGCGAAATGGATATGGATCCGTGTTCACAGTCAAATGGATTCAAGATGAAAGGAAAACAGAAATGTTAATTCCACTCTGCACAATTTTAAAACATTTTGTTAAGAAACAAAAGGAACTGAATTTATTATTTTGTATGCGAGAATCCGGTGAATGGGAAAACTTTTATGTCAACTCCCCTTGTGTGTTGATGATGTCGTCGATTTCATTTTTTTTATTTTTTTTTATTTTTATATGTACGTTGAACGAAACAATTTATATTACTAAAATTCACTGTTGTGTTAATTTTTTTTTAGTTATAACGATCCTGAAAACAGCCATTGAACATAATAATCTGTATACACGACAAAAGTAATATGCATTTCAATTACTAAGAGGATGGTTGAATTTTTTTTTTTTTGTGTTTGTTATTTTATGTGTATATTGTAGATGTACTTGAGTGACAAGTCAACCCTTCTTTATGGTGTATATATGAAACATAAATGGAATTCATTTTATGTTATTGTTAATGCGGGAAATATTGTCAAATACCGCCCTAATCAAGATCTAAATATACACTACTATTGTAAACAGAGAAGACATTTTGTACTTTGGTTATTCGGTTTGTATTGGGTTTGAAATTATTTTCAGAAATTATAAGAATTTTCCACATGGAAATTATGAACGTTGCTGGTAAGAATAGAAACTCTCGTCTCGAATCATTTCAATTTATAAGTATATTCGTTTTACTTGTCACATTCGTTAATGAAAAAACAAATTTTAGACCAAGTTCTGTAATTGAAAAATGATTGAATAATTTAGCTGATTAGTAATAAGTATTTAACGGATTGAATTGCAAATGAAATTTAATTTTTTTAGATTGCTGTTAACTATTTAGTTATAAGGTATCCGTTTGAAAAATACCCCCTGAATTATTTCGAAAACAAGGTGTAAAGAACTTTTGTTTGAATTTTTTTTTTTAAAGATCAGGGTTCATTTTAAGCTTAACATTCGCTAGTGTGTACAATCATGTGGCCTGATAAATTTATACAGCTGGATTTAATGATATCATTTTTACTGCCCAAAAGTAATCGGGAATAAGGAAACTCAGAGCTTGAAATGTAACAGCATCATTTAGATTTTTTTTTATGAGAAGGTTTAACTATGATTTAGGAAACGAAACCAGCTTATCTCGTAGATTAAAAAAAACCCGAATTAGTTGTCCTAGTTGGGCGAAATTGAAACAAAAAACCATCTCCATCGAGATACATATCAAAACATCGTTATCACCAACCCTGACATAAATACTGAAAGATATTCTTGCAAAAGCCAATGAAAGTCATGACAGATTAACAAATAGGCTGTTAGAAAATTATACACACCGGTGACAAAGAGATTCTCAGAATTGCAACGAGACATAGTTAGCCTATTGCCAGTTTTAGGGACAGCGTAAAATCCATGGATTGTTTCACTGGATGGACTCAGGCAATTCCAATCTCAGTTATTAGAACCAACACTGTGGCAATAGCAGTATTTAGTATCGTGACGTCCTTGCGGGAATAGAATGAATTTAACTCTAATATTAACAACAAGTTGTTTATTCTCAATAACTAAATAGACCCCACCCGTGGTAATCTATTAGTTAACTGTAAATTAAGATTATATTAAATTTACAATTTAAGTACAAGAGTCTAAGATTTTACATGGTCCTTCGAGCCACTAAAACAACTGGCAAATAGAAGTACAGACGGACAGTCTGTAACGTCGTCGAGGGTGACGACACCAGCAGCCAAGCAACAACAGGCACATAACTTCCCAAAATTAACGTCAAAGGAGGAGCTAAGCAACAACAAGCATCAATACCACCCCAAGTAAACCAAACAACAACAAGATGGATGAGTTACTTCATATCCAAGAGGTAACAGGTGGAAAGGTAGTTCAGCTAGAGAGAAACTATCGAAGAAACTAACTATAAAATTCTAAGAATGGTCTCGCCTCTGGGCCAAAATCACGCTTTTCTCATAACAAGAAAGAACATGACAGATGTTTACAATAAGCTGGTAGAGGAAATGAGCCATCGTCTAAATAGCGGACCGCCATTGACACCAACAACGTCACAAGAAGTCCTACAACTACCAAACCCACATCTCGAGGCATCATATAAAACAACGCCATCAATTCTATGTTGGATGCGATACAAAGCTCATCAGCCGATTCCCGAAAGGAGGAAATCATCCAAGCTAACTCACCGGAAAATCAACAACAACAAACGCTAATGAGTAGTTTAATTGAGGCCCTTCAAGCAGCAAAGTTAGAAGGGAACAACAACACAAAATTGGTCAAGAGACAAGACGTGCTCATACACCAGATATATTAGAAATTGGCGTCAATAAATTATTCTTTGGAAACCAACAACATATCTAAGGAATATGTGAATATTAAAATAAGACAATTAGAATCGGACATGGGAGAAATTGCAGCCCAACACACAGAGTTATTAGTAGAGCTGGAAGAAGGCAAACAAACATACAACTACTTTAGAGAAGATTATTATGGCAAGCTTCAAGAGAGGGTAGAAGATGCAATGATCAAACTACAACAGTTTCGGCCCCAGACAACAATCGCAGCAGAATCAGCAGCACAAGTGGAATTACCTAAGGTAGAAACCCCGATCTTTCATGGTGATTATGAGCGGTGGGAAACGTTCAACGATATATTCACTGAGCTGATCCACCAAAACAGCAAACTATCAGATACGGTAAAGATGACGTGTCTGAAGTCACACCTGCAGAAGGGAGCAGCCAAAAATATTAGTCACTTAACAACAACAGGTGTCAATTACCAAACTGCTTGAAACATAATCCAAGTAAGGTACAACAACGTGAGGCTACTGGCAAACCATCAATTTAATGCACTATTGTCATTGGCGACAATTCAGATACCATACGCCCAAACAGTGAGAAATTTGCACGATACGGCACGAGAAATATTACACAACATAAAGCGGATAAATATGTATTTAGCAGAATCCATTAGGATATACGAGACAACTATAGAGAAGCCCAGAAAAATTCCACAACTGGAAGATTTCTTTGGATTCCTGGAGAGAAGATTTTAATCTTTGGAAGCCATGGGCAATCATAGAGCAACCGCACAACGACCACACATGCAGTATATATCACCATTAACACGAGTGAATACAGCCATGTTAACCAAAACATGTTTTGTGGAAGGGTATAAGGTGCGTCATGGTTTAAATCAATGCCAGCAATTCAAAAAAATGTCAACATTAGAACGAGCAAGGCTCGTCAACTCAGCCAACTTGTGCATACGATGTTTAAGCCAGCATCAAGGAAGAAACTGCCAGGCAGAAACATGTGTTGTGTGTAAAAGAGGACACTACACACTTCTACACTGCAATAATGCAGCATCAACTACCGGAAGTAGTGTCAAAACTGCCAAAACATTCGTGATCAGCCAGCAAGGACAAGTTTTACTACCAACTGCATTAGTCAGAGCTGCAACTAGCACAGGTGATTTTTTCAAATTAAAAGCTCTAATTGATTCAGGATCACAGGCCACATTAATATCCTCCAAGGCCGCAAGTTTATTCAACTTTAAAAAACCGAAAGTACACGTCACCATCTCAGGAATAGGTGGAAAAAAAGCAGGCACGTGCAGACACACCATCAATCTAAAAGTATGGCCAAGATTTGATGGAGATTTCCAAATGAATATCAAACCCTTGATATTCGACAAACTCGACCAACAATTACCCGAGGTGGACTTCGCCACAACCAGCTGGATGTATCTCAACCAAATACAACTGGCTGATCCACACTACAACCAGTCACAGCCAATTGATCTTATACTCACAACATCATCAAGGGAGGTCAACTAGAGCCAATGGCACAACAAACGGAATTCGGTTGGATTATATTGGGCGGCAGAAACAACACAGGTAGTCAGCACAAAACAACGATGATTGCAACTAAAAGTATAGAGGATCAACTGAGATTACTGGTAGAAAACGACTCAATACCTGAAGAGAGAGATACCACTGAAGAAGAAATCATGATAGAGAAACATTTTGAGTCGAATGTAGAACAAGGCCCAGACGGCAGATATACAGTAAGAATTCCTTTTAAGGGAGGAAGAGGGCCGCTGCCAGACTGATACAATTAGAAAAACGATTCAAGAGAGATGCACCGTTCAAACAATTATATCATCAATTCATGCAAGAATATATAAATTTGAACCAGTACAAGAAAAACCAGAAGCTGGTAAATCAACCAATATCTATTATATACCGCATCATGGCATAATCAAGCAAGACAGCACTCTAGGGAGTATCTCTAAACGATTGCATGATGAATGGTCCAAAATTACAACAAGATTTAGCAGATTTCTGCTACGATGGCGACAACAAAAGATCGTGTAATGACAGCAGATAAAGAAAAGATGTATCGACAAGTCTGAATTAACAAACAAGACCAGAACTATCAACGAATACTATGGCGAAGCAACCCCTCCAAGCCAATGAAGGCATACAAGTTAAAAACTGTGACATACGGAACAACAACCGCCAGTTTTTTTTAGCCATAAGAGCCTTAAAACAACTAGCTACCGACGGAAATAATGATTTTCCAATAGGAGCAAGCATTATATTGACAGATTTTTAAGTCGTAGATGATCTGTTAACAGGTTCTAACAATATAGAGGAAGCAACTAGAGCTGTACAAGAATTAAAAATGCACACAGAACGAGGTGGACTGAATTTAAGGAAATGGTTCTCTAACTCAAGGGAAGTATTGAATCATATTCCCAGAGAACTACACGGCAAGGGTGACGTTCAAATCAAGTTAAATTACTGCATTAAAACATTGGGAATTTATATACGATCCATAAAAGGACCTTTTCAAATTCAACATAGAAACATTACAACTAGGTATAACACAAACAACCAACCAAACGCTCACTGTTATCTGACTCATTCAAGATCTTTGATCCGGTTGGATCGCTTTCCCCAATAACAATCACAGCAAAAATCATGATGCAAGAAGTATGGACATCAGGAATAGATTAGGATCAGCCCTTACCAGAAAACATAAATACAAAGTGGGTAAAATATAAGAAAGAATTGAGTGAAATCAAAAACATAACAATCCAGAGATGGGTAAATACAACAGACGAGGTCGAAACGGAGCTTTACGGGTTCGCTGATGCCTCAGAATACGCATACGCAGCCACAATATATTGTCGAACAACAAATAAAGAAGGGATTATAACAACACAATTATTAACCTCGAAGACAAGAGTCACGCCAACCAAAATAAAGCTATCCATTCCTCGATTGGAGCTAAATGCCACTCTACTATTGGCAAAATTACTAAAGCACGCACAAAGAAGCTCGAAAATCAACAACCTCAATATATATGCGTGGTCAGATTCGACCATTGCACTGTGTTGGATCACAGGAGAACCAGACAAATTTAAATCGTTCGTGGCAAACAGAATTTCGGCAGTAAAAACTATGCTACTAGCAGCAACATGGCACCACGTAAAATCATAATCCAGCGGATATAGCTTCACGTGGTACGACACAATTAGCACTCATAAAAAACAAATTGTGGTGGGAAGGTCGAGATTTTCTTCGACTAAAGCTCACTAGATGGAAGGCAATCAACCCTATTATGCGAAGTAGCACGCCTAAATCAGAGGAGTTAGAAGAAAAAGCGATAAAAGTTATGACAATAACTGCTGAAGATCACGCGTTTCCATTATTTGAACGATGCTCCAACTACAACAAATTGAAGAGTATAGTCGCATATTGCAAAAGGTTCATCAACAACTGCTCGCGTAGAAACAACAATAGAAATGAAAACTGGTGCAGAACTCCAAAGCGCAGAAATAATAATTCTCAAGCTCGTACAAGGGCTATAAGGAAATAAGCCATCGACGGCTACAAAATTTAAGACTCCCAAGTTCAAGCAAAAACCCAGTAATTCTGAGCAGCCACAACATAGTTACAAAAAGAATAATAGAAGATGCTCATATTGGTACATTACATGGAGGCACACAATTGACATTAGGAACATTAAGAAACAAATTCTAGATCATTGATGGTAAACGAGCTGTAAGACAGATAATTCAAAAATGTATTATTTGCTTTCGTCATAAACAACATTCATCTAAACAACTAATGGGAAACCTACCGTCAGCAAGAGTGAGGCCGGCAAGACCGTTTATCAAAACCGGAATCGACTATGCGGGGCCCATCCAATTAAGATCAGCCAAAGGCAGGGGTCACAAGACATACAAGGCATACATTGCTCTATTTATATGCATGGTAACGAAGGCCATCCATATTGAAATAATAAGCGATTTAACAACAGAATCCTTCATTGTCGCTTACATATCCAGGAGAGGATTATATGCACCGACATTTACTCTGATAATGGAACATACTTCGTAAGAGCGATCACCGTCGCGCAATGACGACATTACCAAGCGACATTGCCACCATGATAGCTGACAATGGAACCAATTGGTACTTCATACCACCTCTTACACCTCATTTCGGTGTATTATGGGAGGCAGGGAATAAATCAATGAAATTCCATCTCAAACGGATCATAGGCGAAACAACACTAACTTTCGAAGAGCTATGTACCGTGACTACCCAAGTAGAAGCATGTCTCAATTCTCGCCTCCTAACGCCGCTGACAAGTGATCCTGCAGATCTGTCAGCACTAACGCCGGGGCACTTCTTGATAGGAGATTCTCTCAAGGCGCTACCAGCCGCAGAAATTGACCGCATATAGTTAAGAACGAGATGGCATGTAGTCGAGAGAATGGTTCAGAACTTTTGGAAACGGTGGTCCTCCGAATACCTCCACCAACTACAACAACGAATTAAATGGAAGAGCAGCCAGTCAAACTTAATGATCAATGACCTGGTATTATTAAAAGACGACCACCAACATGCCACACGGTGGAAGCTAGGGAGAATGCGAAAATGCAACCTATAAGCGGCCGATTGTGAAATTGTGTAAGTTACCAAATGAAGAAGGCTTACAGAAAATTATGCCCATGAAAGCAACCCAAGGTCAACCTAGAGACTTGCAACCACCGGAGAAGAACAATCATGTTTTAAGGCGGCAGCCTCATAGACACGTAAAGAACAGAGGGACCGTCAATCATCTAGCGCTAGCCACATTATCCATTTGTTGCTTTTTGGGACTTGTACAAACCAACGTACACATAATCCCCTTCAATCACCGCACAGGGATTTACTTCGAAGAAATAGGTAAACTCGAAGTGGTAGCTATGAAATGGATATTGGTGATTTATTACAACATGAGCAATTACTGGGAAGAAATTGAAACATTTAATCAAACACAATATGAATTAAAGGCGGCATGCTTGAATATAACTGGGTTAAATTGTGACCTAATTCTTCAACAAATTCAATGGCAATACAACAATTTGATTGCGGACAATGAATTATTATTAGCAAGTAACAATGAGGTACAACGACCGAAACGGGGCCTAGGATACATAGGCGTAGTACTAGGCGATATGTTTGGGAGCTTGACAGAACATGAGGCAAGCTTTTATGAGGCACAATTTGAAGCCATAAACAACGATGAGCAACAATTAGAGTCATTGATAAAGAGTCATACCACCATAATAGACAACACAATTAAACTAGTAAAGCATAATTCAAATCTCACCATGGAATCATTAAACAACCTGATAGAGCAGCAGAGAAGGCTGAATGCTGAAATGGAATTATTAAATGAATACTCCATCAGAGAAGAAAAAATTCGCTCGATATTAACCTCAACAATTGAACTGATGTTAATTCTAAAAAATTTGGAAGACACGCAGCAAGCTTTACTTGATGTGGTCCAGCACGCACACAAGAATTTATTGCATCCCTCATTACTTGCCCCCGCTCAATTACAACAAGAGCTCGAATTAATCAAACGACACATACCAATAACCATAACCATACCTGGGCATGGCATCTCTGATCTCCTTCACATATATCACAGCATGAGATTACGCAGTAGAGTAACTCAGGGTAACATCATAATAAAAATCACCATTCCTCTATCCTTTGCGCTGGATTATACCCTACTGGCCCTATTTCCAGTTCCTAATATAGAGCACAACAACACGCAGTCGTACATTACCACCAATTCGGAATACTTAGCAGTAGATGATCACCGGGAACATTTTACATTACTAACAAGAGAAGAAGTGAAACAATGCCAACGATTCCAAAATAACCGATTTTTATGTGAAATATCGCCAATTTATAACGCAATGACTAACCAAAATCAATGCGAATTAGCGATCTTACAACGAACAGCAAATCTCTAAGGGGCATGTACCATTAGGTCAGTTAAGATATCAAACCATTGGATTAAGCTCCATGCGAAGAATCAGTGGATATACTCCATTCCAAATGAAACAAAATTCGATGTTATATGCGGCCAAAGCATTAAATCATTCAGTCTCCAAGGATCAGGGATATTAGAAATCAAGGCTGGCGAAATATCGAACCAAAAAAATTTACAACACAATATACTATATTTACGAGGTTATGTTATGTTGTTCAAAATTTTTTTGCTTTAAATTGCAGCTTCCACGAAACCTCTATTCTTCATATAATTCTACAATTTTCCAAGGAATTATGTCGTATAATAACCGATTTATAAGACAGCATTTAAGAGTAACGGCTGACTCTTTAAATGTCAAATGCGAACTATTGATCGAGCGAGAAACTCCCAAGTTGATTTTACGTCGTAAAATTTCCCAGTAAATAAACCCTCTAGTTTAATACGGGCCAAAATAAATCTCTCTGTTTCAACTTGTGTCCCTGTACAAATACATAAAAAAAAATTTATTAAATTTCATTTATTGAAATAAATTTGTAAATTATAACTTACAGCGAATTGAGTAATGATGGCGTTTCTCTATGAAACAATAGCAGAAGCTTCAATTTTTTTTTAGTCTAGTTAGTTTAGTCTATTAAGGCACACAGCATAAGTGTATATAACGGACATTCGACAAAAATCATTAGACTTTGGGACTTTTGATTTTTGATTGATGAAATTGAAATATTGATGAAAATGTTGTTTGTTGTTTTTATGGCCGACTCCAGGGACCGGCCATTTGATGATTTTTGCATCAAGTGTATAATACGGACTTGCGAGAAAATCATTTGACTTTAAAACTTTTGATTTTTGTTGAACAAATTTCGTCGGCGGGAAATCGTACAACGTTTGATGAAAATAATGTTTGTGTTTATATGGCGGATCCCATTGACCGGCCATTTGATAATTTTTATATCAACTCCATACTTCGGACATTTGAGGAAAATCTTTTTTTTTTTTTTTGCAAAAGGGTAGGTGTTCGTTGCCCAGAGCACTGCGACCATTGAGGCCTATTGTGCATCCCTAGAGATTCCTACGTGAAATGTAGGTCTATATCCTTGATAAACGCCGTTATCTGTTGCATATCCTGTGGGTCGGCGTTAAGCCACTGGATTATGTACGCATTGAGGAACTTGAACCTTTTTAGGATGATAACATCGCATGTGAATGGTAGGTGTTCCGATGTCTCCTTACTGCAGTCACAGAATCTGCACTGATCCATAAGGGACCTTCCTGTTTTATGTAGATGGCCGTTAAAAGAACCGTGCTCTGTTAAATACCAGGTAAGGGATCTGAGGGATTGGCAGTCCATCCTCGGTGCCTCTCCCAGACGTTTAATATTATAACTGAATAATTTCTTGGCCTGTCTTATCCCAATGTAGGACTCCCAGAGTAATTTCCTATAGTTCTGCTCCCAGTCCTTTATACCATCTGCCAAGTGGGTTTTGGAAAAAGCAATACTAGGACTGGGACCCAGGAAATCTCGGCTTGCTCCCATTTTTGCACATTGGTCTGCTGCCTCATTTGCTTTAATGGTGGAGTGGCCAGGAGACCACAAAAGAGTGACTTTGTTTGCTTTACCCATTTCTAATAAATTGTAGCAGCAGCTCCAGATCAATTTCGAGTTGAACAATGAAGTTCCCTATATTAATTAGGTAAAAAGGAGAAAAATTATAAATAAATAATAATATTTATATGTTGTAATTAATGGTACAATATTTTAAATTCAATATTACGATTTAATTGGAATCAATGAGGTATCTAGTCAAATTTCTAGTATAAGTACGATATTTGAAAATAATAGTACAAACGCCATAATAACGGAGATTTTTTAGATTACTAATTTATTTAAAGGTCGTCTTGCTTTTAATACCAAAACATTTCGGGCGGCCAAGGATCCGGAAGCACATTATATTTATCAGTTAATTTCTACATAAATGGAAATTAGACAAACAAAGTAGTACCCGATCATTGTGGATGCTAGATAGACCAATTAATTCCTATATAACAGGTTAGACAATGTATTTTTGAAATGTGTATATGACAACCCGCAAATATTGTAAGTTTGAAGAATTTGTTTAGTTACTGAGTTATTCAACAACCAAGTCGTTCATTTAATTATAGATCACTCTTAAATTATATCGTTTGCCTACTTTAACATAAAGTAACTGAAACAACCACCATAACTAAAAACTCTTAAATCCGTAAATCATCTAAATTTCGTTTATTTATACTTATGTGTACACAAACAAAGCTAAATACAAAGCTTAAGTGTTTACATCACCGGGATCAAAGTAAAAGTTAAAACTAAACTAAACTAAATAATAAGAAAACAACAAAATATATCGTGTGACAAATTTTGTTTGTCATTGTGTCGCCGGCAAGTGACAACATAAATTCAATCGTCTTAATTTCGGAAGATTAATTTCTTGGTTTTACTTTTGATTGCTTTGTGTGAGTTGTGTTGTGCTCATTTTGAATATATGTATGTATTATGTACCATGGTATGTAATAGAACCCTTATAATATTAATTCACAATAAGTTATATGTGCGTATTTGAACAATAGGCCATTTGTATTTGATCGGTCTTATATACGGTGCTGATGCTGTCTATATACACTCAAATAGATAAAAAAGTCTTACCCAGCGTTAGACATAACAAAATTACACATTTTCATTTGTATTATGTACAAATCATATCTTCTTTTATGATTTTTTTATGTTGAATGGAAGGATTTACGTTATATGTATATGTTATGCTGATTGTAT
The DNA here is from genome assembly GCA_958295665.1 of Tipula vernalis. NCBI lineage: Eukaryota > Metazoa > Arthropoda > Insecta > Diptera > Tipulidae > Tipula > Tipula vernalis. The sequence continues at coordinate 122,474,368 of OY282559.1, forward strand.
GTACAGATTTAAAATTATTTATGAAAATAAATCTCCATCGATCATACATTTAGGCGGCATCCTTGAAATGAATACGTAAGATTTCGTTTTTTTTTTGTAAAGTTGTTTTGTTGCTTTAGCATGTACGTTAAATTATTTTTATTTGTTTTGTGTAAAGGATTAAATAGTATTGTTGTAAAAGGGATTTGAACCAGTAGTAGATATCATATTAAGCAGATGAATAAGTGAACGGACAGATATCACCTACATATTTTACTATTCAAGTTATCCAGCTTTTACCAGACTCTGTCGTTCTCATGTCAATTCGTTCAACTCTTGTGACATTATTTTACCATATTTCAGTGAATGTCCGCTCTACCTTCATTAATTGTCCGATCTCAAATTGGATAAAATATTTCTAAAAGAAACCGAATTTGCAACTATAACAACGAATTTTGACAATCAATTGAGATCAAAGTGGGGATCATCAAAGTGGGTTGTTATATTTACTGTTTTATGAAAATTTTGGCCAAATGCTATTCAAGTTGTTAAATTATGCTGAAAATAGGAAATTGTGCTAAAAATTTTGAAAGATACATTCACAGCCGCAATTTATCACGCTTTAATTCGCGCATGAAAAGCTCAACTCCTGTCGACCCCAATGCAGAATGTTAATACCAACGACAATTTGGTCGAAAATCTCGTAATTTCCGTAGCCTCCGTCAACACACAACAATTAACGCTACACCCAAAGAAGATTCATCAGGATGACTATAGCACCGGCTGATGAGACGAGTTTAGCCAATCCTACATACCCTCGTGTCAACATTAGCCGTAAGTCCATAATACGAGTATATTAAGGGCAATATAAAAAATGACAAGATGTTATTAAATTGGACCCACGAAGCAAACGAAGCATTCGACAAGTGTAAAAACGAACTCGCCACTGTAACATCACTCGCTTTTCCGAAGAAAAATTCTGAACTCTCTCTGCACATAGATGCATCGAATTTCGCGGTAGCAGGTGTGTTACATCAAATCGTCGGTGGAGAATCGTCGAGCCATTGCGATATTTTTCTAAAAAGCTGACCGAAACGCAACAAATATGTAGCACCTATGATCGGGAACTATTGGCGATGTACCTAGGGGTTAAATATTTCCGATATATGGTGGAAGGAAGAATAAGCCATATATATACTGACCATAAACCTCTAGTATTCGCATTCCAACAAAAATTGGACAAAGTTTCTCCTCGGCAAATTCATCATTTAGACTTCGTTGGTGAATTCACCACGGATATTCGACATATCAGCGGTCGAGAGAATGCCACAACCGATCTTTTATCAAGAATCCAACAAATAGAATCATTCGACTACGACCAGTTATCCAAAGAACAAGAACTGGACGACGAATTTAGTCAAATTCGTGAACATAATTTAACATCACTAATATTTTAACAATTTTCAATTCTGGGTGGCGAACGGATGCTTTGGTGCGACACATCAACTCAAAAAATTTGGCCATACGTACCACGCAAATTTCAGCACTATATCATGGATCCAACCCATAAACTATCGCATTCGGGCATTAAAACTACCATCAAACAGGTTACGGAACGATATGTTTGGCGAAACATGCGAAAAGATATTACAAAGTTCGTTCGGTGCTGTATTCAGTGTCAGCGCTCAAAAATACACCGTCATAATATAACACCGGTTAGTCAGTACCAATCGCCAGATCGCCGATTTAGCCAAATAAACATAGATCTTATTGGTCCATTACTGCTACACCATGGTTACAGATATTGTTTAACGATCATCGACCGCTGTACTCGCTGGCCAGGGGCCGTTCAATTATCTGATGTTACCGCTGAATCAGTCGCTCGAGGTCTGATGAACTGTTGAGTGGCACGCTACGGATGCCCAGAATTTATAACCACTGACCAAGGGAGGCAGGAGGACGCCTTATCATCCGCAGTCCAACGGGTTAATAGAACGTTGGCATAGAACGCTTAAAACGTCAATTCTAACGGAAGGCAAAGCTGCCTGGGTTGATATTTTGCCAATCCTTATGGTAAGTTTACGCGTATCGTTCAAGAAGGATTTACTAACGACACCAGCCGAATTAGTTTATGGCACAACATTACGTATACTCGGTGAATTTTACGATATAAATAAATCTTCCGATGATCAAAACGAAGTAGTCAAAAAACTGCGCGAGTCAATGGCAAACATAAACCCGACGAACACATCATTCCATGTTAAACCAACATCTTACATCAGCAAGGAACTGCATACGTGTATACACACGTCTTCGTATGCACCGACGCAATCAACCAAACGCAATAAACCAAACGAATAGCCAGTCTCAACAACTACCACAATCGATAACAGCGAATCGGCCAAAACGAAAGGTGAACATATGAACATACTCCGCAACGCTATCGCTAAAAAGGGGAGCTCTTGTTGTGCTCTTGCAGTCTAATTAACATATTTTTTCTAAGTATTGTAAATGAATTCAAATTAATTATTTAATAATTGGTTAGACATAAATAAATGGCTAGTATAGCTAAATATACATGACCAGACAAAGAGTAACAAGCGTTTGAGACGGCCGTTTTGTAGTTTCATCAACTCTCAGAACTCGCTTAAGCAAAAGAACAAAACGGCGAAGGTTAATAGAACCAGATATTCTTATACGAAGACCAGCCACGAATCCAGAAATTCTGGCACAATACGGGATTACTCGGCTACAATTGGCCAGGGAACTTCAAAATTGGACTGAAAGAAAGTTCGAGGCGGATTAGTCATGGTAATGGCGGAAATTTCGATGGAAGCACGCACCGAGATTTACCTAACGAAACCTAACGATCATGCAAGACCTCATGTTGTCAGACTCATGAATAAATATTTGGCAGATGTAAATACTTTGAAGGTGACATGGTCGGCAAGGAGTGCCGATTTCAATCCTGTAGAACATGTTTCGGACATTCTTGGTAGAAGAATTCGGTCTCGAATCTCAGCTCCAAATACGATGGAACCACTTCGAAGAAGAGCTATTAGAGAAATAGGAAAATATCTAACACTGCATTATCCAACACATCAAAAGTATGGGACGGTGGATGACAGCGGTTATCTAAGCTCGGGTGGCAAACACGCAACTAAACAATTTTTATTGGTTAATTATGATTTTGTTGTTGTGTTTGTGAAAATTTAAATAAAATTTTTAAAATTTTCCATTGTTTGGTTTTGTTCGAAAATTCTGAAAACCTCAACCACATGTTTCAATGCCCGTTTTCTGTGCCGGTGAGTGTATACCCGAAGTAAAGTTGCTCCTATACTTCAATATCTTGTAAAATTGAGAAAACATTAAAATCAATTTTGCCAGTTACCCATCAATCTGGTGGTTTTGGCGTCTACTGGAGGGGGGGACCAACGTTGAGTAGAGTAATCTTTACCAGCTCGGTAACCTTTCGGTGGGGGGGCGCATCACGCGAGCTGTTCAGCACCCAAATTCCGGTTCTATAAAAAATCAAATCATTTCTCATTATCACTTATCATCGAACCGGAATTCGGGTGCTGGTCATGTTTTAGGCAGCTGGCGTTATGGGTACAATATTGTGTAAGGGATAATCTGGTCACAATTCGCAAGTGTACGTACTGTCTCCTCGTTGCAACCACTGGTAACTGAGGCCGTTTGGTACATTTGACCATTTGGCACAGGCTAAAGTACGGCGCTGCAGGATAAATCCTTGATAAAAAACCCTAACCTAAGGTGGAACAGCATGTACCGATGGATGAATGGCTGTGGTAAAGCTGGGTGTCCCACAGGCGACTTTCATTTGCCAGCAACTTGTGGGAATAAAATGTTAAACAAGGTAAATAAAAATAAGGATGGTGACGCTCCTAAAGCGTCACTCACCAGCGGTAGTTCCGTAGTGCTTTTCGAGGACTTTGGCCCTATTTCCGCGGTGGGACTCTCGATGAGTGGTCCGTCGGATGGAGAGCTCCGTTCGGTACTTGAGAAATTAGTTCGCAACTCCGACATGGACACTCCTTCTCTATGGACCACTCTTCAGTTGAGAAACTGAAGCGCGTTGGCTTTAAAGTCAACTATAGGTCTGAGACGGTCCAACTGCATCCCAAGGGTGGTCAGGGTGGTACCAAACCGGTTTCTGTGGGCGTGACCCAAGTGGTCAAGCCTGTGGAGGCTACGGTGGCGGCACCTGTAGCCAAGACCACTGGAATAGCGGCCCTCTCCAGGAGACAAGTGGGGAGAAAACGGGAAAGGAGAGAAGAAGGTGTCAGGGGTTCCATGAGGGAAGGCCCCGCAAGGAGTCCGGAGGGGTCTGGAGGCTCTTAGGCAGCGGGGCTAGCAGAACAGAGATAGAGGACATTGATCAGCCATCGGCGGGTCAAAAAAAACATGAGGGTGGTGGCGGTGCGGTAAAGGAGGCTTTGCAGAGCCTTCTGAAGAGGCCTTCGGAAAAATGAAGGCATACATCGCCTTCCTGCAGATAAACCTGCATCATGCAAAGGCGTCTTTGGAAGTCCTTTGTCGTAGGTTTATCTGCCATAACATTGGCATGGCTCTAATCCAGGAGCCATGGTTGACATGTAACCAAATTAGAGGTATACCAAATAAAGTGCGTAAGTTAATTTATCGTAACGGAACTGAGAGTTCAAGAGCGGCTATTTTGGCCAGTTCGCAAATTAATTTTATTCCCATTTCAGAGTTCATCTCCAGGGACTTGGTTGCAGTAATGGTGGAGGTTCTGGGTGAAAGAGGTAAACAGGAGGCTATAATGGCCTCCGCCTACTTTCCTGAAGACTTACAGTTGATACCCCACTTGAAGTTGGCGGCTCATAGCTCATTGCAAACGCAATGGGCTGACCTACCTGATAGGATGCGTTGCAAACGCGCACCACACCGTGCGGGGTGAGTACCTTTTTTATTTTCTGATCTCAAATAATGTAGACATTGTCAATAGGTGAAGGAAACCTACTTTTATAAATCCGATTAGGCAAGAGGTCCTTGATTTGACACTTGCCAGTCCGAATTTCAACGACTTCCCTTAAGTGAGGTGGATCTGGAGTCTCGCTGGGAAAATTTTCAGACCCAGCAAGGTGCGATGGGCTATTGGGTCTTTCAAACCTATCAAATCCACTGGAGAGAATAGTATTTTTCAAGTTTTACTTCAAAAAAGTATTGAGGAAATATTCCCCAGCTTGATCCAGATGTTTCGGGCAAGTTATGCTTTTTACTATATTCCGAAACTGTGGAGGAAGGTTAATATGGGGTCGTCCAGACACGCAGGCCAAGGCATATCGGCCAATTAGCCTCACATCGTTTCTATTGAAGACGATGGAAAAAATCCTGGACTATCAAATAAGAAGCGAGTGTTTATAATCATACATGCAAACATTATCGGAACATCAACATCAGTCACATTTGCTGAAATAAAATAAATTTATGTAATGTAATTGTAAACACATAGGAAAATTTATTATTATATACTTGCATCTAAAATTAATCCTAAATCCAATATCCATATTAGTATGTAGATTAATCTAAAAGAAAAAAGAAATCTCATTAACAATTTATTTATCATATTATAAAATGAAATTAATTAACTTAAAAATTCTTGTATACACAGCTCACCATAACATCTGTCAAATTCCAAAATGTAGCTGAGTTTATGTTCAATTCGTGATGCAGTTCGAAAATTATGAATACCGACACGACATCTGTGTGAATAATTGGGAAGATGCTGAAATTATTCGAACATAATTTTCGACTGTACGCTTTTCTGCTGGGTATATATTTTTTTTTGTCATTCTAATTTTGACTGCCATTGTACAAACAAGAATTAACCAAATTATAATAAATAATAAGAAAAATATTCAAATTGTATTTCCAACAAAATAAATCAGAATTATTAAATTGAGTCGTTCATATTGTGAAACCAAAGGTGTTTTTTTATTTGTGGTTTATACAACATAACCAAATTGAAGATACAGTCCACTCAATTGCAACGTGGAAAAGGTGCACGGTCGGAATACAAAATAGAAACATTTTGGCTTGTGCTCCACTAACATTGGTCCTTCGAGCCGGATCTAGATCCGCGTCAGCGTCATTCAGCAAAACAAGACCGCGGTCAAGAAGCCATTTTTGTGTGAAGTGAATTTACGAGTTTAATTCATAAACATTATTCGGACATCCATTCTCGGAAGCAGTCAAGAAGCCATTTTTTGTGAAGTTAATTTACGACTTCAAATCAAAACATTATTCGGGTCTCCATATTTCGGAAGAAGTAAATCCCTCCATTTTCGGACGCTATTTTGTGTAAAGTGAATTCACGAGTCTAAATTAAAAACTTTATTCGGGCATCCATTCTCGGAAGCAATCAAGAAGCCATTTTTGTGTGAAGTGAATTTACGAGTTTAATTCATAAACATTATTCGGACATCCATTCTCGAAAGCAATCAAGAAGCCATTTTTGTGTGAAGTGAATTTACGAGATTAATTCATAAACATTATTCGGACATCCATTCTCGGAAGCAGTCAAGAAGCCATTTTTGTGTGAAGTGAATTTACGAGTTTAATTCATAAACATTATTCGGACATCCATTCTCGGAAGCAATCAAGAAGCCATTTTTGTGTGAAGTGAATTTACGAGTTTAATTCATAAACATTATTCGGACATCCATTCTCGGAAGCAGTCAAGAAGCCATTTTTTTGTGAAGTGAATTTACGAGTTTAATTCATAAACATTATTCGGACATCCATTCTCGGAAGCGGTCAAAAAGCCATTTTTTTGTGAAGTTAATTTACGACTTTAAATTCAAAACATTATTCGGGCCTCCATGTTTCGGAAGCAGTAAATCTATAGCCTCTATTTTCGGACTCTATTTTGTGTAAAGTGAATTCACGAGTCTAAATTAAAAACTTTATTCGGGCATCCATTCTCGGAAGCAATCAAGAAGCCATTTTTGTGTGAAGTTAATTTACGACTTCAAATCAAAACATTATTCGGGTCTCCATATTTCGGAAGCAGTATATCGTAAGTTAATTAAAACGAGTAAAATCAAACTATACAGTGGTACAGTTCACTTCGAATCAAATTATATTCATTCCGTTAGCCTCCATTTTCGGACGCTTTTTTGTGTAAAGTGAAGTCACGAGTCTAAATTAAAAACTTTATTCGGGCATCCATTCTCGGAAGCAATCAAGAAGCCATTTTTGTGTAAAGTGAATTCACGAGTCTAAATTAAAAACTTTATTCGGGCATCCATTCTCGGAAGCAATCAAGAAGCCATTTTGTGTGAAGTGAATTTACGAGTTTAATTCATAAACATTATTCGGACATCCATTCTCGAAAGCAATCAAGAAGCCATTTTTGTGTGAAGTGAATTTACGAGTTTAATTCATAAACATTATTCGGACATCCATTCTCGGAAGCAGTGAAGAAGCCATTTTTTTGTGAAGTGAATTTACGAGTTTAATTCATAAACATTATTCGGACATCCATTCTCGAAAGCAGTCAAGAAGCCATTTTTTTGTGAATTTAATTTACGACTTCAAATCAAAACATTATTCGGGTCTCCATATTTCGGAAGCAGTAAATCGTAAGTTAATTAAAACGAGTAAAATCAAACTATACAGTGGTACAGTTCACTTCGAATCAAAATATATTCATTCCGTTAGCCTCCATTTTCGGACGCTATTTTGTGTAAAGTGAATTCACGAGTCTAAATTAAAAACTTTATTCGGGCATCCATTCTCGGAAGCAATCAAGAAGCCATTTTTGTGTAAAGTGAATTCACGAGTCTAAATTAAAATCTTTATTCGGGCATCCATTCTCGGAAGCAATCAAGAAGCCATTTTTGTGTGAAGTGAATTTACGAGTTTAATTCATAAACATTATTCGGACATCCATTCTCGAAAGCAATCAAGAAGCCATTTTTGTGTGAACTGAATTTACGAGTTTAATTCATAAACATTATTCGGACATCCATGTCTCGGAAGCGGTCAAGAAGCCATTTTTTTGTGAAGTTAATTTACGACTTTAAATTCAAAACATTATTCGGGCCTCCATGTTTCGGAAGCAGTAAATCTATAGCCTCTATTTTCGGACGCTATTTTGTGTAAAGTGAATTCACGAGTCGAAATTAAAAACTTTATTCGGGCATCCATTCTCGGAAGCAATCAAGAAGCCATTTTTGTGTGAAGTGAATTTACGAGTTTAATTCATAAACATTATTCGGACATCCATTCTCGGAAGCAATCAAGAAGCCATTTTTGTGTGAAGTGAATTTACCAGTTTAATTCATAAACATTATTCGGACATCCATTCTCGGAAGCAATCAAGAAGCCATTTTTGTGTGAAGTGAATTTACGAGTTTAATTCATAAACATTATTCGGGCCTCCATTCTCGGAAGCAGTCAAGAAGCCATTTTTGTGTAAAGTGAATTTACGTGTGTAATCAAAACAATATTCGGGCCTCCATTTTTTTAAGAAGCATTAAATCGGTCAGACAAAGTTACCAAGTCAAGTCGTCCATTCATTTCAAAGGTTTTACGGTCATCATTTGATTCTCAAATGACTCAAGAACTAGCATCACTCATAAAGCAACGTGCCTCCAATAACGGTAGGTTAACACAAATCCTAAATTTTCTCGACAATGCCAATGAATCAACTCCAATTGAAGAGTTCCGAACTCAATGCGATTGAAACAAAAATATTCGTGTCGACCACCAGAGAAGTAACGTGCAAATTAATTTCAGCAAAAACAAAGGTTGCACCCATCAAACAAGCAACACTGCCGCGACTAGAGCTCTGTGTAGCCGTTTTATTAACTAACCTGCTGAATTTGGTAAAGAAGGAATCACGAACTCAAATCAATCAAGTCTTTTGTTGGACGGATTCCAAGATTGTGTTGGACTGGCTGTCGAGTCACCCCAGACGCTGGAGCACTTTCGTCGGCAACAGAGTAGCCGAAATATCTAATTCTTGGTCTCGTCAACATTGGAGACACGTGTCATCAACTGATAATCCAGCGGATTGCGCTTCACGAGGCCTATTGCCACTCCAACTTAAAACACATACACTATGGTGGAATGGACCTTATTGGTTATCTCGGTCACCCGACTATTGGCCTACTCAACACACGGATTATGGGCATATTGAAGAGGAAACAAATCAGCTGTTTGCATTTACCAGTACCATTGGCCCGACTTGGTTCGATGAGTTCGTACAGATATACTCGTCATTTCGAAGACTTCGGAGAGTATTGGCTTATATGTGTCGTTTCATCACCAATCTGAGGAAGCCGAAAGGAACACGAACAGACGGAATATTTCTGCGCAGAGAAGAATTGTTTAACGCCATTCATCTTATCTATAGACATGAACAGCGCAAGTACTACCCGAATGAAATCGACTCCCTGGTAACCAAATTAAGCGTCGGAACTAACAGTACTCTGAAATCATTAAATCCATTTCTCGATGAGTCAGGGGTCATTCGGGTAGGAGGACGACTAGCAAACAGTGAAGTGCCATTTTCAATCAAACATCCAATCATCATTCATGCCAAATCAAAGGTCACCTCGCTACTTCTCGAAGAATTACACCAAGACAACAAACATGCAGGAGCTTCTCTTTTGCTATCACTATCACGGCAGACGGTTTGGATACCTGCTGGCAGAAACAGAGTTAGGCAAGTAATAAAAAAATGTGTCATTTGTGCGAGGTTCAAATCACAAATGCAAACCCAATTGATGGGAAACTTACCACAGTGCCGAGTAGAACTTGTCCGACCATTTTTAAAAACTGGAATAGACTACGCAGGACCGCTCTTAATGCATTTAGTGAAAGGAAGGGGCCAAAAAACTTACAAAGTATACGTGTGTCTGTTTATCTGCCTAAGCACAAAAGCGGTGCATTTAGAATTAGTCAATGATATGACAAGCGAAGCATTTCTCGCCAGCTTCAAACGGTTTATTGCACGTAGAGGAGTTTGTCAAGAAGTATACAGTGACAATGGGTCGAACTTCATCGGAGCAACAATCTACTAAAGGACGGATTCCATAAACTAATAAAACAATCAAATAATATTTCTGCTTTCTCTTCCAGCTTATGTATAACATGGCACTTTAATCCTCCTAGCGCACCTCATTTTGGAGGGATTTGGGAAGCGGGCATAAAATCCACGAAGTTCCACTTAAAGCGAGTTGTTGGGAAATCAATCCTTACTATGGAGGAACTACAGACACTCCTCATTGAAATCGAGGCCATTCTAAACTCCCGGCCATTATGCTCATTACCGTCCAACGACATTGACGCATTAACTCCATCTCACTTTTTGATTGGGCATGCCGCTACAAAAATACCAGAGCTCGACATCACTCATTTAAAAATGTCATATCTATCGCGATGGCAGATGGTACAACAGCTCTCCCAAAACTTCTGGAAGAGATGGAGCATTGAATATCTGACGTCTCTACAGCAACGCACAAAATCGCAACACATCCAAAAGTCAATCAAAATCAACGATATTGTTGTCATAAAGGAGAATAATATTCCAGCAAATCAGTGGCTATTAGGGAGGGTCATTTCAATGCATCCAGGATCCGATGGGATCGTTCGTGTGGCCACTCTAAAAACAAAATCTGGCGACCTGAAACGACCCATACATAAGTTATGTCTTCTTCCCGTGGCAGATAAAGAGTCTAGTGAAGAAGTCGATCAACAACAATCATAATTCTCATCTTCTTGATAGGTACACATCACAGCCGTATCAATCAAATGTATGTTGAACCAGTGGTTCAAGGGCGGCGGTATGTTTATAATCATACATGCAAACATTATCGGAACATCAACATCAGTCACATTTGCTAAAATAAAATAAATTTATGTAATGTAATTGTAAACACATAGGAAAATTTATTATTATATACTTGCATCTAAAATTAATCCTAAATCCAATATCCATATTAGTATGTAGATTAATCTAAACGAAAAAAGAAATCTCATTAACAATTTATTTATCATATTATAAAATGAAATTAATTAACTTAAAAATTCTTGTATACACAGCTCACCATAACATCTGTCAAATTCCAAAATGTAGCTGAGTTTGTTTGTTTGTTTGTTTGTCTTTTAAATTTGCTCAGGTCAGATCTTTCAATCCATAAGACCAGTGAGTTGAGAACAGCCCAAAATTTCCAGAGACCACTCAGGGGAGGTTCTGGAGGGTTGAATGAAGTGTACATAAATTAATTAGATTTATAAATTAAATAAGATAAAGCATAATTATATAAAACAAAGTTTAATGATTAAATTAGATTAAATTAAAGTTATTAAATAAAAATATTAGAGAGAAAATAAAGGATACATAAAAATAAAAGAATTGAAATTAAAAATAAGTTTATAATTCATAATTTTTTTTTTTTTTTTAATTTTGATTTTAATTTTTTTTTTTTTTAAAAAAAAGTGTTTATATTAAATTAAACAAAGTTCATAAATCTTAATATTATAATAAAATGAAATAAAATGAAATGATTCTAAAAGAAAGATCATTGTGTGAAAAAGTCAATAAAAATGTGTAGTCTTAATTCATAGTTTATAATTTATTCCATCCACAAAATCACACAATATTTTATACTGTTCCATTCTTTGAAAGCTGAGTTTATGTTCAATTCGTGATGCAGTTCGAAAATTATGAATACCGACACGACATCTGTGTGAATAATTGGGAAGATCCTGAAATTATTCGAACATAATTTTCGACTGTACGCTTTTCTGCTGTGTATATATTTTTTTTGTCATTCTAATTTTGACTGCCATTGTACAAACAAGAATTAACCAAATTATAATAAATAATAAGAAAAATATTCAAATTGTATTTCCAACAAAATAAATCAGAATTATTAAATTGAGTCGTTCATATTGTGAAACCAAAGGTGTTTTTTTATTTGTGGTTTATACAACATAACCAAATTGAAGATACAGTCCACTCAATTGCAACGTGGAAAAGGTGCACGGTCGGAATACAAAATAGAAACATTTTGGCTTGTGCTCCACTAACAGCGAGGTCTTTGGAAAAAATTCGCTGTACTCGGGCCAGTTCGCCTATCAAACTGGCCAATCCACTGTGATGGCCCTTAGTGGTCTAGTCACGAGGACTGAAAAAGCGATGACATATTAAGAAATGGCCCTTTGTATCTTTGTGGATATTGAGGGGGCGTTTGATAATACCTCCTATGGATCGATAGAGAGGGCAGCAATGGAAAAAAGAGTTCCGCTTTCTACAATTAGCTGGATCCGTTCCATGCTGGAACATCGTGAGATTACTGCCAGACTATGTGGCGAGTCAGTAACCATCAGGGCCGTAAGGGGATGTCCCCAAGAAGGCGTACTATCTCCTCTTTTGTGGTCATTGGTTATTGACAGACTATTGGTCCTTCTGAGTAGCCTCCTATGCGGATGATGTGGCTATCGCATGCAAAATGCACTCAATATAATATAGCAGTGGTGTTACCAGGAAGGACTCAGGGTCAATCCAAACAAAACTGTCATTATTCCCCTATCGAGGAGGAAAAGCTCGCGCTTACAGCTCCTTCGTTAAACGGTACTACTGTTCCTTTTTCCAGCGAGGTTAAATATCTAGGGGTTATCCTAGATCAAAAACTGAACTGGAACCAACATTTGTTGAAAGTTCAAGATAGAGCAACCAAGGGTTTTTGGGCCTGTCAAAGACTCTATGGGCGTACTTGGGGACTTCAACCAAAAATGATCTACTGGTCATTTCTTAAATCATTAGGCTTATGGTCACCTATGCATCGGTTGTATGGTGGCCTAAAACTGAGCAGAAGGCAACGCAATCGGGTGTTACGGGCTCAATGAAAATATGTCCAACCGCGGCGATTGAGTCACTTCTAGGACTGACACCATTACACCTACATGTTAAAAAGGATGCTGCAATATGGTGGGTCATCTGGAAATCCTTAAGGAATTTCAGACAGACCCTATGCTAGTTAAACTGGACTTCCACAAACCATTGTGTGCTAGGTAACCTGCCCGGGTTGTGTGGAGTACAGGTGGACCATGATTTGAGCAAGGGTCCATGGTATGGTTTACAGATGGATCAACAACGGAAGATGGGGCGGGGATTTATTATTATTATTATTATTGGGGGGGCCATGCGGGCGATCAGCCACTTCGCACTGCGACCTAAAAGATCTATTGTGCTGGCCCCTGCTTAATTATCCGTCCAGTCAATATTCAGGTTCTTAATGAACCTGACGATACTGCCTCCCGGTACGTGATACATACTATCTGGGCTTATTGCTCTCCCTCCTAGATGTTTACTACAGCATGTAGTTCCGCTAGAAAGACGGTAGCATTGGAGCTCAAGGACCTCGAGAGGGTTGTCCCACTCTCGTATATTCCAACTCCTGCCCCGTATTCCGTTTGATTTTACTCTTACGAGTTGCTCGGAATTGCAAATCACCTGTAGGTCACCCAGCTTTACTACAGGAAGGCTAAATAAAACTGGAGGGTGCCTGGTATCCAGAGTCCGCATATTTTGGGCTGATTAACCTATCAGCCATTCATATTTCGGCATATGCTGTTCCACCTTAGATTAGGGTTTTTTGTCAAGGTTTTCTCCTTTAGCGCCGTACTTTAGCCTGTGCCAAATGGCCTAAAATGTGCCAAATGGCCTTAGTTACCAGTGGTTGCCACGAGGAGGCAGTACGTACACTTGCGAATTATGAACAGGTTACCCCTTCCACAATTGTACCCATCACGCAGCTGCCTAATGACAAGACCAGAACAGCTCACGTGATGCGCACCCTACTGGAAGGTTACGGAGCTGGTAGATTAATCTACTCAACTTTGATCCCCCCCTCCAATAGACGCCAAACCACCATGGGGCGGGGATAGGAATACATGGGAGTGGCACTGCCCTCTCGAAGTCCTTTTGTATCAATGCTACCGTGTTTTAAGCAGAATCAGAACCCTTCTCCGGCGACACTAAGCGACACCTTAGAGCAGCGGTAAAACGCTGGGAGGATGTTCAAAAGTCCCCCTACTGGCACAGAATTCCAGCTTTGCGACAGGCGAAGAAATGTATATCACCTTCGTCTGTCAGGGTTAAGGAGTTTTTTGAACTTAGGAAACTTGAGTTGAGGCTGCTTACTGGCTTCCTCACAGGTAATGTCCCCTTAAGGTATCACCTTGAGAATATGGACCTAAGTACGACAGACGGATGCCGCTTCTGCGATCTGGAAGTGGAATCAGCGGAACATGTTCTGTGCCAAGGCCCAGCCATTTTCCAGCAAAGACTGCAACATCGAGGAAGTAGAACAATGAGTCAGATAGTATGTACCTTGTACCGGCCGGTAGTATTACCTGATTTATTGAGAGCCTGAATATTGACTGGACGGATAATTAAGTAGGTTCCAGCACAATAGATCTTACAGGTCGCAGTGCGAGGTGGGTTACCGCCCACATGGCCCTTCAATCAATAATAATAATAATGATACCCATCAATCTCATTATAATTTTCTTTTAGTTGACTGGTTCAACATTATTTGTGTACATTTTTAGAAGGATGTAACAAGAAGGTTTATACCCAGGAAGATAATTTTTTTAAAGCTGAATTTCAATTAAACTTCAAGATATAGCTATACCTACTCGTCTCTGCTAAAGCGTCCATATTCTAGCAACTACACATTAAAATTCAAGGAATCGACCTTCGCAGAACTGGCCATACTGACTAATTTCGTCCCACTGTATAACATTTGTAGACTTGCGTTTTTGCATCAATTTGGACACTAATCCGTGCACAATACCTTTGCTTATAATTTGTGTGTGTACTTTGGGATCGTCCTTTCGTCACCCGAATTTTTATCATTTTTAACTCCTCCTCACCTCTTTCCTACAAATTGAATTTAGATCTCTCAACACACAAACATCTCGTTAAGCGATGCCCCCTCTCTCAGATGTACAGCACAGGAATTCGGGAATTAGTAGTAGGTATTTTGGAGGTTTTCGTATATATTTCAGGTAAACTTTGGCGGAAATTGAAGATTTTTTGAGAATATCGAGATTATTCTAGAATTTTAAGATGATTCGAGATTATTCGAGCATTTTGAGTTCGTTCGATATTACTTTAAATTTGTAAGGTGCTGCAGATGCGTTATGTCACCAACTTAGAATAATACGTCAATCAATATCTTCGACATTTTAAGGGATTTTCGGAGCTTTTAAGCTTATTTGAGTGGCTGGATGTTGAGTAATATGCAATAGAAATTGTTTGAGATTTTTGGAGATTTTTGTCATCACTCGAGCTTACCTTAGAGTTGAATTAAGTTGACATCGAAGTTCTGGTATGAAGTTGTTCGAGATTCTTAGTAATTTCTTGTAACGCTAGATTTCCCAAAAAAGTAAAGTTGTTGTTGGAACAATAATTTTAAACAAATTTTATCACTTGATCATTTTAATCTTTGGTGTTAGTTTAAAATTTAAATATTAATATTGAATGTTAAACCGTCATAATCACAAAAGAGAGCTTCTATACTCTAAATCATATTGCTAATACAAGGCTTTGGTCAAAGAAATACAACTGACATCATTTCCTCTCGTATACTTTTCTCGCTTGCATGCATAAATCAAATTGATTTTTCTCTATATGATGCTAGTTGGGGATTCAAATTACGGTCCGCAAGCCCAGCAGAAATAATCGTGTCAACTTGGTCCGCGGTTCTAAACTTATCTCCCATGGTTAATATAAACAAACAACGCGTGTAGGGCACCTAATCGTTGTTTTTACACAGATAATGTATGTAAACGCTGTAACTGTCCCCAAGATATGTTTTTGCGTATTCGAACAAACCAATGCCATGAAATCGCGTAGATGGCAAGCAGGATGACCTCCAAATATTATACATAAACAGAAGAGTTCAAATCTTCGTACTGTTGCCATATTATTTTGATACAAACCACTTCAATTTATAACAAACTAATTTATTTATTCAACAGACAAATTATCACAAAACAATTACTAACAATAATTCACCAAGTTACTTTTTACAATTTTTGCACCATTTCACTAACACTTTAAACTTTTATATCACACTAAATCACTTTTTAAATCACTCGGTGGAACCTTTACTCTATCACGTTATAATCTTTGCTCTATCACAACTTACTCATCATCATATGGAACTTTATGCTATTGCGTTCCAAATACGAATCATTGTGGGCAAGCCAAGCCGTCTATTGATGGGGAGGGTTAGTTGTGTAGCATTTAAAATCTCCGTAACTTCTTAGTAGCGCGAACATCCAGTCGGTTCTTCTTGTCATGTAGTAGGTAGCCCCCGGTGTGTACGGTTGTTTGAGGGATAACCAGATTATAAATGGTAAATGAACGAGCAGGCAGCACGTGGAGCGCGGTTCGTGGAGACTAGGAGGAACTGTTTGTCAATCGATAACAGACTAAACAATTCTAATCTAAGGTGGAACAGCGTACACCAATAGATGCAAGGCTGTTAGGATAAACAGTCTCTAGTATACAGATTCTGGATACTATACGCGCCCTCCAGTTTCATCTTAATCCTCCTATTGTAGAGCTGGGTGTCCTACAGGCGACCTTTTATCTCAGTAACTCGTGGAAATAAAATAAAAAAACAAGGACCCAAGGACGAGGGGTACGAGGAAGGAGGCCATTGATATTCCTTCGAAGGACCCTTACGTTAAATTATGTGTAGCGGCTAGAAAGCGCTACAAAAGGATACTTGCGGTAATGGCACTGCGGCCGCTGGAGGAGACTAAAGCTTATTCAGATCTCTCTAGGCCTCAGCACTGAAAAGATCCAGGGAAGGCGTCCCAGGCGTCCCAGCGCAACACAAGGGTTCCACGGTTCAGTCTGGAACTATATTCAGATAGGTAGTGGAATCGTCAGCTAATTGCTGTTCAGGAGGGCATTCTGGAGAAATTCTTGGGACTGGAGAACGAGAAGCTTAAACCAAAGTTCTTCGGAAATTAACTCTGACTAGGGTAGCGATTGGTGACTTATGCCAATAACACCACTTCAGTGTTGCTAAAAAAATCTTCTCTGGGAAAACCCTCAACCAAGAATGGTAAAAATAGGCTTCGAAGGGTATAGGCGTCAGGAGTTGGAGGATGAAGGCCACATACCTGCTTCTAGTCAGGATGTAAAACCAGCCAGTAAAGGGTGCAAGCCCGTGCCCCGACAGTCGTCGTCTAGCCCATGATAACAGGAAATATTAAATGTACATATTTACCTGCATCACGTTAAAGCCGTATCAGATGTCCTTAGCCGCAGGTTTACCTGCCAGCACATCGATAAGGCTCTTATTCAGGAACCATGGACTAGAGGTAATTAAGTTTAGGATTATCTAAACAAGTGGCTAAGTTGAATTCTGTTAACGGAACTCAGAGTCCAAGAGCGGCCATTTTAGCAAGCTTGCAAATAAATATTATTCCCATTCCAGAGTTCATCTCCAGGGACCTGTTCGCAGTAACCGACGGGGTGCTGGGAAAAGGGCAAACATAAGGCTGAATGGCCTCTGACTACTTAATGACACATAAGTAACTCCTCCCTCAGGGGCATTGGTTATTGTCCCCACCATTCACCATACCATAGCGATGCCCTCCGACTTATGCCAACTAAACTGGATTTCCACAGCACCCTCATTTGAAAAAGTTTTGAAGTTATAGTTTACAGATGGGTCTAAAACTAGGAATACATGGGTAGGGAACTGCCCTTTCGAAGTCCTTGTTTACGTATGCTACTATCTTCCAGGCAGAAATGCATGCTATAAGACATTGCGCGATGGTAGGCATAGCTAAAAGGCATATCTATACTAGCTCAAACAGCCAACCGGCATGTAGGCCTCTACCATTAAGTCAAGAACAGTTGAACAATTGGCATCCACAAATAAGGTAACATTTACGCCGGTGCTAAAACACAGTGGAATATGACCACATATTTCGAGGTTATGAAATACTTGGATTACTTGGAACATTATGTAACGAAAATTTTCGAGATTATTCGAGAAAAATGTTTTTTGCTTTTAAATTGCTTATCATTAGAGCATGACTAACCGATTAATATGTCGTTTTGGATTGTGCGAAATTTGGTACAAAATATTATTCGAGTTTAGCTTGGAGGTTGAAGCTGAATTAAAACTAGTACTGATGACAGAGATGACATTATCGAAATTCGAGATTTTGGGATTTGAATAGCATTTAATTGCTTGGCAATGGAAATTATTCGTGGTTCTGCGTTGCACACTGCTTTTTTCAAATTTTATTCGAAATTTTCCAAAATTTCAGGAATATTCAAATACATATTAAAATTTTTTGTAAGAATTGTGAAGGCTTTTGTTTTTGACCTTTAAACAATTTGGGGTTTGACTTACTTAAAGTTAAGCTAAATTTTGAGTATGTTGAGTTTCAAATATTTGAGACTTTCAAAGATCTTAGAAATAATTCTGCACTAATCCAGAAATTGTGAATATGAACGGGATTGAGCTTCGATATTATTGAAATTTTCGAGATAAGATAGTCTTTGATGTTACTCGCACAATATAACTGATTATTTAAAATTGTGGACGATGTTCGAGATCAATACAAATGTTTCAGATTATTCGGGATTGTTTGATTTTATTGAAAAATGTTCGAGGTTACTTGATAGATAATTAACAGAAACGCGTTATTGTCCTCCGGCCAATAAAACCATTTAATCTATTTTGATGATGAATCTGCACAACATTTTCCTAATTTAGAGTTTATTAAACTTTCTTAATTATTGTACCAGACTTTTTAAACTGTGCTCATCAAGCATAAAGCTGGTCGATTCTAAAATCTAAAAGAATCTACATGAGATTTTCACAAATATTGTTGAACTTATCGACTAAAACAAAATAATATTGAGATTTATTGGTAAAATTTTGTTGAATTTACTGAACGAAAGCTAACTGGCCTAATTCAATTTAATGTTTTGTTTTAATTTACTTGACATTGAAATAAAGGAGCAATTTTCAAAAAATAATGGGGGTTTCAAAAGAGATTCAAAAATTACTGTTACATACCTTCTAACAAATGTTTACTGACCATCTAGAATAATGAGCATGTAAAATAATTCTTGTGTTAAACATTAAATTAATAGTTTTATTTAGTATAAACGTAAGCTAGCCAGGGTAACCTTTATCCATCAACACCACAACTTGAATTTTATTCTAAATAAAGAAACTTATCAAAATACCAGACTGTACAAACATATTATGTAAAGCTGGATGATTAAATCCTCCCCAAAAAACATACAAAATCCAAGCAAGATAAATTTCCGTTATTATATGTACATACTCGTACTTGGTTATCAAGTACAAAAAACATTTATTATTTATCTTTAATTAAATATTAAATATAATTATTTTAATATACATACATACACATTACATACACATATATGAGTACACAAAGTGTTTTTGCACGCTTTATTTATAAACTAACTACATAATCTAGTGTTACCATACGTATAAATAAATTTCCTTTTTTTTTTTTTGTTGTATTTACCGAGTTTTGTGCTTTTTATGTGTGCTTGTGTCTACTGTGTGTTCATCATTATAAATTCTGTTCACATGAATAATTACGCAAAAAATAAAAATTAGGAGGATTTTCAATTTTAATTTTTTCTTTGTATCCTGGCGCCACAACAACAGCAGCAAAAATCGAATAAAATGTTGCCCCATCCACATATAAGGATTTACGTGAGACTAAAGTATACAGATTTTGAGTGTGGTGCTAATTTAAACCATACATGTTAATGTATAGTTTATTGTAATGAGATAAATAAATTAAAAATCTCAATTAACAGCAAGATTTATATTATCCTTTATTTAACCCGATCATTTGTTTTTAATAAGGGAACAAGTGCTGTATCATTTATAAACGTATTTATTACAAGCAAAACATACCCTTTCACCAATTTTTTGTATTATTTTTCGAGATACAGATGGCATTAGATTCGAAATGATGAATTTTATTCATACGATTAACCACTATGTACCAGCAGGCGCGGTCGGTCATATTAGGCAATGTGGGCAGTGCCCACTTTTGTCCAATTACACAGATTTCTTTTTTATAATAACAAATATCCACTGACATCTTTTTTATTTTTTATTTTTATTTTATTTTATGTATAACTCGGGCAGAATACAGAGCATAAGCTCCTTTTACACTCTGTCTCACATTCACAGAAGAAAATACAATAAATCGAAAAATACAATAGATTCAAAGTTAAGAAAATGAAAATTGAAAACAAATACAAAAATTTTACTCTAGATAATCATAATTACAATGTAGATCCGGATATTATTATTACTTAAACTAAGAAATTAAATATTTACTAATTATATTTCGTACAGAATTTTTAAATATATTAACCGATTTATTAAAAATATCAATGCTGTCATCGCTAAAAAACAAGTCATGACCCTCGGTAGACGGTAGCCTGGCGAGGCCAGCCCAATATTTATTGTTGAAGTTACAGCTTTAAACAGATTTGTATTTCTAGATTTGTAGGCGGGAATATAAAAATTAACTTCTGAGAGGAAGGAGGTATGGACGATTCCATTTACAATTTTATATAATAGCAACTCATCTAAATATAATCGGCGGAATTCTAAGCTCATTAAATTTAATTTTTTTAGTCGTATTATTTATGGAGTAATAAATTCACCTAATCGAAATCTCTTAAATAGACGTCTCGTAAATCTGCGTTGAATAGATCCAATTCTTATACGGTTACAGTCATAAAAGGGGTTCCATATTTGTGTACAATACTCAACTTGACTCCTAACTAGCGCACTGTATAAAGTTATTATAGTATGATGAAAAGTGAAGTCTTGACATCTACGTAACACAAATCCCAGTAATCTATATTAAAAGTTAGTTTACTGTCGATCAGAACACCTAAATCTTTAATGACCTCAACTCTGCATATTACAATGTTTTTTACCTTATAACTAAACAATGTATAGGTTTTCTTTTTTTAGCATATGTGATAATATAACATTTAGAGATGTTTAAGTTTAGTTTATTTACCCCTGAGGGGCACCTGAAATGGGAATAAATTCATCAGAGCAAACACCATTAAATTTAACATAAACGATACGTTCTATTAAATATGACTTCAACGAGATTTTAAATTCAGTAGTTATATTTAAGGCATCCAGTTTAGTTAAAAGTAACTGATGATCAACTTTGTCAAATGCTTTTTGAAAATCAGTGTACAAAGTATCGACTTGGCCACTGTTGTCTAACTGAGTTGATAAGAAGCTGGTGAACTCTAATATGTTTGAAACTGTGGACTTTCCAGGAACGAATCCATGTTGACATGGAATAATGGAATGTCTCATTTCATTATAGGTATAATATTTCAAACATGAGCTTCTCAAAAATTTTAGCAAACACATTACTTATGCAAACACCAGATTTAAAAATTGGAATAATAAAAGATGTCATCCACAATTTGGGAAATACGCCACTGTTTAAAGACTTATTAAAAATAATTGTTAAAGGCCTGACTAAAGATGTACCGGTATCAATTACAAATTTACTAGGTAAACCATCGGGACATGTATGTGGAGTTGGCCCAAAATTTTATCCCAAAGAAATGTTATGGTAACACTAAAATGGCAATTTATAGTGTCAGCCCAAAAAAACTTCTATAACGACCAATATTTACGAAACTATAGCCCAAAAAAAATTCAATCATTACAAAATTTCCAATGTCAGCCCAAAAAAAATACTCTCATGATATCTAAAACTTTCACGACAGTAACTCTCAACCCAAAAATAAAACTATCGCGAAACTAAAGATTTTAATATGCGTTAAATATAAAATAAAATGATTAGGAAGTTATACAAAAATTTCAAAATTTAATTCATATTATATGAATTATTATTTAATAAATTTACAGCACTAAGCTTGATAATTAAACTAAAATAAAATTTAATTTTATTTATATTTATTGTTTAGTTATTAATTTCCTTATTTTTAAATTATCGATTCTAATAAAAAACTTGAATAATAATTTCACTATAAGAAAATTAATAAATAAACAATAAATATAAAATAAAAATAATTTATTATTTATCAATTAAAAAGTGGAATAAGCCACAAAAAAGAAGCAGAAAATTCATTCGAGATAGCAGTAATCAACAATCTTCTAACTTAATTGTTGTCAAAAGATGCAATGAATGGCCCATATTTTTGGTGCTGTCATGAAATGTCTCTTCTTCATATTTCTTAAAAGTTAGAGTGTTGAATATCGGTCTGTCTACGATTTTCTAATAGATCTAATCTTTACCTTCATGGTTCCAACGAATCAGACCAATGTCATTGGGATTTCATAGCCAGAATGGCCCATATATATAGTCCCGTCAAGAAATGTCACTTCTTCGAATTAAATGGATTCGTAGCACTAAACACAGAATATTTAAACTGTCATAATCAACCGATGGTTCAATTGAATGATCAACAATATTATTGGATGGAGTAACATTCAGTTTAAGTTCCCTGGTAAACTATACAGCCAAACAGAAATATTATACGGTTTACTGCAAAAACCAGTGTAACTGGGAACTTTATGATGATTTAAGCAGCACGGTTATTAAAATAAGAAGTGTTACTCATAAGGTTAAACCGCATTTATTAATATACACTAAGCCATAAACAAACATTTTATTTTAATATATTTAACTTTAATTGTTAAATTTAATACAAAGTAAATTTAACAATTAAATCAATTTATAACCTACAAATATTATATCAAATTCAAACTTTTTTTTTTTTTTTTTTTTTTTTTTTTTGAGATAAGTCTACAATTAGGACTTGAGAGTTTTAAGATACAATGAGATAAGTCCATATTACGGACTAGAGAATTTGAGACACCAGACACCACAACACAATATTCATTCGTGACATTTTTTCTCGTCACCAACGGGAATCGAACCTTTGACCCTAATATGCTAAAGTGGTTGCTTTACCACCGCACCACTCAGAGCGATATTTAGGTTTCACAGCGTATCACCTAAGAATAGTTACATATGTATATATGGGAATTAAAACCATTTACTATTTAAAATCCATTATACTCACAAGTGACTAGTGAATAACCACTTTTGTCTGATTCGTTACAACCATCAAGGTAAAGATTAGATGTATTAGAAAATCATAGCTAGACTGATGTTCAACACCCTAACTTTGGAGATATAAGACGAAAAAGTGACAATTTTTGACGGGACTATCTACATCATACACTGATTCGTTGGAACCATGAAGGGAAAGATCAGGTCTATTAGAAAATCATAGCTAGACTGATGATTAATACCCTTACTTTCGAGATATATGACGAAGAAATGACATTTCTTGATGGTACTATATATATGGGCCATTCTGGCTATGAAATCCAAATGGCATTGGTCTGATTCGTTGGAATCATGAAGGTAAAGATCAAGTCTATTAGAAAATCATAGCTAGACTGATGTTCAACACTCTTACTTCCGAGATATATTACGATGAAGTGATATTTTTTGGTGGGACTATGTATGTATATGGGCCATTCTGGCTATGAAATCCCAATGACATTAGTCTGACTCGTTGGAACCGTGAAAGCAAAGATCAGATCTATTAGAAAATCATGGTCTGATCGATGTTCAACACCCTAGGTTAGGTTAGGTTGGAGTGGCTGCTTACGCACACCTAGATCGGTGACGGTCCATTGTGATACCACAGGATGTATCCCCTTTTACCCCTATTGGAACCATTTCGAGCTACTTATGTAGCGTAAGACGTCCCGCACTTTAATGTTTTCGAGATCCGAGAGGCAGTCCATCCTGAACTTACCTAAGTGTTTGTGCCTTCTGAGAGCCAATGCTGGACACGAGCAAAGGAAGTGGACCAACGTCTCTTCCTCCTCTTCGTCCAAGCAGCTTCTGCAGAAGTCATTAGCCTCCAGACCCAGCCTTCTTGCATGTTTTCCAAAAAGGCAGTGTCCCGTGAGAATTCCTACGACCGTTCTTAATTCACGTCTGCGTAAGGATATTAATGCCCTAGTGCGCCCCAAGTCCAGCTTTGGCCAAACTTGTCTTGCAACTCTACAGGTGAGGGTGTTAGACCACCTTTCCCCCGCTGAGGATAGCGCCTGCTTCCCAAGTGCTTGTCTCAGCGCTGTGATAGGCCTCCCCAGACTTGCCCTTTCCGGTTGCAGCTGGAGAGTCGTACCATGCCTAGCAAGTTCATCTGCCCTGCAGTTCCCCATGACGCCCGAGTGACCTGGGACCCAGACTACCTGGATGTTGAAATGCTCACCCATCTCATTTAGAGATGAGTGACAACTCAACGCCACCCGTGACGCCAAAGACACCGATTCTAACGACCGGATCGCCGCTTGACTGTCCACATAGATTGTGATATCGTCTGAGGATAACACATTATGTTTCAACCACGTCGTGACCTCCTCAATCGCTACGACTTCAGCTTGGTACACGCTGCAGTAATCAGGGGGACGAATAGAAATATTTACATTTAATTTGTCACAGAATACTCCAGCTCCTACTTTGCCGTCTAGCTTGGAGCCATCTGTAAAGAATTGCAACGCTTCGGTTTCCGATAACGGTCTATCCCTCCAGGATTCCCTTGAAGGGAAGGAGGTCCGAAATCGCTTCTCGAAGCGTAGAGTAGGTTTAATGTAATCAAGATTCGCCAGCTCATCCTTCAACGATCTGACGATAGTAGAGTGTCCTATACTAAGACACCTCCACTGAGAGACGGCTGCAAGTCGTATAGCCGTATTTGCCGCCATCTGTTTGCCAAAAATGTCGACCGGAAGAAGGTGCAACATAACCTCTAAGGCACTTGTCGGTGTCGACCTCAATGCCCCGCTAACAAGCATACAGGCCGTTCTTTGCACTCTCTCAATCTTACTTTTGTAAGTTACCTTGTCCAGAGCTGGCCACCAAACACCCACCCCGTACATGAGTACAGGTCTCACTACGGCGGTGTAGAGCCAGTGTACCAGCTCCGGCTTCAGACCCCATCTATGACCAATGGCGTTCCTACAGGAGTACAAAGCAATAGTAGCTTTGTTTACTCTCTCCAACATGTTGGGCTTCCAACTAAGCTTACTGTCCAAGGTAAAGCCCAGATATCTAGCTCTATCAGTAAAAGCAAGTCTCGTGCCATTTAAGGTAGGAGGGACAACTAACGGGATTTTGTATTTCTTAGTAAAGAGTACCAGCTCTGTCTTGGACGGGTTAATACCAAGTCCACATTTGCCAGCCCATTTCGTAACGATGGTAAGCGCATTCTGCGTAACGTCTACAATCGTGCCCAGGAATTTCCCGGTAACAGCTAAAGCTACGTCATCTGCGTACGCGATAACTTCAATACCCTCTCTCTCCAATTCAAGTAGTAACCCGTTTACCACTATGTTCCAGAGAAGAGGGGACAGAACCCCCCTGCGGAGTTCCCCTAGTTACTCGCCTCTTGAAGGTGGAGTCCCCCAACTTCGAGCTAACAATCCTGCTTCCCAGCATATAATTGATTAACCCTATCAGAGGAACGTCCACCTCCAAAAATGACAATCCCTCCTTGATTGCCTCCGCTTTCACATTATTAATGGCGCCTTCTATATCCAGGAAGGCCACCAAACAGAATTTCTTCGAATTAATCGATTTCTCAATCGTAGACACCAAGGCGTGCAGAGCAGTGTCCACAGATCTACCCTTTGTGTACGCATGCTGAGACGATGCCCACTTCCTGGCACCTATTTTATCTCTGATGTATACATCCAGCAGCCTTTCCAAGGTTTTCAAAAGAAAGGATGATAGAGTTATTGGTCTTAGGTCCTTAGGATAGACATGTGAGCTTTTCCCCGCTTTCGGTATGAACACCACATTGACCTCCGTCCAATACCTAGGAATATAGCCCAGCTTCAAACACCCTTTGAATATAGCTTCCAGGTAGAGAAGAATAATTACTGAGTTGTTTTGAAGTTCCGCTGGTATAATTTGATCCGGACCAGCCGATTTAAATGGTTTAAAACCCCTCAGTGCCCACAGGATCCGTTTTCTGGTTACGATATCCTCTGTGGTTACTGACAGTGATTCCTGATGATTGCTACGCACCAACAGGTCTTCAAAGCTCCCTGGGAAGTGTGTCTCGAAGAGAAGCTCCAAAGATTCTCCACTAGAAGCTGTCCAAGATCCGTCCGGTTTTATCAAAAAACTAGGACTAGATGTATTTTTGGAAAGAATCTTCCTAAGGCGGGAGGTTTCGGATACCTCTTCCATATTATCACAGAAGATTCTCCAAGACCTCCTTTGTGCCTTTCTTAATTCTTTCTTATAAATTCCGAGTTTCTCCTTATAGGAGTCCCAATCCTGAGCCATTTTTGTATTTTTGGCTCTATTAAAGGCTATCCTACAAGCCTTACGATAGGTTCCCAGTTCCCTGGACCACCATACCGGTTTTTGCCTACCCCTAGGCTTAGCCAGTGGGCAGGCAGCGCGAAAGGATCGGTTGCATGCGCTAGTAACGCTAGCCACCATGTCCTCCAGCTCCCCAACGGTCGTCGGGGGCTCCATACCCCTCGTCGGTAACATTTCCTCCAATAATTCCCCATATTTGCTCCAGTTGGTCCTTCTAGGGTTCCTGAAGGCTTCCCGGGTAGCAGGGTGAATATCGAGGCAGTAGGTTAAACATCGATGATCAGAAAAGGAGTGTTCCTTATCCACCCTCCAATTTTTAACCATATGGAGAATATTATTTGAGTCAAGCGTCACGTCTAGAACCTCCTGCCTGTTACTAGTAATAAATGTGGGTTCCCGTCCAATATTACACACTGAAAGGTTAGTACTCATCAAATAATCAAAAAGCGACTCACCTCTTTCATTAATGTCTGTGCTTCCCCAGATAGTGTGATGCGCATTAGCATCAACTCCAAGTACCACACCTACCTTTGATTGTTCCGCTTTACGGATCAGCACCTCCAGGTTATACGGAGGAACCTCCTTCTCCCGGTCCATGTAGGCTGAAACTAGCCAGAATCTACAAGTGCCTACTTCCAGGCTAACTGCAGTAGTGTCACCATTGCTGTATTGAGAGAGAAGGTAAAGATTAATATTATTTTTCCCAAGAATACAAGATCTGATCTTCCCAGACTTACTAGAGGATATAATTTTGTACCCTTTGGTTCTGAGGCCACAGATCCTGTTATTGTTAATCCAAGGTTCTTGGATTAGTATCACATCCTCACCCGAACTAGTCAGCCTGAGGAGTAGAGCTGCCGAAGCAGCCTTAGAATGGTGAAGGTTAATTTGAGTTATCTTAATCATAACCATTTCACCTCTACCTACCTCTATGATAAATTCCTGCTACCGCAGGAATATTAATTCCCGGTATTTTGGGATGCGCCGGGTACGCCCGTCTCGCCACCCCTCATACCCTCTGTAGAAGACTTGTCAGTGCCCTCCGTCTGGCCGGGCTGTCGACATCCTCCTCCATCGGTACACCAGCTCCTTCGCTTATGTGCCCCTCCTCATCCTTGATCCACTTGACGGGGCAATTCAGGGGAGCTGTACACACTAAATGTAATTTAAAATATAAAATTAAAAGTTTCGTTCCGATGTTTTGTCATAATTCTAGTGGATACGACTCTCATTTTATAGTGAAAGAATTGGGATTTGACTCTGAAAAAAAAAATTTGTTAGCTCAGAATAAGGAGCGTTATATATCTTTTACCAAACATTTTAAATTTAGTGAGAATTATTTTATTAAATTACGTATTCTCGATTCATTTAAGTTTATGCCTTCGAGCATTGATAAATTATGTAAAAATCTTTCAGATAATCAATTTTCTGAAACACAAAATTTTTTTACAAACCTAGAAGAGCAAAAACTAGTCAAACAAAAGGGATCTTTCGTTTTCCATATTTAAAAATCAAAACCAGTTTTTTTCAAGTGGGCCACGTCCACGTCCGATTTTAAAAAGTTCATAAACATTTAAAAGTTTATGAACTTTCTAAAATCGTACAACAATTACAGGTTTTGTAACCTATCACAATGGCAAATTTAGAATTTTTTTAGCTCAGAATTTGCTGATTTATAGTAAGTTGCTTTTCAAACAACTCGAATTTTCTATGAAATGTATCGAAATAATCAAGCAATCTAAAGGCGCGTTGGCACAACAATTACGGGTCCAGAAATCTATCACAGTTTGCTGATTTTGAATTTTTTTGCTTAGAATTTGCTGATTAATAGAAAAGGGGAGTTTCAAAAATCTCGAATCTTTGAATCAAGCAATCTAAATGCGCGTTAGCACACAAATGGCTGACACAGGTCCCGAAATCTATCACAATTGCAGATTTTGAATTTTTTAGCTCGGAATACGCTTATTTATACTAAAGTGATTTTTAAAAAAAAATCGAATTTTCTATTAAATGTACAGAAATACTGAAGCAATCTAAAGGCGCGTTGGCAAAACAATTACAGGTACCGAAACCTATCTCCCGAATTTTCTATAATATGGATATATTCGAGCAATCTAAATGCGCTTGGGCACAACAATTACAGGTCGCGAAACCTATCTTTCGAGATATCAAGAACCGCAATCGGAGCAAAATTTCAGATTTTGAATTTTTTTTTGGCTTAATGTCGTTTTCGATTCGCTTTTACCACCTATTTCAAAAACCAATCTGTGAATCGAACAAGAAAATCAAATTGATCGGTTATTTTTATGTGTGTGTATGTGTGTATTTTTGGCTTCTTGAAAAATATTATTCAACATAATATTTGAGTAGGCATAGCAACAAAATGACAGTTCTAGTGAAAATGACAGCGAAATGACAGTATTTGTTGTTGGTATTAGTAAATGAGGTGTAAATCTGACAAAAAATCGAGATTTATAACCGCAAAAATTTTGCTCGACCGATTGATTTAATTGAGCGAATTGAATAACTTGACAGCAGAAAAATCAATCGATTGAGTCGCAGATTGATTTTATTTGGTGAATCGAAGACGACATTAGAATTTAGTGATTTTCAAAAAATCAGATTTTCTATGAAATGTATTGGTGCAAACTAGATTGTTACAAATTAATCGAAACACAATACAATTTTCTAAAGGTTTAGTCTCAATAGCGTACTCATTCGGATTTACTAGACTAACAAATGCCGAGTTTTCAATACAGAATTCGCAATAATTACTTCAGGAAGTACTTCTTTGGAAACAACCAATTTGGCCTGAACTATTAGCTAGATGAACATTTTATTTTAACATAAGTTCCTGTGCGAGCTCGAATTATTAGTTTTGTTGAATGTTTCGAAAGGCTGATTGTTTTTCGGGTTTAATATTTGTAGTGTATCATTTAATGATTTATTCTATTTGAAACTATCAGAAGATTGTAACTTGAAACACGTTGATGCCTTGTGACCTATTTTGTTATAGATAGTTGGCAATTCGAAATATTCCCAAAGCTAGACGAGTAATTTAACGAGTAATTTTCTCTATATACGGTTTTACGAACAACTTAATCGAGACTTGTAATCTTTCTTGAAATGATCTATCTTATCTTCTTTAACCGATTGCTATACGGATAATTTTAAACAGTGTATTTTTACCGCCGTCATTTAAAATTATTTTTAAAACCTTAGTAAAGTGCCGCACGGATTTATGTATACCAATCAGTAACTAGTAGAACACTTTAAACCAATTACTTACAGACGGTTTGTGAATAATATTTTAAAATTTCGAAATATTATTAATTAAAATGTAAAATTTTTATTATTCTCAAAACATCTGTAAATAATCTTGAATTATTTGTATATTCCCAATTTTGGTTAATGGGAACACAGTTTGCATGCGCAACACCTATCTATACATCTGCTAACACCCCTTTTATAAGTACAAAAAAAATATTTAAAAAGGGTTAATCACTCATTGTGTTGTACATACTACAATAATAAGATTCACATACAACATATTCCCAAGTTAAAATGTATTTGATTGTAATCAGTGCGAAAGTAGCCAGCCTTCAACATTTCCATTAAATTAAATAAATCAAAATGTGTATGTGTTAAACGTGTATTATTAATATCGCAAACACATACAAAAATTAATTAAAAATAATTATTATGAAAGTAAATAAATTACATTCACACTTTGAAACAACAACAACAAAATATTTTCAATTCAACTGTATGTATTTCAATTCAGCGTGCGTAATACAAACATCGATTATATTTTAGTTTAGCTATTGGTAACGAGATGTCTCTACGTGTATTAAAATGAAACCAAAAATTTTCTGTGTTTTTACTTTCACGCTTTTTTAGCGAGAAAGTTTAGTAAAAATTTTTTGTATTTTCCACGGAAAAGGGATAATGTTAAGTACATATCAAAATAATATTGAAACAACGCGAAATTTTTGTACGAGAAAGTGTGAATTATTAAATTTTTTTTACGCCGCTTTATGGGTGGGATTATTTAAGCGTTGTGCGGTATGAGTGAAACTTTTTTTTTTTTTTTTTCTGTTTGTTTCCTGCAAATTATTTACTTTGGAGTTTTGAAAATATTTTCACTGCGAAGGTGGTTTAGGGCAGAAAAACAACATTTTATTAGGTTTTTGGATATATTATGTGTTCATTGTACAGTGGTATAGGTCGTAGAACTTTCTCGCAACCGCCAGATTTCTATATAACATTCGGCGTGGGTGCTTTCCATAAATTATAATTTTTGGCATTTTGTTTATTTTCCGTGCGTAAGAAAATTTTTTATTTACTTTTCGACACCATTTTTTTGTGCGCATTTGTCGCACATCTTTTTTCGTCACATCGCGGTCGCATTAATTTTCACGCATTATACATTTGTACGTACACAGAATAAAAGCCACGCCTTTTTTTTTTTTTTTTGTGTACATGCTGTGAGTTTGTATTATGTACATAATGGTTATGTGATTACGTTTGTTCAAGGAACAAAAAAAAAACAGTCGTCAAATCCTTTCTTTTGGTTACAAAGGTTTTTCTGTTTAAAATGTTGTTGAAGATTTTGCTTACACACACGCTTGGTTGAATTTGGATATGGCGCGCCAAAGAGAGGATGCAGGTCGTTTTATTATTGGTGCTGAGGGAAATTTTTTTGATAGGAAATCGCAAATATTGCCGACGGATGTTAAATATTTGTATATTGGTAGTCAAGGAACTTTACCTGTCTAATTCTCAATAAATCGATAGGATTAACCAACGAGTCAGTAAGAAACATTACATGGCACTAACCTTTTAGACTGAAACGAATTCTTAGGCAAACTTTTGTCAAAACTGTTGAAAACGCTCGAAAGAGTCGCGGACATTTATAGATCATTCATTTAAGCTCGCAGTTTTTAGTGAATCTCCATAGCGATTTATTAATGGTGATTGTATAGGATCAGGAGGGGAACACAAATTCATAATCAAATAGCTAACGTAATCTGCTTGCGTCTGTATCACAACATTTGTCAACCGAATCTTCGTGAATGTGCTTAACACATTTTTTGAATGGATTTGGTGATTTCCTCAATTCTATGACTTTACAAAAAAAAAGCAAAATTAGGCAAAATTCTTTGAATGTCCGATTTTTCTGTTTTGGTATATGCGTCATTTCGAATGGCGCTGTTCCTTTAAACGGTGTTGACGCATCAATCGACGCATCATAAAATTATTATTTTAATTTAAGAATTTCTTCATGTGCTGTATTATTATGTATTAGATTCGCTATGTATTGCATAGCTCTTGCAATAGTAGAACTCTTCACTTCGTGTCTTCGTTTGTAATGGTGCATAAGGGTCTCGAATTGAGATTGTTTCTTAGAATGTGCGGTGAGCGTTTCCAATGAGTTTAACTAAGTGAGTTTGGACCGATTTCACAGCACGTTCCCAAATGCCACCGAAATGGGGCGAAAGTGGCGGAAGAAAATGCCACACGATTCCCTTGTTGGTTGCAAATTCATTGATTTGGTTTTGAGATTTTGCTGCAGCTACTGCAGAATAATACTCATGTACTCACAAAATTTGATCCATTGTCTGAATAAATCTCCGTTGGTACTCCGCTCCGTCCAACAAAACGTTCTAAAGTATTTATAAAAGCTTGTGAGGTTAATAAAGCGCACAAATATTACGATAAACCCTTTGGAAAGCCTTGCGCCCCTGCCATACTTTAGATGCAAATAGTATCGGTCCTGCGTAATCTACGCCGATTATTGAAAATAGTCGTCTAGGTGTTACTCTTGCTTCTGGTAAGCAACTCATTTGTTGTGTCGATTTTAACGTAGAATATCTGTAACAAGTAACACACTTCCGAGTTAAGTTACGACACATTTCTCACACTCCCATAATCCAATATCTTTCTCTTGATAAAGCGGTTAAAAGCGAAGGTCCTGGGTGTAAATGTTTTTTATGTAAATGGTTCAGTATTAAACAACTAATTTGATGATTTTTAGGGAGAATCAACGGATGCTTAATATCATACAAACATTCTGAGTTTTCTAGGCGACCTCCAACTCTTAATACACTATTTGAATTCAGAAATGGGCCCAATTGCTTTATCTTCGAATTCAGTTTGTTGAACATACCGAATTATTGTAAGTTCTGCGTAATTTAAATCCAACACTCTCAATTGGATTGCCGATTTAACTTTCTCTTTGAAATTATAAATGAATTTTATATACATATAAGGTATTATATGTATTACCTTTAGCTAATTTGAACACCTGATACTGGATGTATGTAAGTGATACTGGATGTGAATTGTCAGAATTAATTGCTGCATGGATTGTTTTCATTTCGTTACTACAGGTTTCTTGTACTATTTCGAACATTACTGATTTTGGTGGCCAATTCTCCTCTGTTTCAGCTAACCATTTAGGGCCATTAAAGCCGGTACTCCTCTCGTTGCTAAATCCGCTGGATTTTCACTTCCTTTGACATGTCGCCACATAGATTCTGGCCTTAATGTGTGAATCGCACCTACTCGGTTGGCAATATAATTTTTCCATTTTCGACGGTGACTGTTTAATCATGCCAAAACCGCCTTTGAGTCGGTCACTGCTTTCACGAGGTGTACTCTGCAGAGTTCTAACCGAGGTAGACTTATTTGTTTTATTGAAGCAAACTTAGATTTTGCTGTGAACAAACGTGTTAAATATTTTCCATTAAATTTAGTTCTCACATAAACGGCAGGCGAATACGCCATCTCACAGGCATCGCTGAAGCCATGCAATTGTACATTATCAGTACAATCCCCAATAAACCGAGGTATCCTTATTTGGTTTAGCATGTGAAATTGGTTGTACAATTTCGACCATGCTTCTTGAAGGTCATTTGTTAATGGCTCGCCCCAGGATACCTTCCGCAACTATAAGATTTGCACAAGAATCTTGATATTTACTATGAATGGATTTAACCAGCCTAAAGGATCGAAAATCCTCGATGCGATTGACAAAATATTTCTTTTAGAGCGAGATGTATGTGGCATGGTAGTAATTTCAAATGAAAATTTGTTTTCTTTAGGATCCCAAAGTAAACCTAGTATTTGGGGCATATTCCCTTCTTCTCTGATGTGGGTCGTATCATTTGAATCATTCAAAGATGTGATGTTTGAACGCCATTTCCTCAATGAGAATCCGCTCTCTGAGAGCACTTGCATAATATTTCTCTTCAATTGCCAGACCTGTTCTTCAGTTGCAGGTCCCGCTAACAAATCATCTACGTAAAAATTGTTCTGGATGATATTTGATACCTCCGGATTGCAAGAAATGGTGCTGATGAAGTTCCGTACGTTACCGTCAATAATTCGAAATGAATTATTGGATCGTTAGGATATTTGCACCAAATGATTCGTTGAAGTGTTGTATGCTTTTCGGTGTCCAAAATTTGCCGAAGTATACATTTTCGCTATATCTGCGTATAAAGCTACCGGATAACCTGGAGGAGCTGATCCGTAAAGCGGAACAATCAAAGGTAGGTGTGGTACTGGGAGTGGATGCTAATGCGCATCACACTATCTGGGGAAGCACAGACATTAATGAAAGAGGTGAGTCGCTTTTTGATTATTTGATGAGTACTAACCTTTCAGTGTGTAATATTGGGCGGGAACCCACATTTATTACTAGTAACAGGCAGGAGGTTCTAGACGTGACCCTTGCCTCAAATAATATTCTTCATATGGTTAAAAATTGGAGGGTGGATAAGGAACACTCCTTTTCTGATCATCGATATTTAACCTATAGCCTCGATATTCACCCTGCTACCCGGGAAGCCTTCAGGAACCCTAGAAGGACCAACTGGAGCAAATATGGGGAATTATTGGAGGAAATGTTATCGACGAGGGCTATGGAGCCCCCGACGACCGTTGGGGAGCTGGAGGACATGGTGGCTAGCTTTACTAGCGCATGCAACCAATCCTTTCGCGCTGCCTGCCCACTGGCTAAGCCTAGGGGTAGGCAAAAACCGGTATGGTGGTCCAGGGAACTGGGAACCTATCGAAAGGCTTGTAGGATAGCCTTTGGATAGAGCCAAAAATACAAGAGAGGCTCAGGATTGGGACTCCTATAAGGAGAAACTCGGAACTTATAAGAAAGAATTAAGAAAGGCACAAAGGAGGTCTTGGAGAATCTTCTGTGATAATATGGAAGAGGTATCCGAAACCTCCCGCCTTAGGAAGATTCTTTCCAAAAGTACATCTAGTCCTAGTTTTTTGATAAAACCGGACGGATCTTGGACAGCTTCTAGTGGAGAATCTCTGGAGCTTCTCTTCGAGACACACTTCCCAGGGAGCTTTGAAGACCTGTTGGTGCGTAGCAATCATCAGGAATCACTGTCAGTAACCACAGAGGATATCGTAACCAGAAAACGGATCCTATGGGCACTGAGGGGTTTTAAACCATTTAAATCGGCTGTAATTATTCTTCCTTACCTGGAAGCTATATTCAAAGGGTGTTTGAAGCTGGGCTATATTCCTAGGTACTGGACGGAGGTCAATGTGGTGTTCATACCGAAAGCGGGGAAAGCTCACATGTCTATCCTAAGGACCTAAGACCAATAACTCTATCATCCTTTCTTTTGAAAATCTTGGAAAGACTGCTGGATGTATACATCAGAGATAAAATAGGTGCCAGGAAGTGGGCATCGTCTCAGCATGCGTACACAAAGGGTAGATCTGTGGACACGGCTCTGCACGCCTTGGTGTCTACGATTGAGAAATCGATTAATTCGAAGGAATTCTGTTTGGTGGCCTTCCTGGATATAGAAGGCGCTTTTAATAATGTGAAAGCGGAGGCAATCAAGGAGGGATTGTCATTTTTGGAGGCGGACGTTCCTCTGATAGGGTTAATCAATTATATGCTGGGAAGCAGGATTGTTAGCTCGAAGTTGGGGGACTCCACCTTCAAGAGGCGAGTAACTAGGGGAACTCCGCAGGGGGGGGTTCTGTCCCCTCTTCTCTGGAACATAGTGGTAAACGGGTTACTACTTGAATTGGAGAGAGAGGGTATTGGAGTTATCGCGTACGCAGATGACGTAGCTTTAGCTGTTACCGGGAAATTCCTGGGCACGATTGTAGACGTAATGCAGAATGCGCTTACCATCGTTACGAAATGGGCTGGCAAATGTGGACTTGGTATTAACCCGTCCAAGACAGAGCTGGTACTCTTTACTAAGAAATACAAAATCCCGGTAGTTGTCCCTCCTACCTTAAATGGCACGAGACTTGCTTTTACTGATAGAGCTAGATATCTGGGCATTATCTTGGACAGTAAGCTTAGTTGGAAGCCCAACATGTTGGAGAGAATAAACAAAGCTACTATTGCTTTGTACTCCTGTAGGAACGCCATTGGTCATAGATGAGGTCTGAGGCCGGAGCTGGTACACTGGCTCTACACCGCCGTAGTGAGACCTGTACTCATGTACGGGGTGGGTGTTTGGTGGCCAGCTCTGGATAAGGTAACTTACAAAAGTAAGATTGAGAGAGTGCAAAGAACGGCCTGTATGCTTGTTAGCGGGGCATTGAGGTCGACACCGACAAGTGTCTTAGAGGTTATGTTGCACCTTCTTCCGGTCGACATTTTTGGCAAACAGATGGCGGCAAATACGGCTGTACGACTTGCAGCCGTCTCTCAGTGGAGGTGTCTTAGTATAGGACACTCTACTATAGTCAGATCGTTGAAGGATGTGCTGGCGAATCTTGACTACATTAAACCTACTCTACGCTTCGAGAAGCGATTTCGGACCTCCTTCCCTTCAAGGGAATCCTGGAGGGATAGACCGTTATTGGAAACCGAAGCGTTGCAATTCTTCACAGATGGCTCCAAGCTAGACGGCAAAGTAGGAGCTGGAGTATTCTGTGACAAATTAAATGTAAATATTTCTGTTCGTCTCCCTGATTACTGCAGCGTGTACCAAGCTGAAGTCGTAGCGATTGAGGAGGTCATGACGTGGTTGAAGCATAATGTGTTATCCTCAGACGATA
The DNA here is from genome assembly GCA_958295665.1 of Tipula vernalis. Classification (NCBI taxonomy): domain Eukaryota; kingdom Metazoa; phylum Arthropoda; class Insecta; order Diptera; family Tipulidae; genus Tipula; species Tipula vernalis. Next base: position 122,510,938 of record OY282559.1, read on the forward strand.
TCACAATCTATGTGGACAGTCAAGCGGCGATCCGGTCGTTAGAATCGGTGTCTTTGGCGTCACGGGTGGCGTTGAGTTGTCACTCATCTCTAAATGAGATGGGTGAGCATTTCAACATCCAGGTAATCTGGGTCCCAGGTCACTCGGGCGTCATGGGGAACTGCAGGGCAGATGAACTTGCTAGGCATGGTACGACTTTCTAGCTGCAACCGGAAAGGGCAAGTCTGGGGAGGCCTATCACAGCGCTGAGACAAGCACTTGGGAAGCAGGCGCTATCCTCAGCGGGGGAAAGGTGGTCTAACACCCTAACCTGTAGAGTTGCAAGACAAGTTTGGCCAAAGCTGGACTTGGGGCGCACTAGGGCATTAATATCCTTACGAAGACGTGAATTAAGAACGGTCGTAGGAATTCTCACGGGACACTGCCTTTTTGGAGAACATGCAAGAAGGCTGGGTCTGGAGGCTAATGACTTCTGCAGAAGCTGCTTGGACGAAGAGGAGGAAGAGACGTTGGTCCACTTCCTTTGCTCGTGTCCAGCATTGGCTCTCAGAAGGCACAAACATTTAGGTAAGTTCAAGATGGACTGCCTCTCGAATCTCGAAAACATTAAAGTGCGGGACGTCTTACGCTACATAAGTAGCTCGAAATGGTTCCAATAGGGGTAAAAGGGGATACATCCTGTGGTATCACAATGAACCGTCACCGGTCTAAGTGTGCGTAAGCAGCCACTCCAACCTAACCTAACCTAACCTACCTTAAAACTTCGAAATCGTACTAATATTGTCCATAAGGTATCTTGCAATGTTGGTCCCACTAATAACTTTTGGTTTAATGATGTTCCGGTCGAAGTTGAAGCTGATCCGTCAAATAGCACTATCAATTTTGTGGTCGCACTTTTTTCGCGTAATACTCCATGATGTGGAAGATAGCAAATTTCTTTTTCACAGCTACCCGATTCATCCTGCACTGCTCGCATGTGACCCAAATTGAGGTATTCCTCCATGAATTCTCGATACATTATTCCAAATTCTTGATTTCTATTCATCTTTTGTTCTATATAGCTATTAGTAGCTGTAAGGCCATTTTAAAGGATTCTCCCAATCGCGGCGATTTAGGTTTTAACGGTAATTGCACAATAAAATGTCCATCTTGATTTTTTGAATATGTCTCCTTAAAATAAGAATCGCAAGCTTTTTCTTCAGCGGTCCAAGGAATTTTATCGAGCATTTCTTCCTGTTCCCAGAATTTTTGTAGCGTTTGATCCAGATTGTATTCATCAATAATAGTCATATGGAAGCTATGCCGACCTGTCAATTATTCGTTATTACTGCTAATTGATATTCCCGCAATCACATATCTAAAGATTGTTTCTTGGGCGATACGATTTTTGGTCACTTGGATTTGGTTCGGCTTAAGGATATGGAAGAAGTAGTCTGCTCCTAATAGGATATCTATTTCACTTTTCTCACAAAATTTTGGATTGCTTAGTGGACAATTTGATAAATGTTTAATTTCACTGATACTGATTTCACTATTCGCTGTTAACGTCGTAACGTCATAATTTTAGGAAGTATGAACACTTTGTGAGTGATGTACTTCCCATCGTTGTGACATTGGACGTGGCAATTCCTTCTATACGTATAGATGACAACTGTTAAGACTTAGATTCAACCTGTGTGCACAAGATTTGGAGATAAATGAGGCTTGTGACCCCGAATCTAGAAGTACTCTGCAAAAACTAATATGTCCAACTGGTTTTTTCACTCTCACTATGGCAGTTGGAAGGATAGCACTTCCAGTATTGCATCTACTAACGATAATTGATCCTGATGAAACGGTGTTTGCTTCTGGTTGGTTAGGCAATGATTTCTGCAATATTTCCGTGCCAACTGTAACTGTATTAACAACTGCTTTTAATTTTGTCACAATGGACCCTTGCAGTATAAACATTTTGCGGGGATATACGATACTGCTTCCAATTGATGAGTTTTAACTGCACTAGCTTTCGATGAACTTTGCTTCACAGCAAGTGCATCTTTATCTACCATTTTATGCGCCCAGGCCTTTCTTGTATCTGGATCAGTTTTATTAAAAAGAATGTAGATGAGCCACGGATCAAGTTTTGTGGCTTCCCCGCCTAATGCCGTTATCCCTCTATTTACTTCGTCCGATCCATTGTACAGCTGTCGCAGTTTTTTAACAAATGATTGTTCCAAGGGTGGTTGCTCCATAAACGATCTGATCAAAGAACTTAACACGAGTTTCCCTTTGTCGTATCTTTCACATATTTTTTGTCATGCTTGAATATAATTAGCATCAGAAACCGTTATGTGCTTTATTAATTCGGCCGCTTCACCATCTAGTTGACCCTTGAAATACTGGAACTTCTGTACATCGCTGAATTCTAATTTGTTATGAACAAATATATCCTTGAAACTTGGAAAGTCTTCGTAGTTCCCTGAGAATTTAGGTAATCGTAACATCGGCAATCGAATAGAACAATGAGGCTCTTCAGTTGTGTTCTGAATAGTTTGATTTAAAGAATATGTGAATGATGATGATAGCGGGGCTAAAAATTCGTTTTGTTCGTGTAACAATCGAGACATCATCCCCTCAACTTGACTGCGCTCCTGATCGGTTTTCTCCTTCTGAAATGAATGCAGAAATTTGGCCTTTACGTTAAAATACTTAGTTTCATATTCAGCTAGCTCTGATGGAACCTCATATTTTGCTAATTTATTTTCGCACTCCATAGACTTCGGTCTGCGAAGGTCACTAATCGGGTTATGCTGCTTTTTGCTAGTCCACGTTTAGCAGTAAACTCTTTAACCTCCTTATCTGACATTCTAACAGAATATTTTCTCTTTTTTTTTATCTAAGTATAACTACACTATAACGTCGACAAATATTTCACTAACTTTAGATTTTGGTATGCAGCCTGTACACAACACAACCTCAAGTAAACTAATTTTGATTCTTGCTAAGTCAACCGCAACGATGATTGATACACTATTCAATACGCTAAAATATCACTTGATGATTCTTGGTTTCACTTACCTCTTTTGTTTCTGTGTGTTACTCCAGGATCGACGCAAATCACTCATCGGTGACGACATGTTTCCCACGATAAATGCCAAACGGCCTACAGTTGCACTTCCAACGTTCAGAGGGGGTTATTTAGAGTGAAGCACGTTCATTGGGACATTTAATAGCCTGGCGCACGACAACCCAACCCTGAGGGACCGAACCAAATTGCAATATTTAAAATTGTCACTTTAAGGCGTCGCTGCTAGTGTCATAGCTGCGGTGGAACTTACCGATGAAAATTACGGGCTAGCTCGTAAAATTTTAATGGAACGGTTTAGTAAATCAAATTTTATGTACGAACAACATGTTCATCAACTATTTAAAATCGAAGCGATTGACCGACCTGACCCTAAGGAGATTATGATAGGCTTCTTGATCACTATCAATCGCATCCCCGTTCTTGATCACTAAAAACCGCATTCCAAATCCGCAATGCGTTCAGCCGCCACCTCACTGTGTCTACTGCAATGCAAACGGTCACTCGATAGTTCGTTGGCACAAATTTTTAAAATTGCCGTTTGATCAACTTCACAACTTCATAACAGGGTCGTGTGTTACAACTTATGAAATAGTAGAGAAGCCGCAACAGATGTCGCGAACACCAAACCCAAGACAGTATCCTCGTTTGTCTATTTGGGAACAGCATTGGTCAAAGTCCTTGATCATATGGGACATCCTGTTATTGGGAGAGCACTGTTAGACTCCGGATCATAGCTAAATCTTATCACCAAGTCATTTGCGTCTGTACTGAAGATTCCTCATCATAGTAGCAGAATCAAAATTGATGGAATCGGGTCTAATGTCGTCGGAGCTTCGAGCAGCTCAACAATCACTTTGCAATCCAACATTACAAATCATTGTACCATGTTGGATGTGCAAATAATACCAAAAACCACCAACTATCAGCCAACCATTCCAATTGATTACATCAAGTCGTGGACAATTCCAGCAAACATTCCACTAACAGATCCGGAATTTTTTAAGTTTCAAAACGTCGATTTATTGTTGGGTGCAAAAATTTATCCAGAATTGCTCTCCGTGGGACAAATTAAGTTAGCTGATCATCTGCCTATGTCACAAAACACCGTATTGGGATGAATTGTTTCTGGAAAAATGTCTTCTAATTCAGGGTTTTTATTTTTTTTATTTATTTTTTAATCTATGCAATCTTTTCTGGGGCTCAAAGCCCTCACAACTCTTTCGCAGTTAATTTTACCGTCCTACTTTACGCAGTAGTAGCCAAATCGAGGACGTACGGCTATAGACCCGCTTTGTATAAACCACCTGCACATTGCATTGCTTCATGCCAACCTATAGTGCTGACATGAAAGGTGGGTCGGCCCATGGATTCTGCACTCTCAACAGGGGGTCATAGTTGTGTTCATCGTCATCACCGATCGTATTCAGATGATGAAAAAATGCTTATATTGATTTTGCATCCCGCCCCAATCGGGATTCGAACCCGGTATATGCCGCAGCTTTAACTACTGCGCCGTTTGCTCGGTAATTCAGGGTTTGTTATGCTTGTCACGTGGCTATCAAAGATTCTGCCACACTGAACGATCAAACTGAGAAATTCTGGACTATTGAAAATCTACCTCATTCCGTTAAATACATGTCTTTTGAGGAAGCTGAACGTGAGAAACATTTGCAACAATTTACCAAGCGCAACAAAGAAGGAAGATTTGTAGTGAAACTGCCATTTTCTTCGTATCCGACATCACTGGGCGACTCCAAATTTTTGGCTTCCAGCAAGTTTCAAAATTTGGAGAGGCGTCTATACAAATCACCAGATTTGCTAGCCAGCTATTCAAGGTTCATTGATGAATATAAAGTGTTGGTTCATATGGAATTAGTCAACCCAAAGATGATAGCTTTGCCAAATTATTACTTCTCGCATCACTGTGTCGTGAAACCCGAAAGCTCTTCAACAAAATTACGGATGGTCTTTGATGGTTCGGCTAAAACTTCGAACGGAAAATTAGGAGTCCAGTAGTACAAAGTGATCTGTTCTCGGCCCTAATTCGTTTTCGATCACACGCGTTTGCTTTCAGCGCCGGCATTGCCAAAATTACCAAATTGAACCACTCCAAACATTTAAATTAACAACAGTCACATATTGCACCTCATCCGCACCGTACCTCACCACAAGATGTCTAAAGCAGTTAGACCTCGATAACAAAGATACGTCTCCCCTCGCTGCCGATATTATTGAAAAGGTTTTCTATGTCGACGATTTATTCAATTGCAGCCGCATAAGAACTTAAACATCAAATTTCAATTATACTTCGAACTGTGAGAAGAACACATATAAGACCACACCGAAAAATATCTTAGAATTGATGAAAACGAGTTAGTCAAAACCCTTCGCATTTTTTGACATCCAACATCAGATGAATTTAAAGTTTTTGTCAACTTTAACCATATAATTCCACCGCTTGTGTTTTTGGCACCGGTTCTGGTTTTGGGGAAATTATTAATGCAATCTTTATGGCAATTGAAGCTGGATTGGGACCAATTGCTTCCACAACATTTACACACATACTGGGAAATGTACCGACATAATCTCATCGACCTAAATAAATTTGCAATTCATCGCCATTTGTTTTCCACGAATAATCCAATCAGCACCCAAATACCCGGATTTACCGATGCTAGCGCACGTGCATTTGGTGTTGTATAGTACGTTCGCAGTTTGGATCAAAATGGTCATGCCTCCGTTAAGCTGCTATGCTCAAAATCTCGGGTTGCAACGCTACAGAAGACAACAATACCACGCTTAGAACTTTGTGCAGCCCTATTGCTAGCTAAACTAATTGACAAAATTCGCGAGAACTTGAATTTTAATGTTGACAAAGTATTCTATTAGTCAGATTCTACAATAACACTCCATTGGATAAAGTCTTGCCCGTCTAGATGGAAAACCTTCGTATCAAATCGAGTGTCTACAATACAATACAAGAACTGTCACCATCGGAAAGTCGGCTACATGTACCGACCGATTGGAATCTAGCTGATCTACTATTTCGAGGAATGATGCCTGATAAGTTTATTGAATGAGGTCTCTGGATTCAGGGCCCTGCATTCTTACGCCAGAAATGTCTTTTTGGAAAACGCTTCGCGAGCAATTTCCAGTGCCGGAAGAATTGTGTGAGACACGAACAACTACAAGTACCAACGTAGTGTCAAACGAATCACCTAAAATTTTGACTAAAATCAAATATTACAACTACTTCCGGAGACTAAAACGAATTGTGGCCTACCTCCTTAAGTTCAAACCAACGCCTAATTACAAATTTAACGGACCTCTAAAGTTACAGGAACTAGACCGAGCCCAAAGTACAATAATTAGAATAATTCAAAAGGAATCATTCCCAGTCGAGTACATGCGGGATTGGAAAAGAAACATTTCACATAACTGTTATGAATTTACATTAACCTTGATCAATTTTTATCACAGGAACCTGTTACACGCTAGTCCTAAGGCATTACTGGCTGCTGTTCGTTAATACTATTGGCCTCTGTTTAGAATGACTGTCTGCAAAAAGGTATTTCGAGAATACAGAGAGTGCTTTCGTGTTCGGCCAGAACGGGTTGTCGCCTCATCACCTTTCTATACAGTTGGGGTGGACTTCGCCGGGCCATTTTAAGCCACCATCGAAGACATACATCTGTCTGTTTATCTGTTTCGTCACGAAGGCAATACACCTCGAATTGGCCTCTGATATGAGTACACAAGCGTTTATGAGATGTTTCAAGCGTTTTGTGAGCACCCAAGCAAATTCTGAATTGCGTGAACTCTATGCGCTTCTTTCTTCATAAGACTTGAAGAACCAACTGCAGCCGATGTGTGAAGATGATCGCATAGAATGGAAGTTCACTCCACTGAACTCACCAAACTTCGGTGGGTTTCATGAATTAGGTGTAAAACTTGGTAAATTTCACCTTCGCCGTACGATGGGCTCAGCTAAGCTCACTTATGAACAACTATTGACGCTGATAAAAGAAGTAGAGGCAGTTTTAAATTCTCGGCCACTTGGGCCAATTTCAAGCAGTGTCAATGGCATCGATTGTCTAACTCCTGGACATTTCCTGATTGGACGACCGCTTAATTCGCTACCAATATCTAGTCTAGTTGAACGACCGCCGTACGAAATCTGGAAGCAAGTCGATTTTTACCATCGTACGTTTTGGAATCGCTGGTCAACCGAGTACCTGCAAGCTCTTAAGCAACGTCATAAATGGACCAAATCATCATCAAACCTGGCAATCGTGGACTTGGTGGTCCTAAGTGAAGAAAATCTGAAAACTGTTTACGTTGAACCTCTTATTAAATTATTTGTTGCGCCTTGTTTTGCACGACGTTTTCTAACGGTTCTCTCAGCGTAACATGGTAACTCTTGGAGTATTTCTGGAGTCATATTTACAATTTGCTATCGTGAAGTAGTTTTCAAGTTGATATACTAATTGTAAATTACCTCCAAGCCTTTGCCTCCAATAACGTTAAGTGCCTCGTTGAATTTTAATCAAAATATCTTCAGACAAGGACGTTCTATATCTTGTCATATACTGTAGCAAAAACTGATTGATCGGGTTCGCATAAACAAATAATTTCGTTCTCAGATTTTGCCATATGTAAACTAAATATTAAAGTGGGTATTTGGGAGTATCCTGTGAAAATACTAGCACCAATCAGAATAAAGCATAGTGAGCGGTTCAATAAATAGACTAATCAAGGTAGTCGTAGTAACTGTTGCGGTTCAGCAGCCGGTTCATTTTCTTGATTTTACACATTCAATTTAGAACTTGCACAATAGTGAATGAGGAATGTCCGAGTATACGCTTAAGTGCAAAATTTTAAAACTTCATTCTGGTGAAATTGAGAAAACAAAAGTCGACGAAGAACTTGCTGTTCGGATTTTGAACCAACCAAATTTGTAATATCGACTGAATAGTCATTAGAACAAAGACCGCAACGTGATGCGATCCGAGAAAGGGCAGCCAAAAAAGCCGAAATAGTCAGATCAGAAATAATTTCCATAAGGATCGCCTTTGTTGCAACTTGTACTCTAGATGGTTGTATACAGGTTTATCAGGTAGCTAATCCATAATTTGTTTTAAGGCCTAAGGACGAGCTCGTGATAAATTCCCATGTGACTTTCCGACACAAATTTCTACCTCTGATTGCCCATTAAGTCATTCTCAGATTGTAGAGAACCATCTGAAAACCAGAGTGACGGACGCTTACGTGTTTGTACTAATCGGCCACCAACTCCAAGGCCAAAATTTAAGCTAAATATCACCGGGAAAAGCATTCTCCATTCTAAGTTTAGAGTTTCATTAAAAAAAATTGGTTTCTGGTGGCCTTGGAAGGTGAAAATAGAACATATGAAAAAATTACAGAACATAGACTTTTGGCTTGAATTTTGACCTTCAGATAACCTTGGGAAGTCAAGGGAAATACATATTCTGGCGTAAAATTTTGCGCTCTTTGTTCCTATTTAAAAAATTGACTTGACCTCTAAATTACCTTGTTCCTAAGGCTCAAGGACAAGGTCAAGGCCTTTAATCGATGTCCTCATTGAACCAGACGAATTTTATTTAAAATTTTTTTTCCTGAAGAGTAATTTCCGTGGATGGATTAAAATGGATCACCCTGTGTATCCATATGCCTTCTCGAATATGCTCCTCCAAATACGTAGAGTTTGACTGATCTTCCCAGTGGAGGTATACACCAGGAAATGGATGTTTTTTCAAGGGAATTAAGTTCATGTTTCAACTTATTACAATACTTGAAGCTGAACCATTCCATCCAAATTTGGTTGACCACAATGTTTGCATAAATGGTGCACTTAACCCGAAAAGGTCGAATAATGTTCCTACTGCGAGAAACGGAGTACCGACCATTCCCTATGTTACTGTTCACATCATCAAAATATTTTAAATGTGGATGCTTTTCATACTTGTCGTACCATTGCGTGATCGGTTTCGTCTGGATTAGTTTGCATGTGTTGCAACGCTGTATACACAGACATTTAACTATGAATACTGATTAAACATTGAATGGACGATGTTAAGACGTTCTCCCTTGGCAAAAAATTGTTTCGACGCATTTATTGAAGAGTTACCTAACTCAAAAATATTTGACCGGATTACATTTTTCGTATAATGAGATTCGCATGATTGTAAATCAAAGGATGAGATTTTGTATTTTCAATATTCATAATCACCCACAATTTATGTATCTGTTCTTCGAAGGTTTCGATGCCAGAGAGACCTTGAATTATTTACTACTACCAAAAATATTTCTACCCCAATTATCAAGTTAGTGACTTCGGGGTTGTGAAACTTAGGGCCAACACAACGTATTAGATACGAAAGAATTTAAAGTCCGCGACTCAATGATTATCTTAACTGGTACCAAAGATGGTAGCTGCATCTCGATTTTTTCGGGTACTTTTAACATGGACAGATTTTGTTTTTAATCCCTCTACGTATGTTTTCTGGGTCATAAGATTAGCTTAAGAACCACTATCTAAAAAAAACACGATTATGGGATGTATGATTATTATTGACAACGGTATCATCCGTAAAATCGGCTTTTAGAAGTCTCATGGCATGGCAATTCTGTCTCATATGTTCGCATTCAATATGGACTGGGGACACAACTTTAGCTCACCCACAAACTCAATAGCTAAACCAACACGATCAGAAAACTGCATGGATCTATGAACTCAACTGTATCCTAACTCATCCTGTAACTCGAACCGCAGCACAACACACAACGTTCAACTCAATATTCAAATCAACAATACTCGAAAAAATACATTTGTACATGAACTCAGAACAACTCAAGCTATCTTTCAACTCAACCCTCAATACAGCCTTAAATAAACTCCCAACTGAACTCAAACCCCAACTCAACCATAGTAAAACCTCGAACATGAACACAACTCAAATTCAATGGCAAATTCAACACACAAATAAATCCACAGCTAAGCTGCTCACTAAACCATAACTCAACCACCAACTCAACTTTCAACTTAAATTGGAAACTCAACGCTCAACTCAATATTCGAACCAAATATATGCCATGTACAGGGTTTTCCAATAAGATTTTTCATTTTGAATAGCCTGCTATTTGGGCAGCTGCCAATTTTGAAGCTGTCATCTTTTGACGACGTAGGACAACAACAGCTGGTGGTACACCTAATGGTACACGGTATTGCTCAGGGTATATAGGTAACCCTACTCGCAAATAAATATGCTCCAAATTTTACACTTCAAGGCCATAAATAGCACAAGAGTAGTACTTAGTATATTTGATTTCTTTCCCTGTCCGTCAATCCCACCGCGTATCCCGATAATTGAACTCAGGTTCCGGTAGTTTAAAGAATAACTAATCAAGTATCGCCTATCGCCAGAACTAAATTTGTTTCGAATTTTGAATATTAAAATCGCAATTTTGACCTTTTGACTGAAATTAGCAAAGGAACATTGACACCTCTTGCGAGAGGCTTTCACCCAGGTTCTGATATTATACGGTATAACTAATTTAATTCTCTATTAATCAAGCCAAACATGTAACCAATTCCAAGCATTAAATTCGATATTTTGACTGAAATTGGAAAAGGGCCATAAACATTCCTTTCGAGACACCTGGTCTCAGTGCCGATAGTACAGTGAATATCTAATAAGGGTTATCTTTCACCAAGCTAAATAGGCATCCCATAACCCCAATATGAATCGAAGTTTAAACTTCAAATTGGAATTTTTTTAAATTGGCAAGACATCTTAACGGATACTTAACTTAATTCCCTGTTAATCAAGCCAAATCTCTATCGCCGGCATTAAATTTGGTACGAATTTTAATCTTCAAATGTAGTATTGACTGAAATTGGAGAAGGACCATAAATACCCGTTTTTCGAGATCTAAACTCAAGTTCTGATAATACAAGGAATAGCCAATTAAATACTACGCCCATCAAGCCTTACAGGTTTTCTTAACCGCTGAATTTGAAGTGGTTTAGAGTTAATCCAGAGACATTTTCCGTCTTTCTGGTTAATTGACAGTACCCATGGTATATCGAGAACAGCTCGTCCGATTTGTTCGTTTTGCCAATTTGTTTCTATGGTTAAGTCCGGGAATTGAAACGATTTTGGACGTCAAGCGGGTCGGCTAACTGTCATATGAATTGACCCAAAACCACGTCGTGATATTACCACATTGATCTTTATTTTATAAAGGGTTTTCCAATAAGAAGTTTCATTTTGATATTCATTTAGCAAAATTGCGATTGTTTCGTTGCTTGTGTGGCACGTAGCGCCATCTTGCTGAAAATAAACGTCGTCTTCATCAATCTTCCAATTCCGGCCATAAAATCATTAATCATAGCTCGGTAGCGCAATCCATTCACCGTAAAATTTGCACTAGCCTCATTTTCGAAAAAGTAAGGTTCAATCACACCGCCAGCCCAAAAACCGCACCAAACAGTGACACGTTGAGGATGGAGGGGCTTTCAACAATCATTCTTGGATTTTCTGATCCCCAAATGCGACAATACTGCTTATTAACGTAGCCACCGAGGTGAAAATGGGCCTAATCACTGAAGATGATTTTTCCATGAAAATTTGGATCATTTTGATACATTTGAAGGACCCAATATACCCAAGGTATCGTACCATTTTTAATAATGGCGTAGTTTTTGCTTGTCAAATGTCAAAATATGACAGCTTCAAAATTGACAGCTGCCCAAATAGCAGGCTATTCAAAATGAACTTATTGGAAAACCCTGTACATGGCATATATTTGGTTCGAATATTGAGTTGCGCGTTGAGTTTCCATTTAAGTATGAAATTTGAGTTGGGGTTGAGTTATGGTTTAGTGAGCAGCTTAGCTGTGGATTTATTTATGTGTTGAATTTGCCATTGAATTTGAGTTGTGTTCATGCCCGAGGTTTTACTAGGTTGAGTTGGGGGTTTGAGTTGAGTTGGGATTAAGTTGGGAGTTTATTTAAAGCTGTGTTGAGGGTTGAGTTGAAAGATAGCTTGAGTTGTTCTGAGTTTATGTACAAATGTATTTTTTCGAGTATTGTTGATTTGAGTATTGAGTTGAACGTTGTGTGTTGTGCTGCGGTTCGAGTTAGAGGATGAGTTAGGATACAGTTGAGTTCATAGATCCATGCACTTTTCTGATCGTGTTGGTTTAGCTGTTGAGCTTGTGGGTGAGCTAAAGTTGTGTCCCCAGTCCATATTGAATGCGAACATATGAGATAAAAGCCGATTTTACGGATGATACCGTTGTCAATAATAATCATACATCCCATCATCGTGTTTTTTTAGATAGTGGTTCTTAAGCTAATCTTATGACCCAGAAAACATACGTAGGCGCAAGCAAGTTGCTACGAATCGCCGTCTTTTATTACTGTTCCAAGTAGCTGGTAAAATAATTGTCACATGTAATAATTCGACCACTTTCAGCAAAAAGAGTGCAACATACATCTTAAAGAACACGTTCTCCTTGCTTATTTTCTCTGTGGGAGTTTTGATCCATTTCAGTGTAGATTAGGCCTTTCAATGGATACGAGTTAATGGAGTCACAAATCCACCATACTCTAATTCCTTCTCTTGCCGGTTTTGATGAAATATACTGCGTGAAACGTTTACCTCCTCGTTATGGAAACAGCTGTTCATCGATCGTAATGTTTTCTCCAGCTCCAAAACACTAAGCGATATATCTGAACGGCTGCTTCTTTGTCAGCAAGTAACCGTAGCGAACGAGTGTTCCCGTTATCAAATCTGATATATCGGCTTGACTTGTAAAAGCAACACCAATCGTAGTGTGATAAACGGGATTAAAACTAGATCTCCCCAAATCTAGTCTATGTTGGTTCTTGAATCAGCTGACACTGTCAAATATTATGAGGCCGAGAATCTATCAAATTTACTGGCACATATTGGCTTCTATACGGACATCACATTAGCGTGTGCCGATGCAGAGAGAAATCTAACCAACGAATTAAAAATTCAGCGCCACCATCAAATTCACAACTTATGGAAAACTCTTTCCAATTCTTCCAAGTTCATGCCACTTTTACTTCAAACAAGTAAAGATTTGTTTTCACTTTCAAAACGAATATAGTTACCTTAGTGAACGGTTGTGTTTTTTTTTTTTTTTTCGTGTTGAAAAGTCAAAATAATTTTGAATAAAAATAATTTTGATAAAATTTTGAAATTTAATTTGTGGTTCAATCGAAATATATTTTTATAAAAGTGAGTTGTGTTATAAACTATTAAAGTTATTTCTCAACAATGTCTCTGTGCTGTGTGTGTAATATGAAAGTGTCTGGAAACTTTTTTACGTGTGCCGGTGAGTGCAATCAACTCGTTCACTTTGAATGTACAGGGATTAAAAAGCCTGTGTTCGATGCCATTTCGGTAATTCCGAATTTTTCTTGGGGATGTGGTATGTGCATTGATGCTTTTAAAATTATCAAGGCACAGAATGATCACATGAGTAAATCTATTGACGCTTTATCAGTGTCCTTGTGCTTGATAAACAAAACATCTGCCGCTATTAATAGTAACGTGGAAAGTTTATTAAAACCATTACCACCATCGCAGCAGCCGTCGTCTTCAAAATTAAAAAAAAAAGCTACGCAAAGTATTGTGCAAACTAATATGGAAACAAGATCTAAGAGAAATGTTAATAATACCATTACAACGGCTACATCTGAAATAACTGATGGCAGTTCCCAGCGCCACGTCCAGGTCACTGATGGCTTACAGCCTCCACACTTCCCGCCGTTGTCGTCCGATTGTGTTATTACGAACATTCCAACGGTAATTTCTTCATCTGTCGTATCGAACTCTTCGCCATTACTGTCATGTCAGGATGCCGTTCGAGCTGAGAAGTCTGATGTTCCAGGTTCGGATTGTCCAGTCATGGAATTGCGTACAGTGCCTGTGGTTCGAAGAAAGTATTTGTACATTTCCGGTCTTCATCCAACAACTACTTCCGAATCGATATCCCGGTACATTACGTTCAAAAACAGCGTTTTTAATCCATCAAACTTGTCCTGCTTCTCACTGTTCCCTAGAGACCGGGATCCAGCAGAACTGACGTTTGTGTCTTTTAAGATTGGAGTCATCAATAACTTGCATGGTACCTTGAAAAATCCTGATTTTTGGCCACCTGGGGTTCTAGTTCGCGATTTTCAAGAAAGGCGCGATTCAAAAAACGAGGAAGGAGCTCGCAGCAAAGTGTCAATTTAATTTCATTAAATGCATTAAATTCCAATATTTTAAATTCTAATCTACCAAATTTTAACAATAATCTTATCACAGTTCATCCTAACATTCTAAATTCATGTTTATCTAATTCTAACAAGGTCGTCAATGGATCTAACAATTGCATCAATAGCTTATCAATTTTTTATTTTAATTGTAGTGGCATGCGATCAAAATCAAAAAATTTCTATCTTGGAATATTGGAATCTGATTACGACGTAATAATTCTGACCGAAACATGGCTTACAATGGATTTCAATGATGCGGAGTTTTTCCCTTCGGATTTTTGCGTTTTCCGTCGCGATCGATATAACCTTAGTACAAAACGTAAAGGTGGTGGTGTGCTTATTGCAGTTCGGAATATTTATTCTTGTGAATTTTTATTTTCCGACCCAATCATTGAGTTCATTGCTGTTAAACTCAAACTAGGTGCATTTTACTTAATAATTAGCACAGTCTACTTTCCTCTAGAGCCATCCTCGATATTTTGTCAAGATTTTGTTGACAAGTTCTCATGTAATTTATTACCTTTTATTTCTGATAACACTGACTTTGTTATTTTCGGCGATTTCAACTTTCCAGATCTAATTTGGATGATGGTTGACAATATGTTCATTCCAGCTAATACGAATGATTCTTCCGCCTTAATTTGTGATTTTATGGCAAACATGGGTACTTCACAAATAAACAGTGTACCAAACAGCCACGGCACTTATCTGGATTTGGTTTTCTACACTAATAATAGTTCTTTTAAACTAGAATCATGCGACGACTTTGCCGGATCTTCGAGTGTTTATCATACCCCGGTTTCATTTCAGTTGTTCTACAAAACTTCTAATAATTTAAACTTTACCAAAAATTGTACAGTATTTGATTTTTCGCACGCCGATCACAGCTCATTAAATGATTTTTTAGCTGAAGTTGATTGGGCTGGTACACTGTCAAACATTGATATCAACAGTTCATCAATCTTCAATGAATTGTTGAAGGTTGCTTTTGAAAAATTTGTTCCTAAAAAATTAATTAGAAAGTCTCATACCCGCAACGTCCCATGGTTTACCAAAGAACTGAAACAACTTGAAGTCCTACGTAATAAATGTCATAGGAAGTATAGGCGTACAGGGTTGGCCCATGACTATATCCAGTTTAAGTCTTTGCGCAAGCAGTTTTGCTATCTCAACCGATTCCTCTATAACAATTATATAATTGATATTGAAGACGATTTGCGATGTAATCCGAAGAATTTCTGGAGATTTGTCAAAAATAAGAACCATAATAACGGCTTGCCGCCATTTTTAGAATTCCATGGTCGAAAATCAGATAATCCAGAGGCAATCTGTGGTTTTTTCGCTGAATATTTTAGCAGTGTTTTTGTTAAGGATAGCTCATTATCTCCTAAAGTAGCTAACACCAATAATTCAAAAATTGTTTTTTCAGAACTTGACGTGATGACGGCTTTGATGAACATGGACGTTTCTAAAGGTCCTGGACCAGATGGTTTACCAGTGTCTCTATTGAAGCAGTGTGCATTTGGTTTTGCCGCTCCTTTGTGCCATTTATTTAATTTGAGCCTCAGCCAAGGCAAATTTCCTGATCTGTGGAAAACATCAAGTATCATACCGATCCACAAAAGCGGTTCCCGCAGTGATGTAACAAATTATCGTGGAATTGCAATACTGTCTTGCATTCCTAAAGTATTCTAGTCAATGGTCAACAAAGTGATCTACTTCCACTCCAAGCAACTTATTAGCACACGTCAGCATGGATTTTTTCCTGGCCGCTCAACGGTCACAAATTTAGCGGTCTTTCAAAGTAATCTAATTAATTCTGTTGCCTCGAAAGTTCAAGTCGATGTGGTCTATACCGATTTCGCTAAAGCTTTCGATAAACTTAATCACAGGTTATTAGTGAATAAGCTCAGTGAACTTAATTGCGACATTATTCCCTTAAATTGGCTTATGTCTTATTTATCGGATCGCAAAATGTTTGTCAAGATCAACGATACGTTCTCAGAATGTTTTATTGCGACATCTGGGGTGCCTCAAGGTAGTCACTTGGGTCCATTATTATTTTTATTGTTCATAAACAATGTTGTTGATTGCTTCAAATTCGCAGACTGTATTCTATTTGCTGACGACATGAAAATATATGCAAATATTTCATGTGAATTGGATCGCGATCACTTTCAGCGGGACCTCAACACATTTTGCGGTTGGTGTGTTACTAACCTTATGTTTCTGAATGTTGATAAGTGTCACGTGATCACCTATTCCAGATCTAAGTCTCCTGTAGTTTTTAACTATTATCTAAATGACGTTAGTTTGAAGAGAGTTAATATGGTTACAGATTTGGGCGTTATCTTTAGCTCGGATTTAACGTTTAACTCTCACATCGATGCGGTTGTTAATAAAGCCTTTTCGATGTTGGGGTTTATTAAAAGAAATTCGAAGGATTTTCACGACACATTAACTTTCAAGTCACTGTACACTTCATTTGTTCGTTCACAGCTTGAGTACGCGACTGTCATATGGTCTCCGTTCTATGAGTCTCATTCAATCAGAATTGAAAGTATTCAGAAACAGTTTTTGGTATTTGTTCTCAGAAAATTACCGTCTTTCGAGCGGAACAATAATTTCAGACTATCACCATATGTAGACCGATGCCGTTTTCTGGATCTCCAATCTCTAAGTGCTAGACGTACATGCGCAAGTGCCACATTTGCGCGTGACATCATTTGTGGTAAAATAGACTGTTCTGACATTCTTTCATGTTTTAATATTTATGCTCCTCAACGCAACTTACGCCCCCGGGAACTTCTTCATATTCCGACTGCAAGTAGCAACTACAGCTTCCATGGCCCTATAGTGCGCATTCAACGAGATCTCAACGCCGTAGCAGATTGTTTCGATTTCAATATTTCCAGGGATGAATTTAAAAAACGAATCGCTAAGATTTTGTTTTAAATGTCTTTTTGTTTTGTTGTTAATTGTTTGATCTATTGATGTCGTTATATCTTTTATTCTTTTATTGTATACATTTTTTTAACTTTTTATAATGTTTTTTAATTATGTAAGCCATTTTTGCATATACATGCTGTTGGTTAGTAAATAAATAAATAAATTAATTAATTTTCATAATTATGACATGAAAATATAAAGTGTTTCACCTCATGAGGTGGTCAGAACTTCGGTCTTGATTAATTCGAATTTCTCCATCTCTATCGCAACATATTTCCAAAACAACAAAACTACAACCAAATTCTCAAATCAATCACCAAATCAACCCCAAATCAACTTTTAAATCAACCCTTAACCTAAGTCCAGCTCGGACCAAATCTCAACCCTCTTCTCAACTCATACCATCATATCAACATAACATCATACCATCATAACGTCATACCATCATACCATCATATAGTATGATTTAGAAATCCCTCTGTAGTAACTTTGGAAATGATTATCATCTCTCAAGATGGCGGTGAATGTTTGAGATATTAACAGTGACCTTTCTAAAGTCTTAAAGAATATTTGTGTAAAGTTTGGTTCAAATCGTTCAATGTGTGTGCATTTCTTTAAATATTAGACACATATACTATATACATATATAAACACTCACTTTTAAATACAGTGAAACCTCATTTAAACGGACACTCAATTTAGCGGATTCCTCACTTCAAAGGACAAACTTTTAAGTCCCGTGCAACTAAAGTTTTTCATTGAAAACCTCGCTTAGATAAGTTGACACTTTATTAGAGCGGACCCGGACAGATATTTTTGAGATGATACATGTTTTACGAGTACACTTCAAACTGAAACTATTATACACTTCAATTTGTTCTTTCTGCACTTCAAATTAAACCTTTAACATTTCAAATTGAACCTTTAGCAAATTATATGTATGGTCAATTATAACTTAGTGAGGTTTTAGTGAAATTTGACACCAATGATTGAAATAGGATTCTTAAATGATTTTTAGATGAAGTTATGAAATATGGCAATAACTTTATCTAAAACTCACTTTAGAATTCCATTTCCATCACACATGTCAAATTTCACCATAATCGATTAAGAATTAGCCAAGTTCCGTCCTCTTTAGCCATATTCCAGAACTTTATCCACATATCAAATTTCATCATAATCTATTAAGGAATATCCAAGTTCCATCCTAGTTGGCTATATTCCAGATCTTATTCTAAAAATCATTTGAGAATCCCATTTCCATTTGAAATGCTGGATTTCATCAAAATGAGATAAGATTTAGAATGCCAATAAAATTTTTATAAAAAAAATCACAAATCCTCAGTCCACCACGACGGACAACATTTTTGGTCCCGTCGATTTACGTTTTAATGAGGTTTATTGCTCAACTGCTCACTAAAGCCTAATCCAACCGCAACTAAACCGCAACTCAACCTTAATTAAACTCGGAAACAGAACCCAACTTAACCCTCAACTCAACCGCAAACTCTACGCCTAACTCAATCATCAAACCAGCATATATAAAAAATATAAAACCAAACTCAACTCCAACACAATTTCCATTCAAATCAACCCCAAATTCAATGCCCAATTCAATAATCAAACCAGCATACATAACAAATTGGTAAATATTTCTATAATCAGGTATTTTTGGTCGATTCGTGTGGCAGGTACGTCACCATCTTGACGTACAGTTTTCAAAAGCTTTTAAAATCTCCGCCTTGACCATAGAAACAGATTGGCGAAAAAAAAAAATTCCAGATGGGACAAGCCGTTCTCGAGATACCATGGGTACAGATATCCAGACAAAATGATTAAAAATTTGGTTGGTCCCTGAGTCTAAGAAAGCACAAAAAAAAATGTCCGTCCGTCTGTCTGGATATCTGTTGGTCTGTACCCTTGATATCTCGAGAACAGCTTGTTCGATAGAATTTTGTTTGGCCAATCTGTTTCTATGATCAAGGCCGAGATATGGAAAGTTTTTGGAACCTGTGGGTCAAGAGGGTCGGGTACCTGCCATACGAATCGACCCAAAACACCTGGTTATACCAATTTTTTATATATTTTGGTTTGAATATTGACTTGGGTATTGAGTTTGGGGTTGAGTTGAAGGTAAAGTTAGGGGTAAATTTGCGGGTTGAGTTCAAGTTGAGTTGGAGTTGAGTTGGGGTTGGGTTAAGATAAAGTGAGCAGTTTACCAATTTTTTATATACGCTGGAATGGAACTTATCTATTTATTAACTGATTTTAGTGAAATTTGACTTTCGCGATGGAAATGGGATTCTAAAATGATTTTTGGGTTAAGTTCTGGAATATGGCCAAGTATGATGGAACTTGCCTACTTCTTAACCGATTATGATCAAATTTAACATGTTCGTTGGAAATGGGATTCTAAAATGATTTTTGGATGAAGTTCTGGAATCTGGCGAATAATTATGGAAATTGCCTATTTCTCAACCGTTTCTGATGAAATTTGACATTTACTTCTAACATGATTTTTTGAAGAAGTTATGAAATATGGATAAATATGATGGACTTGCCTATTTCTCAACCAATTATGATGAAATTTGACATGTGCTTTGGAAATGGGATTCTAAAATGATTTTTAGATGAAATTCTGGAATATTGCCAAGTATCATTTTAGAATCCCATTTCCAACGCACATGTCAATTTTCATCATAAGGAGATACTAATTTGAGGTCGAGTTAAGGGTTTTGTGGGAAGTTAGATTGAGTTAAATTCATACACGCACGTAGCTTCCAAACCGAGTTAATTTTGGGATTGGATTGGAAAATAAGTGTATAGTTGAGCAGAGGGTTGAGATTTGTGTCGAGCTAAGTTGAGTTGACGTAGAATTAGGATTTAGTTAGCTTGCATTGACCCAATTGTCCAATTTGAAGCCCAATTGCATTTGGGTGTGAGTTTTTCGGTTGGGGAGTTATTTAAGGGTTTATTTTGAGTTGTTAAGGGTTGTTTTGAAAGTTGATTTAGGGTTGATTTGGTTATTTAAATGATGGCTAGGTTGACCGTTAATTTGGTGATTGCGTTTAGGATTGTGATGCGAATGAGATAGAGGTTGAGTTGTAAATTGAGTTGGAGATTAAGCTGAAGATTGACTTTAGAGTTTCTTTTTGGGATTGATGACCGAAATTCTGATCACCTTGTGTGGTTTAAGCCCTTTAAATTTTAATTTTGTAAATTTAAAAGTACTGAATGAAACAAAAACTTTTTCAACTCAAATTTATTTAAACTTCTTCATTTTGTATTTTTTCCACGTAATTGCGATTTATTTCTATTCATTTTTTGAAACGATAGAGCCACCTTTCAAAACACTCCTCAAAATCTGGTTTTTGAAGGGTTTCAATTTCATCATTGACTACTTTTATAATCACCTCATTTGAATCGATGACCCTTCAATTTTCCATTTTTTTTTTTTTTTTTTGGAGGACCCGGAAATCACACGGTGATTACATTAATCCCTGAAAGAATTATTCCTGAAAGAACCCTGATGAGCCATTTGTATTGAATTGATATGGCTGGTTTATTGGATTAAATGGTCGTTGGATAGTCGGTTGTTTGTATTTGCCAATATTGGACGTGTAACCAAAACTAGGAAAACATGAGACGACATTTCCGTAAACTGTTTAATAGGGCTAAGAGGACGAACGATTGGACTACCTATCAGAATTCTCTTACCCAATACAACATAGCTCTTATGCGAAGCAAAAACTAAGCTGACTAAGCTGGAGAGGCTTCTGTAAAAAAATAGACAATTTACATATGGCGTGTCGACTCCAGAAGGCATCCTCCTTGGAGCACAGGAATCCCTTGGGATCTGTAAGGAAACTAAGTGGAGAGACAACCACAACCAAGGAGGTGTCTCTGGAATGTCTAGTGAGTGGTGACTTACCAGAATTGTTAGTACTGAGGGATCAGGAAGAATCCAACGCAAGTAGCGTACACCCGTTTCTGGTTCCAAAGGGGGCTCACCGATAAGCTGGGCAGTCAAATCATTTGGCCCTTTCAAATCTCCGGGAGGGGACTGCGTATACCCCGCCTTTTCACAACAAGGCCTGCAGACTTTGCTGCCTTATCTACACTAAGGTAGATCCCCAGAGTAGATTAGTTCTTATAGACCTATTAGCCTGACATCATTCTTACTGAAAACTATGGAGAAAATTCTAGGACTTTGTATTATATCCAATACTTTCCAAAGGTACCCTCTGGACTCTAGGCAGCACGCCTACCAAGTAGAGAAATCAACAGAAACAGCTCTACACGAGTTGACATCGGAAATCGAAGATACGCTCCGGAATAAAGAATTATTACTATGCTCCTTCATTGACATCGATGGAGCTTTTGATAACACTAGTTTCGAGGTAATTCAGAACAATCACTAACAAGGGGTATAGATCCCTCCACCGTAAGGTGGATAATAACCATGCTAAAAAACAAAAGGATTACGGCCTCTTTTGGAGACAAAGCCATCACCATAGCGGCCACCAGGGGTTGCCCCAGGGAGGTATTCTCTCTCACTTATTGTGGCTGATCGTGATGGATCAACTACTTACCAGGCTGAGGAATTTAGACTTCTCAAACATTACCTATGCGGACGATCTACTCTTGATGGTTAGAGCCAGATTCGCAAATAGAGTAGGGGAAAGAATGCAACAAGCCCAGTCGACGGAGGTTATATATCTGGGTGTGGGACAACCGACTGTTGGAGGAATTTTACCATTAGTTTGCCGGATAGGGCACTGGTAGAGAATATTATCTCCTCCCTTCCCCGCCATGCTTCTGTGATGGATGGGTCAAAAACAGACGGGGGTACCGGTGCTGGGATAGTCGGGCCCGACCTAGAACTATGCATACCGCTGTGTAGCACCCCACAGTTTTTCAGGCAGAGACCTTTGCTATTGAGGTATGTGTGCTTCAATGTCTCAAAAAGAAATATAAGAAGACCGAATATAATCCCGGACTGCCGGGCAGCTCTGCTAGCCTTAGGAGCTTCAGTGTTCAACTCGAAATTGATCTGAAACTTCTACTGTAATTTATTAGAACTGGGTAAGCAAACAAAGTCACCCTTTTGTGGACTCTTGGCCACTCCACCAGTCTCAATATTGCTTTTTCCAAAACCCACTTGGCAGATGGTATCTGGGAGCAGAATTATAGGAAATCACTCTTGGAGTCCTCCATTGGGATGAAGCAGGCCAAGAAATTATTCAGTTATAATATTGTACGTCTGGGAGAGGCACCGAGGATGGACCGCCAATCCTTAAGATCCCTTACCTGGTTTTTAACAGGGCACGGCCCTTTTAACGGCCACCTACATAAAATGGGATGGTCCCTTACGTACCAGTGCAGATTCTGTGACTACGGTAAGGAGACATCGGAATATCATCCTAAAAGGATTCAAGTTCCTCAATGCGTACATAATCCAGCGGCCTAACTCCGACCCACTGGATATGCATTAGGTAGCGGCGTTTATTAAGAACACAGACCTACATTTTACGTAAGAATCTCTAGGGATGCACAATAGGCCTCAATGCACAACAACACCCACTCTTTTGGGGAAAAAAAATTATATTATGGGTACGGTTTCTTAGGGGGTATTGGTGGTTTTTTCATATAAACTATATTCTGTTCTTTCAAACAGTATAATCGAGCTGTAGGGAGATCTGGTGGTTGCATGGCTCGTACCATGATGCTAAGTGAGTCTCTTAAATTAGCTGTAAATACGGAAAGACAAATAGAATCCTAGCATTTGGCTTTCTGTATAGCTTCGGTTGGGCTATTGAGGTTAGCCCAAGTTTCGAGAGTATTGCATATCTCCAGCATTCGCGTGAAATATACTTCTACACTATCTTTCATCTGTGTTATTGTGGGCAGGTCACGAATTAGTGAGCTATAAGATTTGATTTAATACTTTCCCATTCATTGGTGGTGTTATACATTTCAAGAGCTTTATTTGCTTCGCCAATGATTTTATTTCTTATTGCTCGAAAAAGTATTACTTGGGATGATGGATCGGTAAAAGCTGGTTTGAGAATTTTTAATATATCTTCCACTTGGGTAATAAATTTGCTTAATTCTGTTCTACTGCCATTATAAGGAGGAATGTCTTTTATTGCTCCATTTGTTTAAATTGTTCGTTCGTCATTTGTCAAATTTTTGTTTCTTCACTTTCACTATCACTATTAGAATCTTCTGAGAAATTTCGTAACGCGTTATATTTCGCCGCGCATTTATCGGTTATTTGATTAATTTTGAATATTTTTATTTCTTTTAATTTATTTGAAATTAATATTTCTGAAACCACGAGTTCATTAATTAATTTAAATTAAAGTAAAAATTTTTTTATTTGTTAGTTTCTTTTAAGGTTTCTATATTGTCTAACTATGTTAATTATCAACTTATAGAAGGAATTTTTTGATATTGATGGGGAATTATTATTGTATTAGTTGTACTCACCAATTAATATTACCAATAAAAAGAGATGATATGCCCTCATGATTTTTATGGATACTACCGCAATATCGGTTTGTTCCGTCCAATAAGTTGTTGGTTGATTTTTTTTTTTGATTTTTTTGCACTGACTGATCGTCTATTTTATTATATCTTTGTAATATCTTTTGTGTACTGTTTTAGCAGGCAAACGAAATTAAAAAAAAAATATAAATTTGCAAACACTTAAATATTGACTGTCCACTTTATGAGCCACTTTTCACTGACAAAAAAAAAATGTTTTAAAGGCAATTGTTTTTTTTTATTTGTAAATTCATTAATAATAAGATAATATAATAAAAAAATAATAATAGTATATTATACACCAAGGTTGAGAAGTATGCTATAATAGCACTTCTCAAGCGTAGTGTTTATACTATTATTTCCACTACTAGTCGTAGAAGGCACACCAACCATTAAGGTTTTTTTTGATAAGAAAATTAATTTGATAAGCAATAAATTCTTCTGTCGTCATGTCAGTTACGACCTCTATATGCACAGCTTTTAAAGACATGCAAATGAACAATGCTATGTATGTTTTGGTAATTCTAAATTTGCCTCTTTCTTGTTGATCTCTTAAGTATAAAGTACCTGCATAGTCGAAACCAGTATCTAGGAATGGTCGTCCCAGTACTATCACGTTCTTTCGGTAGGTCAGCCATAAGCAGTTGGTTCTTAATTTTTCTTCTCATGAAACATAAGATGCATTTTTGCACGTACCATCTTGTGACTTTACGACAGCCAACTACCCAAAATCTTTGACGGATAAGACTGGTAAGTAATGAAGGTCCTGGATGGAAATTTTCCCGATGATATTTTTCTATTAAAAGCTTCGTGTAGTTATGGTTTTGTGGCAAAATAATTGGGTGCTTTGTATCAAAACTGCAACTTGCATTGTAAATTCTCCCTCCTACTCGCATTATTCCTTTATCACCAAGAAATGGCGTTAATGACGATAGATTGCTTCCTTGTTTAATCTCACCATGCCGTATGATATATTGAATGTCGTCTGGAAATGCTTCTGCTTGGATCCATTTGATGCAATAGTTTTCAGCTAGTATGGATTCATCGACTGTAGGCGGCAGGATACAAATGTTAGTCGATTCTTACTCTTCCTCCTACAATCGTCTCGTTTTTAAAGTAAATCTGAAAATATAACTTAGTATTCTATAGATTTTGTTTAATGAAGAAAATTTTCTGAAAAGTTGTTGAGATCAAGATTTAGTGTGACGTGGTAGCTTTTGATAAACTTCTTTCAGACTTCGAGTTCATCAGTTGCAGTGGTTCGATCGTGAATCATTAATCCTTTGGGCCAGTATTTGCTATTCTCAGCTAGCCACTTAGGTCCATTCCACCACAGTTTGTTTGTGACAAGAGATTGTGGTGTCAGTCCTCTGGATGTTGAATCGGCTGGGTTTTGTTTCGATGGTACATTCACTTATGTCTTGTAATTGGTTCTAAAATGTATGACGTTCTATTCCTTACAAAGCAGTTCCATTTTCTTGGTATATCTGATAACCAAGTTAGTACAATTTGTGAATCGGTCCATGCGAACAATGAGTTTACCTCCAATCGATTCTTGAACATATTTTAGTAAACGGCAGAGAAGTACAGCAGCACATAGCTCGAGACGTGGTATGGAAATTTGTCTAATTGGTGCGACCTTTGTTTTTGTGGCAAGTAGATTGACAAATATGTTTTCTTTGATGTCTTCAACGCGTGAGTATACTGCTGCACCATAGGCAAGCTCTGATGCGTCTGAAAACCCATGGAGTTGTATGTTCATGTTTTGATGCTTGTACGTACGTATAAATCATGGAATTTCAAAATTTTGTAGATAATGTAGCAATGCTTTCATTTTGCTCCATTTTTCTTTAATATCTTATGGTAGTTCATCGTCCCAGTTTAGCTTACGCAGCCAGAGCTGTTGAAATAAAATTTTAATTAGAACTGTGCTGGGTGACAACCAACCAAGAGGATCGAAAATTTGAGATGCTTCCGATAATAAAGTTCTTTTTGATAATTTTTCGGTATCTTCTATCGTGATCCTGAACATAAAATTGTCATGTTGTGGATTCCATAACAAGCCAAGCATTTTTACCATTATAACATCTTCGAACTCCAAGAAACTCGAAATTTCATCGGATATTTGTAAGTGCTTGATCAAGTTTTGATCATTTGTCATCATTTTCGTAATTTGAATCCGCCATTAGTTAATAGTGATGTCATATCTTGCTATATAGTACTCACCGTTTTTACATCATCACAACCTGTTAACATGTCGTCAACATAAAAATCGGATTTCAACCGAACAGCAGCTTTTGGGTAGGTCTCGCGATATTCATTAGCCAATTTATGTAACGTGCGGCAAGCCAAAAACGGAGCGCTAGAAGTTCCTTATACTGTTACTGTAGTTACACGGAATTTTTGAATGTGATGGCTAGGTGAATCACGCCAAAGGATACGTTGAAAATCTCTGTATTACAACAGGCCAATTGGAGTTGTTTAATTTGTTGGTAGGTAACTTGGAAGTTAAATGGCTGGATACTATATTTGGTCTAACTTCTCCTTTCGTTATCCCAGCCTTTTGCGAAGCTAAGCCATTGATGGTAACGTATGATCGGGTTCTATGAAGTCCAACCCGTTTGACACAGCTATCACTAATTAGGGTGGTTTGAGACCCCGAATCGAGTAGCCCTCTAGCTGCATGTATTATTCCAAAATCATCTTCAATGTGAAATAGTGGACAGTAATGTATTGATCGTATTGCCAGTAGAAGTCGTGTTTTGGGAACTCGAGTTGATAGTAGAAGAATGATAATTGAACAAATTTTGTGGATTGGAAATTGCTGAACTTGTCTTTAAATCTTGGGTTGTTGATGGCGCGTAAAATGTTGTTGATGTTCCTGGTGATGTTTCTGATGAATTTAGTTTTTTGAACCTGAAACACTTGAAAACAGGTTATTGTAGGAACATCATTGTCGCTTGAATGTTTTGCCCAAGCTTGTTGTGACTCCATATCGAGTTCTTTTTATTAAAATATGGATTAATTAAGGATCGCGCGATTGCCAATCTGGTCCAAGAGCCTGAAGACCTATTAATACTTTATCGGACGTATCACAGATTGCTCTCAATTGTTTGAAACCGTCAGCACTAACAGTAGGTTGATTCAGAAACAATTGAATTAGTTCCCTAACTGAATATTTCTTTTTGCTATACCTTTTTTTTAATTTTTCTCAAGCTAGTGTGTAGTTTCCATCTGTCAATGACATGTGCCTAATTAAAGAAGCTGCATCGTTTTCATTAAGCTCTTTAGATATTGAAACTTATGAATATTTGATAAATTTTCTTTTGAGTGTATAGAAGTTTTAAATTGGTTTTGGAAGGACTGCCATTTGGCATATTCTCCACTAAACTGCTCTATCATTACACGTGGTTAACGAAGTTCTGACGCTTGATGCAACGACCGGTTACACGGATTTTCGACCATGGATTTGTCTTGAAACTTATCTTTAGCGAAACCAATGATAGTAGCGCGAGTATTGAGTAAACGCTTTCATCGGCTTCAGATGCTTGATCATCAAGAAGTAGAATTTGATATTCAACGTCGTGGAATTCCATCCATGATTCATTTAACTTGTCAATCCTGGTTTCTAATTGTTCCACGTTGACAGCCTGAGCAGAATCCCAACCAAGTTTATCGGTAAACTTTTTTATATTGGTCAAAGTAGCTTTTATAGTACCGCGTTTCTAAATTAGAGCTTGTAATTCAGACATTTTATAAATTAATATGGATAATTGTGATTTGAGATAATGGTGTAGCAATAATACCAAATCTGCTCTCATTGAATTTATAGACGTAGAAGACGTAACATTTACCGACACGAGTAGAATCTGCGAGTAGAATCAGAACACCCTGTATTTTATAGAGCCATAATTTGAATTAGAAACGAGGAAAAAACGGAACTTTTCATAGTAAAACACACAAAACATATGGGAAATCACTTTTTTTCCTAAGACAAATTTTTAAATGAAAACGTTACAAATTCTTAATTATGATTTCTGAAATACTTTCATAAATGTTTGAATTTCAACATATATGAATGTCGTTAAAGTAAATCGTTTTCATTTTCTTGTAATAATTGATTGATTTAAACCAAGCACAGCATTCTGGTCAAATTAAAATAAAAGCTTACTACGATTCGTTTGGTCATTAAGTCAATATACATTACATAGATGGCAGTGATGGCCGTAAAAATTTGGAAAAATCGTACCAAAAATTACCACCTGGGAAAATTTCATGTTCAAAAATTGTAGGAAAGCAAAACAAATTTACAAAATATAGGAAAGTGTGATAATTTTGCGATTAAATAACTTTTTTTCGTATTTTTCTGTAACCATTTTAGACATCTTACGTACACTAGTTAAACTAAAGATAAATTTAGCAAGTATTATTTTAATTTGTCAGAGCCAACTTTGATGTCTTTTTCAAAATGAAAGTTCGAAAAAATATATTTTAGAAATAATTTAAATTTAATATTTCTGCAATTAATATTTACTTAATACAAATATGTCCTTCTTGTATATTGTTCTTAAAAATATGTAGAAAACTTTTAAAATCAAAACATTTTATAATATTTCTGCTTTTTTCATTGAAAAAGTTGAAGCTAAAAAACACCATTTTTACTATGGATTCCTATGGAAATCTGTCAATATTATTATGGCTCTATACTCTAGAAGGCTCTGGTAGAATACGATACTTTATCCACGACCGATAATAATTTTGTATTTTATAATGAAATCCTTGAAATAAACCTAAAATAATTTACGTCGACATTTTGACGTCTCAATTCAATAATAATGAAAATAGCATGAGACTACTAGATAAAATTTCAAAAATAAAATTTTTATTTGGTAGTAGTGAATAATGGAAGAATTGACTACTAGATAAACTAGCAGTGAATAATGGATATCATTATGATGGGCATGCAAAATGCAATTATTTCTATTTTCATCTACCAGATGGCAATACCATAGGTCAAGGATAGAATGAAATTTGATATAAGAGAATTATACTAAAACGTATGGTAAAATAAAATAGTCTAGTAAATATGTCCATTTTAAAATAGTAAAAAGTAAAGTGAATACGAGCATTAGGGCGAAATAGAAAAAACGAATTTTAATTTTTAAGATAAACACAAAAACATACAACTTTGTCAAACTTTTGTGTGATTATTTTAATAGTTAATATTTATACCAACCGAAATGGTGATAACTTGCTGTGTGTCAAACTGCAATAATAAATTTACAAGAAATGATTCTTTAAAATTTCATCGGTTTCCTAGCCAACCATCATTAAATTATTAAATTAAGACTGGGAAAAATACCACCAAAATGGTTCCACGTCTGTTTTTGCACCTAATAATGCAGTTTTCGCACCTAATAACTTTAATTTTTTGTTAAATCTTGAGTTGACATTTTGTTGTAAAACCTAAACACTAAAATTAATTTACAAATAACATTAACATAATTGATAAATTAAGAAGGAAACGATGTGCGATGGCAAAACGCAACATGAAACCATCTTTTAAAATACGTAAAAGTAGTGTCAACTTATATAAAACCAGATTGATTCAATATTTTTAAATATTTATTTCGGTGGCTTAGATCACGTAACATTTTAAAGGTTAGCACAAATCATAAATTTAAATCGATTTTATTAAAAAGAAACATTTGTTTATATATTTAAAACAACTAAACGCCCTAGGGCTTCCATGTTTACAATTTCTGTTATTAGTGAAATCACTTAAATATATTTTAAAATATGAAAATAGTTTCATGTTATTTATTTCGCCATACATTTCTATACAAAACTTAAATGACAATTGTCATTCTATCCTTGACATATGGTACTGCCTGAAAAAAGAGCGGCAAACATTTTAACTATAAGCATGCCCCATTGAAGAAACAAACATGTATAATGAGTATATTATACGTTAGTCGTGGACAATAGTTATTTATGGTACTAGTGAGCAAAACGAGATATTATCCATGAGGGATTAGTTTGGACATTATCCCGAGTGGATAATATCTCTTTGCTCACGAGTGGCATACAACGTTTTATCCACTTTTGTTGAAATAAATTTCATAAATTAATAAGAAATAGTTCCATTTTGTGTTTTCACACTGGAGCATTTAATTTTGAAATACATTTTATTATAGTGACCGTTCTTTAAATTGTCATGGTGTACTTTAATTTAACTACTTTTTGGAATATAGTTTTTCATTCAATTTGGCTACGAATGATTTTCCAATGACTACTCAACATTTTGTTATACAATATGTTTTTAAAAAATGAATTAACAACAAATTGTACCGAAGTGAAGTTTCTAACAAAAAATAACAAATAACAAAAAATATTTATGTGTTAGTAATTCATGCACTTAAAATCCAATAGGAATTCAATTGTTTTAATATTTTATTTGGTTGTTCTCAAAGATAGGGAAATAAACGCAACTAAAAAGAGAAAAAGTAAATTATAGGATGTCGTTTTGAACACAAAAGACTACAACAAACATCTTTGAGCTGCAACTTCATATAATGGCGATAAAGTTGATTAATTTAATTCCGACTATGACTGATTGCGTCCATGTATAATGGTGAAACAAAAAAGGGTCGAATAGCAATTACAAGAGATAAATCTAAGTAGCGGGTTATATGGTCAGCCATCCCAGGACAATATCAAACATCCTTAAGCGAACATCTTTACACTTTGAATAAAGTTTGAAGACGCTGAGTTGAAGACGTTATTGGACCAAGATTCATGCCAAATTCAAGAGGAGCTTGCTGAAACTTTGGCAGTGTCTCAACAAGCGATTCAAACCCGTCTCAAGGCCATGGGTATGGTGCAAAACAAGGAAATTGGGTTCCCTATAAACACAACCCAAGAGACGTCGAACGCCGCTTTTCACGTGCGACGAACTGTTCCAAAGACAAAATCGGAAAGGATTTTGTGCTTCGAATCGTGACAGGGGGCGAAAAGTGGATCCACTACGACAACCCAAAGCGCACCTCAACCTAAAGGAACCGTTACTGAAGAATATTATCAACAACAATTGATGCAATTAAGCTGAGCATTAAAGCTTAAACGCCCACAATATGCCAAAAGACGTGACAAAGTGGTGTTTCAGCACGACAAGCTTATTAAATTTGGAAAATATAATCTTTTATTAGGCGCCATTTCCAGCAACTAAATTTTCGTAAGCTTATCAGCAACCCATAATTGCTCAGCTCACTACCTTGGATTAATTCTTCTTTTCAACTATAGATAAATTGAGCCACCTCTATAACTTTCCGTGTGATTTCTATCACAGTTGCTGCGTTTTCTCACTGATGCTTCCGATTTTTATTTATTGTAAAACCCCATGATATGACTACTTAAATTTATCTCTTGTAATTGCTGCTCAATTTTTTTTTGTTTCACCATTATACATGGACGCAATCAGTCAATCGAAATTAAATTAATCAACTTTATCCCTATGATATGAAGTTGGGGACCCCAAAGATTTTTAGTGTAGTCCTGGGCTAGCTGAACATGTGCCCCACTACTTAGATTTATCACTTTTAATTGCTGCTCGACCCTTTTTTGTTTCACCATTATACATGGACGAAATCAGTCATAGTCGGAATTAAATTAATCAAGTTTATCCCCATGATATGAAGTTCGGGAGCTCAAAAATTTTTGATATAGTCCTGGGCTAGCTGACCATGTACCCCACTACTTAGATTTATCTCTTGTAATTGCTGCTCGACCCTTTATTTTTTCACCATTATACATGGACGAAATCAGTCATAGTCGGAATTAAATTAATCAACTTTATCCCCATGATATGAAGTTGGGGAGCTCAAAGATTTCTGATATAGTCCTGGGCTAGCTGACCATGTATCCCACTACTTAGATTTATTTTTTGTAATTGCTGCTCGTCGCATTTTTGTTTCACCATTATACATGGACGAAATCAGTCATAGTCGGAATTAAATTAATCAACTTTATCCCCATGATATGAAGTTGGGGAGCCAAAAGATTTTTGATATAGTCCTGGGCCAGCTGACCATGTACCCTACTAATTAGATTTATCTCTTTTAATTGTTGCTCGACCCTTTTTTGCTTCACCATTATACATGGACGCAATGAGTCAATCGAAATTAAATTAATCAACTTTATCCCCATGATATGCAGTTGAGGAGCTCAAAGATTTTTGATATAATCCTGGGCTAGCTGACCATGTACCCCACTACTTAGATTTATCTCTTTTAATTGCTGCTCGACCCTTTTTCTCACCATTATACATGGACGCAATCAGTCAATAGAAATTAAATAATTCAACTTTATCCCTATGATATGAAGCTGGGGAGCTCAAAGATTTTTGATTTAATCCTGGGCTAGCTGACTATGTACCTCACTACTTAGATTTATCTTTGTAATTTCTGCTCGTCCCTTTATTGTTTCACCATTATACATGGACGAAATCAGTCATAGTCGGAATTAAATTAATCAACTTTATTTCTATGATATGAAGTTGGGGAGCTCAAAGATTTTTGATATAGTCCTGGGATAGCTGAACACGTACCCCATTACTTAGATTTATCACTTTTAATTGCTGCTCGACCCTTTTATGTTTCACCATTACACATGGACAAAATCAGTCATAGTCGGAATTAAATTAATCAACTTTATCCCCATGATATGAAGTTGGGGAGCTCAAAGATTTTTGATATAGACCTGGGCTAGCTGACCATGTGCCCTACTACTTAGATTAATGTCTTGTAATTGCTGCTTGACCCTTTTTTGTTTCACCATTTTACATGGACGAAATCAGTCATAGTCGGAATTAAATTAATCAACTTTATCCCCATGATATGAAGTTGGGGAGCTCAAAGATTTTTGATATAGTCCTGGGCTAGCTGACCATGTACCCCACTACTTAGATTTATCTCTTGTAATTGCGGCCCGTCCCTTTTTTGTTTCACCATTATACATGGGCGAAATCAGTCATAGTCGGAATTAAATTAATCAACTTCATCTCCATGAAATGAAGTTAGAAAGCTCAAAGATTTTTGATATAGTCCTGGGCCAGCTGACCATGTGCCCCACTACTTAGATTTATCTCTTGTAATTGCTGCTCGTCCCATTTTTGTTTCACCATTATACATGGACGAAATCAGTCATAGTCGGAATTAAATTAATCAACTTTATCTCCATGAAATGAAGTTGGGGAGCTCAAAGATTTTTGATATAATCTTGGGCTAGCTGACCATGTGCCCTACTACTTAGATTAATGTCTTGTAATTGCTGCTTGACCCTTTTTTTTTCACCATTTTACATGGACGAAATCAGTCATAGTCGGAATTAAATTAATCAACTTTATCCCCATGACATAAAATTGGTGAGCTCAAAGATTTTTGATATAGTCCTACGCTAGCTGACCACGTACCCCATTACTTAGATTTATCACTTTTAATTGCTGCTCGACCCTTTTATGTTTCACCATTACACATGGACAAAATCAGTCATAGTCGGAATTAAATTAATCAACTTTATCCCCAAGATATGAAGTTAGGGAGCTCAAAGATTTTTTATATAGACCTGGGCTAGCTGACCATGTGCCCTACTACTTAGATTAATGTCTTGTAATTGCTGCTTGACCCTTTTTTGTTTCACCATTTTACATGGACGAAATCAGTCATAGTCGGAATTAAATTAATCAACTTTATCCCCATGATATGAAGTTGGGGAGCCAAAAGATTTTTGATATAGTCCTGGGCCAGCTGACCATGTACCCCACTGATTAGATTTATCTCTTTTAATTGTTGCTCGACCCTTTTTTGCTTCACCATTATACATGGACGCAATCAGTCAATCGAAATTAAATTAATCAACTTTATCCCCATGATATGCAGTTGAGGAGCTCAAAGATTTTTGATATAATCCTGGGCTAGCTGACCATGTACCCCACTACTTAGATTTATCTCTTTTAATTGCTGCTCGACCCTTTTTCTCACCATTATACATGGACGCAATCAGTCAATAGAAATTAAATAATTCAACTTTATCCCTATGATATGAAGCTGGGGAGCTCAAAGATTTTTGATTTAATCCTGGGCTAGCTGACTATGTACCTCACTACTTAGATTTATCTTTGTAATTTCTGCTCGACCCTTTATTGTTTCACCATTATACATGGACGAAATCAGTCATAGTCGGAATTAAATTAATCAACTTTATTTCTATGATATGAAGTTGGGGAGCTGAAAGGTTTTTGATATAGTCCTGGGCTAGCTGACCACGTACCCCATTACTTAGATTTATCACTTTTAATTGCTGCTCGACCCTTTTATATTTCACCATTACACATGGACAAAATCAGTCATAGTCGGAATTAAATTAATCAACTTTATCCCCAAGATATGAAGTTGGAGAGCTCAAAGATTTTTGATATAGACCTGGGCTAGCTGACCATGTGCCCTACTACTTAGATTAATGTCTTGTAATTGCTGCTTGACCCTTTTTTGTTTCACCATTTTACATGGACGAAATCAGTCATAGTCGGAATTAAATTAATCAATTTTATCCCCATGATATGAAGTTGGGGAGCTGAAAGATTTTTGATATAGTCCTGGGCTAGCTGACCATGTGCCCCACTACTTAGATTTATCTCTTGTAATTGCGGCCCGTCCCTTTTTTGTTTCACCATTATACATGGGCGAAATCAGTCATAGTCGGAATTAAATTAATCAACTTTATCTCCATGAAATGAAGTTAGGGAGCTCAAAGATTTTTGATATAGTCCTGGGCCAGCTGACCATGTGCCCCACTACTTAGATTTATCTCTTGTAATTGCTGCTAGACCCTTTTTTGTTTCACCATTTTACATGGACGAAATCAGTCATAGTCGGAATTAAATTAATCAACTTTATCCCCATGACATAAAATTGGTGAGCTCAATGATTTTTGATATAGTCCTGGGCTAGCTGACCATGTGCCCCACTATTTAGATTTATCTCTTGTAATTGCGGCCCGTCCCTTTTTTGTTTCACCATTATACATGGGCGAAATCAGTCATAGTCGGAATTAAATTAATCAACTTTATCTCCATGAAATGAAGTTAGGGAGCTCAAAGATTTTTGATATAGTCCTGGGCCAGCTGATTATGTGCCCCACTACTTAGATTTATCTCTTGTAACTGCTGCTCGTCCCATTTTTGTTTCACCATTATACATGGACGAAATCAGTCATAGTCGGAATTAAATTAATCAACTTTATCTCCATGAAATGAAGTTGGGGAGCTCAAAGATTTTTGATATAATCCTGGGCTAGCTGACCATATACCCCACTACTTAGATTTATCTCTTGTAATTGCTGCTCGACCCTTTATTGTTTCACCATTATACATGAACGAAATCAGTCATAGTCGGAATTAAATTAATCAATTTTATCCCCATGATATGAAGTTAGGGAGCTTTAAGATTTTTGATATAGTCCTGGGCTAGCTGACCATGTACCCCACTACTTAGATTTATAACTTTTAATTGCTGCTCGACCCTTTTATGTTTCACCATTATACATGGACGTAATCAGTCAATCGAAATTAAATTAATCAACTTTATCCCCATGAAATGAAGTTGGGGAGCTCAAAGAATTTTGATATAGTACTGGGCCAGCTGACCATGTACCCCACTACTTAGATTTATCTCTTTTGATTGCTGCTCGACCCTTTTTCTCACCATTATACATGGTCGAAATCAGTCAATCGAAATTAAATTAATTCAACTTTATCCCTATGATATGAAGTTGGGGAGCTCAAAGATTTTTGATATAATCTTGGGCTAGCTGACTATATACCCCACTACTTAGATTTATCTCTTTTAATTGCTGTTCGGCCCTTTTTTGTTTCACCATTATACATGGACGCAATCAGTCAATCAAAATTAAATTAATCAACTTTATCCCCATGATATGAAGTTGGAGAGCTGAAAGATTTTTGATATATGTAGTCCTGGGCTAGCTGACCATGTACCTCACTACTTAGATTTATCTTTGTAATTGCTGCTCGACCCTTTATTGTTTCACCATTACACATGGACGAAATCCGTCATAGTCGGAATTAAATTAATCAACTTTATCCCCATGATATGAAGTTGGGGAGCTCAAAGATTTTTGATATAGTCCTGGCTAGCTGACCATGTACCCCACTACTTAGATTTATCTCTTGTAATTGCTGCTCGACCCTTTTATGTTTCACCATTATACATGGACAAAATCAGTGAATCGAAATTAAATAATTCAACTTTATCCGTATGATATGAAGTTGGGGAGCTGAAAGATTTTTGATATAATCCTGCGCTAGCTGACTATGTACCCAACTACTTAGATTTATCTCTTGTAATTGCTGTTCGACCCTTTTTTGTTTCACCATTATACATGGACGCAATCAGTCAATCGAAATTAAATTAATCAACTTTATCCCCATGATATGAAGTTGGGGAGCTCAAAGATATCTTATATACTCTTGAGCCAGTTGGCCATAGAAATAAAACTAAAATGGGACACAAATAAAAAATTAAAATTCTTATTGGATTTACGGTTAAATATATAAATTTTGTTATTCGCCATTTTTTTGTTAGAAACTTCACATCTGAATATTCTTATTGGATTTGTATATGTATGTGTTTTTTGTTTTTGTTAGAAAATTCACAGGCTCACAAATTGTTTAGATTTTTAGGCGTAAACATGTTCCACTGGTGGGGACAAATGGCTATTTCAGGAAATAAAAAATGTGGTTATTTTTTGTTTTAATTCACTTTACACTATTTGTATACGCTTGAATACTTTTACATAACTATATTTAGTATGCCGGTAAACAGTTTGATTTTATATACTCGCGAATAGTTAGTTGGCTGATAGCACTACAGTTAATAAATCGTTAACTTTCACGTTTTTTTGTTTCGTGACACTAAGAACACTGTCCACTATTCACTATGCAGGTTATTTGTGTAGGGACATATTTTTGAAAATATTATTTCCACAATTTGTTTTCTTTATTTGTATTTAAGTACAATTTTAACAGGTTTGTTTCTTGAGCTTATACCTTAAAATCTATTTGTTGTTCAAAATTGTTTACTCATATATCATTACTGTCTGTTAAGACAAATGTTACTTGTCTGTTAATACATAGTTCTCCACACCATAGGTTGCTGTTTAGTTTCTCACTCCAAAGGTTGCTGTTTAGTTTCTGGTTCTTACTTATAGAAGCCAGATTAGTCGACTGTTACAATTTTATTAAAGCATCTAGAATGAGCATTTTGAATTTTTTCTTTAGAAAATATTGAGCAAAACGTACACGTGTTACTTCGTCAATTTTTGCCTTCACAATGGCCACATTTTTGTGCTGTCGTGCGAAAATTTGGGGCGACCTTCACGAGGTTGTAATCTACAGAAAAATATCCAATCTAGAATCTTTCAGAACATTTGAAAATAGTCACAAGTGATGAGTCAACATTTGTACGGATTTTAGATGACGTCGAAATCCGAAGAGAATGGCAAATCGAATTTCTTGCTATGTTAATAGTGAAATTTCTTGTTTCTATTCTTAATAATTTTTCTGAAATTTTAAATAGAATATCGTTGAACTACAATGAATCGATGAACAACTCTTACTTTTAAAAAAAAATTATAAATTGACATTAAACCCCATTCTACAGCACACCATTAACATCTCTTATAAAATTTCCAGAAAGGATACGATAATTAATTAAATTCGTTTTTATTACAAACAAAAAAAAAAAAACAAGAAAATTGTTAAATACAAACATGGTACGGGCACAACAATTATACATTTTTAATTTTGCGTTTTTAATGAACTTAATAATTACACAAGTGGTTCAAACAATTAAAGCAAAATCACAAAACCGCAAATAAAGAATTAATTGAAATCCGAAACAAACAAGTACCGCGATTAATTGTGCTTAGAGTTTTGATTTAATTGTTTCGACTACTCTGTGTATCACATATCCGGTATCATTTTTTGTATTTTGTAGTAATTTTAATTTTAGATGTACATAGGTACCTTGCTTAAAATAGTTTTAGATGGATTACTCTATAGACGATTAAGATTTGTACTGATTTTAATTTGGATTAATGATGTATTACGTAACTATTTTCTAAATACGTAGCATAAACCAAAACAAAATTATTCAGATATACAAGAAAAAGGAAGGTCAATGAATCCAACTCGATTCCCAAGAATCTTATCGGAAGTAACGAATTAAATATTAATAAAAATAAAAAAAATCCTTTTCTGTGAAAAAATAAAACAAAAAAAAAAAATTAAAAATTATTAACAAAAAGAAACAGATTTGTATTAAACTAAAATTTTAACCACTTTACGTACACAACATGTGGATTATTATTCAACGACGGTTTAAGCCATTAACCAAATTTTCAATAATAAAAATATTTTTGTTCGTTTTGTTTTTTTTTTTTGTAAGAAGCTCATAATAATAATTTATAGCCAAACGATACACGAATTAAGGTGAGAATACATGAGCACATTATAATTCCATGAAATGAAGCGCATACATCATCTTGTGGGGTGGCAGTCGTGAATACACATATGTAAAACGGAAACACGAACTCTGTATGTAGTTCAGAAAATAAAGTTTTCTATAAAACTAAAACGCACAGCGCCGAATACATCGGACAATTGGAAACGAATTGGAGTGTGTATTGGAAAAACTGCCCTGTATTTTTGTAACAAAAAACATTTTTATGATTTCCTTTTTGATAAAGTTAGCGCGAATTTAATTTGGTTTTTTTATTTTTATGTAATGTAAATCGAATTACATAATTTTTGCTTCATAAATTCACAGCATGAATGGTGGTGTGCAGAGATACGATTTGTACAACTTATATTACGTTATAAACTATACTTAAATTATGGTCGATTTATATGTGGTTGTTGTTGTTTTTTTTTTTGCAATAATATTAATAATTTATGTATTTTATGTTTTGACGTTTATTTTTTATTTATTCTGTTGCACATGTTGGTTCTCATTATTCGGATGTGGGTAAAGAAACATTCAATAAATTGTTCATTTAACTCACAAATCACATGCGTGCTGTAGTGGAGCCCACGAGTTCTAGACCAATTGTTTAAATGTGCTGATTTCGGCTATTGATTACTCTAACAATAGCGTTCGGGACCTCTAAATTATTGTAAATTTTATTGAAAATCACATAAATTCAGTTTCGAACTGATAAGATGATGAGCGGCTGTGAAGTTTGTTGTTGAGTTATACTCAATGTCTCCAAAATGTACCCCCTTAAAGTTATCCCAGACTTTCATTGGAGGAAAATTTGAAATTACCTCTGACAATACGAGCGTAAAATTTCATCCCAGTCCTTTTACTCGAGCGAAAAAAATCCATCCCATGATTATAATTGGTGGCCCTGAAAATTTTTTATGTTCATTTAGTAGAGGTAATGTGTCCAAAATCCCGGGAAATTGGTAATTTTTTATAATTCCGATTCCCGGGAATTTTGATTAAAATCCCGAGATATATGGCAAAAACGCATTTTTGCAC
This sequence comes from Tipula vernalis, assembly GCA_958295665.1. Taxonomy (NCBI): domain Eukaryota; kingdom Metazoa; phylum Arthropoda; class Insecta; order Diptera; family Tipulidae; genus Tipula; species Tipula vernalis. The sequence goes on from OY282559.1 coordinate 122,550,437, forward strand.
AATGTTAAGACTTTTAAAGTATTGAAAACCATCGCTGGAAATGTGTTAATGAATACCAAACATAAATTCCTTAGTAATACTTGTCAAAATGGACTTCTAATAAATAATTGCTCCAAATTTTAAAAACCTTGGAAAAATCAGTTAAAGCTTTGAGGAAAAGGAGCTCTGTACTACTTATTTCAGAGGGAATTATTCATTTTCTCTTACATTTACTTTATGGAATATTTGGTCTTGGACAATTTTAAATCTTGCAAACAGCTGCAAGGACCTCTGTCAAATTAGCCCGGAAAAAAATCCTAGAAAACGATTATAGTTAAATATGGTAATACTAATATGTTATAACTAGCGTATTGCTATAACGAAACAAAATATATTTACAAAATCTGTCGTAGAAATTGAGTATGCAAAGTAAAATAAAATCATAAAATACTTGTTTGTATGTGTTTAATAAAAACACTATTAGGTACGTAAAATATATTATAAATAAATTCACTTTTTTAGGTATTTCATAAATAAATTGGTAGAAAATAATTCACACTGAGTTATCATTACAATATTCACTTATACAAATTATTCGATAAAGTATTTTGAAGTTGCACAAAGCATAAATTACTGGTCCCTTGAAGTCATATAAGCAGGGCTGTGGAGTCCGAGAAAAAATGTTCGGCTCCGGCTCCGGCTCCGGATATTTATAAACTTATTACCGACTCCGGCTCCAGCTCCGACTCCGGCTCCGGATCCAACTCCGGCTCCAGCTCCGACTCCCGCTCCGGCTCCAACTTCGGCTCCAACTCTGACTCCAGCTCCTCCCGCGACATCAAAAATATAACTTTCTATGCGTAAAGCAAATAGGGTTTTCATTTCCGTGAAACGCTCTTATTTATGTGCTGAAAAACTGTGGATATTTGGCAAGCAAGCAGTAGCTGGACGATAGCGTGTCGGTGTTAATTTACTATTTTTTTATTTTTTATTTACTGAGGCGCTTTAACTGGGAGGGTTTCTATTGATTTATTACCGATTGCAAGGTCACATGTTTAAAATTTTTCAGGTTCAGTAGGTCCCTGTTAATTATTCTTGATGCTTTCCTTTTCAATTTTTTGTTTGGTTTAACATCAGTAATTTCCGTGAAATGTGATGACAAAATACTTAATTAGATTTGCGCGCTTAACCCAAATTTCTCGACTTCTCCACTATGACACAAGCGAAAACGAAAATGAAAATTTCACCGCTGAATTTCATTTTGTGGTGCGCAGTTTTCATATAAGAATGTATTTATTTTATCTCTACATATTTTTCACTTCATTTTTATCTTCCTGGACGATAAATGTGAAGATAAATTTTGACAATTTCATTTGAGTTTTTGCGTTTTGTGGATCAAAGTGAATTTTATTGTATAAAATACGTTGTCGGACACAACATGAAGTTCTACGCACTAAAATATTTACGAAGCTCGTCAAACTAAATTTTCACGTCAGGTTTATCTTCCTATATTTTTGGAGACCAGTGAAAATTTCATTTCACTTGAACAGCGTACTAGGCTTTAAAAAAGACGAAGATTTTTCGAGAAGAAACCCTAACTTTGGCTAGTCCGATTTTGAATTCAAATTTGAACTGCGTTAATGCATATATAAATAATTGGGCTACGTAAGCAAAAAAAATCCGGAGCCGGAGTATAGTATGTCTATTCCACAAGTCTCCAGCTCCGACTCTGGCTCCTTTAAAAATACGAAACAAACATAAACTCAGCGACTCCGACTCCGGCTCCGGCTCCGACTCCACAGCCCTGCATATAAGATATCAATTAACGAGCACGGCTTGGTATAAGTTTTGTAGGCCATAGATACAGCTTGCTTATGGCCACAGTAAAAAACAATTGTATTAGCCGTTAGGTAGATATAGTCCCTTGAAGACATATAATATATCAATTAACAAGCATGGCTTAATATAGGTTTTGTAGGCCATGAATACAGCTTGCTTATGGCCACAGTAAAAAAAAATGGTATTAGCCGTTAGGCAGATATAGTCCCTTGAAGTCATATAATATATCAATCGACGAGCATGGCTTGGTATAGGTTTTGTATGCCATGGATGGCTAATACAATTTTTTTTTACTGTGGTCATAAGCAAGCCGTATCCATGGCCTACAAAACCTTTACCAAGCCGTGCTCGTTAATTGATATATTATATGCCTTCAAGGGACTATATCTACCTAACGGCTAATACAATTTTTTTTTTACTGTGGCCGTAAGCAAGCTGTATACATGGCCTACAAAACCTATACCAACCCGTGCTCGTTAATTGATATTTTGTATGACTTTTAAGAATCCTAGTTAGATCTAGAATTTTTATACTTTTGCTTGTGATGGTTTCTTGCACCAATTCTTGGAATTACAACTTAAGTTACCCTATTGTTCCGCTTTTCGTATTGAAAATGTGCAGCTATTGTAATAAAATGTGCAGCTATTGTATATATCTGTCTAAAAAAATATTTTTACATGTTATTGACTCATATATCTTGTAAAAATATTTTTCCGGGTTAAATAGTTTTTTCGGGATGACATAAAAATAGCATGATAGTTTTTTTCCGGGCTGACACTAAATAATGTCAGGATAGATATATTTTTCTGGGATGACAGGTTGTTTGTATCAGTATATATTAGTGTTGCCAACACACTTTTCTGGGATAATTTTCGGGCTAATTTCACAGACATGCTGCAAGGACATTGTCAAATTTTTGAAACAGCTATGACAGCTTTGTAGTTTTTCGAATGAATTCTGTAGCAAGATGTTTCATATTTGAATAGGGGTAAGGATTGTGTAAGATGAAAGCGGGTTTGAAGAACAAATCATTTGGATTGCAGATAAAAGCATGGTCTTCCTCAGCATTGATTAGATTTGTAGCGTTTCCAAAGTTGTTTTTTTAAGTTTTTTTTGTCAATACATTAATATTAGAATTTTGATCTTGATTGAGGTCATTTTTGCATTGAAAGGGGATTTTTTCTACAATTGGTTTATATGTTCTGTACAAGTGGCATTGCAATTGGAACATTTTGGCCTTATTAAACAACATTTCACTATTTCTTTAAAGGTATGTTGTGTGCAATTTTTTGGAAAACAAATTGTTGTTTAAACTTCTTTAAAGAAACAATCAAATTTGGAGACAGAATGAAAATTCTCAATAAACAAGATAATTTTGGAACGAGATCAATTCTGACTACAAACTGGATCGGGTACAGGTTCAATCAGTGTTGTTGAAGATTGTGCTTGGGCTTTCAAACGTCTCAAATATCAAATTTTTGTCCAAGCATACAAACTTTTTTGCGTGAGGTTTGGTGTGAAAAGTTCGTTATAGTAAATTTTTGTGGTTAATTTACTTTTTGATTTGTGTATAAAGCAAGCAATTTTTGAGGGATCCTCTTTGCTTTCTTGAAGATGAACCCGAGTAGGGTTCGAAAGCTGACGCTTTGGTTGGATCAATTTAGGGATGAAGAACTTTGAACCAATAAAAAATGTTTTATTAATAAATATTTCAATAACATTGAAGATAGAATTAAATTAAATCGAACATTTTTCCCAGGGTTGTGGAGTCTGAAAAAAAATGTTCGGCTCCGGCTCCGGCTCCGACTCCGGAAATTTCTAGATTCATCAACGACTCCGGCTCCAGCTCTAACTCCGGCTCCGGCTCCGGCTCCAACTCCGAATCCAGCTCCAGCTCCGACACCAAATATACATATATTTAGTTTGGCAAGCTGGCAGTAACTGGCGTTATAGCCTTTTCTGTACAATATCAATATTAGATTATTTATCGGTGAAAGTCGGTTTAAGACAAGCCACAATTTTATTCCAAAATATCTTTCTGTAAGGTCAATAATCTGACGATACATTTCAATTTCGCTCGCAGTTAGTTCCCCTTTTTCATAACAGACGGTACGAGTAACAATAGTTCATCTCTAAACTGTGGACCTGTTAATGTACTTTATTTCAGGAGCTGCGTTCTTATTTTTCGTTTTATTATTGTATTAAAAAAATACACGATTTTTTAATTTTCATAAATTTTTAATTTTTATTTCCACACAAACATGTTTACTCTTCAACGATACAAAATCAACTGCTCTTTTTCTCAACACGCTAGTTTCATCAAATCTTTAGACAAAGCTAGTTTCAGTTCTACCAAGCTAGGATCGAAATCTGATATTGTTGCTGTTATTTGTAAGACTGAGATAATACTATTTTCGGACCGTACCACCAAAGTTTATTGTTATTGAGTTTATTAGGCATTACTCCACGTGAAATGAGGTCAGCTGGATTTTCAGCTGATTCAATGTGTTTCCATGTAAATTCTAGCGTCAGTTGTTGTATTTCATTTATGCGATTAGCAATAAATGTCTTGAGTTTATGCGGTGGTTTTTTGATCCAACACAAAGTTATAGTGGAATCTGACCATAAGTATACATCATCGAAATTTAGATTAAGTACGGTCAAGACAGAGTTTGTTAGCTTAGATAAAAGAAATGCTTCAGAAAGTTCAAGACGGGGAAGTGAGAGCGTTTTTAGTGGCGCCACTCGCGACTTGCTACACAGTAATCGTACTGATACGTTATTTGCTTAATCGACAGTTTTAATATACACGTACCGAATGCCTTTTCGGACGCGTCACTGAATCCGTGAAGTTCTGTTCGTACTATTTCGTTTGATTCTGAATGACCCATGACATTTCGAGTTGAGGCTATAACTGTGATATTGATTTCAAAGCTTGTTGATAATTTCCCTAAAGTTCCTGAATTTCTTCAGGTATTGCCTCATCCCAATCGAGCTGTTTTTCCCAACGCATTGGAATTATTATTTTTCCCGTTATTATGATAGGATATAGAAATCCCAATGGATCATACAATTTGGCTACATCCGACACTATCGCCCGTTTTGTTAGTGAGTTTTCGTTGAGTTCGGGAGGTTTAAAAACAAAAATGTCTTCTTTTGGCTGCCACAGCAAAGCAAGAGCCTTAAGACAGTTTCCCAAGCTAAACTCATTGTAATTCAATTCCTCACAATCTTTGAGAGTCGCATAGAAGTTGTGTGTTATTTGAACACCACTTATGTAGTTGAAAACCACCCCGTTTGACCATTTTTATCATCAACATAAAAGTCTCTTGTTGCATTGTCGGACGCCAATGGAAAATCCTTTCGTTCATCATAAGCTAATTGTTTTAGTACTCGAGTTGCCAAATACGGTGCCGAGGCTGTTCCGTGAGTTACTGTTTATAACTCGTATGTCTGAATTGGTTGGTTCAAATGTTCTCGCCAAAGAATTCTTTGAAGAGGAGTTTGATGTTTGTCGATTTTTATTTGTCGATACATCTTCGATATGTCACTAGTCATGACATATTTGTAGGTTCTAAATCGAAGAATGATATCGAATAAGTTATCTTGAACCGTAGGATCCACCAACATCTTATCATTCAATGAAAGTTTGTTTGACCTCTTAGAAAACGCGTCAAACACTACGCAAAGTTTTGTAGAAGAGCTGGAAGGCCGTTCAACTGCGTGATGTGGCATGTAATAAGTTTTTTGTGGGAAACCGTTGACGTCACTAACGAGTTTCATGTGACTGAGTTGGGCATACTCATTAATAAATGTTACATATGACTTTTTATGATTGGAATCGCGGTTTAATTTCCGCTGCAAATGATTCAATCGTTTCAATGCCATGTTTTTGGACTCACCAAGATCTTCTAAATTGTCACGAAATGGAATTGATACCATATATCTTCCATTGGATTGACGAGTTGTGGTTTGGGCAAAATATGTTTCACATAATTTCTCTTCCGTGGATAGAAACTTTTTAGATGGGACATCTTCGAGTTCCCAAAATCTTTTAAGTGTGTCATTAGGTTCGTCGACTACATCGGGTTGAGTTACAAAATTGGAAAAGTTATGTTCAATCCTTTGTTCAAACCTTCCAAACTCTAACCAACCGAAAATTGATTCCTGTATGGTAGGAAGATCTGTGCTAAGCTTTATTCGGTCCGGCAATAAAATCTCCGGAAATATTTCGACTCCCAATAATATGTCAACAAGTTGAACAACATTAAAGAAAGGATCGGACAGCTTCACATTTTGTGGAATTCGCCATCGGGAAATGTTAAAAGTATTTTAAGGAATTCGACTTGAAATGTTGTCGGTTATTGAAAGCTCAATCTGAACCGAAAATGGTTTGTAAACTGAATGTATTACGGTTTTAATGCTCTGCGAAACATGCGATGTTGAATTATTCAGTCCAGAGACTGTAATATGATTGTCTCTATGACATTTTATGTTGAGCGCTTTAGCAAATGATTTGCTAACAAAGTGTTATTGGCTACCAGAATCCAGTAACGCGCGACACTGAATTAATTTTCCGTTACCATCCTCAATCATCCTCAATCAATCATCCTCATGCAGTCGGTAAAATTGTGGAACGTTCAAAATTGTGTTCATTTGTATGATGGTTAGAAAATGAAGTTAACGCTGAATGAAAATTTTGTTTAGGTGTTGGCTGAGAATTAGATTGTTGAATGGTAGTTGAAGTTTGATCTTAAATTATATTTTTGTTAGATTCAGTTTATTTGGGGTACGCAAAATGTAAAAGGGTGTGATGGGGACTCTTGCAAACTTTGCATCTAATTGATCGACAATCAGAAGTTTTATGGCTCGGATTAATACAGTTGAAACACGCTTTTACTTCCTTTATCTTCTCATATCGCTGTTTGGGTGTTAGGCCATTGAATACGGGACATAGAAAATATGGATTGCAAAGATCACATGCCTGGTTTACATTTTGGTTTGCAAAATTGAAAGACTTTGGTTTTCCAAAGATTTTATTTGTTGACTGTTTGGTAAAGTTACCTGTTGAAGGCCTGGGATGTTGAACTCTGACCGCATTTATGGGTTTAATTACCGTTTTTTCGACCTCTTTCAGAACTCAATATTTTTTTTCTAAAAATAGTTTGAATTCTTCCCAAGTTGGCTGTTTGCTATGATCAATTGATTCCTCTCATTCACCACGAGTTACATTGTCTAGTTTACGATTAATAATTTTTAGAACAATTAATTGATACAAATTATCAAGTTGAAAGTTATTTGCACTCAACGAGGATATATGGGACAGTGCTCCATTCAAAAGTTTCTGAAGTTCACCTTCACTTCGCCGTATCATTGAGTCAAGATCGAGTAATGCTTCAATATGTTTATCCACGATTGCGCGAGGATTATCATATAAGCGAATTAACGTTGTCCATGCCTTTTCATAACCGGCTTTAGATAAAGTGATATGGCCGATTGCTTCTTTAGCATTGCCACGAAGTTTATCCAAAAGGTAAGTAAATTTCACTATTTCATCTAAGTTATCGTTTGTGTGAAGGACTACAACGTACATGTCGCAAAAAGTCATCCATTGTGTCAAATCATTACCATCAAAAAAAGGAATTTTAATCTCTGGAAGTTTAATTGATTTGGATTGAATTATATTGGACGTCTTTATTAATAATTCATTCGATTCGTTGTTGCTTTCATTTTTTCGCTGACTAGAAACAAGAAACTCGCATTGCGATTCAAGATTGCCCATAAAATTGTGATATCGATCTTCGAATTCCGCAAAAACGACATTAAAAGTTGTAAGTTTGTCCTCATCAACGACATTAGAAAAGCTGTTAATAAGACTGTCATACTGTACAAGCACTTTATGGAGAGATGCTATTCTACTTCGAAATTCATGTTACTCTTCAACGATACAAAACCAACTGCTCTTTTGCTCAACAGTCAGCGCATACACTGTACTAAAAAATCATATTAAAAAACAGTGTGTTCCAAAAAAAATAAATTCTGCAGCATGTTTCAAAAAATAAAAAATAAAATTAAATGTACAAAATATTCTTTTCTTTTCTGATTTGCATTCAATATTCCAATTGCGTATATGAATTTTAACAGAACCTTCCACAAGTACGCAAAGTTTCAGTCTTAGGGAGAGGAGGTAGCGTGTCGGTGATTGCTAGAGAAAATCACCTGTTAAAAGAGGGGGCTCGGATAGGTTTATCTGTTGAGCTGTTACTCAAAACACATAAATCTGTAACGGTGACGTGGATATTGTTTGAAAAAATGTAAGAGGGTTTTACTTTATGATAGTAGCTTTTAATTTTTATTTTTGTTCAGATTTATTTGATTAGCATTTGTGCTTTTCAAACAAATCTGTGTTTTTTTCATCGATTTTAAGTTATGAATGGAAATAACTCGACAATTTTCTAAATTTTCAAAAATAAGTTTCAGATTTTGAATATTTTCCTAAAATCTATTGTGACATTTTCAGTTACCTGGTTTTTTAAAAGAAAACATAGAAATAAACTAAAGGTTAATAAATATAATAAACATACAATTATTTTGCCAACGAACGGAAAATATCATCGATTTCTGGCTCAAATTGCAATCTTCCATATTTGAGTTGAGTTAAAACAACATTTTCGGGTATGGCTTATTCCAGCTCTAGAAGAGTAGCTGTAAGAACGCGTTGAGAGATTTTGAATAAGCGTTGGCTATTTTGCAATGGAATTGAAAATTTTGGAATTTTTTTTGACACCCAAAGATTTTATTTCATTGATTTGTAAGATACATTTAAGGCACGATGATTGGTTTGAAAAGGTTTATATACAAATTTTAAGTAAGTATTTTAAGTATGGCCAACAGGAAAGCTAACAATAAAGCATCCTAGCTTGTTAAAGTTTCGTCAAAGTCTATATTAATCCTTCTTGATATTTTTCCAATTTTTTGTTTGGTTTAACATCAATAATTTTCCGTGAAATGTGGTGTCAAAATATTTATTTCGATTTTCGTGCTTAATACAAAATTGAAAAAAATTATAATTTCACAAAAATCTCGACCCAAATTTTTTAAATTTACCACAATTTCGGCTAATACGATTTGGAATGCCAAATTGAACAGCGGTAATTCATATACAAATATTTGAGATACGTAGAAAAATACTAATAAAAACAAACAAAAATCTGGAGCCGGAGTCGGTCAATTCCACATGGACTCCGGCTCAATTACTGTAACATTATCAAACCATTCAGTGTTGCCATCTGACCATTCGATGCCGACATTTTGTGTTCCTTAAAAGGCATACTTTAAAAGCCAAGACAATTATATTTATAAATTTTAACTAAAGAGAATTTAATCCCGATTTCTAGGAATAGAAAAACATCCGGGAACAGAACCCACTATGTAGAGGGTACTATTGGCTACCTCTTGGCCAATTCTGAACGCGGTTTGCTTGTTAGAATTTTTTCTAATCAATGTGTTGCCTTAGCATAGTTAACCCTGCAAGTTTGTTATGTCGGCTTAGCAGAGGGTCCTATTGGCTACATCTTGGCAAATTCTGAACGCATTTCGTTGGGATCCCGTGAAGTTTCTGACAAACAATGAAAATGTATACGTATACGATTCCTATAAGAATAATAAAACTCTATAGGTTTCCTCTCTATAGGAAAACTTTTGAGTATATTTTTAATAATAATAATAATAATAATGCTTTATTCAATGTATAAACCGTGGCTTTTGTACATCATACATATTTACGACAGCAGAAAATAACTTAAAATTAACAATAAATATTTCATATCAATATAACAATAATTAGCAAATATACAACAATGAACATATACAGTATACATAATTAATTACAATATGTACAAGAACTTTAATATTAAGTTACTAATTTAAACATAATCTTTTTAAATCTGTTAATGGAACTTATATTTTTTAATTCTGTAGGCAAACTGTTCCAAGTGATAATCGAATTTATTAATCCAGAGTTATTGTAAACATTAGTTCTACTAACTGGCAAATTAACGTTCCTATAGTTCTCAATGACACAGAAAAATGTAATTTATCATGTAAGTATAATGGTACACCCGATTTAATTATTCGAAAAATAAAGACAGCAGTTCTATAACAGTAAAACTCAAACAAGTCACATCAAAGGATTGAATCTTTAAATTCGGAAACATGATCAAACTTTCTAAGGTCATGAACCTATGTCACACAATTATTAAACGTAACCTCAAGTAACCGCTTTGAGGAACTATCACAATTAGAAAATATCACATCACAATAGCTGAAAATAGGTATAATTAAACTTTTCACAAGATATATGCGTAAGTCAACTGGACAAAACTTTTTTATTAGTCTGGCACATAGAACTTACATGATCATTCTAAGTAAGTTTTGAATTCAATAGTAATCCTAGGTTATTAACCGTTGGAACAAATGAGATTATATCATTGTTCAAAAATAGCACAGGTGCAATATTATGCGAATTATTTCTAGTGAGCAAAAAAGATTTACTTTTAGTTGGATTAATGGAAAGTGAATTATTTTTGGCCCATGACGAAATATTCCTAAGATCTGCATTAAGTTGGATAACGATTTCCCCCAATTTTAACAAGTCACCACCAATATACAGTTGCAAATCATCAGCATAAAAATGAAATCGGCAATTTAAAATATGCAAAGGTAGGTCATTTATATAAATGGAAAAAGTAAAGGGCCTAAAATTGATCCTTGAGGCACCCCAGCAATTACATTACTTATACCAGAAAGATCATCACCAAGCTTTACGAATTGTTTACGATTACTCAAATAAGAAAGAAGCAACAAAATAGCAGAATCTGAAAAATTATAATATAACTTTAAATTTTGAAGCAAAACGATATCATTAACACAATCAAACGCCTTAGAAAAGTCTAATAGGGCTAAAATTGCAAATGAATTACTTTTATCTAAAATAGCAGATAAATCATCAACAATATGCACAAGTGCAGTAGTAGTACTATGGCCAGATTTGTATCCAGATTGGAATTTGCATAGATAATTAAAGCTATTGAGATGCTGAAGAATTTGAAGTTGTATAATTTTTTCCAGAACCTTGGATAGGGCAGGCAAAATACTAATCGGGCGAATGTCACAAATATTTGAAATTACATCCTTTTTAGGTAGAGGAATAATCGATGCCACTTTCCACAAATTAGGAAATACTGATTTGGTCAAACTCTGGTTAATGATAAATGTAATTTGGGACAGAAACAAATCAATAAATAATTTTATTACTCTGAAGTTTACCATGTCATATGCCATCGAATCAGACTTAACAGTACGAATTGCATTCAATACCATAAGCTCATCGACACAATCAAAAACAAACCCATAACTACCAGAACTAATAAAATCAAAATCGGGTAAAGGCAAAACACCTATAGATTCGTTAAGTTTACTGATCTCTACCAAAATTTCATCAGCAGAAAAGTCAATGACTGATTCAGTCGACTTACATGAAATACCTAGTCTGTTCAAATTGCTCCAGGTTGTTTTAGGTTTGTGCAAATTCCCAAAATAAAATATACTTTTAGCTTGATTGATGCATTTGTTGGTTTTATTTCTAAAAGATTTAAATGATTCAAAATCAAGCTCTAATCCAAATCTTTTATATTTTTTGTAAGCCAAATCTCTTCTTTGCATTAAATTCCAAATATGTGCATTTAACCACGGAGCAGTGGGACATTTATTTATACTCGTTTTACGAGGCACGCATTAAGAATTTTGAATTTAATTCTTCAACTATATCATTCACATCAGGATAAAAATAAAGATTTGACCAGTCTAACGAAAAGAAACAATTTATAAAATACTCATGATTGATTGCTTAATAATCAGGAACAACCGTATATGAAATTTTATCCCTGATACGACTGAACTTATAGCAGGCAAAAATCAAGTCATGATCAGAAATGGCAGGAACAGCAAGCTGCCCAAAAGAAATAATATTATGCTTATCAGCCTCATACAAAATTATCAAATCCAATAGGCTTTTATCCAATCTAGTCGGTTGTAAAGGTAAATCAAATAAATTATGTAAACTCAAGCAAGCACTTAGTTTATTGGTAATCAACATATTAAAGTTTAAATCACCACAACAAATAATTTTTTCATACTGAGATAAATATTCAGAAAAAATTGTTTGTAAATTATTAATATCATCAGTAGGCTGGCTATAGCAGAAGGCGGGCTATAAATAACCAAAATAAGAATTTTACCAAATCGCCCAACAAGCTCAGACGCCAAAACTTCAACCTTACCAAAGGCACCCGAGAACAATTTACTAACCCTCAAAGTAGACCTAAAATAAATACCAACACCACCCCATCGCTTATTATTAATACGAACAAAACGTATTAGTTTTTATTGATAAGGAGCGACTTGTTTATAATTTTGCTGTTAAGAAGAGTTTCAGTTAAAGCAAGAAAATCAAATTTGTATAACTCTAACAGAATAGTAATTTTATTAAAATGTTTAACCAAACTACGGACATTTAAATGGCCAAATTTTATAGAACAATTTACATTTACCTGCAGATTATCACTTGGAATAATTTTACTACAATACAAGTTGTTAGAATTTAACGTGTTGTACTGTTGGCTGCAGTGGTTGCCCGAAACTTCACTCGCGGAGGCAATGCTGTCCGAAAATTTGTATTACTAAATTCCCGAATGTGTATACCAGTCGGCCAAGTATTTGGATCAAGAGCCTTTACCCGTAAATCTGCTTTTATGCCCAATTTGTATAGCAAACAAACTCCAGCGATTCAATGTTGCGTTCTTTGGGAATAAGTTTAAATATTTTGCAGTCCTCAACCTCCAAGCATGTTTTAGCCATAATAGATATAACATTTTCATTAGTATGAGGATCAAATTTGGAAAGGTGTAACCATACTGTCGATTCAATGACCTTTACCCCTAAATTTTCGGCAAACTGTCTGGTACCACAAATCAATTTTCTGTCCCGATGTTGAGGATTTTTATTTTCAACGGCGGGCACATCAACACTGGAACTCATTGTGGATGATGTCACCTCAGCAAAGGTTCTCGTAGAGGACAAATGATTTTGCATGGACGAATAATTTTGCATGACCGCAGGTACAGTAGATGTAACAAATCTATCCCCAGTTTCCATACATGTTTCTTGGTTCAATTTGGCAGAATTTGTTCGTGTTTGATTGGCAACAGGCATAGCAATCGCATCTGAACAGTCATCGGTAATGATGCAATCGGAAATGTGAGATTCCGCTGGTTTATTAATATTATCCTGTGCTTTCTCCTCGAATCTTTTCATTGGGATTTCAATTTTTTTTTAATGATCCCATTATTTCACATACAATTTTTACTTGTTCACTGTAAATGTCTTTACAACTTTCACAAAACCAAAAAATGCTGTCCGAACCACAAATTAAATCGAAAACGTTTTTCCTCAATCCTCACCACATTTATAATGGGCAACGTTTTTACATAATCCACTGCACACTAACACGTTCTCAGACACACCTGGAACAGCACACGTCATACAAATGTTCGACTCCATATGATTATATAAATAAACCACACAATAACAAGGGAACAATGAACAAGGAAACCGAATCACACTAAAGTTTATGTTACACACTATATACACAAAATATTTACAGACACATACTATTAAATTATTATTTGTACAAATCATACCATTTTATTTTATATTAAATATTTTTTTTTAAATTGCAAAATTATATACAGAAAAAAAACAAACGTCCATTCAGTTCAAAGCTGGCTGAGTTTCCAGCCAAGTGTCCAATATTCTATTATGGACAAAATAACAATCACTCCCATAGATTTGTTAAAGGTTAGGCTATATAGGCCATATAAGCCGAGGTATAGGGCACATCATCCAGAAGAAGTTTTTTCCAAACGGAGGATTTGGAATCTTGCTAATGGCAGTTTTGTATTTAAAATATTGAGTATTTTCTAATGGGGGACCATTAACAAGCACTGCCATAGATTTGGGCAAGGTTCGGCTATATAGGTCATATAAGCCAAGGTATGGGGCACATTATCCAAAAGAAGTTTTTTCGGAACGGAGGATTTGGAAGCCTGTTAATGGCCGTTTTGCACTTAAAATATTAAGTATTTTCTATTGAGGGTCCATTAACAAGCACTGCCAGAGATTTGGGGAAGGTTCGGCTACAAAGGTCAACTAAGCCAAGATATGGGGCACAATAACCAGAAGGAGTTTTTTCGAAAGGGAGGATTTGCAATCTTGTTTATGGCCATTTTGCATTTAAAATATTGAGTATTTTCTATAAGGATATAGCCGAACCTTTCCCAAATCTCTGGTATTGCTTGTTAATGGTCCATCAATAGAAAATACTAAATATTGTAAGTACAAAACGGCCATTAATAAGATTCCAAATCCCCCGTTTCGAAAAAACTTTTTCTTCTAAGCTTTACATGGAAACACTCATTCAGTTACGTTTTAATGGGAATTTAAAACAATTTTTTAGTTTTTATGTTTGGAATCAAATAATTACGTTTTAATTATTTGTTAGAAGCTTAACGGAAGGAAATCACTCAGTTCATTCCATTAAGAATTTTGTTTTGAGTATTTCTAATACCTACAAACCTTTATTATTTGTTATTTTTCGCTGGTTAGAATTTCCGCTCCATCAATAAACGTGTGGCTTTCCCATAGTTAAAAATGAATAAAAAGAAAAAAATTAAAACAATTCTTCTTCTAAGGATTACGGTAACCCTTCAAATTTGTTATATCGGCTTAGTAGAGACCTACCTATAGGGCTACCTCTTGGCCAGTTAGAATTTTATATTTTATTCATTTTTAAGTATGGGAAGGTAACACATTTATTGATGAAGCACAAATTCTAATAAAGAAACCAAGTTCGGAATTGGCCAAGAGGTAGCCAATAGGATTCTCTACTAAATCATTTTTTTATAATAAATTAAAATTATGAATTGAATGGATTTCAAGGAATGGATTTAAAGTTAGTACACTTTAAATAGTGTAGAAAAAAAAAGTTTGGGATGCATATTTACGCTCGTATTGTCAGAGGTAATTTCAAATTTTCCTGCGATGAAAGTCTGGGATATCTTCAAGGAGGTAAAAATGTTTATCCCGGAGAATGTATTAGTAGACATAACAAATCTCTCGTTATTACTAATTTTTAAGTATAAATATTATTCTGCAATAAACAAGCCAAACTTTATTTACATTCTGCAAAGAAAAAAACAAAAATCTAAAGTATGTTACAGGCGTGTTGCACCCCTATATGTAAGTTAAGGCCCAAAGATCGTACCTATGTAAGTGGCCACAGATTTTCATGAGCAATAGAGAGTCCTCTCTAATTAAAAAATATAACGACATTCAATAATCTAGACGATATTAGGACGGATGTGTCTCGTCCCATATGTTGTAAGTTCGCCTCTAGCGGAAAAATATAACAACTTCCAAAAATCTAGAAGATAACTAACTTAAGAGAAGGGTATTGCGTCCATATATGTAAGTTTATATGAACTTTGAAATTAAAAAATAGGTGTGAGAGGTGGTGAGAAAAATGTTAGGATTCCTGTCTTCACTATCATTTTTGATTGTACGACAAATAGCTCTAAAAATTTCTCATTGATTGGCTGTTGCAGCTATAAAATATTTAGGAAGACTAAAAAGAAACTGCCATCGGAATTGCGTTCAGTCATGTACCTTCTGGATGTAACGTGACCTATAATTGTGTGAAGTGCGCTAGCTCTGTAACACCAGGGGAATGGCCAAGGAACACTTATTTAAATACTTTAAATGAGCTAACTGCAAAAGTGTCAATGTGGTAAGCTGTTCGGACGGTATCTCTTTTGCTCCGAAGCAGTCTCAAAGCCGTGGCTCTTCGAACCCCCATAATTCTCATTTGTTTGCGGATTCTTCACAAGGGAATAAAAAAGTTGCTACCTTTCTGGTCAAGTTTAATTCCATTCAGTATCTAAATTTCGTCTGTTAGTGCACTATAAAAATAATCGTGAGCCTGAATTACAATAGTCTTGTTAGTTTCGCTCGTTGTCATGAATTATCAGTTCTACTTCAGAAGCATGTGCCACATGTTGTTTGCCTAAATGAGACTAAACTCTCAAACCCTCAGAACCTATATTTTAAAAATTATTTTATCTATAGAGCCAACACGAAGAGTCCAAAAATCGGGTGGTACAACAATCCTGGTTCATAATTCTGTTGGACACTCTAGTCCTAAGTCTTATATTAGGGACAATTTCGCGGTTACTTCTGTTTGTGTCGGTGTAGGGCGTCATTCGTTCACTCCATTCTCCGCGTATTTCTGGAGGGTTTAGTCCAGTAAAGTGTTCCCTTTTATGAGTGTGCAGTATGGGGTGGTTATATGTGGCGATTTTAACTAAATAATAATGGGCCTAAACTGTTCGACTTCTGCGACACAACAATTATCCTTGTAGGTTTCGCTAGATATAGCACTCGAGCCAATGCGGTTCTGGACCTTTGTATCGTCAAGGATGTGGTTGTTGATGATGGAATTCTAAAGGAGTTCTGCTCGGAGTGTCTGCCAATCGTTTTCCATGCCAGACCGAATTTTGATGTCTTTCATAGTGTCAATGTCGGTGAAGCATATGATTTTAAAAATACAGATTGGATGGGGGATGTAGGCATTACGTTGGCCATAAAACAATGTTGCTTTGCGGAACTGCAATTGAGTCACGCAGTGCCATTTATTCTTAAAATTAAATCAAGGTCGAAACCAATTCCTAGTGATATTTTCCATCTAATTAAAATTAGAAATTATTTTAGTAATAGACATCGTCTTGAACCAGACATTTTTAGCTCCACTCTGGTTAATACAGGGTTTTCCAATAAGATTTTTCATTATGAATAGCCTGCTATTTGGGCAGTTGTCAATTTTGAAGCTGTCATCTTTTGATATTTGACAAGTAAATGCTACGCTATTACTAAAAATGGTACGATACTTTGGGTATATTGGGTCTTTCAATTGCATCAAAATGATCCGGATTTTCATCGAAAAATCATCTTCAGTGATGAGGCCCATTTTCACCTCGGAGGCTACGTTAATAAGCAGAATTGTCGCATTTGGGGCTCAGAAAATCCAAGAATGATTGTTGAAAGCCCCTCCATCCTCAACGTGTCACTGTTTGGTGCGGTTTTTGGGCTGGCGGTGTGATTGAACCTTACTTTTTCGAAAATGAGGCTGGTGCAAATGTTACGATGAATGGATTGCGCTATCGAGCTATGATTAATGATTTTATGGCCGGAATTGGAAGATATTGATGTGGACGACGTTTATTTTCAGCAAGACGGCGCTACGTGCCACACAAGCAACGAAACAATCGCAATTTTGCAAAATGAATTTAAAAATGAAAATTCTTATTGGAAAACCCTTTAGAACAACAAAGACCTTCACTTGAAAATTCAGCAGCACCATCTGGAGTTCTTTAGTAAGAAATTGTCTCATATTGAACCTGATAGGTTAAACCTTTACGAATACATCAAAACTATTAGGCCTAACAGTAGTGGTAACTTGGTGTTAGATGGTCAGGATAACTCTATTACTAACCTTTCTTTGGTTCAAATATCATGGCGGATCACTATGAGTCTGTTTTACTGGCGATAGTGTGTCTGGACACAATGATATTTCCGATTTTGTCGATAGTTTTCTCAATTCGCAAACATCTCCTTTTGAGGTTGAAAACAGTTTCTGCACGGATGCAGCAGAAATCAGGACGATAATCAGACAAATTAAGAACAAATAGTTCTCCCAAAGACGCTCCTTCTAAGACTGTTGTTGTTAATTTTTGTTTTGACCACTTTTGCTCTTGTTCTTGCAACCAATGTGGCCCCTGCCACTAAAGCTGTAATTGTGGTCATATCTTAGTTTTGACTCCGCTGGATTATTTTTTGAGTCCGTCTATGCGAAAACTTGTATATTGCAACAGAACCGCTACGCTCCACACAATTCCAATCTTGGTAGTGAAATTTGCTTTATTGGCGCAACCTTATTCTTTGCTGTTATAATATTTACGGTGATTCCGTCAAGTTCGTTGATAGCTAGCAACTTGTTGCTTCAATACTTGTCTGTACCTTGAAATAAAAATTGTCAAGGTCAGCGTTCCATATGATGCCAAGTGTTTTGATGGTTGAATCGTCTTCTATTATAGTTTTGGGGTGTTTTGGACTTCTTGCTGTGAAAATGACTTCAGAAACTCTAGGGAATTTGATTTCCATTTTCTCTTTTAACTGTTTAGCTATTCTTTAAGAGTTACTGCTTCTTGAATATTGTTACATCCAGTCAACAAGTCATCCATGTGAAATTCATTCTTAATGACGTATGTGACTCTTGGGTATAGTTGACCAGTGATTTCAGTTAACCTTTTTGTGTTCTTATTGCTGAATATGGGTCACAAGCTGTTCCATAAGTAATCGTATTTAGCTTGTACGTTTTCGCTTGCTCCATCGAATATTCATGCCACAATATTAATTGAAAATTTGCATCATCAGGGACTATTGCTATTGCATGCCTTCGAAATCGCAGAATTATCGTGGTCAGATCATTTTGAAGATTTGGCCCAATCTGTAAATCGTCAACGGAAGCTCTACTAAGAATTGGCCATTTGTCGATCTGGTAGTAGTTTTTTCGTAAAAAACTTCACATTCGTGGATTGTGTTGCTTTGCCGTTTTAAACAAATCATGGAATTAGTTTTTGGCAACCGTAAATGCTGCGATGTATTAACACCTTCATAAAACGTTCTTTGTTGGTCAAAGAATGGTTCAAGCGTGTTATTTAGATCCGGGTTTGTATAAGGCCACCTCGCCAGTAGTCGTCAGACCACATACTTGGCTCAATAAATCTCTGGTTTTATAATAAACTTCATCGACCTAGTATGTAATGGATTCATATATGGGTTTCTCAAATAACTGGAGTTCCATTTCATTGAATTGCTTCTAGTATTTCTAATCTAGTTTTAGTAGCCTCAATAGTGGTATCCACTGTTATCTAGTAGGTAGGCTTTTTACACAAATATGTCCAACTGTGGTTCCGCTGTTGTACACTTCAATTTTCTGCTTGACGTTCTTTTACATGAACAACCACAATACAGGTGGCAGAACTCCACCTTGAAGACATCATCTCCAAAGGAGGCAACGATCCTTAGTTAGAAACTCTATAAATAGAGCACTATAAATCCATAAAAACAACAAAACCTGTAATTTTAATATTCATGTAAGATTCAATCCTTTACAATGGTTTGAATTTAATTAAAATCTTATCACAAACCACTTAATTACAGAAAGACCCTAATTCTTCGAATTCTCCGTCACATGACTTAACCTGAAACACAAATTATCATTTTTGAATTTTAATTATTTGTATGTCATTATGTACAGTCGCTTTCTAGGGTTTACGTACGTGTCTGTGTTAAATACTTAACGTTTTCTTAATTTTCTTTAAGTAGGTATACATAGAAATTAATTATGTTTAAGTGAAAAACTTAACAGAGCAAGAGTATCGCTATCAATTACGAAGACAATACCTGCTTACAGTCTACAATAAAAACAAATAAAATCGAGTCGAGTATTTATTCGAATTAATTTATTCTTATCATACAACTGTTAATTACACTTGTATATCACATTTCACGAAATGAACAGACAAAAAAAAAAAAAAAAAAAAAAAAAAATCTGTTCTTATGGTGTAGTATCAAAATAACAATTTCTTTTCAATGTTATATATTAAATTATTTTCTGTAATTTTCATGGAATGTCAAAGAATATTTATAAAACTTTTTTTTTCCGTTGAAATGTTAAAAATTGTTTTCCTGTTTTATCAATCAAAAGACGAAAAATTGAAAAAAAAAAAGTTTTGTGTGTAAGTTGAACTTCTTCTTATTACCGTGCGTTCCAAATACATGCATATGTATGTATGTACATACGGTACAATGTGATGTGATTTATAGGCGACATTTAATTGAAGACGGTATCTATTTATTTCTAGCTTCTGTGTGTATCGTACAATAGTGTTTTTGAATTAATTATTAAACTCGGTTAATGTAAATTTTATGTTAAACTCGACGTTAATGTTATTGGGTTCCGATAAACGACCATTCTACATACCTAGACTTCATATATTTAGAACGATACTAATCGTGCACCAAACAGCTTTCGTTTACAAAGAGATGAGCGATGTACCAATATATATGATGAAACCACATGACACAATTCGATATCTCTAATATAATTGATAACAGTATGCATATTTGTGAAATTAGTTTTTCATCAAGTGTATAGTCGTATTGGTATTGACATTATTGTAAACTCAATTCTTACCTTTTGTAAATGACATAAAAACAATTAAACATTTTTTTTTTTCGATTTATTTGAAATGTATCTAAGTAAATGTGTGTTTGGTTTCAAAAATGTAATACATACATATTTAAATTATTTTATACTTTATATCGGTTTTGTGGTGACAGTGGCAGGATAGATCAAAATAATTTTAATTGAGAATTTGGTTTGGTTTCTTTTAACGAGGTTCCTCGAGGCATACATTAGGTCAACTTGTTTATAGAATGTTAGAGTTAGCGGACATATCACGATTCTTACAAATTATGGGTAGAAATCGGTAGCCGGGCGATTCCACTAGCACAATTCCACTAGACACAATTCCACTGGACGCAATTCCACTGGCACAATTCCACTTGAATTAAGAAATCAAAATGGTGTCTTTTTATTATTATTTTTTGTTGTTTTTATTTTTCGACTCGACTCCGTTTATAGTGGATGTTTTTAGAGTTAACTCGACTCGACCCTAGAAATTTTTTAGGTCGAGTTGAGTTAACTACAAGATGACTCGACTCCATTTATAGTAAAAGATAACCTATGTAGTGTTTTTTTATTCGCTCCGGATAGCTGCTATCGAGAGCCGTCATATGAAAAGTGGCTCCGGATAGCGCTCCGTATAAATAGGTAGAGCCAAATATTTTTTATATCAAGTTTTCACTAAACAATTGAATTAAAAATGATAGTTTGATGTTAAATAAGTTTAGTTTACCAATAAATAGCGCGTCAAATCAATTTAAGAAAAGAGCTTAAATATGAAGTTTCAGTTCGATTGGTTAAAGGTTAAACCATTTGTGCTGTTTAGAAGACACAAATAGCGTTATGTATTTTGGCATCGATGTTATTCGATATTTTGGAACGTTTCCATTTATTTTTTGGAGAAAGATGTTTTTTGTGCTTTTGAATTGCTTAGCATTGAGATGTCCTTTTATTACAGATTAAGATTATTAAGATTATTCTAGAATTCTAATTTTATTCGAGTTTCCCTCACTGAGTTTTATATAACCGATATTATTATGGATTTGATACATTTCTCGACTTTTTTTTATTTTTCTCGAGCTTCTTGGAATTATTCAGATTTCCAGATTTAAATAGCGCGAAGTTGCTTGGCACCGAAGTTATTCGATTATATCGACATTATTCAATATTTTCGATATTATTCGTGCGATGTCTGCATAAAATGTTTCAGATTATTCGAGATTCTTAGTAATTTCTTGATTTTTAAGGTTATCGCAGGATCCTGAGCTTAATCGAGTTTTTCGGGAAATTCGAAATTTTTTGTGATTATCGATATTTTTCTAGAATTCTCACATTATGCTTCCGATACTCTTTGAAATTTGCAAGCGATGGAGTGCTTCTTATTACAGTATTATTGATTTGCTTATCATCTAGAGTCTTAAAGTTAAGTTAAGTTTGGAGGATATTAATTTACTTAGGTTACATTTTTTGAGAATATTTGAGACTCTCCCCGAGTTCCTTGAAGTAATTTTGGATTATGAATCCAATGAATGTGAATTTGAACGGGCAAATTGGTTTGCTTGGCATATAGAGATTATTCGATATTTTCGAGATTAGCATTTTCGAGGTCACCTGTTCGTCGATATTACTCGCATGATGTTACAGTTAACTCGAAACTTTTGATGATGTTGATAGTAATTCTTCGAGATTTTTTGTAATTTTGCAGATTCGTGGAGATTTTTTGATATTGTTACGTTTTTGTCTTGTCAATCAAGGTTCGAATCACTGGATTGTGAATAAAAACAAAACAGTTCAATTTTTCACCAACGTATTTATTTAGTTAACACAAGAATTATTACAACACAATTTTTTTAACAATAATTCACAAAATCACTTTATTTAATTTTTACACAATTTTACTGATCACTTTTATTTTTAATTTCGCACTAAAACACTTTTTAAATCACTTTTTAATCTTCACACTATAATAATTTACAACTTTACACTATCGCGTTCCAAATTCTAATAATTCAATTCGATCTCGTTCGCATTTTTATATACACAAGCCAAGCTTCTAGAAAGTTCATGACTTTTGCAGAAAGAATAGTATAGAATTTAGAACATTTTTTTCATGGAAAATTCCATTTTAGTACAGTAAAACATTTAGCTATTAATTTAAGTTTTTCTATCACATCCTAGATGTCACCGTCACATTAAAAATTGTTCGAAATTACTTGATAATTTACTAGGACTCAGTATAGACGCTATATGTTGAGTTGTATTAGGATCTGTAATATGATCATCTTGGTTTTTTGTAGCTAATGTTTAAATATTATGGACAAACACATATTGGTAATGGGTTATGGCCCCTCTTAATTTAGCATTTATTCAACATCATTTTCTCAAGAAGTTGTTACTGAATTTCTTTACGCACCAACCGGGCCTGGTAATAAATCCTAGTTTTAACGAAACTTTTATTCAACCACTTCCAAAAACTTCGATATTACGGGCACAAAAAAATAAATCGAATTTTTTTCGATCCATTTAAAATAATGATTGAATTGAATTTCATTGGGAACCGGTTATTTGTTCTGCCGGTCAGCTGGCCGACCGGTGACCGGCTTATTGATGTGAATTCCGACCGTACCGGTTCAAAACCGGCCAGTTGGCAACCCTAGAGATGATATGTGAAAACCGTATTCAAGTGCTGATATGATTTTATAAATTTCCTAAAGGTAAGAAAAGTTCGGGATAAAGGCGATGAAAAAAAAAAAATTTTTTTTTGTAATTTTTAGAATTCTAAAAACTATTCAAAAACCCGAATTTTAGTCGGGAAGAAAAAAATTTTACCATAATGGGCCCGATTCTAAAAAAACTAAACTCAGTGCAAAAAATACTAAACTCGACCATTGTTTACTATTATCATGTTTCCATGATAGAGTTAACCTAGGTTCAACTCGGTTTATGTGCGTGGAAACGCGTATTAGGGTAGAGTTTCGTTAAATCCAAATAAACTCGACGAATCTTGTTTGTTTGAGTTAGATTCTATCTGTCAAACATTTTTTAAAATTATAAATGGCGCATCGCATATTACTAAATATATTTCCCCAAAATAATTAAAAAAATACACAAAAATGTCGTTGTCAACGTTATGACGATATATCAAAGTGAAATAAAAGTTTGGTTTTTGTTCAATACGCAATTTTATTTTTTTATTCTATCGAAATATTTTTCTTCAACTCTAAATCCTAACTCTGTTCATGGAAACAGTATGGGTTATCGCCGCCATATTTTCAACTCAACGAAACCTAAACCTATTTAAACTCGGTACATGGAAACATAGTATATGATGAGTTTAGTTTTTTTTGCACTGAGTTTAGTTTTTTTGAATCAATCGAAAACGACATTGGTTTGAGGAAAATTGAAGTGGTTTGTTTTATTCACAATCCAGTGATCAAATCTTGATTGACAAGGCGAAAACGTAACAATATGCGAACAATCTAGACTTTTGTCATTGAATTGAAGATAAAATGGCGACTTATAAACAGTGGCGGATTAAGGAAAATCTGGGCCATAGGCAAGGTTTCGTTTCCGGGCAACTTAAAATAATAGCAAAATATGAACCTAAGGAAGTTTTCGTTTCCGGAAGCAAAATTTCGACTGGGGAACAATTTAACTTGCATTATAACTTGTACAGTTACACTAATGAAACGCAAACACACACTTTAATATTTTATTGGTGTGATTGAAACATAATTACGAAGATAATTATAACTATGGATTTTAAATTAATAAAAACTGCAATGTGTAAAAAAGCTAATTGATAATAAAAGAAGGGGATAGCTTTCAAAAAAATGGGGAAGATAGCAATGGTAAAAAATATTTCTGTTGCTGTAGTTATTACGATATTAGGCTTATTCCACTAGCACAATTCCACTAGACAGAATTTCACTGCATGCAATTCGTGTTTTCGTTTAATTCGTATTTAACATTCGTAGTTCTTTCTTCAGGTAGCTTTTAAGTTTAACTTTTTTTATAATTAAACGAATTTAACTTGCACAATTTAACTTTTTGATAATCAAACGCATTTAGGATAGTAAATCGCGCGCGCGATTTACCATCCTAAATGCGTTTGATTATCAAAAAGGTAAATTGTGTAAGTTGAATTGTGCCAAGTTGAATTGTGCCCAGTGGAATTGTGCCAAGTGGAATTGTGCCAGTGGAATTGTGTGCAGTGGAATTGTGTCTAGTGGAAATGTGCTAGTAGAATAGGCCTAGAATAGTAGAAATCACTTATAAATCAATTATACGAATATTTTGATCAATTTAAGAAAAAGGAAATACATTTTTTTATTTCGCCTGTAAGTATGCTAAAAATACTTTGCGGCTTTTATTAAAGCAACTGTTGCTGTGAGTGGATGCCGGGCTGGTTATTCTGCGAATTCAATTGGCACCCAGTCACTTATTTTAATTTCAATAAAACTCAGATTTTTATTTTAATTTTTAAGTAATTAAACGAACTGTTTTATTTGATTCTCTTTTTTTAAATAATTTTTTATTGTTTTATTTTTCAACGCGTGACAATTGCGGACTGACTCAAAAATATATTTCTTCTTCTTTTTATAATAATCAGTGTATAACACACTTGAATGGATAATTTTTATACTATATGTTAAGGTGGGTATAGGCCAATTACTCGGGCCTTGCTCGAGGTTAATCCTTTGGGATAGGAAAGGTAACAATAAAAATATTTAAATTAACATAATTTGTGCTGTCATAACATACCGCCCGCCTTGAATCACTTGATTCAATTAATTGGCAGTTTACATAATTTGCTTATGTGCTTCTTTGTATTTCCAGATGAAGTTTTGATACTCGCCACTCGCACGTATCCATCATTGCCCGGATGGGTTTGAATTACTCTGCCCAGAGCCCATTGAGTCGGAGGTAACTGCTCATCCCGGATAAGCACGATGTCATTTACTTGTAGATTCGACGATTTATCCTTCCATTTATTTCGAACTTGCAGAGTAGTAAGGTAATCGCGATGCCAACGATGCCAAAAATGTTGCTTGATCCGCTTCACCATATCCCAGCGTTTTGATAAACAATAGTTATTTTGTACGGAGCGTTCGGGTAGAGATGACAGTGGTCGTCCAATTAAAAAATGCCCTGGAGTGAGCACTTCAATTTCCTCGGAAGTTGCCGCATAGAGTGGACGCGAGTTTAGAATTGCTTCAATGCCGGTCATTAGCGTTGTGAATTCTTCTAGTGTTAGTATGACTTCGCCAACCACTCTTTTCAGGTGTGTTTTTGCAGACTTCACAGCCGCCTCCCAAATGCCTCCCATAGTAGGGGAGCCTGCAGGAATGAAATGCCAGTTTATGCTTTTTTCTAGAAGAGAACAAGATAATTTATTAGTGTTAGTTTTCAGGAAATCGAACAGCTCAATTAATTGTCTATTGGCGCCGACGAAGTTTGTGCCATTGTCGCTGAAAATATCACCACATAACCCACGCCGATCAGTGAATCGAGACAATGCACCAAGAAAATTTTCCGTCGCAAGATTGCTGACACATTCTATGTGGACCGCTTTTGTACTAAGGCAGACGAATATACATACATACGTTTTTACTGGAATCTGCCCTCTTCTTCGTGTGATTTGTACCTTAAATGGCCCAGCGTAATCCAAGCCTACTTTGTGGAAAGGGTGCACGTATTCAACTCTCGCGGGAGGTAAATCGCCCATTAGTTGTTGCTGCCTTAATGGTCTCTGCTTGAAACATCTTACACATTTACGGACCACCTGACGAATTACATCTTTCGCACGAATCACCCAGAATTGCTGACGCAAGAAATTCAACATGAAGCTAATTCCGGCGTGATAAAATTGGTGATGTATGTCTTGCAGAACAGCGGTTGTAATTTCAGATTTGCGAGGTAGTAGTATGGGATGCTTGATCGATGTCGCTAAGGTTGAATATTCTAATCTACCGCCGATGCGAATTATTCCATCATTGTCGATAAAGGGATTTAATGCTTTTAGCTGGCTGGATTTTGGTAAAACTGTTTTGGATTGCAGGCATTGAAATTCTTCAAGAAAGTGTTGATGCTGAATATTTCGAATTAAATAAACAGCTGCCAAATTCACATCATCTCGATTAAGAGGTGTTAAATTACGTTCCTTCGGTGGGGAACGGCCTTTTTTAATGAAACGGATGACGTAAGCCATAATTTTCTTCATCGTGAAATAGCTGGAATGTTTAGAAACGAGATTCTTCAGAATGTCGTTGCTGACGCTGATTTTAAATATTACTCCCTTATTCTTAGATTCTTCATTTGTACCAAATGACGATGCTTGAACTGGCCACTCAGTCTCCGATTCTGCAAGCCACTTTGGTCCATGCCACCACAGTTCGAATTTAGCTAAGTCTGTGGCCGCCATTCCTCTGGAGGCACAATCAGCTGGATTGTCGGCTGATGGGACATGCATCCATTTCTCTCGGTTATAAGAGTTTAATATTTCCGACGTCCGGTTGGCAACAAATGTAGGCCATCGTCGAGGGTGTGCTGCCAACCAATCTAACACGAACTTGGAGTCGGTCCATAATACGATTCGATCAATTTTGATTAACTGCTAAGCTTACCTTATTCATTAGCTTAGTCAGTAGTAGAGCACCCAAGAGCTCTAATCTCGGTATGCTTACCGCCTTCAGTGGTGCTACCTTTGTTTTGGCCATCATTAGGGATGTTCGCATTCCAGTTTCGGTCATAACTTTGCTGAAAACCGTGTAGCTCGATGCTGCCACGCGTCCCCAACCAACGTGGAATATGAATTTGGTTGACCTCCACCAGATCGGAACGCATATTAACCCATTTAGCTGCTATTTCAGATGGCAATCCATCGTCCCAGTCCAACTTCTGTAACCATAAGCTCTGGAATAATATTTTTACCCTAACAATGACTGGAGCTAGCCATCCTATGGGATCAAAAATTTTACTGGCCTCGGATAACAATGATCGCTTTGTGTGTCGGCCTCGTTCTTCTAGCTTTACCTGAAACGAAAAATAATCAGTTAAGGGATCCCAATTCAGACCGAGCAGCTTTGTCGTTGCTGGATTTTCATTAATTTCCTTTATGGTATCCGCAGTGATTCCCAATCGCTTTCTTAGTTCATTGCTATTTGTAGAGAATTTGCGTAAAGGAAAGCACGCGTTGTCTAGAATGGCTACTATTTTCTCTTTCAGGTCAATCAATTCAGCTTCGGTGTTCGCTCCGGTCATGAGATCGTCAACATACATATCATTTAGGATTGCTGCTGCTGCGATTGGTAATCGTTCTCGGGCTTGTATTGCTACCTCATTTACGCACCGGGTTGCTAGAAATGCTGCTGGAGCTGTGCCGTATGCTAATGTGTTTAAACGAAAAGTTTTTGGCCGGTGGCGAGGATCTTGTCTCTATAAAATATTTTGGTGCCTTTTGTCTGCTTCGCTTACCCAAATCTGACGGTACATTTTCTCAATGTCCCCAGTAACCACGAATCGATGCTGACGAAATCTCAATATTATGTCTACTAGAGTTGATTGCACGGTCGGTCCTATACACAGCTGATTATTTAATGATAATCCTGTCGACGACTTTGCAGATGCGTCGAATACCACGCGAAGCTTTGTAGTGGTGCTATGGCTGATTTTAGGACTCCGTGATGCGGCAGGTAATACAAGCTCAAGTCAGTGGGAATTTCGACCATATGTCCCAAACTTTCATATTCGGTCATGAATTCTTTATATAGCTGATGAAAGATGGGGTCTCGTTTGATTTTTTTCTCCATGGCCAACAATCTGGACATTGCTACATGATACGCCGATCCTAATTGGTCCTCATTGTCTCGAAATGGCAGTTGTACTATAAATTTGCCATCACTAGCTCGCTTGGTTGTGGCCATGAATAATGCTTCACATTTTTGCTCTTCTGCTGTAAGAGGTTGCGCTGTTGCTACTGACTTAATTTCCCAGAACTTTCGTAGGCTATTGTCAACGTCCATTATTATACTAAAGCATGCTGATTGGTTGACACTCTCTTGCTCATGACTTCTACCGGCAACGATCCAACCCAATGACGTCTTTTCGGCTACAAGACGATCTCCCAATTTAATTTTGTCACATTGAGATAAGAATAAGAAGAATAAGTCTATTGTGCTGCGCTGATTAAATTTAGGGTCGGCAAGTGACACATTCTCCAATCCGTCCCAGTGAAATATTTCAAAGCCATACGATGGGAGCTTGTCTGAAATTTTTGGAATTATAAAAGCACATACCTTTAACTATTCTCCGTTGATCGGTCTTATTAATATCTCCACCTTTCCTCTTGAAGTGCCTAATTTTGAATCACCTAACCCTTTCATTAAAAGCCTACCGTTACTACGAGGTAGACCTAGATTTTGAGCACATTTCTCGGTGATAAATGACTCCTGTGATGTTGAATCTAGAAGCGCTCGACACATTCGAAAGCCACCAAATCCGTCTTTTATATTCACCAAGGCAGTTGGTAAAATCATCTGTGATTCCCCAGAAGAAATATGCAGTACCTTGGTCTCGATGATAGAGTTGGATGAAGATTGTTCTGGCTGCGCTTGAGCTGATTTGTCGGCTTCGGTATGCAGAAGAGTGTGATGTCTTTTGTTGCAGTGACGACAGCGAACCCGCGATTTACAGTTGTAAGTCCCATGATTGAAATTAAAACAATTAAAACAACGTCTTTCTTTACGAATTAATTCCCATCTCTTGTTAACATCCAGCTCTTTAAACCTAGCGCATTCAAAAATTTTGTGGCGAACGATTTCGAACTTTCAGGCTTTGAATTTTGAAGAGGATTTGACTTTTTCACAACACTTCTGCTAACTGACTCCAATGCGTCAGTTCTCTTTCCCAAAAAATCGAAAAGTTCCTTTAACGTAGGAAAGTCCTTTTCGGCTGAATGCTGAGCCCATAAGCTTTTTGACTCAGAATCTAATTTATTTACCAATATATGGATCAACCAAAGATCCCGATGCTCCGCATTAGATCCGAGAGCTTTAAGACCTCTAACGACCTCGTCCGAAGTATCCCACAGCTTACGGATTGATGCCGCACTGACATGATTAACATTAGGCTGCTCCAAAAAAGTATGCCGCTTTCTGTCGTATCTCTGGACCAGTTTCTGCAAAGCTTCGACGTAGTTCGCCTCAGTAATGCTGAAATGGCGCAATAATGATGCTGCTTCGCCACGCAAAAGACTCTTTAGGTACTGTAACTTCTGCGAGCTTGTGAGATAATCTTTTTCATGTATCGTGGTGCAGTACAAGTCGTAGAACGACTGCCATTCAACGTAATCGCCTGAAAATGGAGGAATGTTAATTTTAGGCAACTTAATTGACGGAGATGGTGAGGGTGCTTGAGACGCATTCATCGTATGATCCACTATTGATGTTAAAAACCCTTCTTGCACACTACGCCTGCTTATTAGACCACCCAATTCGGTCATAATCGAAAAATAGCTTTCTTCCACCTCTGGCAATAACGATGCCTCCTCAGCGTCGAGCAGAAAAATTTGCCGCTCAATATCCGTGAATTGGTCGAATAAATTTTGAGCACGTTTTATCCGAATTTGAAGCGCGTCAATCGTTTCGCTTGTATTTTCGTCCAGAGCTCGAACGTATGTAAGCAACCGCGTTATGCTTCCTTTCACAGTTGACTCACTATCGTTGCTTTACTCTCACTTTAAAACACACTTGCACGTTATCACTGACTTTTCACTAACACGATTCTATCACGACAATGTATGCTAATAGGCTGCTTCGAAAATAAATCAATGTAAGTTTCGATACTGATAGATAATGATTAAAAAGAAATATAATGTTTACTAAAATACCGTTAAATTCTAATATGCACCGTTGATGAATCTTTGCGGATCGTAATCTGTCCCTGTTGGGATGCTAATACCACAAATTTGTTATTCCGGTAGTTTTCGAATTAAATGCTGCTGCTGTCCGTTACGGTATCCGGCTCGAAGGACCAAATGTTGCTGTGAGTGGATGCCGGGCTGGTTATTCTGCGAATTCAATTGGCACCCAGTCACTTATTTTAATTTCAATAAAAATCAGATTTTTATTTTAATTTTTAAGTAATTAAACGAACTGTTTTATTTGATTCTCTTTTTTTTAATAATTTTTTATTGCTTTATTTTTCAACGCGTGACAATTGCGGACTGACTCAAAAATATATTTCTTCTTCTTTTTTAACTTATTCTAGATTATATAATCATAAAAAGTTCTTAAAAATTGTTGCATTATTATATTTGTTGGCAGTATCTGATTGGCTATTTAACATGTTATTGAAAGCCTATTGGCGGTTAAAACTTAAATATTAGTTCGGGTACCTACATTATTAAAATGGTAAATAAAATATTTAAGTTTCAAACCAGTGGGCGATGGTGGATTACATTTTACTTTCTTTTTGTTTTAATTAGTTTACTTTAGATGACACTACATTATTTAAATGGAACTTAGTTTCTACTACAATATTTTTACTCATTATTGAAATGTCAAAATGAAAATATAAACAAACAAAAATTATGTACATATTCATAAAAATTATGTTTTGTACATAATAATAATCAGTGTATAACACACTTGAATGGATAATTTTTATACTATATGTTAAGATGGGTATAGGCCAATTACTCGGGCCTTGCTCGAGGTTAATCCTTTGGGATAGGAAAGGTAACAATAAAAATATTTAAATTAACATAATTTGTGCTGTCATAACAGCAACCTTGATTATTGTTTACTCTTCTACTTAAGTGAACTGTATTAATAAATCATTCGTTAATTTCTTGGTTTTTTTTTCTTTATTTTTAACTTAGGAGAACGCTTATAACAATTTCCACCTTTTTCTTCTCCTTCGTTTTACATACTCTCTATTTTAGAACACACCATCAAGATGGCAACTTAATTCAACATAGTGTTACCAAAAGTAACTTTTCAACGCAATTCAAAATATTGTTACCAAACGCAGAACCATCTTGATATGAATAGAGCCGGCATGTAAAAAATGAACTTAAAATAAAGGACATAGAAACACTAAAAAATAATTTATTTTCATAGAGTTTGTATGAAAAAACGCGATTTCGATTGACGAAAAAATATGAATTAAAAATTAAACCTAGATAAATAATTTTTTCTGAAATCACTAATAAACAACTCAATGACTAACTCATTTAAAGCACAGATTCTCAAGCTTCCCCATTTTCCAGATATAATCAAAAGAAAATAAGGGAATTTAATTAAAAAACGTTCTACAACAACAACAATATGTATTGAAAAGATAATATTCTATTTAATGACGTCATCACTTATTCACAACTAAAATCAATGGTAAAAAAAAGACAATACGTTGAACAGCTAAAATTAAAATAAATCAAAGAGAGTCAAAGAGAAAAAATTATAATAATATGCATTGAGCGAGAAGAAATCAAAAAAATCAAATCAACCCAGATTGTTATGCATCACAAATAAACCACATACCAAGAAACATTAACTGTAATATAAATGCCTTATTTATTTATCAAGTATTAAAAATATTATTTAAATTAAGTCACAGCTGAAAATAAATACAATATGATTAATATTTGGCATCGATTTTTATTCCCAAAAATTAATGACACATTCAAAATAAGTTTTTGTTTAGAATATTTGAATTGTCATAACATTTGAGAGCGGTGTATAAAATAAAATAGCTCTTACTTATTATTCCCATTCCTAGATGTCACTTAACACACAAATAAAAACAACAGGGATTCGAACTGAGTAAACGATTTCAAAGAAAACTTTTTACGTAAAATTAACATAATTTCTTTCATAGCAATGGTTTAATTTTAGTAAATTTATAAAAAAAATTATATTAAATTAATTATTATTACAATTTAGTTATTACTATAGACAAAAACCACCAAAAATATGGTTTTTTTTTTTTTTTTTTTTTTTTTTTTTTTTTTCGTCCCTGCCCAAAAGCGGCTAGCACTACGACCTAAAAGATCTTTTGTGCTGTTGGGTACTGTTACTCCAGGAGCTTCTCCACCTCTCTAATAAAGGCGAGAATGCTATTTATAGAGGCCAATTTACATTTCTCCGGGGTCAGATACCTCTCTTCAAAATGAATCCACCTCCGTGTGCACAGAGCAACACACTCACATAGTATGTGTTCTGCGGTTTCTGTCTCTTCCAAACAGAGTCGGCACTCCGTCTCTGTGGACAGGTTCATTTTGTTCAAATGATATCTCAGGTTACAGTGACCTGAGAGAAAACTCACAAGTTTCCTAATATTTCCTTTGCTGAAATTGATCGCCAAATTTTTGTGGTGAAATGGTCTGATCAAAGATTTGGCTTGTCTAAGGCCGGGAATACAGTTCCAATAAGTCAAGCACTGTATTTTTTCCCATTTACTGATTGTGTAGGTTGCAGAAGCCCACGGGATACCACAAAAAGGCTCAGGGCCAATGAGTGTAGTCGACGAGCCTGCCCGTGCAAGTTCGTCGGCTATCTCATTTCCAGTGATGCCCATGTGACCAGGCACCCACCACAACCTTACTTTGTTTTGACAAGAGAGAGATTGTAGCAGTTTATAACAACTTTGAACCGACTTGGAAACCAAGCAGTTAGAAGCCAATGCTTTCAGTGCTGCTTGGCTGTCAGACAAAATGTGGATGGATGCGCCTTTAAGACCTTTGGTCATAATAATAGTGGTTAAATAAAAAATATGGTTAACCGAATCAAAAATCAGACCGATTTTAGAATCCGACCGGTTCGATCACCTATTTGATTTTTTTTATATGTTTTTAATTGTAGGCGACATCTATGGTTTAAACAAAAGTCATTTATAAAGCATTGCCACATGATATGAATCTGTATTCGGGTAGATTTTTGTCATGTGGCAATGCTTTTAGAAGGAGACTAAAAAGAAATGGTTATAATTGTTTATAAATTTTATGTTATGACGTATTTTACAACAACAACATTCCATAAAAGTTTAGCAATAGTTTATATTCCAAGAGGATTTTCACTAAGAAATAAACATTTTCATGATTCGATTTTTCAATCAAATAAAACTACATGTTTTATGAACATTTTCGTATAAAAATAATGTAAAAGCTCATAATTCTTATAGACTAAAAATGTAAATGAAAACAATCGTTTTCCCATATAGTTTCATAGTAAAGAAAAAATTGTATGTACTTTATTTTAAGCTTAGTAAAAAATACAGTCAATGTGGAGGCTCTTATTTATAGAGTAGGCTCTGCCAAACGCAACCTTTTATTAGTTTTCAGAATGTCCGCTACTAAACATACACCCCGGGTTGAAAGGATATATCCTTTTCAAACTTAATGTTAACGCTTCAAATCGTTACATGTGGTAGCAGCTAATAATAATAATAATTATACATCGATTAAATTATAACAACATAAATATTAAAGTAAAACAATATGATTTCCCCCTTGGAAGTTTGGCCAACTTTGTAATGGGCCGTTTCATTTAACCAGTTCGTGTACGAATAATGGCTGTTCGCACCTCTCCGTCAATGCCCGTTATAACACTTTCTACGCGTCCGATGAGCCAATGAGTGCCTGGCATATTGTCCTCTTTTACAATAAGTAAATCATTAGGTTGTAAATTTGGTTGTGATTCCAGCCACGTATGCCGCTGTTGTAAAGTGTTGATATATTCCAATTGGAATCTTTTCCAAAACTGTTGTATTAATTGGGTTAATTGTTGCCATTAAGTGAGACGGAGCTCACAAATGTTTGGTTCCATGACTGCATTTATTGCTGTGCCAATAATAAAATGAGCAGGAGTTAATGGTTGCAGATCATGTGGGTCGGATGACATTTCACACAAGGGACGTGAATTCATTATCCCTTCAATCTGAACAGCCAAAGTGTACAGGAACTCCAACGTCATAATACGCGAACCGATTATCTTTTTCTTGTGGGTTTTGATTACCTTCACGCTCGATTCCCAAATGCCTCCGAAATGAGGAGCTCGTGGTGGAATAAAATGCCATTTTATACCCTCTGTTGAACAATAATCTATAATGTCGTGATGCCTTGCTTTAAACATGTTTTCCATGTGTTGCAATTGGTTGTTTACTCCTATGAACTTGGATCCGTTATCACTCCATATTTCTGTCGGTTTTTCACGTCTGCTACTAAATCGTTTCAAGCCAGCCATAAATGCATCTGCAGTTGCATCCTCCACCACCTCGAGGTGTACTGCCTTTGTGGTAAGACAAACAAATATGCGAATATATACCTTGGCATAAGTTTCCTTACGTTGATTCCTGTAGCGCACTGATAATGTCCCACAAAAGTCTAAGCCCGTAACGTAAAATGATCGACATGATTCTATACGGCTGCGTGGAAGATTCCCCATCAGTTGCGTCATTGTTTTGGGCTGCACTCGGAAACACGCCAAACAAGAATGCAGTTCCTTTTTTATCAACTTTATTCCATGTATTAACCAATACCTTTGCCATAGAATATATAATGTTTGCCTAATTCCGCAATGTAAGTTTACGAGATGTACTTGTTTAATTAGCAACGACGTAATGTGATGGCGAAACAGAATAATTTGATGTTTTTGTTCCATTGATAATGTCTTACTGTTCTCAAGACGACCACCAACTCGAATTAACCCGTCTTCATCTATGTATGGAGTGCAATGTATTAACCTATTTGATTTTTGCAACTGGATGCCTGCTTTCAGCATATTCAGCTCAGATGCAAAATTATCGGTTTGAACGATTCTGAATAAACCTTTCTTAGCGTTGTCCAAATCCTCTGTATTCAGCAAACCTCGTTTGCGCGTTGTAAAATCCCTTGTAGTGTACTTATAAAAGAATTGTCTACACCAGACAACTACACGAACCAGTATCGTCATAGAACTATGTATATCGTTCAACGTTTAAAACATTTTGAAATTGTTTATATTTTGTTAAAGCGAACGCTACGTGTCTTCAGCACATTTCAAAAAGTGTAGCCCATGAAACCAAATTGCACAGTCACGTAATTCTGCTGGTAACATACCCCGCGACACCACATCCGCAGGGTTGCTCTTGGTGTCGACATGCCGCCATCTCATTAGTGACGTAATTTCCTGGATTTTACTTATACGATGTGATTCATAAATTTTTAACTCATGCGGAGGTGTTTTAATCCATGACAATACTATTGTTGAATCCTACCACAGGGTATATTTTGCTGACGGAAGATCCAACGACTTGATTACCCTTTGTGTTAATTCTGCTAGTAATACTGCTGCGTTTAATTTTAATCGTGGAATAATTGTTGTGCGCAATGGAGCTACTCGGAATTTACTGCACACCAATTTTACAGATATTTCGTCATTTTCGCCAATTGATTTTAAAATACATGCACCGTATGCTACCGTTGACGCGTCTGCAAATCCGTGGATTTCAATTGACCTGGCTTTTGGTATAACAATGTGTCTTGGGAACTTAATCGAATTTAACAATGCTAGTTGATGTATAAATGTATTCGAAGTCGATTGAATATTTGGGGACAGCAACTCATCCCAATTTATTTTTGCAACCCATACCCCTTGCAACAAAATTTTTGCTGTCACAACTACGGGTGCGATCAAGCCCAAAGGGTCAAACAATTTGGCTATGGTTGACAGTAGTTCTCGTTTCGTAGTAGTAAAGCTGTGAATTTTGGTAGCCACGTTGAAATTTAACTGATCACTTGTTGAGTCCCATATTAACTCTAATGTTTTAATTGTTTCATTGGGGCTGTTCAATTGTTCTCGATCGTCCAATGGAATTGCATTCAGCAAGGCGGTTGTATTAGATGTCCATTTTCGCAACTTCATTCCAGCACCTTTAAACATCTCCACCAGTTCCGCTTGAAGTTGTAGTGCTTCTTCCATACTATCACTACCCGTCAACAAATCATCCATGTAGAAACACTCTCGTGTCACTTTAGCTGCCAACGGAAATCGGTCTCGCTCGCCCCTTGCTAATTGATTCAACACTTTCGTTGCCAAATAAGAAGCTGATGACGTCCCATACGTAACCGTGCGTTATGTATATTCTTTGATTGGTTGATCTGAATGACTTCTCCAGGCAATTTTTTGCAACGAGGTTTGATCTTGACATACAAGGATCTGACGATACATTTTCTCCACATCAGTGGTGAAAACGTATGTAAATTTTCTGAATTTGATAATTATCGACAGCAATTCCTCTTGAACCGTAGGTCCAATCATTAAGATGTCATTGAGCGCCAAATTAGTTGACATCTTTGCTGATGCATCGAAAACGACCCGCACTTTTGTTGGTGTGCTATTCTTATAAATTGCGTGATGTGTGAGATAATATTCTAAGCCTCGGTTGATGTTATGATGCACCATATGTCCTAAACTTTTGTACTCTTCCATAAACTTTACGTAATCTCGTTTTAATTCGGGGGTTTTGTTTATTTTTGATTCCAAATAACCAAACCGTTTCAGCTCCTGAGTTTTCGATTCACCCAACTGATGAAAATTAGGTTTTAAAGGCAATCTCACCGAAAATCGTCCACTTTTGTCTCGAAAATGTGATTCCTCAAATATTCTCCCATATTCTTTCTCTTCAATGGACAAACCTTTCCATGTATCATGAGCCTCGATTATCCAGAATTTTTGTAATTGTTCGTCTAATTTATCATCTAACTCACTCTGTAACTCGCTTGTGGGTAAGAAGAAATTCTGCTCACATTGATTTTCCAATCGTCCAGCCACCACCCAACCGAAAACTGAATCTTGTAATATCGGCAAATTGCGTTCCAATTCAATTCTTCCATTGTTTAATATTTTAAAAAATAACTCTGCGCCAAGCAGCAAATCAATTGAACCAGGTACATTGAATCGCGGGTCAGCCAGTGTAACATGTGCTGGTAGTTTGCACTTTTCAAAATTTATAAATTGCTCTGGCAAATGATTTCCAATTTTAGGAACAACACACAACTCTAATATGGTAGCAAATTCGTTGATTCTAGATTTGATTTTTGTTGTTAATTTTTCTTTAACCTCTATTTTGGTGTGATTCAGACCACCAACCGATATTCTAACGTTGGCATGCACCAATGACAGTTTATTTGCAAGTTCGGCCGAAATGAAATTTGATTCCGATGCTGAGTCTAGCAACGTTCTGCAAGTATGATAATTTCCCTCTGAATCCTTTATTAAGACTTGTGCTGTTGATAGTAACACATGATACGAGACATTTGATTTTCGATATACTAGTGTGGTCTTGCTTGAAGTTAAATCATATTTTGATTGCGCCTGCTCATTGTGTTATTGATTCAATTTATTGACATTTACTTGTTACTCGGTTGAAGAAGACACTAACCCGTTCGATTCTAAATGCAGCATAGTATTGTGCCTTCGTTGACACTTTATACAGCGAGATGATCTACACATAAATGATTTATGTCCACCTTTAAAGCAATTAAGACATAAACCTAATTTTCTGATTTGATCATATCTATCCTGAGGAGCCAGTTTTATGAATTGCTCGCACTATTTTCTCCGCAGCTTCCGAAGATGATAAAAACGTTGACGTATTCCGACGATGATTGCTATTACTCGCTGCATTTGACGTTTTATTTGATGACTCAGTTTTGGATGACTCATTTTGATATTTTAAAGCACGACTTCTGCGATGTAAAAATTCTAACATTTTGTCCCTAGTAGAATTTTCATTTGGCGTAATTTACGTGTTTCCCGATCGAAGCGTTGCTTCATTATGTATATTATAACCGCGTCATTTAAATTTTTGCCTAATCTTCCCAATGCTCGCAACTGTTTTTGAGATTCATCCATTATTCTGTATATTTCTGATCTTGATTCCTTGTTCATATATTTCATCTTAAAAAATGTCTTAAAATGATTATCCAAAATGTTCTTCTTATAGTCATATTTTGCCACGAGTGTTTCCCATGCCAGGCTAAAACCACGCGATGAAAACTCAATATTTGCAATTGCTCTTTTAGCCTCTCCAGACAAAGCTCCATTAAGATAATAATATCTCTGCATATCGGTGATTGTAGGATTTTTTACAATTAACCCCTTAAACGAATCTTGAAACCTCAACCATCCTTCTGGATCGCCATCAAATGTGGGTAACGAAATTTTCGACAGCATGACTGTATTATGTATACGACAATTGTGGTTTCGATTCCACAATTGATACGCTTTTAGTATGTTCATGCACTACCGTAAGTTGATCCTTGTTCTGCTTGTTTTGCATTTCACGAGTAGGGGAGATACTTCTTTCCTCTTGCATCTCTTGTATACCATTAGCTGATGTCACTTCAATTTTGGTGTTAATATTTTCATTTGATGACATACTTGTACGACGTCGAACTTTGATCACACTTTTGTTTATTTCGTCCGCATTAGATTGATCCTCAAACACGTTTTCTGGAATGGGGCATAGTACA
Source organism: Tipula vernalis (assembly GCA_958295665.1). NCBI lineage: Eukaryota > Metazoa > Arthropoda > Insecta > Diptera > Tipulidae > Tipula > Tipula vernalis. The sequence goes on from OY282559.1 coordinate 122,589,190, forward strand.
CTCTCTACATGCGTAATTAATCTCAGCGGAAGTATCTTGGAAATTGATACATCCTCTATAGCCTCCATTTGCACTTCATCACCCATCGTACACGCTATTTCTAACATGGCTGTATAGACTTCTTTATAATTTTTCATGCATTCGTCCATACAAAGCATTTTCCCTTTTAACAAATATAACGCTTTATTTGGCTCTACATCTGTAGTAAATTCATTTATGTATTTTGTTAGTGCCATTAGTGGTCTTTTTACACTACTTCGTTTCACCATATGTTTTTTCAACCAAGTCGACCTTCCTACCTGGCAAGCTTTCAACGACTTTTTGAATAAATACTATATTATTAACTAACACCAAAATCACCACAATCACGGTCTACCAACATTCATAGTCATACCGTTACGATCAAGGGTTGCTCTTCATCTAATACAACTCACAACCTACATATATGAATGCCCAAAGCTCAAGGAAATGCATGTTGCCGCAAGACGGGAATTCATGCAAAGGGCAAATCGGTGTTATAATTGTCTGTGTGATTCGCATATAGTGTCCAAATGCAGGTCCAAAAGATCGCGTGTTAAATGTCATAAACGTCACCACGCCTTGCTTCATCCCAACGTGACACCAGATAAAGTGGAAGAAAACGCTATAAATGCTCCAGTTGATAAAGCAACGACAACGAATATTTTAGTGACCCCATCCGGTGAAACGTTGCAATCATACCAAACGAAAACTTTTAATATATGTTTACTACAAACGGCTCTAGTTAAAATTTGTGGAGCAAATAACCACTTGTATACTCGCTGGATTCTGAAAGTTTAGCTTCTTTTATTTCAGAAGCGTGTGTCCAGAAATTAGGGCTAAGTTGTACCAACCAACGAATATTAGTATAGGGTCTATCATCAGCCAAGGTAGGAACAACTAAAAGAAAGGTGAGCTTGGAGGTGTTTTCGCGAACTCGGCCAGAACTACCGCTCAATATATAGGGTCCTATTCTACCATCAATCACGTCGCAATAATCGCGGACAACCATAGGCTACCATCATTGGGAAGAATTTAAACACCTAGACCTAGCAGATTCGATGTTTAACAAGCCTGGCCTGGCGATCTCGAAATTTTGATTGGTTGTTACCATTACCTGTCATTAATTTTAGCAGGTCACATTCAAAGCATCAAAACCAATCTGATAGCAAGAGAAACAATGCTAGGCTGGATAATATCAGGGACATTGAATGACCAGCAACCGTCACATCTGACAAACCTGTGTACTTCCATTAATATTAACCAAACACTCACTCGGTTTTGGTAAGTTAAGGACATGATGGTTGGTGCAAATTACGTAGTGAACTAAAATTAATCAAATCAATTATCATGTATGTTCCATGAAACAGAGGTAATAATTGTGTCAGCTAAAACCAGAGTTGCCCCAGTTCAGAAACAGATAACGATACCAAAGCTGGAACTCTGTGTAGCACTTCTTCTCTCCAAGTTAATGGATAGTGTCCAGGTAGCATTGGACGACCGAAAATACAATATTTATATGTGGAGTGACTCTACAATAGTGTTAGCATGGCTAGAAGCTGTACCTCGCTCCCTTGACGTTTTCTTGGGAAACCGTGACTGACAAATCATTACAAACCATCCCAGGAAATTTTGGCACCATATAACCACAAAGGAGAATCCAGCCGATTGCGCCTCTCGGGGTACACTGCCGTCAAAATTAGTGCACCATAAGCTTTGGTGGACAGGACCACAGTGGCTTAAATATCCTGAATTAGAATGGACAATCAATTCGCAGCTCACAGTCAATTGTAATGTAATGACATATCCGACACCAGTTGAATTGATTATAACTAGAAATTCGAATTTGAATAAAATAATTCGCGTGCTACCCTATTGTAAACGGTATGTTAATAATTGTAGATTAAAGCCTGATGGAAGACTTAAAACATTCTTAAAGTGCAGTGAATTACGGGAATCTAAAGACCTATTGATAAAATATGAGCAATAAAAGAATTTTCGTACTGAATTAGAGACATTAAAAGAAAATTAATCTTTATCTAAAAACCACAAACTAATAAATCTTAATCCTTTCCTAGATAGAAATGGCATTCTTAGAATTGACGGGCGTATAACACATGCAACTATTCCGTTTGCATCAATATCTCTACCAGCTGAAGATGACGTTACCGAGATTCTGGTTCGCACAACTCATGAAGAATTACTTTACGGCAATCATACCTTATTGCTCACCACATTATAGAGATATTATTGGATAATTAGCTGCAAGACAGTTATACGACGAGTAATAAAACAATGTACCAAATGCTTCAGATATATGTCGAAACCTATTAAATAACCTAATAAACCTATTAATGGGTCACCTTAGTCAGGGCCTTCATGTCAATAGGGGTAGATTATGCTGGGCCGATTTATGTTCGACCATCCAAACGTAGAGGTCTCAAACCAGATAAGGCCTATATCGCAGTCTTTGTGTGCCTTGAAATTAGCTGGAGATTTGTCGACAGATTCGTTTATTGCGGCATTTCGCCGATTTATATCACGCCGTGGTCTGTGCTGTAAAATCATAAGTGACAATGGATCCAATTTTATTGGGGCCAACAATGACCTCAAAGAACTGTCCAATATTGTAAATTATACTAAAATTGCCAATTTTCTCTCTCAAAAACACACTAATTGGAAATTCAATCCGCCAAAATCAATTAAATACCATCTGAAGCAAACACTGGCAGGAGCCTCACTGACATACGAGGAGATGATAACGATTTTGAAGCAGATCGAGGCTATACTCAACTCCAGGCCACTTTGTGTCATTTCGAACGACGATATAAATCCGTTGATACCGGAACATTTTTTAATCGGGTACCCTTACACATATCTACCTGATCAGGACTTGACCCACCTAAAATTAAATCACCTCTCACGATGGAAATATTTGCAACGATTATGGCAGGAATTTTGGTGAAAGTGGTACACGAGGTACTTAACAACATTACGAAAAAGGGCAAATTGGCAGGTAGATTCAACCACAATAAAACTAAGCGACACAGTTTTGTTACACGAAATAAACTTACCTCCAAACCACTGGAAATTGGGACGTGTTGTTGCGCTGCATCCAGGACAAGACAATATCATTCGAGTGGTCACCGTAAAGACCGCATCTGGCACATTAAGGCGGCCTGTTTCGGAATTATCCATTTTGCCAACTTCAGAATAGTTTCATTGTCACCCTTTTGGCCGGCAATATGTATATTTTCATTAGCAGCTAAAATTGGCAAATATAAACTTTTATTATTAATTTAAATTAAAATAATTATTCTTTCTATTTACCTTTTTATTATTGTTATTGTTTGACATTTATTAATACATTTAAGTTCAGTTCAGTGCATTTAAATTCAAACTGATAAAGTGCTTTTATATTGTTACGTTTTTGCCTTGTCAAATAAGGTTCGTATCACTGGATTGTGAATAATACAAAATCAATTTAATTTATCTCCAACGAATTTATTTATTTCACAAAATTTATTACAACACAGTTTATCACTAAAAATTCACAAAATCACTTTATATAAATTATTCTTAAATTTTACTGTTCATTTATAATTTTTATTTCCACAAAAACACTTTTTAATTCACTTTTTAATTCCTTTTTAATCTTCACTCTATCGCTCACTAAATATTACTTATAATCTTACAAGTTTACTCTATCGCGTTCCAAATACGAATAATCCAATTCGATCTTGTTCGCCTTTTTATATACACAAACCAAGCTTCTCGAAAGTTCATGACTTTTCCAGTTGGAATAGCGTAGAAACATTACGTAACAATTTTTATCATGGAAAATTCCATTTAGTACAGTAAAACATTGAGCTATTAGTTTTACTTATTCTATTATACACTAGGTGTCACCGTCACAATATTTATCTACATTTGCGCTAACGAACATTGGATGACGTAATAATAATTCGCAGCCTTGTATAATTTGTATAGTAGATTTATAGCACAAATCACTTATAATACATTACGCCTTCGTGGATTTCGTTTTCGTAGTTTACTGCGCATTACGTCAACTGAGACTTGCTAGTAAAATATTGCAAAGGAATTGTATGAAAAATAAGGAATTTGTCTAATAAATGTATAATATATGTAAATAAAAAACTATTTTTTGGATAAATATTATATTTTATATTAAAAACACATTCAAGTTATAATTTTTTTATATTTTCTTTTTCTTGATTTTGTTTCAGAAATTTCTTTATTTAGTTTCCTAATTCTGAAAAATATTCATGCCCTAAAGAATAATTTTTTTACTCTTTTATCACAGTCGATGTCTTTTGCTAATAACAACAGATGCTGCTGATAGTCCCTTGTTATTAATAATTCATCCCCATTTGCATCATTGAAAATAGATTCCAACGAGGACATGTGTATCATCATACTCTGAGTGGGTTTTGACGGTTTAATTAATTAAATGAAGGGGGCCATTTAATTGATCAACCCAAGTATAAGAAAAATGGGGGTTCACCGAATGGAATGTGGAATCTACTCGAATATTGGGGACTTCTTTATGCAATTTATGACATATATATCCAGCAAGATTTTCAAGTCCGTCATATTCCATCAATGAAAAATAGTTATCTTCCTGGAAATCTTCGGGATTTTCGTTTAACCCAGAAACATTTCTAAAAATTTGTCCTAAAAATTGTTGAAAGAAAATTTTAATAATTTATTAAGACGAAAGCTAATTTTGTTACCTGTTAGCGTTGATTCTGATGTTACCAAATCAGGGGTATCGTCAATTGCCACATTTGCATTTTCAGATATTGCCCCTTCATTATGCCCCAAAATGTAGGATCTCAAACGGTATTTGAATTCCTGCCTATCAGGGTGATCGTGCAGACCACCCTTTGCACGGATAGTACCAAAAAAAATTTCTAAAACATCCTGGTTTAAACGATACGACAAAATGTATTTAAAATTGAAACGTTGTTTCATATCTTCGTACAACAATTTTAATGCGGTATTTGATTGAATAATTCCTATAAAAAATTATAATAATTTTTAATAATAATACATTAACATAAAATAGTTTACCTTTTTGAAACGGTAGTAATGTATTCTTTCCCAATACTAGCATCTCATTCATCATTTTTAATGGCTAGTCCGTAGGCCTGAACTCGCTCTCTGGAATCAGCAGAATATACTCTGTCGTTCATCACATCAAACCAATCGTTAGTCTAAAAAAAATAATGATTTAAATATGTACATAATATTAAAATATTTTCAATTGTACAAGCTTCAATAAATTGTAACACTCTTCCCAATTTTCGTCTTCTATCAATCGTTGGTCGATGGCCCTCGAGAGAGCTTGTGCTACGGTATGGGAAAAAAGTTTGGTAGCCATTTTGACTTTTTGTCTTTCTGCTTGAGCAACACTTAAATGGTTACTGGAAATTTTGTGAGTAATGGTCAGTTCTGTTGATGTACACGATAGAAGTTTGAAAATTATTTGTTTCTTTACGCATTTACTGTTTATCAAAACACAATTATCAATAAAATGATTCCTTATAAGCTTAATAAGGTGAGGTACGTCCGCAAATACGTATATTTTGTTGTTTCCAAAGATAAACATAATAAAAAAAAATTAATAAATTTTACATGAGAAATATAATTTAATAATCATACCATTACCCACTAGTTATAGCCACCACAGTGTAACCACAATCTTCCGCTTTTTGTAATATTTCGAACAAAATTTGTTTCGTCATTTTACGATCGAAATCGTAATAAAATGGTTGTTTCCATTTGGAGATTAACTCTGAAATTGATAAGAATTCATTTTATTAAAATAAAATGTACAATAGTAATAATAATTCACGTATACCTCTCAACATTCCAACTTGACAATATTTTGCAGGTTTATACGTGGAATCCGATGACCGGTCGTAGCAATAAGTTTCCCTAATCTTCATTTCGTCAAAACTCAAGATACAAACTTTCAGTTGCTGCTTTCATAATTTTCATAACCGGTTCAATAATCCCTGGAGAAATATCAATTTGTTGTGCCCATTTCTGGAGAGTGTGGACAGCAGGAAGAGGAAATTGCTTTTGTTTTAATAATTTATAAGCTCTAGGGCTGGCCGAATACAGTGTAATAGATCTGGCGATGTCAGCTTCTGCCCATTGCATACGTTTATTAATGCCGTATTTTAATTTTTGTATCTGGCCTGGTGTAAATAGTTCTCTCAATTTACTTTCTAAATTCTGTAGTTCAAAATCTTTTCTCTCTAAATTCATTTTAAGCAAGTCTGCATGGTCTTTTAAATTTTGAATTTCGGCTTTTAACTTTTGAATTTCGGTAAGCTTTTTCTGTTTAAAATTTTCCCTAAAATTATGATAACATTATAGCGGTTAATTCTCATGTTTTATAACAAACTAAATACATACATCTCGTCCTTTAAGGCATCAAATTCCGATTTATTTATTTGTTTTTCAAGAGCCGATCATTGTTATTATTATCAGAACCATCTTGATATGAATAGAGCCGGCATGTAAAAAATGAACTTAAAATAAAGGACATAGAAACACTAAAAAATAATTTATTTTCATAGAGTTTGTATGAAAAAACGCGATTTCGATTGACGAAAAAATATGAATTAAAAATTAAACGTAGATAAATAATTTTTTCTGAAATCACTAATAAACAACTCAATGACTAACTCATTTAAAGCACAGATTCTCAAGCTTCCCCATTTTCCAGATATAATCAAAAGAAAATAAGGGAAATTAATTGAAAAACGTTCTACAACAACAACAATATGTATTGAAAAGAGAATATTCTATTTAATGACGTCATCACTTATTCACAACTAAAATCAATGGTAAAAAAAAGACAATACGTTGAACAGCCAAAATTAAAATAAATCAAAGAGAGTCAAAGAGAAAAAATTATAATAATATGCATTGAGCGAGAAGAAATCAAAAAAATCAAATCAACAATCCCATCACATATAAACCACATAACCAAGAAACATTAACTGTAATATAAATGCCTTATTTATTTCTCAAGTATTAAAAATATTATTTAAATTAAGTCACAGCTGAAAATAAATACAATATGATTAATATTTGGCATCGATTTTTATTCCAAAAAATTAATGACACATTCAAAATAAGTTTTTGTTTAGAATATTTGAATTGTCATAACATTTGAGAGCGGTGTATAAAATAAAATAGCTCTTACTTATTATTCCCATTCCTAGATGTCACTTAACACACAAATAAAAACAACAGGGATTCGAACTGAGTAAACGATTTCAAAGAAAACTTTTTACGTAAAATTAACATAATTTCTTTCATAGCAATGGTTTAATTTTAGTAAATTTATAAAAAAAATTATATTAAATTAATTATTATTACAATTTAGTTATTACTATAGACAAAAACCACCAAAAATATGGTTAACCGAATCAAAAATCCGACCGATTTTAGAATCCGACCGGTTCGATCACCTATTTGATTTTTTTTTATATGTTTTTAATTGTAGGCGACATCTATGGTTTAAACAAAAGTCATTAATAAAGCATTGCCACATGATATGAATCTGTATTCGGGTAGATTTTTGTCATGTGGCAATGCTTTTAGAAGGAGACTAAAAAGAGATGGTTATAATTGTTAATAAATTTATTGTTATGACGTATTTTACAACAACAACATTCCAAAAAAGTTTAGCAATAGTTTATATTCCAAGAGGATTTTCACTAAGAAATCAACATTTTCATGATTCGAATTTTCAATCAAATAAAATTACATGTTTTATGAACATTTTCGTATAAAAATAATGTAAAAGCTCATATTTCTTATAGACTAAAAATGTAAATGAAAACAATCGTTTTCCCATATAGTTTCATAGTAAAGAAAAAATTTTATGTACTTTATTTTAAGCTTAGTAAAAAATACAGTCAATGTGGAGGCTCTTATTTATAGAGTAGGCTCTGTTATTATATACCATTTCTTCTAAATCATTTGATTCGCAATACACAAGCTCGGGTAAATTGAAATTTGATTCACCAAGTAATGATTTAATCATTTTTTTGTCTTCTCGTCTTTAGATTCGAGACAATCGATTTTGATTCCTTAACAAAACTCTTTCGTTCACTTCACAAACTGGTCGCAAAGTTAGCATCGCACCCGATTTTAATTTTAGAATTTTTGAAAATCCTTGATATAATATTAGAATTACAACTCAACTAACAAAATTTTTTATAATAATTCTTACCCATTTTATGCTCTAACTTGTTTGCAAAATCATTGTCAGTAAAATGGGCGCTACAAATTCTGGATGTATTATGGTTGAATATTTCTTTCCTCCTACAAAACAGGATCCATGCTTTCAACAATGTCTTATTTTTATTTGTTGGAAAAGAATGAAAACTATATGAACAATTATTTATATTGTTATTACAACAATTAAATACGGCGCACCGCATTATTTATTTAATTTAATTTAATTTTTAGATTCAATTACATACAACGATATTGTGAAACAAAACTGTTCAGTCTCAATTGACGTCATTTGACTGCCGTTTATTTTATAATCCAAATAGGCAAAGTGCGCAAGGCGTAATCTATTATAAGTGATTTGTGGATTTATAGTATGTTTGTAAAATAGAAAAATGTATAAGATTTTTTGGTCAGTCTTGCGCTCTACTACTTGGAATTGGAAGGCGATCAACAATTTCAATAAAAATAAAGTTATTACGTAACATATAAATTTAAAATAAATATAAACCATTGCCAGTGTCGAGTTAATTAAATTGGGTTTTCAAAACGGAGAATATCTTCATCGATTTTATTCGCATAATAATACCGGAACTGTTTCTTCTACGTTAACCATTTATTGGATCCAACGAGCCACATTACCAGCGGTATAAATCATATCCAGATTTATACATACGTCATGATGATTATGGCTCTATTTATTTATTTATTTATTTATTTATTTATTGTTGACTTCTAAATTTTTAACTTTCGATACACTCTGTTTTGAGCAAAAGCTCATTCGTAACAGAGTGTACCAAAAGAGGTGGATAACTGCAAAATAAAACATTCCCTTCCCAATCGGGATCATCATCATTCACCAACTATGCCTCGATCTTTGTTAAAAAATTGCAGCAACAATTTCCGAACCTCAATCTTTGCGAAATTTTTCCTGCTTCAATAGATTTGCGTCAAACGTTCCAATTTCAATTTCATGTTTTCTGATTTGGACACCCAAATTAGTAGTCACCCGTGTTGAGAATCTATTTTCCAGACAATATCCTGATTTTTCGATGTTCGAGAACTCGCACAATTTGCCGGTGAATAAAATTTAAAAAAAAAAAAAAAATATTTAGAAAAAAAAATAATTTAATAAAAATAAAAAACGTCCAACCGACGTGAAACTCAAAGCCTTTTTTCCAAGCTCTATTCTTAAGATGACGATTAAGTCAGTCGAATCAATTGTGTGAAGAAGTAGTAAAAGATCGTTGAAATTGATTGGTGAGTCGCTTATTTCGCCATTTGTCCGTATTCACGAAACCTCTCAAATTTACTTTCGCGTTACGTTTTACGTTAGCGTTACGCGCGAACGCACGAAAGTTAATTGAAGATTAAATAGAAATTAATATTTTAGTTTTTTAACCTTTTACCTGTTTTTTATTTTTATTTTCTGATGTTGTTTCGCGCATCTGTTACGAGTCTCTATATGACAGACCAACATTTCCGTAATCGGGTAGTCCTCAGTGGGTTGGGGGGTTACTTTGTTGTCTTATTAAAGGAGACACGACAGAACCTTATGTTGGTAAGAAAAAAACTGAAAAAAACAAAGCGGATCCCAAGAATCATCACAACACCATCAACCAATAAAAATTTCAAATTACTCCATTTTAAAATTTATTGGTAATTACAAGAAATAAAAGAAAATTACACCTAGAATATACATATGTACTAATGCTATTAAACCTCTAGTTATGTAAGAACTAATAAATAACCTATGACCCAAAAAAAAAATGTTTGTTGAAATGAAAAGCGAATTAGAAGTGAAATGAAAATAATGAACACGGAAACAAAAAAATATTCTGGGCAAACAAAAAAAAAAATATTTTGTTTTCTTTTAATGATGATAAAAACACTCACCCATAATCTGCCGTAGAGTACTCCCGGATATATGCGTGGCTAAAAAAAATTGTTTAGTAATTAAATACCGTAACCGTGCCCTTTCTTACATTTTTTTTTCACTCAACTATTTCACTGTAATTTCCAACAAAATTTTCTTAAATTCTGGAATGAACACTATCTCTTAAAATATTAATTATTAACTAATAAATACTGAATAATTAAGTTAAGCCAGCGATAGCCGCTTAAAAACAAATCAAATTTAATTCTTTTTAATTTTTTTTTTTACTAAAAAAATTATTTTATCAACAAAATATTTTCCACAACACGTATTTTATTATGTCACCATAGCCTTTTCCTCTAACGGAAACTTATTGCCAAATCTTGCAAGAAAACTCTATTAATATCGCGGTGGCAAGTGGTTTTTCCTTTTCCTCTAGCGGAAACTCTGCGGATGATCGCGCAATAAAACCACTGTTACATTACCGTGTTGAACCATGGAGGAGATTGGTGATCTAATTATCCTTTACGTGTGAGGCCTCGCTGCTAATTAAAAGGCCTAATTAAGCATATATAATTTTTGATGTTTTAGCAAATAAACTCACCGGCAAAATTGATAATATTTTTTATTTTTTTTTTTGAAATTATGCTGGTTTTCATTTACCGATCCTGTATAGCGATTTATCAAAATCTACGGGATATCCATATATTTGCTTAAATAAATGCACAGAGAAAAAAAATGCCACTAAACTAATCACACATTTTATACCTAACTCACCATTCAATAACTATAAAAAAAAATGTTTCTCAAATTTATTCCTGGGCTGATCTATTAGCCACGGATGCCTCACTAAATATAACTTTTGTTTAAACAAAAAAAATTCCAATCGCGTGAGATTGCCAAAAAAAACAAGATCTTGTATGTATGTATATAATACCCGCTTATTTATTTAAAATAGGTACGTACTAATATATTCCCCTTATTGATAATAACCAATATATTTACATACATATATACTTAACTGCAATTACCAAGCATTTCTCTTACACATAAAAAATTACGTTTTTTTGTACGATCGTGATACAAGAGGTAAGCATATACCGCACACCTAAACTAGCTCTGCTATGAATTGCATTTATTTGCATTTAGGGAGACAACAAACTTTATTGCAGCACCGATATCGACTATGACTCAGGCGAAGCAATTAAAAAAAAAATTTAAAATACAAACCTAGGTCAGTTACACTAAAAATTGTATGACGCAAAGGTTTATTGATCTATTATATATAGAAAAAAAATATTATTGGGCTGGACAAGATATTCCAACTAATTGAACATTTCTTTTTGGGGAGTAGATATATTGATTCGACAGCCGTAACACATCCGATCACACATTTTTTTACCGGGCAAATTTTCAAACCCTTGTTGAACATCTAAAAACTACAAAATATTGGTAAGGTGGATTAATGGCGAAATATTTCAACACGAAGCAGACAGAATGAGCAACTCAATGTTTAGCCAAAATCCTCTACTAGTGGGTCTAACTTTACGTGGAGAGAATTTAGCATCTGTATTAATTAATTCTACAGCTCATCTTCTCATCAAAATTAAATAAAATCGAGATAAATAACAATCGAAATCCTTGCAGCGAAATATGTGGCACATATTTACAAGTTTAACGGGATCTTTTTTATATGTAAACTAAACATCATCGGTACTATTATACTTAAGTTTTATTATCTTACACCATACTCACTAATTCAAATTTCTAGTAAACTCTCTCAGTTTTAATTATGTAAGATGCTCCAAAATATATACAGGATGTCCCTTCTTAATCTATTTATGGAAATAAATGTTCAAGAAATCCTTATCCGAAAAAAAGTTTTGTACAAAAGTTATGTTGTTCGATAGGGGACATCACGACGTTGATGTTGAGGTATAAGATCAAGGTCATTTAGAGGTCGTCAGGTCAATTATTTTAAATTGAAACCCGTATTTTTGACTCCGGAAATAGAAATAGCGCAAAATTGTACGTCCGAATATGTTTTCCATGATCTCCCGGTTCCAGTAGATGAACGGTATTTTTCCTGTGACCTTGACCTCAACCTTAAGGTCAAGGATCAGAGTCATTTAGAGGTCATATTATTTTATTTAAATACCAACCCTTATTTTTGACCCCGGAAATGAGAAAGGAAATTCTATGATCTAGAATTTTTTTTTTTCTTTTCATAAGGTCAATTTTAACCTCCATAGGTCACCAGAAGCTCAAAAACTAGGTTAAAAGGCAAAGCGTTTGACCAACTAAAAGAAAACATGGATTAGAAGGATTTTTGATACAGAAAGGGATGAATGGAGAAATGGGGCCCATATCATATTTTGCCAGGGGTTGAAAGTCTCGAAAGATTTAAGCACAACAAGCATTTTAAAATTGATTTGACTGTAATTTCTTGACATTAACTCGATTATATTTGTAGTTATAATTACTTTCTTTAAATGACCGGCAAACACTTCACATGACAAAGGCACTCATTTGTGACACTGTTTATGTGTATTTTCGAGCACTAATTATATTTAATTTTATATTATTTACAATCACTGTGCTAATTTCAAAGGAGAGTACCATTAATTTTTTAGAAAAGTTCTAAATTAGAAAAATGAAAATAATTATCAAATTCTGAGAAGAAACTTCTGAGTTAGAAAAAGTTGTTTTCTTAGTTTCCCTTTCTTTTCGTTCCAAGTTCGAGTGGTAGCAAAGTGGAGTTTTCATCTGCCGATCCATCTTGCATGTCAGTACCCAATCAGGCCTTAAAACTAAAAACTGATGGGTGTTGATTGTGGATGTTGGACACAACAATTACAACATTAAGAAAAATACTAAAACACTTCTGATCACTCATTTCCCTAGTTTTCGCCCGCTATAAATCATCCAGAACCGAAGGAGAGTATATTCGATACTTTTTCAACAAGGGAAAACTCCATGGAGTTTATTCTAAGCAAAAAAGTTTTTGGCTTGTAAGACGATTAGACGAACCTAATGGAAACTTCTACTTCACTGTTTGTGATTTGCGTGTCTGCTTGGGTGAGGCTGCCAGTTTCTGGCTGTCCATTTGCAACTGCGCAACAACGGGACGAAATAAACAATTGAAAGATCTCTTTAGGCTGATGATGCCATCAACAGCGCACTATGACTAATTTATAAGACCCAGTTCGGGCTTGTTTAATTTAGTCTGACGTTATGTTCTAACTATAAAACCAAATGACTGTTAATATAATATATATATATATATATATATATATATATATATATATATATATATATACATATATAAACTCATCGTGGCTGACATTCACTGCAATGGATCATTATAATGGACAAACACTTTAATTACTGGTTCTCAGGAATAATAAGTGCTGGAAATATAATTCTATGAAATCAACTTATCATGATGCATGATGGCCACTATCCACATAGGCATATGTGTATGGCTTATTTTAGCGGGCTTCACGCCTGCAAATGGTTGATAAGTTTTTGGTACTAAATCCAAAGGCAAACAATGGATCCACGGCCATTTCTCAAAATTACAGAAGCAGCAACTATCGACCAATGCCTTGAAGCAAGTGACCCAATTGTTATGACCAGGTTTAGTTAGAGAGGCTTTAAAATTTCAAATCCTGTCTTTAATTATAATTAAAACCATATCCATGTCAGTTATTTCCAAATCAGGTAAACTTGCCAATTACACACTAGCGAATAAATTATCCAACCGTTAAATAACCATTCAAAATTCACAACCAAATTTATTTTCTCTTAGAGCACAAAGTACACAAAAATCTTTTGTTTAAACATCTATTAAGACAGTTTTGTATTCAAGAATAATTTAGATCAACAACACAACGAGGTAGACTGACACAAACAAAATAATAAACAAAACGGTCGCGAAGATTTAAAAAAACAAAAAATACAAAGTGCCGACAACCGGAATATTCTATTGGAATTGACCGTATGATAGATGAAGAATTGAATTGTTCAGTGGACAATAAATAATAATGCATTTGAAGATTTCGTTTATTCGTTTATTGTGAGAATATTAATTAATTTCTATTTTTTTGTAGGTTTCATTCATCTTTGCAATATGTACATAGATTGCGAATATGTTGTGGCACGCTGAATAAAATTTTAAACACAAAAATGTAATTTGATTCCTAATTTTAAGATAAATTTATTTTAACGAATATACGAGTACATACAATATTCACATTTTATAAAACAATGTAAATATTATATATAAAAATGTATTTATTATTAATTAAATAAATTTTTTATTTTTATTTTATTATTTTTATATAAACTCGCGTATATTGAATATAGAAAATTAATTTTTTGAAATTTTTATAAAATGTTTACAATGATTTTATAAAATAAATAAATTTACTAAAACAGCATTTATTTATGTTTTTAAAAGCATTTTGATTTAAAGAATTAAATGTAACATTAAATTAAATTATTTAAGTGCAATGGAAATTTAACGTAATACATACACTCGTAGTAAATTTGTTTTTATTTAATTTAAATCTGAACCAATTGATTTTTCGGCTTTTTTATAGACAAATATATTAATTGTTCAAGACAATCCTAATATTTTCGATTTGATAAACCAGAAAAATAAAGAGGCCAATCCCTCATAACATATCTACTGAAAAAAGTAGAAATATCATTCCCCCCTCTCCGTAATTTTAACCCAAGGGCCAAGAGTTATACCAATGTATTACTCTTCATTCTTTTCCCTCCATTTTTAAATTAAATTCTTAATTAAATCTGAACGTATAATAAATCTATTGTTATTAAAATATATCTGTAGAGGTTTACAGTTAAAAGTGTTTTAAAATTCTATGTTTCTTCTTTCTTAAATTTCAAATTTCCTATATTACTTGATAACTGTAATTATAAAAGCTTCACGTTTTATTAAGCTTCTAAAAAATGTATTCACAAGAATTTCAGTAGACCGATATTGAATAACGAAACTGATTTTTGTAAAAAAAACCTGCCGCATATTTAGAAAATAATTTTTATTAATTTTCATTAAAGCAGAATGAGAATTAAAAAATTCTTCTGATGAGGATTATGGTGACCTTGGGAATTTGTTATGTGGGTTTAAGGAGGGGAAGGGGGGTCCTTTGGCTACCTCTTGTTAGAACATCACTTGATATAGTGGGAAAGCATATAGCAGGAAATTTATGCATTGCCTTCCATTAATTCAAAACGGCGAAGAAATCATAAAAATTCTTTGCATTCCGAACCAAATAAAATCTTTGGAAAAATTATATATATCAATTGAGTTTACGAAAAATTATATATATCAATTGAGTTTATCAATATTCATCGAATATTGATTTGAGTGAAATTTAAAATAGGAAGTAACAAAATGTTTCTGAATTAAACTACATTTTGCATGGAATTTAAATAGTACAAATCATTGTACAGTGTTACTTGGGTTAAAAATTGATTAGGACATTCTACTTGGTTTTGAGCAAAAATTTGAGTGTAAATTTGGTTTTCTAAACTAGATTCAAACATAATTTTAATTGCAATTAGGTAAGAATTGAGGTGCAATACGAGATTCGGTATCAAATAACCAACAAAATTTCCTTAGAATTTTGTTTAGAAATTTGTATCGGAAATTTTGAGAGAAATCTGAATTAGGAATTTAAATTTACAAAAAAATGGGTTTGGCGTTCCAGACCAAAAACAATCTTTGGTAAAATTATAGGAATTGTGTTTACCACTCGAATATTGAGTTCTCAAAATTTTGAGAGAAATATTATTGTAGGCTTACATTGCACAATAGATTTGCTAAGTTGGTAACAACTAGAAAATGAGTGCAAATTAGGTGCAGCAAAGAATAGATGTGTCAAGGGAAAACCAAAATATATATTTTGAAACCAATTTGAATTGGATCAAAAAATTAGACTGGAAAAAAAAATCGATCTTATGGATTCGAATAAAAGCTTGGATGCATCCAAATTAAAACCTTGGATGCATCCAGATTAAAACCTTGGATGCATCCAGAATCTATAGTAACTTAGTTTAAAATCAAAATTGATTTGATAAAAATTAAGATTTTTGGTCAGAAATTTAGTTCCAAGCAGTTCTCGAAGTTGAACAAAATCTAGTCTAAATTGGTCAACTGCATTCGGCAGAGTGGTAATTGATTAAGAGAATGAAGAGAGAAAATTAGTTTGAATTTTAAACCAGATATAATGAATTTGAGTGAAATTTTAAGTAAAAGTCGTTTTCTTTAGTTTACATTTGGGAAACACATTTTCAAAAACAGTTTTAGCAAAATATTTAATGCCCTCTATGTGACTGAGCTTAAATTCTAAACGAATTTTGTTTTATAATAGAAGCATATCACTTTTAAACTGTAATTGAATAAAACCTTAAGTAGGAACTTACATTAGAAATAGAGTTTAACTGACTGCCTTTAATAATAGTGGAGTGTATTTTAAAAATTTAGTTAATTAAACGTTGTAAAAGAATAAAGTTTAGACTAAAAATTCAATTTCAAGCCAATCGAGAGTTTGATTTCCAAATTTAACTAACACTAAATTATGGGTGAAATTAAGCTAGAAATTTTGTGATATTTTGTTTACAAATTAAGTAAAAATTCGAGGCTAGATTTGTCTAAATATATGCTTGATTAGAAATTTGGAATGCAACTTCAGCTATAGTTGCAAGTGCATTTAAGAAATTGATTGAGAATTTATTTGATTGTCGAATTTAAAACTCTAGTTTGAATCAAAAGGTTTGTTAAATTTGTATCAGAATTTTGAATAGAATTCTGAGTAAGTATCGAAATATTTGAATTTTAAGCCGTAAATTAAAAAAAAATTTAGAGTAAAAATTGAATTTGAATATAGTAATTTGGACCTGAGCAAAAACATAACTGTAATATTGTTTTTAGTTTAAAGTTGAGTTTGTATTTCGATTTGGACTGGCAAGAGAAAAATTTAAAATTAAGTTAGAATTATAAAATCGAATCAAAATTCTGAGAAAAAGGTGGTATTTAATTCTAAAATTTTGGCTGCAATTAGATAGAAATTTTGGTGATATTTTGAACACAAGCAGGCTAAGTTCCAAGCCCGATTTGAAAAAAAAAAAACATGAAGGAGGAATTGACTTATAATTTTGTGTGATATTTAAAATACAAAATTTACAATTTCAGCTTTCATTTTAAAATGATTCGAGAAGAGTAAGTTTGATATTCGCAATTAGTAAAAATTTGCAATACGCAACATGATTGCAATAAAACAATACAATTATTTAGTATCAGTACGATGCATAAAAGAATATAAATTCTAAACTGTAATTGAATATAACAATTTTGAAAAATAATCTAGTTTAAGTTTTCTTAGTTTAAAACTTGCTTTAATAGCGTGAATCTTATAGCCTCAACCGTCACAGTGTTCTTTTCAAGTAAGAACTTACCAGGGCCCTATTGCACCAACTACTTATCACTTATTACTTATCAACTTATCATAAGATAGTTTTTTTGATAATGATAAGTGATAAGCGTTGCACATCAGATTGTCTATAACTTATCAATTGACGAATTATCAAATTTTTATGATAAGTTGTAATGATCTATACAAAAATACTATAAATGTGATAGTGTTTGCAAAATAGTATGCTTTTCGTACATTTTATATGTTAAACAATGGTTTTGTACCTATAAAGCAAAACAATTAAAAAATTGTTATTCTGTAATTTAATAACAACAACAATTTTGCATGTATATAATAATACATGAAGAGAAACCTTTCTCAATTGAGAGTTCTTATTTCAGTGTAAAGAAACAATTGTAAAACTTTTCTTTTGTTGCTTTTAAAATAAATTCTCTTTTCTAACTGTAAATAATTTTTCAGCTGTACTTAAACGTAAACAATTTATTTTCATAACAAATGAATTAAGAGAATTCCTGTTAATAGGATTCCTGTCAATAAATTGAATTTAACTACATTATACAAAAATTGTAATCGTCATATACAAATCAAAATGATTTTCCACTATTCGTCTCGTCCGCTTATGAGCACGATTAAATCTTTGCTCTATTGCATCATCCGGATTTTTCGCATTGGTGGGATAAGCCAATCTTTAAGGGGAAGCACTATCACCCAAAATCACAGCACCGGGGAACGGGCAAAACCAGACTCAAAATTCCTAAATAGCCTTGTATATGGCAATACTCTAGAGTCATGGACATTACCTGGCCAATTTGAATTTAATGCATAAAAACTGCGGTCTGAGCCACACACCATCATTGCATTCAGTGAATATTTTCCATGTCGATTCGCAAAGTGTTCTTCATTGACCGTAGGTGCATCTATATTAATCATTGTTCCATCGAAGCAACCAGCTACCTGAGGGTAACCACCCAACTCAAGAAACTTCTACCCTGGATATTCCTAACCAATGCAGTGTTGTTAGTAGCTGCTATAGAGGACTCAATGCGCAGTTTCGGTCGCTTCCATGGTGCAAATTTGCTCCGATTTTTAATAATACGTGCTTAATTTGTTCATGTGAGAAACGAAAATATTTTATCACTCGCGAGTCCAGAGAATATTTGGTTCTGGCTTTCACTATACGATTTCTTCTTTCGTTTTCATCCTCGAATAATCTTTCGAATCGACGCATTTATTTATAAAAATTATTTTTTCGTTTAATAAATTTCAGTTTTTGTTCACTAAAGTTGATATAATGCCTATATTTGATAGTTTTATATTAATTTTAAAATATCGAAAAACAACTGTCTTACCTCTTACTTTGACTTAATATTATAACTTATTAGAATACAATAAAATAGCGGTATAAATTTTGAAATTAAAGTTATTATACACTTGAAAACACATTGTTATATGTATTGTCATTATCATTTATAATCATTTGAATAATAAATAATTTTATTGAAAAATGTGTTTGTACTCTTTTAAAATTGAACAAAAGTTCTCATCTTACCAATAATAGCAAAAAAAAAACGTTTGTAACAGACTTCCGTCATACCACTACAATTTGTAGCTCTTATCAATTTTTTTGAGTAGTGAAATTTTTCTTATTGATATTTTTGATAAGTTATCATTAAAGTAGTCGATTATTGATGAGTTAAAACTTTTGGTGCAACAGAACCACGAAAAAATTATCAAGAACCTCAAACTTATCGCTTATCAAAATATTACTTTGGTGCAACTTAATTTTGATAAGTGAGTGCTTATCACTTATTATAACTCAATTAAATACTTCTCAAATTTCAATTTGGTACAACAGAAAATTATCAAAAATTAGGATAAGTTGATAAGTAATAAGTGATAAGTAGTTGGTGCAATAGGGCCCAGTTCAAATTTTAATCGATACTTTCCAAAATAAATGCATGAAAATTCTGAGGATTATAAAGCCTTGCGATTTAGAACTATTAAAGTTGTAGAACAAGAAAGTCCGATACCTTTAACTTTGATAGAGTCATGTCGACATTTAACTTTGATAGAGCCATTAAACTAATACCCGAGTTCGATGGAACTCCCGATAAACTACACAGATTTTTGCAATGTTGTAATCTCATTCATAAAGATGTAAAAACAGCGGAGAAAATCTCACAGCTTTACGGGCATTTGAATACGGCAAAGGTCCTTAGAAAATTTTAATCAAGGCATGTAGATTCACAAATTTAAAGATGCAATTGCCAAAAGTATTGAAGAAGAAATTTTAAATCGATCTCATACACATAAAACTAGTAAATTTTTCGTTTCTAAAAATGAAGCAATCAAATGCCAAATTTCCTCTAAATCTGGACACATAGCTTCGCATTGTTTTAATCAAAATTCCAATATTGTACAGTTCCGAAATAATTCCTCAAATTCAACCTACAACAACAATAAGCCAATTTCTACACGAACTATTTCATAAACTCTAAAATTTTTTAATAACAACGTTTCTCCATGAATTAATCATATCGTTTATCCATGAGCATATTGCAAAAAATTCGGTCATCACATCAGAGTTTGCCGAACTCGTTAAAGTTCAAATCAGGCGAGGATCCAAAATACTGGGAAAAACCCATCGACTTCTTAATTACATCAAGCGGAAAACTTAATCGAACTTCACCGAGAAACGAAGGATGTAGGGGTGAAGTTCAGAATCTTTAAATCTACATCCAGCTTATAAACGATGACAAAACAAGCAAATTATTTCGTTTCACAATTAACTTCCGTAATGGCGATATAAAATTTGTAAAACTTAATCTTGAGATTTTACACGAACCGCAATTCTTTTTAGTTGATAGCCTTTTGCGAAGAGAATTTTCAGAAGCTTAAAGAAAAGTTAATCGAACCTCTCATCTTGCAATACCCCAATTTTAGAAAACAATTGCGATTCAGCACTTGGGGCCATTCTTTCACAGCGGAATAACGATGATGATGGTACCTAATAAATCTGAGAAAAACTATTCCACTGTCGAGAAACAGTTACTCACAATTGTTTTTGCTGTAAAATGTTTCCGTCCGAATTTGTATGGCGTTAAATTTACAATAATAAAAGATCACAACCCATTATTAAAGCAAAGAACTTGTCAACCCGGTTAATGCGCTGGAGGATAGAGCTATACGACTTTGATTTGTATATCATTTACAAACCTGGCAAATTCAATAAATTCAATATCTGAGCAGAATTGAATTCCAATCTGCCGATCAGAGTAACAACATTAACATTATAACTCGTTTGCAGACAAAAAGCAACGATCCGTCATCGAATCTTAGCCAATCCTGTAAAACTACTAACTCAAATTCCTAACCAGCTTCCGATACAAATTTACATCAACCCGTGAATTCTGTAACTTCTATTACTTTTCTCGACAATGTCGACGATATTCTTATTGGCCGCTTGGTGGACATCACTTTTAAGAGAATTAAATTGTACTAAAATGTTATCTAGCATTAAAAAATTTGCACAAAAATGCAAGCAGTGTCAGAAAAACAAAATATCAAGAAACTCCCGATGGTCGTAAGAACAACCTCAAAACGACTCTTTGGAAAAATAATTTTGGAGGTTGCAACAATTGCCAATATTTACTCTCTTCCACAATATTTACAAGTTACTGAAATTCAAAAAAAAAAACTCCAGTCTACGGCTTACCACCCGCAGACAAACGGTGCTTTGGAGACGTCCCACCGTACATTTGTAGAATATCTACGAAACTATTCTGATAAAGACCCCAATAATTGGCATCATTGGCTACCATTTGCCATGTTTACCTACAATTCGACACCGCACTCTTCAATTAATGTGATGCCATTTGAGATAGTACATGCGGATTCAAGCCCAATATACCTTCTTCACTTAGACATAATTGTAGAGTTTTTTATAATTCTGATGATTACTTGCAAAATTTACGTATGAAGCTCGAAAGCTCGTATGAAATTAATTATAAAAATAAAAATCAAGTTAATAAAATTAAAAGAATCTTAAAGATATTTTATTAATAAAGAAAACCTTATAATTTTCTTTTACTTTGGCCATAGGCAAGCTGTATGCATTGCGTACAATAATACCTATAATAAAATAAGTGTTAGCCATTTAGAAATTAATCGATGAATTTAAACTATGCCATTCTTGGACATAGCGTCAGATGCATATGTGTCACGGACGGTTGTTTGGTAAAATTGGAATTGACCAATGGCCTTGTGATAATAATGTCCCACGAAACCGTTTACCTCTCCCGGACCGCACGCCGAGAGTCACTATTCTGTATTATGTATTATTATTTTTTGCATACAATCACAAACAGATTACAAACATGGTCCACCAGAATACACATTGGGTCAAACGAATCTTGAAACACAATACAAATTGTAATGAATATAAACTTATCTAACAGGGCCATAATGAATGATAGCCCGCATGTTAAGGAGCGAAATACAGCGAACAAAATTTTATCGAGGGTGGATTAAATATCTAAAATACTAAATTTATCAGCTTTGGCGTTGAATATCCGAGGCATACGATGGGTTCGAACCAGCCATAATCTAACCGGTGGAACCGGATGTCAAATCGTTCAGTTGAGCACAAATTATGCGAATGATCATATATATTTTGATTTTCACTGAGTCGTCGTGTACCATTAAGATTTTAATTAAAATTAATAGTATTACTGTGTTGTTTAGAAAACGCTACTTAACAGCTTTCAGCTCCAAATATTGTAACAGAATCGACATTCGACAGGGAATGTGTCGGCTGTTGACAGAAATTGTCCACTTAGAGGTTTTGAGGCGGTCATATCTGGCCGGCTAGCATTTAGGGTGTTGGGTGTAGGAATTTTCCGAGCATACGAGTAAGTGAACCGTGTCTGACCGCGGTAGTGAAAACAAAGGAAATGGAGACAAGTAAAGGACAACAGGTAAAGGTAGGACCAACTAACCCCCAACAGAAACTTTTGTTAATAAAGACCATCATGAATTGACGGTGTACCAACATCTTAGTGTCTCGATGCGAGAAAATTAAATTCGGTCACTGATGCCAATCCTTTGCCATTAATAGAAGGACTAATAATTAGACTGGATACGACCAAGTTTATTTCGAGTTCTCAAAGGTGCCTTTTGGCAGATTACCTTAGATTCAAACTCGAAGTATAAAACGGCATTTACTACCCAAAAATACCAGGCAAATATGACGGTTTCTAGGCATTACCGGATGGTACCGGCGGTTTTTAAGTGGGTACTCTTTTTTGTCAGCACCTCTGATAAATCTGCTGAAAGAACACCAAAAGTAACCTCCTAGAATCACAAAAATGATTCGAATCTTTGAAAGCCGCATTGACACCTGTCCCTGTGTTAACTATCCCAAACTTCCAAAAACGCTCCTTCATCCAATGCGATGCGAGCAGTACCGGTATTGGGGCCGTACTATCCCAGGAAAATGACGATGGACATAATCGACCAATCGCTTTTATCTCCCACAAGTTAAATGCTGCTCAGCGCAATTACAGTGTCACGGAGCTTGAGTGGCTAGGAGCTGTATTCGTCATAAAAGAACTTCGCTCTTATGTGGAAGGCCTGCCGTTCACGGTGTTAACCGACCACGTGAGTTTGATTTGGTTGATGTCGTTAAAAGATGAAGCTTTAAGCTTCAGGGCTTTGATTTTGATATTCAGTGTCGCATAACGGCTCTCAAAATGCAGTTCCAGATGCATTATCGCGTATGGAGATGGAACCCTTGCAGGTAACTCTTCCACTAAATAATAATACCCCTTTAAATGTGTATATGGACTCTTCGGCTTTTAATTCAGTAGAATGCCAAGATGTCGTACGCATCGTTAAAACATCCCAGTATAAGTAAAATTTAAAAGAGGTGGATAATCACGCGTGCATAAATATCAACTCGAGCGAGGCTTATGATACCAACGCGGATATTCACCATTAGAAATGACTTATTCCCGAATCATTGCGACCGGATGTACTTTTCTTCGCTGATTGTCCTCCCACAGTTGCTCACTTGGGAATAAACAAAATAGCGGAACTTATCCGACGTTTCTACTTTTGGCCAAGTTTATTTCCCGATGTGAAAATTTTGTTGCTGCTTGTGAGATGTGCAAACCTAACAAAGCGGTAAATTATCATTCTCGCCCTCCGTCCAGAAAGTTTACTTAGACTGAATTCCTCAATTGTTATTGCACTTGACCATTTTTCGAAATTTGTGTTGACAAAGCCAGTGCGACAAGCGACTGCGATGGAGTTTTGTAGATTTCTGGAGGATAGAATATTTTTGATGTTTGGAGTACCGGAGACAATGGACGAAAATTCGAGTCCCAAATCTTAAAAATGATTTGTGCCAAATATAGAGTTAAACATACGTCCACGAGTAAGTATTCACCGCAGGCTAACCGCAGGCTAATTCACCTCGGTGCGATCATGCATTTAAGGTGATCAAAGAATTTGGGATGGAAATCTTCACAAGATTTTCGCCACACTTCTTAGTGTTCGGTCAGCATGTGTATATCAACATCTGCAAAAAGTATCTCAGTTTACTGGAAGCTATCTTAGTGTTACTCATAAGCCTGAATCACTGTTTAACATCTATCAGGAGGTTCAGAAGTATCTGGTTATTGCAAGGAATAAAGTTCAGTTCAGTTACAACTACAATACAAAAATCCACGCCTTACAATCGGTCAAACTATATTAAGGGCACTGTAGCTCTAAAGTATATTAAGGGCACTGTTCTGGATCTAGTTCATAATGTGGCTTATGAAGTGGACGACGAAAACGGAAAGTCTCTCGGCATGTACTATTTGAAGGAAATCAAAATTTAATATTTTTTTCCACTTACGTTAGCGGCCAGTTGATACCTATCATTTAATTTTTGTTTTTTTTTTGTCCGGCTTTGAGACATCTCCTGAGTGTCAGTCATGCGGACGATTTATAACGACCAGCGCTGCAAATGGCGTTCCAAGCTTGACTGTTGTATACCCCTGAATTAGTAGACCTGGATTGCAAACTACAAAAGGCAACTGCAATCTTTTGGCAATGTAGAAAACCTTCGGGAATACTTGGGCTTATTTCCCAAGATGTTGGTTTTACCAATGCTATTAACGGTCTAGAGAATATTGCTTGTAGGGCTATTACTGGAGCGATGTCCTCAATTCCACTTCTTGCTATGGAAGCTGTTTTGTATCTGCCATAGCTGCCTTCCTTTATTCCAGGCACAGCATGCTCTACTGCGTTTCACTTGAAGTGCAGTAGGGCATGGAACTTTTTCGGTAAAATTATACGATTTAGATTAATTCTTAATAAACATCTCTCTCTTTTACCAAAGATTGATATGGTTAATGATAAATTTATGCCTCAATTCAATTTTACTAAATCATTTTCGGTGGTTCGTCCATCGAGAGTTCTGTGAATGTCGCAGGACAATAATAAATTATTGTCGGTGTCGGTAGCCTTGTTTTCTGACGGCTCTCGCTCTGAATGTAGTGCAGGATTTGGAATCTACTGTCCTTGAATTACGATGTAAGAAATCAAAATATTGTTTTCTATACTGATAACATATACGTGCTTAATTCGTTAGACAATCCCTTGACCTTTAGAAGGTTGCCATTAATTGTAAAAATTTTATCAATCTTTTTTCTTCGAATAACAGTGTTTCGATCGTGTGGGTACCTGCTCATTTTGATATTGAAGGAAATGAGATCGCTAATTCATTAACCAAAGCTGGATCTCGGGAGAAATTCATCGGTCCTGAACCAGTTACTCCCGTATCATTCATTAATGTTAAGAAAGCGATTAAGAATTTCGCTCTGTGTGAGTTGAGCCAAAGGTAGTTTACTAACTCGAACTGTCGTCTCAATTCAACCCTGTCTAATTTTGCTTTTTCTTTAAAGATGGATCAGCTAGGAGTCTTGGTTGCCATTTTTCCGGTCATGGCGATTTTCACGAGGGCTGTCTCGAAGATGAAGACAATTACATTCATTTTGATTGTAATTGTCCGGATTTCGATATAATCAGGTCCCAATTGCTTAAGTCGAAACCTATTAATTTCGATTAATTCTTTCGTTTCTATTAATTGAGTATGACAGAATCTCCGGTTTACACCATGGAGTCCTTGAGTTTGGAATGAGTGTCTTCGTGGACGACAGATACAGCACCTGCGATACTAGGGCATCATCACCAGTTGGAATCCAATAGACGTACGGCAAGTTGAAGTCAATCATAATAATGAAGGTATCCTAAACTATAAGGGCATGGAACATGTACACATATAATTGCATCAATCATCCTCTGATGGTGATCTGGTTTGAAATAAAGCAGAATAGTATTAAAAGGATAATCTTACATGGAAGCAAGCAAAGTAATCGGAAGAAAATAATAGGGAAGTCCCTTTCATTAGCCATAAAAACCTGTTAAATTTTTCAAAAAATATCAACCTCATGTTAACACATTCTATTTTGAGGAATAGTTAATAAAAATAACTGAAAGAACTACGCATTGCCCATCAATCTCGTCAATCTAAAAATTTTTACTTAAAAAAATCTGCCGATCCTATAACCTTCTTGAGTTGCTATAATCTCCAGTATGTTCAGAAAATAAGCATACCGTAATTCATAGGAAGTACAAATATTTCGTGCACCGAGCTCCAATGGTTTTGTGATGCGAGCGAACGATCTATTTCCGAATAAAGTTAAATGATGTAACAGTTCAAGTGAATTTAGTTACCAGCAAAATTAAAGTGTCTCCAGTTAAACAATTATCCATTCCACGACTTACCAGGTGTGTATATTGGTGATTTTAACGTGAGAAACGAAGAACGTGAAAGACCACCAAATATTTTTGAAGACAGTGACTTGCAAGCATTGTTGGATAAGGATGACGCTCAAACGCAAAATCAATTCGCGGATTAATTAAATGTGTCACGAGAAGCCGTCTCCATACGTTTAAAAGCCATGCGAAAGATCCAAAAGCTCAGAAAAAGGGTTTCGCATAAACTGAATTGCATACAAAAGAAAGTCATTTCTCCATACAATTATGACTGATGATGAAAAATGGATCTATTTAAGAATCCAAATGAAAAAAGTCTTGGGTTGATTCAGGACAACAATCGACATCGACTGCAAGGCCAAACCGCTTTGGACGGAAGACAATGCTCTGTATTTGGTGGGATCAGAAGTGTGTAATTTATTTAGAGCTGCTAAAACCTAGTGAAACAACAAAAAATAAATTTGAAACGAGGTTTGCATGAAAAACGACCATAATATGATAAAAGCCAACACAAAGTGATTTTGCTTCATCACATACCATCACATAAATCAAAACCGGCCAAGATAACGTTGGAAGCACTTAATTGGGAAATACTTGAAAATGCGGCTTACTCGCCAGACTTGGCTCCGTCCGGTTATCACTTGGTTGCCTCAAAAGAAGAACAGTTTTTTCGGCGTGGCATCCACGCATTGTCAGAAGGATGGGAAAATGTTTAACTAATAATGGGCAATCCTTTGAATAAAATACTCTTAACCAGTTTCGTATTTACACACCTATGGTAGACTAGGTGGCGCTCTGTTATTAACAAAGCTCGTTCATTTCGTGGATCGGACAGATACACCAATTGTACTTGACCGGCTTTTCTCGCCGCCTTCCCGTCCCTACCCACAACACTAAAAAACCTTTGTATTAAATCGAACGTGCAAAATCCTAAAAGCGTTTATCTCGCCATAAGTGGCAATACATTCGATCAGTGGACAATCCAGCAGATGGTGCTTCCCGTGGCTTAAGCCCGCAAGTTTTAAAGGTATTTACCCTTTGGTGGAGACGGCCGCATTGTTTAGGGTGTGAAATGTATACATGACCATCACCAAAACATTACGCTGAGAATGTTCAGTGTAAATATCAATGAGAATCTAATAGACTTGCCTATATTCAGTTTGAAGCCAAAAATTCAGTTATAAGGGCTATTCAAAACCAACATTTTGGCGAGGAGCTGAACCCCCTGCAGAAGTCAATAATGTGTCAAACTCGAGCAAACTAAAGATGCTGAATGCCTTAATTGATGAAAAGGGTATTACTTACTGGGGAAAACTAACGATTTCAAATACCAACTACGATGTTAAACATCCTGCTATATTGCCGCATCAGTCAATGATTTCAAAGCGATTAAATAAGACATATAGAAATATGTTGGCGGTTTATTATTATTAGCAAATTTAAGGTAAAATTATTGGATTCTGGGAGCAAAACATATGGTGTCGTCTACACCAAATTCAAGGCAAAAATAGAAGATTTGAGTAGCGAATCGTTTTAGGCTGCATTAAAGAGTTTTGTTTCTAGAAGAGCCTCTATAACAGCTCAAACTTCGTGGGTGCAAATAAACTTTTGTCACAAAGTTTTTCAAACCTAATTGAATAATCTATAATGAATGTCTCATTTTCTATCAAGAAACTTTATCAAACCCCCTTGCCTTTGGAGGAATTTGGCAAAGCGCGAACACGTCGATGAAGTTTCATAGTAACGTTGGGGATAATATTCTTACCATGGGGGAGGTTACGATGCTTTAAGTTGAGATTGAAGCCATTCTAAATTCAAACCCTTTGAACTCAGATTCCTGAAGTAAAAGTGCCAGCAAAAGTTGTTGCATTGCAATAACGAGTCAAGTGGTTTAAAATAAAGGGTCATATCAAAGAATGTGACACTGTTATTATAAAAGATGATGATCTACCCTCAACACATTGAAAACTGGGCCAAATCATTTAACTTCATGCGAGAAGAGACAAAGTGCTACGGGTTGTCACTATGAAAGCAAAATCCTGTTGCATCTCTCCTGTAGAATCGGATAATTCAAAAGGAGGGATGCAAAATGAAGAAGAGGAGCAATACCATAATTTCATTATTTCCTGAGTGAGAATCTTTAACTACGATGACTACTACTTGCCACATCATGGAGTTACCAAAGAAACCAATAAAATTACGAAATTGAGATCCGGTTACTGGTCGCTGTTTTAGATGTAATAGCTCCAAAAGCGCAAGATACAATGATATGGAAAAATCTCTAACGAAAGATGAAACCATAAAGTTATTAGGTCTAAAATGGAACCTAAATTTAAAAGGATTCTGCTTCTCAGTTTGCCTTGTAAAAAGAACCAATCTTAGCAAACGAACACTACTCTTCGATCAACTATTGGATAAGGTATCTGTAGGTATATAATGTGTATGAATTCGTCATCAGACATTTTGAGCGCAAAAGAAGCCAAGCCGTATTGGGCGAATTATTCTCCCGTTATCTATTGGCAACAATATAAAAGAGTAAAAGACATAAATTAGAAATCAATAAACGAATAGTTTTCGGTTATTTATACACAATGAAACACAACAGTTGGCAAAATGTGTACGTTTGTACATAAAATGCCAGAGCACATACAAAATATCAAAGTGTTATTTCATAAAATAATTTAGTACCGGAAAAAAAAATTCGATGAA
This sequence comes from Tipula vernalis, assembly GCA_958295665.1. Taxonomy (NCBI): domain Eukaryota; kingdom Metazoa; phylum Arthropoda; class Insecta; order Diptera; family Tipulidae; genus Tipula; species Tipula vernalis. Next base: position 122,618,362 of record OY282559.1, read on the forward strand.
CCGCGAAGAGTGTCTATCGCACTGTATATGTGAATCTCAATATAATTTATAACCCAAAAATGTGTTGTAGGCGTTGGTCGGTCAATTTTTTTGTATTCTTTCCAAAACTTTAATTTTTAGTTTTTGTTATAATATTATGTTAAATTAATAAAATTTATAATATATGTAAAACATGATTTTAAACAATGATATCCCAACAACAAAAACAACTTTTAAACGTTTCAGTTTTTTCCGTTTTAGTAAAATGTAATAAAAAATTATTAAAAATAATCGAAGAAGACAAAAAAAAAAACAAAACTATTATTACAAAACAAAAGAAGAACAAAGGTGTGACTTTTTTTCGGCGTGTGAAATTATTAACTCGAACCGACTTTATAGTTATGTATATGCATGCATGTGTATATGGACAACAAAGAGTCTATCCAAAAACACTATTATTACTACTATTTTATAACTATTACCATTATTGTTATTACTACTATCATCATCAACGTTTTTTTATTTTTATTTTTTTATTTCATTCCAATTGAATTGTCAATTTCTATTTAATATTTAATGATTTTCAATTACATTATGACTATTTTACGTGTTTAGTTTTATATTTAATCAATTAATTGAATTTTAATTTTTATTTTTTTATTTTACCGTTCAATTGGATTGAATTTGATTTGATTGACAAAATAATACAAATGTGTATGTATTATATGTGTATGTATTTTGGATGATTGATCGATAAACTGTTTTATCATTTTAATAAAAATTCATTCATTGATTTAATATTTAGTCTTTGATTGTGATGTTGTATGCAATATTGTATGTGCACATGCATTGGCCAAGCTCAATGTCATCTGATCTGAAATGAATATTGACGATGTGATGTGTCTGCCCCAATTTCACCTGTGTCTGTCTGCTCTGATATTAATGTAAAGTGTTTCTAGGAATTAATTGTTTGCTTGTATGTACATTGTAACTGTAGACGAATGTTAGAAATAATTAATTTTTATTCTAGTAATTATGATGTTACTTTTGATAACTTCTTGATACTATATGGCAAGCGCATATAACATTGCGTTACGTTTTGAAACGGATTTGCTGTCAAGTGTACAATACAATTTTAGAGGAGTGTTAATTTAATTAAATTCTGTGAATTATGGTAATCTTACCTATACTCGTATATAGTAGACTGATCAGGTAATTGTAACGGTTGACAATCCGTGTAACAAAAAGTAATTGATTGTCGAACTACAAGTGATATGTTGAGGATGATCTAATATAACAACACGCAGTACAATAAGGCCAAAACGGTTTATGTTATTGTTTTTATTGAAGGGCCATACGGGTGTTCAGCCACCCCGCACTGCGACCTAAAAGATCTTTTGTATTAAGCCCTGCGTAATTATCCATCCCGTCAATACTCAGACTCTTAATGAACCTGATAATACTACTAGCCGGTAAGTGATACATACTATCAGGGCTTATTGCTCTCCCTCCTAAAAGTTTACTACCGCACGTAGTTCTGCTAGAAAGACAGTAGCATTGGAACCCAAGGACTTCGAAAGGGCTCTCCCACTCCCGTATATTCCTAGCCCTGCCCCGTCTTCCGTTTGATTTTACTCTTACAAGTTGCTAAGGGAATGGAAAGTCGCCTGTAGTTCACCCAGATTTACTACAGGAAGGCTAAATTAAACTGGAGGGTGTCTGGTATCCAGAGTCCGCATACTTGTCCGGACTGATTAACCTATCAGCTATTCATCCATCGGCATATGCTGTTCCACTTTTGATTAGAATTTTTTGACAATAGTTTCTCCTTTAGCGCCTTACTTTAGCCCGTGCCAAATGGCCAAAAATGTCCCAAATGGCCTCAGTTACCAGTGATTGCTACGAAGAGGAACACGTACACTTAGGAATTGTGACCAGGTTATCCCTTACACAGTTGTACCCCTCACGCAGCTGCCTAATACATGACCAGAACAGCTGACATGGTGCGCACCCTACTGGAAGGTTACGGAGCTGGTAGATTAGTCTATTAAATTTTGGTCCTCCCCCTAATAGACGCCAAACCACCAACACGGTTAAAATATACATATGTGGATTTGAAATAATTTATATCTTCGGTTCCAAGGACAAACGTTACTAAAATCCTGCCAAAAAAGACCAAACATTTTGTTTGTCCAAAAACCACTTTTACACCAGCAGAATTAGGTTTATAAAGGAAATACATTGGTCAAAAGTTTTTTAAATCGATGTATTTTTTCATATAGATTAAGAATTCACTGAGTCCCGAGATCGGACGAATGGGGAAAAGTTCTAAAAGGGAGTTTTCACCTCTTTTAGAGGGTCGAGATTACGTTTTGGCAAACAATTAGGTCATTTTGCATTTCAGTACAGCGATTTTGGTCGTAAAATGAGAATTGATAATTTTGTATATTTTCACGGTGTATAATATAAAATTTGGTATTGTGTACCGTCAAATATTTTTATTGTATTAGTGTGTTTTTTCATTATGGTAAGTATTAGCGAAGCGGTTGAAATCGGTTCAAATTTTTCGTGCTTACGCTCGCCTTGAGTCATTTTTCCCTTTCTTGTTACATGACGAATTCATGTTTTATATCTATTGTTGTTGTAACCGACGACATTCATTTGACTTCGTTAATAAAAATGCAAAACGAAAATATAGAGGGCTGAAACCTCATAAGGTGATCAGAACTTCAGTCTTGATTAATTCAACTCACAAATTAATTCCGAAATGAACCTCTTAAATCATACTTTAGCTTAACCTCCAACCCAATTTACAACTCAATCTCTATCTCAATCGCAATACAATCTTAAACGCAATCACCAAATTAACGGCCAATCCAGCCATCAATTAAATCACCAAATCAACAAACTCGGCCAAACACTAAACTCGACCTCAAATTAATCCCTAACCGAACCTCTCTTTCAAATCTAAATCATTGTGAACTCAAACCGTACTCACCATCATACCGGCATACGTAAGTTAAATAATCATTCCATTATACCATTATTCCATTATACAATCACGACACTATACCATTAAACCCATCACACAATCGTACCATTGTTCCATAGTGACGTCGAACCATCCAAGCGACACACCATGATATATATCTTACCATCAATCCACCACATCTTCATACCATCATATCATCATAAAATCGTACCATCGTACCATCATACAATCATATAATCATACCAACATACCATCATACCACTATACCATCGTACCATCATACCGTCCCTATAATCATACCATCACACCACCATATTGTCAGGCCATAATATCATCAAACCATCCAACTGTCATACCATTATACCGTCATACCATTATATCCTCATACCATCACACCATCATTCTAGAATAAATACTTTGATACCATCGTACGTTGTATCATAAATACAATCATACCGTCACACCATTTCACAATAATATCATACCACTACAACATCACACATTCATACTATCATATACATCATCTTACAATGATCATCGTACTGTCATACCGTCATTATACCAACAATACCATGATACCATTATATCATCATGCAGGCACTTCAAATTTTTTTTTAAAACACTTTTATTGAAATGGCTACTACAATCTTAAACATTATTAATTCATTAGTAAGGTTGACATTAGTACTTATGAGATAAGCATAAACTTGTGTGGGTCTGCTGGACTAGTGTCCAGTTCCCTTGAGATATAATATTCATACGGTTAACTCATGTGGTTTGATTTGTTTGAGCCGCCTTACTTCGTTTGTACTGTCCAGTAGTTGTACGGCCTCAAAGTTGGTGTGGGTAAGAAGTCTCTTCTCATGTTTAAAGGCACATTCGCGGATAACGTCGTCTATCAATTGTATTTTTAGATCATTGTGTATTTCCCTGTTAGTCACAAATCGGTAAGCGTTGGTGACCATTCGAAGAAATTTATTTTGCCTACGTTGTATAATGTCTCTATTGGATTTATGAGTACAACCCCATAGCTGTGCACCATACATCCATATTGGTTTGAAGATAGTCTGGTATAGACTAGTCTTTTGCAATACAGGTTCATATTGGATTTGGAGCTCATTAAGCACGATTTTCAAGTCAATTATCCATTTAGTAACGTTGTTCATTACTCATTGAAGATTTTCCACTGCCTTTGGTTGTGATTCGTCAACTAACATAATTACAGTGTCGTCAGCGAACGTGCCGATGAATGTTTCATTCGTTGTAGGTATGTCCGCAGTGTAACGTTGGATAAAAGTCAGAACATGTTTCTTCATGTATGACTCTGAATTGGCGATCAGAGAGGTATGATTCAAGCAGCTGGCAATAGTTTTGTGGTAGCTCATCTTGAATGTCAATCCGTCGTGCCAAACCATATCAAAGGCCTGAGATACATCCAGAAATACGGCCGGGCAATATTTCTTTTCTTCTAACGCTTGCTCTATTACCGTTTGTCGAAGCAATCCTGTTTGAAGCTTTTGATTAGCCTATTGACTTTGTTACTTATTCGATTGAAGGTGGTCTTGTCAGCGGGATTTCTGGTGAGATGCCATATTCTCCTTGCCTTTCTCCTTTCCTTGATTTGTTCCCTGATTTCAGCCAGGTATTTGACTTCAATCTCCGCTTTGTCCTTTAATTCTGGAGTAGCTAGACTGGCGGCCATACGAGTGTATTCAATGAAATTGTTTGTTTGTTGTTCCAATTCTTCATTATTTTAATACTAACTTTTAATTCAACTAGCTCTTCCAGTTTTTCTCTGAAGAGATCTCAATCCGTGAATCTATTAGTAAGGTTTTGCTTTTTATTTTTCTTGATGACTATAGCGCTTACTGACAACAGTAGAGGAATGTGATCAGATGTTAAGTCATTAATTCCTTCGACTCTAGTGTAACTGGATGAGATCTGGAATTTTTCCTGCATCCGTTGGCCAATACGTTGGCCCCCTTGGAGACAGATATTCAAATTTGTTTTCATGAATGGCATTGAACAAAGCATTTCCTTTCCCAGGAGAAATTAGCCTGGAACCCCAAGCGGTATGTTTTATATTATATTCCCCACCAATAATAAATCTTGGACGGTATTAAATTGTAACTTCGTTGGTGTATGCCGTGGAGGACAGTATGCTGCCGCTATATTTAGATCTGCTGATTATATTGGATTGAGATAACAGTTGCTTGCATGTAGCTTTCTCGAATATCCTCTTGTTGATTATGTTTGATATTATTTTTAATTAGTACAGCTGAACCACCTCTGGCTCTTTCACTAGGATGGGTTGTCCAGTAGGAATTAAATCCCTTTATTCTGAAAAAGCTTTTGTTGGAGAAGTGCGTTTCTGAAATAAGTGCAATATCTATGTTGTTTGTTCTTGGGCTCGTTGGTTGAGCCCATTAGCGTTCCAAGTTACAAAGCGTAGAAACGAGTTAATCATTTGTGTGTATGCTGACTTTTTTTGCTAGGCGGATAGAAATTAATTTCTAGTTTTGCCACCCTTTCTGTTAAGTGACCAAGTGTCTGTTGAATTTGACTAAGCTTTTTAATAATTTCAAAGTTATTAGACTCGTTATTAACTTCTATGTGTTTGTTGTTTTGGTTTGATTCATCAGCAGATAATTTGGTGATTTGCGCATAGGATAATCCAACTGTGGATGGTGTGATTGTTGTTTGTGGTTTAGCAGCTTTGGTTTGTAATCGCTGTACTAGGTACTCTTGTTCTATTATTCTGTTGACTTTCAATTTTCTTCTGATATACACAGCATCCTTTATAATTTGAAGTATGTCCTTCTTGTTGACAAAGAGCACATGCAGGCGCGATATCTGGTTGTTTTTTGCATTTTGTCGTGTGATGATCTCCAGCACATTTAACGCATTTGGTTTGACGATAGCAAAAACTCTTGGTATGTCCAAGTTGTTGACAATTCGTACATTGTGGAATGTTCCTTGTCTTGTTAGGTGGCTCAATTTTAACTATACAGTACGCAAGTTTCTTGATGTTGTATACTTCTTTATTGTTGTTTTTTGTTTTAAGTCGATGTAAAACAATGGAACAAAGTAAAACAAAGTAAAACAATTCCTGTCATTTACACCATTAGTTGTGACCATTTTGTATATGTTATTAATACCTGCGATTTCATGTCCCATTTTTTCTAAGTCTGCTTTAATTACATCGTGATTAATGGAAGATGGTAAGCCTCTGATAACCATAACCACTCTATAAGCCTTTTCGCTCTTCAGCTGGTAGGTGTGATATTCTATATTTTCTGATTGGTAGCTGGGTTCTTTTTTTAATTCTTCCAGTAATTTTTTGACATTTCTGTAAGCATTTTCATTTAATGTCACTATTTGAAAGGGCCTTAAAATTAGTTGATTCACTAGTGATTTTTCTTACTTTGTGTCGAAAAAGTTCGAAATTTTTGATATTGCTCACGTTAATGGGTGGAGGCAGTGGTATTTTTGGGTTTTTCTGTTTGATCACAATTTGTGTAGTATTTTTTGGAGGAGTCTTCGTTTTTGTGCGCCTGCGTGTCCTAGCATTTCTGTTATCAGCATTGGAAACTATTTTTTCCAGTTCTTCCTTATCTGTGCAATAATCCTCTTGACTCAGAGCACTGCATCTATTATTCTGTTGAAAAACTGGAAATTGCCGCAGCAACCAGTTAGAATTATTTGAATGTTCATGTTGACTGGATGATGGTTGAATATGGTTGGAAGAAAGATTGTTAACTCGTGCTGAATCCTAAGCTATGCTATTTTTAACCTTTTCTTTTAGTGTAGAGTTTTCTCTCTTAAGTTCAGCAACTTCATTGCTCAGCTGCGCGATTAGTTTCTCCATTTTTTGAAATTTATTTAACAGCTACTCGCTGTTTATAGTATTTGTTGATGCACTCGGCATTTGTTCTGATAATGAAGTTACTTTTTCAGTGGAGGCTGCGTTGTTTGCAAATATTTTTTGTATTGGTGATCTGATTGTAATGGAGCAGCATCCCTTCGGAATGAAAGTTGTTCCTCGTTACTCTTTCGAGCGTTGATATCGCGTACCTTATTTTTGGTATCATTAGAATTTTGTAGCAATGTTTGGTCCCCACTAGAATCCATGGGACCGACCTCCGGAGAAAGTGGATTTTCCTGAACATCAGGTCTGCCACCTAGGGTATTAATTTCCTTGTTTGTTTTATCCATTGCATTTGGCTGTTTATAGTGTTATTACAATCGCATCTAGAAGTTCAGCCGTTGTGATACATTAAAAATGCAAAACAAACGTTGCCCAGGTGCTACCGCGTGGAGGTAAACTAGAGACAGTTGATAGTTTCTACATAGTTGCAACGTTGAAGTATAAACCAATTTATAATTGGCTATAAACGGTTAACGCCTACCATATTGAAACACACCCAGCACCTACACTTCAAATTGATCAACAATTGAACAAACTGAACTTTTTAGCTATTAGTCGATTATGATGAATTTTGACGTGTATTGACTATATCGACTACCAATTAACAAATTTCTAACATGAAAACTGATGGTATAGTATTAGATCCGAAATCTTAATGGAACTTTCCATTATTGTGTGTAGCAAAGAAATCAAAGACTAATGAAAAAAATGGCGGATTGTAGTTTATTATATATGAAATTAAACGACGTCACTATTCCAGATGTATTTATATTACCTAATATCACAGATATTCTAGTTAGGTCGTTCTCATTACCAGTTTACTCGTATGAGTATGGGATTTCGTAATGCTCCGAATACTTTCCAACGGTTGATGAAAAATGTGTTATGTGGACTCAATGGGTTAAAATGTTTAGTGTACCTTGATGACGTTGTGATTTACGGTCAAACTCATCACAACCAAAACTTATTTGACGTATTTTCTAATCTTAGAAACTATAATCTAAAAGTAAATCCTGAACGAAATTTATTATCTAGGGCATTTAATAACTCAGTCAAGCATTAAACCAGATCCAACGAAAATTGCGCCAAAAGCAGGTCGTGCCATAAAATCATTTCTTGGTCTCATTGGATATTACAGAAATTCGGCTGCAATTTTTCTAAAATTTATAAGCCAAAAATGATTTTCCGGATTTTTCTAAGGATATCATACTGACGTGCGATGCAAGCGACATTGTGATAGGTTCAGTTTTATCTCAGGAGAGAAACGGTGCTGACATACCAATCGCATACGCCAATCGTGTTTTAAATCGGGCTGATAATCTGGGCTACAGAATATATCTAAAGTAGAAATTTTAAAATTGTAAGCGATCATAAACCATTGATGTGGCTTTGCAACATTTAAAAACCATTCATCAAAACTTTTCAGATGGAGAGTAAAATTGGATGAATACGATTACAGAATCGTTCATAACTCAGGCAAATTAAATAGTAACGCGGATACATTAAGCCGAATTGTGATAGATGTTCATGATATTCGTTCAAAGTCTAAGTTGTCAAATCCACTTTTAAAAATTCCGGTGTCTGGTGTGACCACCACACTACTTTCTTATACTTACATTATTTTTATATGTACATACATACCCTCAGACATCATTTAGAAATGAATACAGCGCTGTGTTTATGTATTAATGTTTCATAGCATACATATAAAACAATAAAATTAAAAAAAAACAATTTTGTCGTTTCAAATGCGTTTTTCTGTGAATATTTTGTTTTCATAGCAAATATGATATTTTTAATAATGCCAATGCATAAATACATTTTACTCAAAATTGGATAAAGATAGAACAAAAATGCAAGAACATTTTTTCTTAAGATTATTGTTTCCTATAACTTTTATTTAAAAACTTTTTCCATGTCTCTTTTATTTTCTCCAATAATTCACAATGTTTGATTTTAATGTTAAGTAAACTTCCTCTTCCGGTTGTGCGATTATTCTGGAAATCTAATCAGCTCTTCGCATAGTTAGTAAACTTTTAAATATGAAGTTTCATGGTCCTGTCTTTGCTCGTTTTTAAGATAATGAACATTCAGACACACATTCACACATCCACACATCCACATACACAGACGTTATTACGAAAATAGTCACAACGTATTTAGGGGACCCCAAAACATGTATTTCCATCAAAATCTCGCAACCGAAATTTTTCATGATTCCTATACTTCCTTTATACTATGTATAAGAAAGTAAAAACAATACGTCTATATCATTACCAAATTCTTTTCTAAATCCTAGCGTTCCTTTATTCCAAATCATTTAAATTTTAGCTATTATTTTACCTTAGAGGCCTCAAGAAGGGCCTATGAAAGGAATCATCGACAGATGTGCTGAACCTAAAAAATATAAGATATTAGATTGGGTGAGATACAAAAAACTTCATAGCGTATAAGTGTATACTAAAACCCAATTTTCAACACCTTCTTCCATCTGCTTATCCGCGACTTATTATTCTACACAACGAAATGTTTTAGTCAGTGCATCAATACTCCCATATCCTCATCCGAACAAGGGTCAAAAACAAAAACTTACCTCAAATTTGACAATACATTAGATATTTTCATGTCTTTACCTACCGTGACAAAAAAATCATTTGACGCATCAGCTTTATCTTTATCAGTTAAATAAGTTATGCCTTTATAAGTGGTAGATTGAATCGCGGTAATAAGTTTCCACATATTGCGCGAATTACTAATAATTTTTGAAAATTCGCTACCATAAAAATTCTTTTATGAGTTGTTTAATATTTCTGTATCGTTTAATCTTAAAAACATTAGCCTCCTTTGCTTTTATAAGTCTATGGAGCCATTTATTTCATTATAAAGCGGAACAATTTCATGTGAAAACCAATAGTTCTTGTATGAGGCCACTGGCTGCACCACCCGATAAGTGCGAGCTTTTATTGAACTGGTTATTTTACCCAGAAACTCATCGCACTTTAAATTCGCAATATTTAAGTTATTAAGGTAATTCAATACGTCTTTTACGAGTACGTTTACTAAATCAAACCGAGTAGTATATTTAATCATAGCACTTGGGTTGTTTGGATCCTTGTCAACATTCAACAACATAACTTTGTGATCACTAAAATCAATACCATCAACAGCCAAATTATACTTAATAATTAAAAAAGATTGCTCCGTCACTCTAGTGGCCATTTCTAAAGATAAAGTTTATCCAGAAAGACATAACCCTTAGATATTATGGAAGATTTAAAGGCTTTAGATGGGGCTTCCCTATCGTCAAAAATATTGATAGTAATGTCACCGATTAACTTCTTGATAGTACTCTTCGAAACATTCAGAATTTGTATCGCAAGTTCTGTATATACACTGCCGCTAACACAATGTTAAGAGATACTAGATGGACTACAAGAATGTTAGTTTCACCCTCAATTACTTTGTTAGTAATTAATTCAGACGGAAGATCAGAATGAACAAAGACAGGCACTCTTCAGACATCCCGTAACTGACATAATTAAACAAATTACGTTAAACTGCCGTACAATCTTGTAGCCAATTTTCAGACCGTTTTGACTTACTCAAAATATTAAATAAAAAAATAAAAAAAAATAAAATTAAAAATTACAAAATATTTACCATAAGAATAAAGATAAATTAGCAAAATAACAATAAAATAAGAATAAGATAAGTATAAGCTTGTACATTGCCCTTTAATGTGATAGTCCCACAAGCCTGCTCAGATCAGTTTCCGCTTTAATCCGTATGATTTGTCAGTTCTCAGCTTTTCGCACCAACACTTTGTTATTTTGAGTCCACGCATACTTCAGTTAACTCTTTCTTTTTTAATCAATTACTGCTTGTTTAGTAAGACCATTTTTTAAAATTACATAAACAGGTTACATCTGGTTTTGGTTCAAAAACCCTCATGGCGCTTTTAACGTCGTTTTCATTAAAGTTCTCATTTATCCATTTAAGTATCTGAACTATTTTCAATTTTAGATTATGACCAGATACAGTAACAGGCAAACCAGTGACTATGAGGTTATTTTGTATTTTACTTTGTTCTGATTTAAATAACTTGAATTTGAGAAGTTCAACGTTTCTATTCAGCATGTTGTTCTCTTCTCTAAGATCTTTTGTACAGTTGAAACAAAATCGGTTATTGAAATGTTAGGTTTTATCGGTACTTCACCAAATAATTATTTTTTTACGAAAGGAGAAATTATCAAGAATTTTGCAAGTTCAGTTTCGATCAGAGTGAGAATAACGAAAAATTTAATTTTTTTACCAGTCAATCTCATCAGGCTATAGCGACTGAAATGCTAATTACACTTTTCATTATACTTTCTAAATATAGAAAACAATCATATAGTTAAGTATTAGCGAATTATAAGCAAACACACATACTAAATTCTTTATTCTCACTCAGATCGAAACTGAACTTTGCAAAATTCTCGATAATTTCTCCCTTCGTAAATCGGTTATTGTCTGCTGCATACAACATCTTGTAAGGGACAAGAACATATTGTTAGATTTTTAGGAATATTTTTAATTTGCTTCGTAGTTCGTATATTATCACTAGAACCAGAATCTAGTTAATGTTGATTTATGTTTGACCCAATGGTTGACTGTGTACCACCTTGTGAAATTGAGGTTATGTTCTAAAACTGCTTACTATCATTACAAAAATCGCATTTCCAATAATTCCATGAAGAAAATAACTTTTTAAATACTTATTACCATATTGGTTGTAAAATAATCGTATGTATTTATATTAATTAAAATTAATTAATAAAACAGAGTGAAATCTTTATCAATTAATTCTGATAATTCTACAATATTTTACTAGTTACTAATACTAACCTTCCAGTTAATAATCACCAGCAACAAAAGGAGATTATTTCTTCTAAGAGTATCACGACGGACTTCTAGGAGCGCTTCAAGGCGTTTATAGAGCCTTCAAAAGATTAAGAAATTTTTACTATTTTCCAAAAATGTTTTGCAAATATTAAAAATTATGTTAAAAATTGTTCATTTTGTCTGAAAAATAAAAGTGTTCAAATAAAAAATGTTCTAATGAAAATCACAGTTATACATGGTCAAAAACGTTTGAAAAAATATTTCTAGATATCGTTGGTCCATTACCTTCTTTACATCGGAATAATAAATACATTCTGATGATGCAATGCGATTCAATGAAATTTTACCTCGCAATTCCCTTGCCTAATCAGGAATCCGAAACTGTCGCTATGTCTTTCATTCAACATTTTTATTTATATATTCGGTTGTTCTACATCAAGTTTAACTGAGCAAGGGTCAGATTTTATGGGAAAATTATTTAAACAGATTTGAAAAATGCTAAAAATTCAAAAATTAATTACAAGTGCATATCATCCGCAATCTAATGAGGCACTTAAGCGTAGGCATAAAACCCTAGTTGAGCATATTCGAAAGTATGTTGAAAATTATCCACTTGATTGGGATTCTTGGGTACAATATGCTACGTTTTCATATAATACCACTCCGCATACATCGACTCAATTTATGCCATTTGAATTAGTTTTTGGTTATAAACCAAATATTGATCTTCTATACAATTACGATGATTATTTCTATGATCTTAAATATAAACTGCAGCAATCACATAAAATAGCTCATAACCTTTTGCTTTGTAAACAAAGATCAAAGCAATATTATGATAAGAATTGTTCTAGTAAATCGTTTGAGATTGGACATCAAGTTTACTATGGATAGGTCCTTATACTATAACAGAAATTATATATCCAGAAAATACCAAAAATCCTTATTGGCCGTAGTGAAAAAATAATCCATAACAATCGATTAAAGAAATGTCATACACAGCTTGGTCTCTCGTATACGTGTAAAATAATAAATTCTTTTTTTGATTTCAATGATTTAATAAATTTTTTAATTAAATTACTAATTTTACAATTATAATGAAATTCTGTTTTTATTTTGATATTTAAGGACTTATATAAATATTTAATTTTCATATATAGTTAAAGTGGAAATGAAAAGCTGTTGAAATTTGTATATTCAAACTATATATTAGTATTTTAAATTATTAGGTATTATTGTTAAACTTTTTATATTATTTTTACATTTCAAATAAATAGAAGAAATAGTTATTTGTGTATCAAGAGCGCAAAGTGCCAGTTTGTCACGCGAGAAAGGAAATTGCTGGCCGACGGGACGGAGGCCAGCAACCTTTCGAGCGTGACAAACAACTTTGCGGACGTGTTTCACACTTTATTTTTCCTACAATCATTTTAAAAAATATAATAAAAAGATAATTTTGTAGTAAAATTTACTATACTGACAATACGATTTTATTTTAGGACCGACATTTTGTTCAGTCGAGTAGTCAAAGATTTTTTTATTTTTCATAAAGAAAAACAAAAATTTGGTTTGATGTTTTATACAAACATTAGTCTTTCTTAAAAATGTTCAAATTTAGCGTGCGGTTTCAAGTTTTGTCACACGTTTCTAAGAGAAACGTGTGACAAAGTAATTTGTTTATTAACTGTCAAAAAAACAGACACTTTGGGCTTTGAAAACAGAGAAAAAAAGCCTGCTTTTCACGGCGATTGTAGGAAAACAATATTGTTGCAGCCCCATCATCAACTTTCATTTTATAATATTGTTACGTTTTTGCCTTGTCAATCAAGGTTCGAATCACTGGATTGTGAATCAAACAAAACAATTTAATTTATTACCAACGAATTTATTTATTTCACACAAAAATGATTACAACACAATTTATAAACGATAATTCACAAAATCATTTTATTTTAATATTCGCACAATTTTTCTGATCATTTTTATTTTCTATTTCGCACTGAAACACTTTTTAAATCACTTTTTAATTCCTTTTTAATCTTCACACTATCGCTTACCAAATACTAATAATCAAATTCGACTTCGTTTACCTTTTTATATACACAAACCAAACTTCTAGAAATTTCATGACTTTCTCAGTAAGAAATAGTGTAAAAACATTTAGAACAGTTTTATCATGGAAAATTTCATTTTAGTACAGTAAAACATTAAGCTATTAATTTAACTTATTCTATTACATCCCAGGTGTCACCGTAACAATACTTCTTTTATTGAACCCAAATTTCAGTTTGTATGTGCCACTGTGAGTACAGAACTATAATAACTGATAAAATTTCCCAGTTGTATAATTGTATTGATTATGCTATAATTATCATTGAATCAATATACATACTAGATATCTCTTTCCAATTATGATTTTTGCATTTACGGTCACACAAACACAACTGGCTTGAACAAAAACATCAGCAGACAGTTGATTATTATCATCCATATTGGCTTGAGCTGAATAAAATAATGAGTGAAATAAAATAATAATGTGAGAATGTGAGTCAATAAAATAATAATTGTACATAGACAAAGTTACCCAACATTTATTTTTATTTTGGAAAATGCGGAGATCTGAAGTGATTTGAATCCCGGAAAACTTTGAAGAATTTTTTTATACTTTTATTATAAAATTATTTTGTAAAATTTTGTATTATTCTGTTATTAATATTTCTATAATTAAATTGTACGTATAATATCAGTCCAAGGCAGCAAGGCATATATGCATATCTCAAAAGACAACCATAGGTCATACTTTGTTAAAAGGAGGAAGGAGTGTTACTCATCTTCGTTATCCTCTATAGCTATCATGGTTATTACGTAATTGTCTTTTATGAATATTACGGTGGTTTGGCGTCTATTGGAGGGGGGGACCAAAGTTGAATAGATTGATCTACCTGCTCCGTAACATTCCAGTAGGGTGCACATCACGTGAGTTGTTCTGGTCATGTATTAGGCAGCTGGCGTGATGGGTACGATTGAGTAAGGTGCAACTTGGTCACAATTTGCAGGTTTACGTGCTGCCCCCTCATGGCAACCACTGGTAACTGAGGCCATTAGGTAAATTTTGACCATTTGGTAGAGGCTAAAGTACGGCGCTAAAGGAGAAATCCTTGATAAAAACCCGAATCTAAGGTGGAACAGCATATACCGATGGATGACCGGCTGACAGATTAACCAGGCGTAAGTGTGCGGACTCTGGATACCAGGCACCCTCCAGTTTTATTTTATCCTTCCTATTGTAAAGCTGGCTATATAGAAATAAGATTCCGAGGACCTCGGCCCACTTTCCACTGTGAAACTCTCGATGGGTGAGCCGGTAGTTGAGAACTTATTTCTCAACTCCAACATGGACACCTCAGGAGATAAGGATTCGGCCCCCATAAGTGTGGAGATCTCTTTTGTGAAAGCACAGGGGAGTATGGACGTCGGGGAGAACCGGACGGATCAGATCAATGCTGTTGACAATCTTGTCGTGGCACCTCGCGTGAAAATATGTTGAGCCGCGAAAAAGCGGTACAAGAGGCTTCTTTCTGAGTCTAAAAGAGTCCGCTGGGATGACAGCACTCCACCGGCACATAAAAACCGGGGGAGGGAGGAATCTGTTCCAACTTAGCACGGTGGTACCAAACCGGCTTCTGTGGGTGGGATCTAAGTGGTCAAGAATGCGGAGATGACGATGGCGGCACCTGCGGTCAAGGTCAATGGAGTGGCCGCCTTCTCAAAGAGGCAGGTGCGCAGGCCACTGGTGAGACCTACCGGCTCTCAGGTATCAGGGGGCAGTGGTGAGAAGATGGAGGACATTGGTCGGACATGTGCCTAACGATACTGGCCTGATGGGTGACAAAAGTGCAATGAAGAAGGCTGATCCGGGGTTTCAGCCGAAAAAATCTCCGGATAAGTGAAGGCACACATTGCCTATGCGGATACCATAAACCTATATTTAGTTTTATTCAACACATACACAGTTTTGTCAACTTGAAACAATTGTGGAAAACTATCAGTGCAAGTTTGTCGAAGCATTTTTCCAATTTAATACACAATTTGCTCCAATATATTCATTTGTTGATGCTATACTAACCCAACGAATTAAGTTTACCAAAAAACAATTTAGAAGTGATAAAAGCGATAAAATTCCTTTAAAATAAATCATTTAACAAAAAAATTTGCTTTTAAGCCTAGTACGCTGTTCAAGTGAAATGAAATTTTCACTGGTCGCCAAAAATAGGAAGGTAAATCTGACGTGAAAAATTTGTTTGTCGATTCTCGTAAAATTTTATATTAGATAACTTCAATTTAGAAATTAAAAACAAAATTAAAATTGAATGCAATATGCTGTTGAAAAACAAGAAACTCAAATGATGAAACGTCAAAATTTATCTTCACATTTATCGTTCGGGAAGATAAAAATGTAGTGAAAAATGTGTAGAGATAACATAGAGACATCTGTATTCTAACACGAAAACCCCCATTTCGCTAGCTAAACTGCGTAACGCAAAGTGAAATTCAGCGGTGAAATTTTCATTTTCGCTTGTGTCATTTTTATATGAGAAATTTCATTTCACTTCAGCAGCGTACCGACCTTTTCTTCAAAATTTAACTTACAAGTAGAAAAATAAAAAATACTTTAAAACGGGAAAGTTTATAAATATAAATCAAAATGAATGAGTGTTTAATATTTCAATCCACCATTTTCGCAGCAAAAGTGATGTGATAGAATGCCACGAATATATGTTTTTTTATAAGTTTCTTAGTCAGGACCATCCTCAAATAAATTTAAATGATAGAAAAATATGTTGGCTTGCAGCTAGTTCCGTATTTACGATAAAGTTTTACACATTTTAATCAAAATGTAAATTTGTCTTATACATACGAGTATGTACATAAGGGCAACAAAAGCTGATTTTATGTATTTCGATATTTTCTAGATAATAATCTTGAAACCCCAGAAGAACCAAATAAATTATATGCGTACGTATATCGACATAAGAATTTGATTTGAAATTTTATTCACGTTTTCCTTATCTTTGCCTGGCAAGAGCGAACAACCGAAATGAACAAACGATTTGTATATTTATGTTGTAGTACATAGCCATACATAATATGCCTAAAAATAACCATAATGATTTTACAAATGGAATTGGACGCGAGTGTTAAACATTTTATGAATGAAATTAAAAATGTGAAAGATTTATTAATTTTGATTATCTTTCGCTTATTTTAAATTGTCAATAATATAATTTAATAATTATTATTATTTTTACACCGGATAAGCATTTAACAAAAACAAATTTTGGCGATTATTTTTTTTTATGTTGGTTGCGTTTTGATGAAACTTTCTGAGAATTAACATTTTTGCATTCAAAATCGTTTATGTGTAAATTTAAATTGGGGAAATAATAAAAAAAAAATATTTTTAATTGAATTGTAAATTAAAAAGAAATTTTTTGGTGTTGGTTGAATTAATTATTTTTCACCGTTGTACAGTAATTACATTGTATATGGTATTTATTGGAAGTGTCTGTAATCGCAAACTTTCAGGCTATTGTTTTATGAGTTTGGCAGGCTATTAAACAATATAGAAACATTTTATTGGAATTCCAATGTCCATATAACGGCAAGCCAGGGGGAACAAATTATCTTTAATAAGCACTCGGACTGCAAAACATAAAAATTGTAGCACTAATCACTACACTATTTACTTTTGTAATAAACCCATTATTATTAATAAAATAAAAAAAAAATTATGTAGGTACGATTACCTATTATAAAAAAACAATTTAGTTATTAAAACATAAACCGCCAATTAATTGTAATTCATAACAAGAGGCGATAAAAGACAATTGTGTTGTTTGTTTCTTAATTTTGTTGTTTTAATCTTTTATTGTTTTGTAAAAAAAAACGATTGTGTTGTGTTATATATAGAACTCCACAACAAAGTAGGTATACAGAAGACTGTACGTGTGAATTGCGCGTCGGATATAATGTAGGTAGAGAGGTAGGTAGCCAGCAATAGGCCCAGATACATATTTCAGTGTACATTCTCTGTTTTAATGATATCATTTTGTTTTTAAATTATTGTCGCGGTGTAATTTTTATTGTTTAATAAACACGTCTATTTATTAAAATACAATTTATTGTACAAAATATTCCGATCAAATATCAATTTTTTCTCATATTTTATGCACGTTTCCTGTACCATGATTTATATGACCGTTGCCCGGCTTTCACTGGCTGGGCGCCACTTCACTCATTATTTTCTGCTCTTTTGGTGAATTGGGAATTTATTTAAGGCCCTTAAGAAATCTGATGTGAGGCTTTACCAAACACCTCGTAATATTAATTAAGATATTCAGTTTTCCTGGAAATGTCACCTTGAATGCAAATCTCACAAAGTCGTATTTCTATATTTCGATTATGTATAGAAGAACTTTGTGATTTAGGTTTCCTGTCTCGAGTACAATCTAATACAAATATTTACCACTGATCACGCGAGGATCGATGCGTTTTAGAAAAAGTAGATCATGATAATACTCTGTGTTTGAATAAACTATGAAGATATAATTTTAAATTTCAATATTCTAAATAATTAGCTCTGGAAGTATTAAATAAAATATATTACAATGTTATCTTCATAATTTATATTATCATGAGCAGTTCCAAAAGATAAATTATTATAGGTCTAAAAAATGAGAATGAAATGAGCAAATGGGGAATTCGGATAATCAGAAACAATAAGATTAAAACACTTCTTTGGCGTCCCACCCCTATCGAGTATTGAATCCGGTATATTTATAAAGATCCAAATGCCACATCCCATTTCATTGATAACCTATGTTAATTCAGGTTTTTCTATTGAGTCGCAAATTAGGGCAGAGCCTCGTTAAATGAAAATAAACTCAACGAATCTGGTCCGTTTGAGTATGTGAATTCAATAATTCAAACGGACAAGATTCTTTGAGTTTAATTTGATTTAATGAAACTCTACGCTAATTTGCGATTCAATGCAAAAATCTAAGTTAACATCGGTTATCTCCGGATTCAAAACTCTATGGGGGTGAGACGCCATAGAAGTGTTTTAATCTTCTTGATGTGTTTCATAGAATTACATTGGGATTAGGTTGAGTTGAAATTAGATTTTCGTTAATTTCAAAATGGCGGGCATCGTTTCTTTGAAATATACATATATTATGTTTACATGACCGAGTTAACCCGAATTAAGAGTTCCGTTAAGTTAATGAACAGCGCTTTTATCCCTATCGTTTCCATGAAATAATGCATTTTTCAATTTGTCTAAGTTTTATAATAGATTCATCTACTTATCAATTCATATTCAATTGTTTTAAATATTTCATGTTTATTTATCGAGAGAGGCAACTTCTCGAGATGACATTTTATTTTTGAGTGTGTAACAAAATCCCGGTTTACAAATTCTTGGTTTTTATAATCCCGGTTCTGCAAAAATAAAAATCCGACTTTTCGGAAAATCTCGATTTCAATTTTTATTTTGGATTGGCTAAGAAATGCTGGTTCCAAAAAGACTGGTTTCAAAATCCTGGTTTCACAATCCTGGTTTCAAAATCCGGTTTCAAATTTGGTTATACTCAAACCTGGTTTTCAAAATCCTGGTTTTTAAAAAAAATATTTTTATTAATTCGGGCCGCCTGAATGTGTGTGTGTTTTTTTTTTTCGAGGAGGGGAAATCTTCAAAAGACATGGTAAGCATACTTACCGCCGTGTGGGATTTTTACCCACTAAAACCACCTCCTCTCGCTGGACTGTTATTCCCCCCGGAACCACCGCAAAGTATTACTTACTTCGTGGGGCGGTCTTAGTATTTCTACTCACACGTTTCTAGCCGCTTCTAATCGACTAGCTCCTTTTGACCTTAGTTATGGTAGCGCAGCAGGCATCCCATATTTGCTGTGATTTCAGTTTTTCATCCACTATGTTGTCCGGACCTAAGTTTGTGTTTATGGTAATACACAGGTCCATTCTCTCGGTCTCAAATCGCGGACACTCGAATAATACGTGTTCCGGGTTTTCTACTTTATTGCACGTTGGACAGAGAGGAGTGTCATCATGCCTAAAATGATGCAGATAGCTTCGATACCCACCGTGTCCCGTTAGGAATTGGGTTAAATGGTAATTCACTTCTTCGTGTTTGCGATTCATCCAGGGTTTGATATTCGGAATAAATCTGTGTGTCCAACGTCCTTTTGTCGCCCAACGTTCCTGCCAACTTTGCACGGATTTGGCTCTTTCTGTCGTTTGGATAGCCTGACCGACTGTAGAACTGTGTTTCTTAGCCTCATATATTCTTTTCGCCTTGTCCGCCATGATGTCAATCGGTATCATTCCGGCTATGACGCATGCTGCTTCTTCTGAGGTGGTTCTATATGCACTGATGACCCTAAAGGTGTTTATCCTATAGACTTGTGCCAGCCGTCTCCTGTTGCATTTTACCTTCAGTGCCTCTGACCAGATCGGAGCCCCGTACAGTAGCACTGAGCTTACCACTCTGGACAGAAGAAGACGTCTACTGCTTCTTAGGCTACCAACATTTGGTAGCATATTGGAGAGCGCCGAGTACACCCTAGATGCTTTTCTGCATGTATATTCTATGTGACTCTTGAAGTTAATCTGTAATCAAGCATAATGCCCAAATATTTTACCGCTTCTTTGGACTTTATGACGTGGTTTCCAACCTTAAACGGTACCGTTTCCCATTTTTTACGGCTACTAATCAGCACTGCTTCTGTTTTGTGCTCCGCCAGTTCCATGCCAACGGATTCCAGCCAGTCCCTCACTATTGCAATCGCCTGGTTAGTGATCATCTCAATTTCATCCAGGTGCTTTGCAGACACTATCAGTTCTGCTCCATCTGGGATTCGTAGCTTTAGTACGTTGTCATACATAATGTTCCACAAGATTGGGCCCAGAACGGAACGTTGTGGAACTCCAGCTGTTATGTTGTATTCCTTGAAACCATCCTCAGTGTCGTACTCTAACACTCTATCCTCGAAGTAGCTATCTAGTATCTTTAAGAGGTAGGCCGGAACATTCAACTATCGTAGGGAATCCATAATGTGGGCCCAGTTAGCTGTGTTGAATGCTTTTTTAACGTCGAGTGTGGCAACCGCACTGTACTGTTTAGTTCCTCCTTTCCATCTTTTTTCCTGTAAGGCTCCTTTAGCCTTATATACCACTGCATTAATGGCATCCAATGTGGATCTTGCCTTGCGAAATCCGAATTGTTGAGACTAGAGACCGCCATCTCCTTCTGTAATCGGGAGCAACCTATTCTGAATAATGCGCTCCAGTATTTTCCCTCCTGTATCGAGCAGGCAGATTGGGCGATATGAGGATGGTTCACCTGGTGATTTAACTGCTTTTGGCAAGAGTACCAATCTCTGCCTCTTCCATATCCTAGGAAACACTCCTTCCTCTAGGCAGGACTGCGCTATATTGACGAAGAGGTTAGGGTTACTTCTTATAGCTACTTTGAGCGCTTTGTTGGGTACTAGATCTGGACCAGGGTCCTTGTTTACACCCACTTTTCCGCACGCGTTCAATGTCTCTTCTACCGTCACTTCCGGTATTTCTTCATATATTCCTTTATATGATCGTCCTCTCGATTACCAGGTTTTGGAAGGTGCTGCGAGAAAAGAGTCTTGACGATCTTTTGCAGCATCTTTGGACACCTTTCTCGAGGGGTTCTTTGGCCTTTTATTCTTGACATGACCACTCTGTTAGCGCTGCCTCATGGGCTTGCGTCTACCGCGTCACACAGCTGTTTGAAACTCTCCCTCTTGCTTCTCCTTATTTCATCACGAAACAGTTTCCTCAGCCTTATGCACTCTCGATTTAGCTCCTAATATT
This sequence comes from Tipula vernalis, assembly GCA_958295665.1. Taxonomy (NCBI): domain Eukaryota; kingdom Metazoa; phylum Arthropoda; class Insecta; order Diptera; family Tipulidae; genus Tipula; species Tipula vernalis. The sequence continues at coordinate 122,640,072 of OY282559.1, forward strand.
CGGGGCTTCTTGCCGGTCTTTGGCTTCTTCTTTTGGCCTTGTGATGTTTATCCCTTAGTTCCTTAATGTCCTCGCTCTACCAGTAGGCTGGTTTCCTTCTATGGTTTGCTGTCCTTTTTGGCATAGACGCATCACATGCCCTGTAGAGTTGTCTGGCCACGTGGTTAACTTTGTCTTCGGCTGTGCTTGCTGGTATACTAATGTCTTGGACCAATTCCCGAAAGAGTTCTTCGTCCAGAGCATCGGGCACCCAGCCTCTTCTTTTCAAAGTCATTGGCTTCAATTTTGCCTTGCTCTGAGATCCTACTTCGAAAAACACCACTTGGTGATCACTATGAGTGTATCGTTCACTGACATGTCACTTAATACCCCTCGCTAGTTGACTACTTGTAAAAGTTATGTCGATCACGGATTGGTGACCATTCTTACGAAAGGTGCTGGTATTGCCTCTGTTCACTAGAATGACGTCCAGGTGGGGAAAAGCCTCTAACAGTGTGTTGCCTCTAACGTTGATATATTTGCTACCCCACTCCTCGGCCCATGCATTGAAGTCCCCAGCAATAACAATTGGATGGTGCCCTCTTGCCCCCGCCACAATTTTAGCGAGCATCGCTTCGTACTGTGATAGATGTAAACTTGGAGGGGCATAGCAACTAAAGAAATATATATTATTGATCTTTGCCAGTGCATATCCGTCCTCTTGCCGCACCTTAGCTTCCTGGAAGGGATATTCTCCGCAAACCCATATTGCCGCCTTTCCGGTCCGGTCTGTTATCCATACATTATTTGTGGGTATTTTGAATGGTTCCGCACTAAGACCACGTCTGATTTTGTTTCTCTTACAACTTGCCCAAGTAGATCGTGGGCTGCCTCACAGTGGTTAAGATTTATCAGTATTACTTTCATCTGCGGGCTGAGATTTCCCTCCTGATAGTGGAGACCTACTGCTCCCTGCGATATGCCCTTGTTCACCAGTGCAGAGCATGCACTTTGATTCCTTCTTGCATGTCCTCGCTATGTGCCCGATTTCGCCGCAACTTCTACAGAGTTTAGATCTATCGCAGTCTTTTGCGACATGACCAAACTCTAGACACTTATAGCATGTTTTTAGTTGGATCAGCTCCCTAACTTTACTAACTTCCCAGCCAATCTTTATTTTCTCGGCTTTTAGTAGTTTGTATGCTGCTTCCACAGGTAAATTAATTATTGCTATCTATGTGCCCCCATATCCTTTCCTCAAATTCCTGATAACAGATTCGTGCAATTTTTCAGCCCGAAAACTTTAAGCGCCTGCTGGATGTCCTCTTTCGTTGTAATTTCATCCAAGTTCCTGTATTCTAGGGTGATTTCCTGCGATAGGGCTTTAACATTGGCCTGTTCTCCTAACATAGTCTTCACCAGCTCGCGATAGTTCTTATCTTCTTATTGGAGTCTCTATTGAATTCGAGCAGCATTTCGCCACCCCGGGTTCTTCTAATGCGACCAACATTCTCACCTAGCTCTTTCAGGTTCGGGTCGCGCTTCACTTTTCGGAAAATATCGGCGTATGAGACATCTCCTACTTTTCCGACGATTATAGCGTCAGGTTTCGGTTTCTTGCGCTTTCTTGCGCTTTTACTCTTCCTCTTTCTGGCTGATTTGGTGGTTGCTTTCGTCCATTTTTCCCGATTTTCATCCTGCCCTTCCTTTCCTAAATTTTCGCCCGTGCTTACATCGGTCTCCTTCCGTTTCACCGGGTTTATCACCCTGGTATCACCTCTTTTCTTTTTTTGATCGGGGGTTCGTTCGGACGGATCACTCTTCTTTTCCTTTTCCCTTCTTCTCTTCACTGAGAAGAGTCCCCACCGGTGCCAGTTTGACCCGATGGAGTCGTCATTATTTCCGGAAGGGTATTTTCCACTAATATTCCTCCTGCTTGTGGTTTGAGTATCCAATTGTGAGGTGCTTTAACCGCTTCTTCAGATTGTTTGTCGGTGTCCTCCGCTCCGGTACTCACGCATCTGATCTCCATTTCAAGATCGCCAAAAGATGTCCTGATCAGGCGCAGCATCGTTTTTATCTCCTGATGAACGTTGTGCCTACCCTTCACATAAAATTGCAAGCTCTCGATATGCGACTTTAGTTTCTGTAGTCTCTAGTCGATTACATTACCATGGCTCTCGCTCGCTGCCTTATGCCTTGGTTCGAGATCGAGTAGCGAAAGTGCTGCCACACTAGGCTGACTTGCCTTTACTGGTGACCTCGTCACTCGGTTGCTCCTAAAAAAGGCTTCCGCCTCTGTCGTACGCATACTTGTAGTATTTAATGCACCAACAGCCAAGTTCTCCACTGCTGGAACATTGCGGTTACTTGATGACGATGGCTGGGAGCCCGCTTAGCTACTCCTAAAAGCCGCCGGTATTGGGTTTCCTACTCCCTGCACCGTAGTCAATTTTTTTTCTCCTGATCAGGCATCTAAGATTTTTATTCAGGGATCCGCCCCTAGCATTGTTAGCCTACTGCCAGGACCTTTTACGCAGCCGCTCCTCCCGGAGAACAGACGCTGACCAGAAAGCCGCCCACTATGGACAGACGCTTCTGGATTCCACTCCCACGTACGAAGACGCACCTCCTGGTGAACAGACGCTTCTGCAAGTTTTGGTCCACGAGTGGTATATTATTTCCCACTTACCCGCTGGTAAACCGGTGAGGGCATCCCCCTATCCGCCACCTGGGGACGTGCCCGATAGAAGACTTGCAACTCCCACGGGGTGTGTGTGTGTGTGTGTGTGTGTGTGTGTGTGTGACTTTGTGTGTGTGTCTGTCTTTCTTAAATTATATTTATATTATATATTTACATTTTTTCAGAAAATATATTTTATACATTCCGGTAATTCCCCGAAATTATATTATATAACCGAAAATAATATTTACTTCCTGCATGTAATACAATTTACTTAAATCCTTTTTCAATTCTTTATGAAAATATCAGTTTTGTTTAAAAGTGTTTTAAACTGTTAAAATAAAGTTGCATAATGGAGGTATCCATTTAACCATCAAATAAAGGTAAACCTAAATTAATTGTGGATGGATATTCGTGTCATTTAGAACGGAACAATAAAACATTTCAATGATCATGTGCAGATAGAAAATCTTTGTTATGCAAAGCAAGATTAGTAACTGTTCGTCGAGATGGACTGCATAAGATAAAAAATGGACCTTCTAGTCATTCCCACGATCCGTCCGCTTTTGAAAAATCAATTTTTCAAGCAAATGCCGATTTAAAAACAGAAGCGGGAAAATCTACACGTCTACCTTCACAATTAATAAGAAATTGTGTGGGTAATATAGATGCGGTGAATCGAGTTTATTTACCGAAAAACAAGGCTCAGAAGCAAAAAATAAGTCGAGTCAGATCTAGTGCTCTAAAGCAATCGGACAGCATTATTAATATTAAAATTCCAGAAGTTTTAAAATTTGTTGAAGAAGAACAATTTGTGCTGTCTGAAAAATCTTTTTCTGGAGAGAAAAATATACTCCTTGGAACACCATCGAGTTTTAAACTTCTGAGTGAGGCCTAATTTTGGCTAATGGACGGCACGTTCAATGTAGTGCCAAGTTTTGTGCGACAGCTGTTTACCATCCATTGTAAAATCGGTAATGAAGTGGTACCATTGCTATTTTGTGTAATGTAAAGTAAAGATGCCTGTTTTGAATTATTGTACGAAATGTGCAAATTAGCATGTGATTTGAAAATCGATTTAAATCCAAAGGCGATCGGCGGAAAGTGCCGGCTAAAGGATGTGCAGCTAAATATGGTAATAATGAACATTTTAGCCTACAAATTCGTATGTCGTTCCACCCGTTGAAGTCTCATTGTATTATAAGGAACTAGCAAAAACCTTAGAGCCGGATGCTAGGAAAATGGTTTGAAAAGAACTACGTGAGACGGACAAGAAACCAAACTAAATGGAAAATACAACCAAATCAGCAATATTCACCCAGTTTTTGGACGGTTTCGGATAATGAAAAATACCCAAGAACGCAAAATTCGGTAGAAATTCGGTTGAAATAAGCCCAATTTTATAATTTCCGGATAATTATTTTTTTTTCTATAGCGGAAATACAACACCAAGTGCACGAATTTTTTAAATATTTGACACCCCGTATCTTTAAAAAAACAACAACAACAACAAATTATTTTCCATAAATGTTTTGTTCAACTAGTGCTATACACATTAAAAACATAAAAATCTAAAAGTTAAAACATGTCAAAACCATGTCGCACATGACATAGAAAAGTACCAACTCAAAAAATTGAGTTTTTGAGATAGTTCATCAAAAAGATGCGCAATGATCGACTTCATAACCTCAAATAGTGGCATTTTCATATTTATTTTACAAAGCGAGAGGCTTAATTTTCCGATCTTCCTTTTTTTGACGCCCATAGTCGGCTTCCAGTTTAATTTAAAATTTTCGGCATCGTTGGGTAAGGAATTGGAACGCATAGAGTTAAAAATAAGTTTGGCTACTACGATATTAGCAAATTGCACTCCAATTTCGTAGCTTGAGGGCATAAAATTGTATCCTCCTTGCCCTCTAAGAATCGAAAAATAGTTCTCAAATAAGTCCTGCTTGGTTCTTGCCACGTATGGCTATCAAAAGTACCGACATGGTGGCTGTGACGGTTTCATCTGAATATGTCAGTAGAATGGCTGCGCTGCCCATTGAAGTTCTACATGGCCACATAAATATATTTATAGGCATTAAACGAACGGTTGCTGCGGCAGACTAAAGCCGTTTATGATAAATCATTCGGCAGTTTGGACATTGAGCGAGTTGTCAGATAATCGGATGAGAAGTTCTCCAGCATTCTGACTAAAGTAGGGTGTCTGTTACACTGCAATCGGGACGTGGACTCGTACAACGCCATTAAAAATGCGTTACATTGCACGGCCAGAGACATTATCCTTGGTCACTCGACGAACGATGAAACAAATGAATGTTGGGCAAAACTGTAAAAACTTAAGGTGGCAGAGTCGAACATGCCTTACACCATTCCGTTTGCTGTTGGTTCTCCATATATCATCTTTCGAGTAGCATTGCCTCATCAATTTTAATATGGTTGAATACGACAACGATCTAGATACTTAACATGAAATCGAACGCGATGTACACAACATCCATAACAGGAAAAAGAGACCACGCCAGTAGGTAATAGTTTTGCTTAACTTATATTAGATTTTCTGTAATCCTTATAAAATAGGGTTATACCTCAAATGCAATCAGCATAATCATGAAACCTGTTTTTAGTGTATTCAAAAGCTCAGTTAAAAAAACTTCGATATATTTTTAACAATTCACCTAATACCAGATCGGTTATGTGCCACAATTGCATTGTTACAGAAATTTGCTTTAATGCTTTTTCCGGCATTCATAGAGGTCTACGACTTTTACTTATTTTTTAATATATGTTAGATATTACTTGAAACATGACAAATTTTTATTGGAATACAAAATTTAAGATTAAAATTATCCTAGCTCAGATTACATTGATGGTGACGTTCCGATTAGGTTGCTAAATGAATCGGAAAAAGAAGGTTTACCACACATTAGTGTGATTTACATTAGATCATTTGATTTTTTTACTAACTGTTATTTCATTAAAGTGAAGATAAAGCGTTAATTTCAACTTTGTTAGGGATTTTGCCTAGAACCTATTACCTATTGCAATAATTCGTGTCACACCCCAAGGTTAATAAATAATTTGTACGTTACATTGCTTTCAAGTTTTGTTCTGTGAGATTATGATTTTCCTATGCACTATGCCCTTTGGTCGGCTTCGATATATCATGAAAAGTTATTTCCATACCAAACATAATTTTCAAACATAACTAATGTAAATCAATTCAAAAAAAAAAAAAAAACGAAAGATTTGGCAAATTTTATCTTTATTTCGTTATAGACATGTAATAACCGTAAACATACAAAAACCACAAATTAAATTATTTTACTTACTACGATCAAAATTCTTTCTAACGACTTTTGCTCACACAGGGCAAAATAGCGTGCATGCATACCAAAAATTGAAATGAATTGATGTGTCGTCGTCGTCGGCACTAGGTAGCATCATTATTTATTTATTTTAAAACAATACTCTGGTAAGGTTTTCGCAGATTTTTTTTTTATGTATTTATTTAACAATCCAATAAAAATTTAAAAATCCAAAGATGTAACTCGAAAGACAACAACAAAATAAATATTTAATTCCGTCAAAAAAATGTTCCTGTTTTTTTTTTTTTTTTTTTTTTGCCTCAAAAGTTATTTGGATTATTTAAACTAAAATAAAAGACGAACAACACCTTTTAGAAATGTCTTTTGTTTTTATTTTTACACCTTTATAATAATATGGAATATGAGTACGATTCCAGTAATATTTGGTGGTAATTTACGGTCTCGTGTCAAAAATTTAGTTTTTAATTGAAAAGTCTCAATGTGATGGTAGGTGGCATATTTAATGCAAATCTGACCAAAATAATTATCAAACTAATTTGAGGTTAGTTCACACCTATAATTCATAATTTTGTTTTTATTTAGCAAAGTGGAATCCTACTATATAACAACGAAATCGTATTTGACAGATTTCTTCGACTTCTTTATAATTTTTTTTTTGTTTGCGTTGTGTTTTATTTAAAACAATCGAAATTTTTAGTTCGCACTGCATATAATGACATTTAAGTTTTTTTTGTCGCGCAAGAAATGCCGCGTAACTTAAAATGTTATTTTTTTTGTTGTTTTATTTTTAAGTAAATAATAAAATTGCCGCTAAATTGCTTGAAATATTTTTTTTTCTGTGTACAGCTTTTTTGAATCAATTGACACGTAAAAGAATTTTAAAAGAAATAAATTTTTTTTTTTGCTACTTTAACAACAGAAGTAATTTTCACAAAAGTGTATAAGTTGAATAACGTAATATTTAAATTGAATTACCATTTTTTTAGTATTTTGATGGGAATTGTAACTAACTTTGAAAGAAGGCCTTATATATTTCAGTGTAATTGAACTGTACGCTTAAATCGGTGCGGTTATTTGAGGTTGGAAAGGGAGATGTTTGAGTGTTGTAGGGCTGACCTAATAATAATACCGATTTTCCATCGTCAATAGTATAATAGCATAATAGTATAATACTATTATACTATTATTCCTTGTCGGTTTTCCATCGCACGCGATGAAGTTAGCACCAATTATATTTTTTTTTATGTGAACGTAGATATAATTCCTATTTTGAAAATTTTAACGTGTATTCATAATAAAAAAACAATTACAAATAACCAAGCTTACGCATTAGTGGTGTTTTTAAAAAAATAATAAAATGTATGTACTATGCAGATATCACCAAAAAAAAAACAAAAAAAAAATCGAATGGTAATTTAGTGAATTGTCAAAATAATACACTGTCAGATAAATTTACAATGTTAAAAACACAATTTGCTACCTATTATATTTTTGATAGCTAGTATAACAAAATATTATAATTATACTATTATACTATCAACTTCGGTTTTCCTTCGTCATAGTATAATAGTATAATACTATTATACTAATATACTATGACGATGAAAAATCGGTATAAGTTATCAAAATCTTAACGGCGGGTGTTATCGTAGCAGAGATTACGGGAGAAAGATGTTGTGCCCAGGTAAGAACCACTTGTAATCTTAACGACAGGGTTGGTTACTTATAAATAATATTAATTTTTAGTGAGGTAGCAAAATAGTAATCTTTAACAATATAAAACAGGTTTGCAACATTTAAACAATTCTATTGTTGCCATACAACTTTTGAATCATGGAAGGAAACGGAAACAAGATATTGGAACAAGGAAAACAGTACTTTGCAAAAATAACAGATGATTCAACATTCGCGTGAATATTATCCTAAACCTACCCTAATTGGATTTATTTTTTTAGAACAAACTGCACGAATACATACGTAAAGTTTGTCTTAAATTTATCCTAAAAATCGTCAAGCAAAATTATCCTTTACATGTTTTAGTGTAAAACCATAGAAAAAGATATACAGATAAGTAAAGTTCATACTACTCAAATGTATATGAATGATATTACTTACAATTTTTGAACAGTAGCCAGAAGTAACACTCGAAAACGAGAGGTTTGTATCGTTTACTTTATAATGTTTCCTCTTTCTACTGTCGCACAGTTAAAATTCAATCGTGCTTGCGTTAGTATGATCGTTTTTTTAATATATATATATATATAAAACATACATAAATAAAATATATTTGTTCTACTTTATCTAATGTTTTCATGTATATAACCATTTCAAAAATTTCATTTTAAAATGCAAGAACAATTTTATATTTGTTTATTGTTGGTACATTTAATGTTTCCATAAATTTCGGAGTATTTAATGCGGTAATAATTTAATTTAGACAATAAAATTCCGCAAGTTTATTAAAAATATAATAATTATCCGAAGGAAATGTACCAACTTCCTTCTCGATCTTTGTTTTTTATATGATTTCCATTTAATAACAGTGTTGTGTGTGTCGTCACAATTTTAATGGATTATTTTGTTTTAGGTACATCAAAACCATAGCAAATGTTGTAGTAATTGTAGTTTGAGTATCCTTGTGATATGTCGCCGTATACATGATATGAAATAAATTCGGATTTTCCATTTAAATATTTATTATATAAAATTGACTTACACACTGACACAAGTCACTGTACATTTGTTTTATGATATCTGTCTTATAAGAAAACCGCAAGGCTTGTACAGTAGACATTTGTGTACCAGACAATGTACATACATTATTTTAGTAGGGATTTTTCATTTATAATGATTGATTATGTACCTATTTTTATATGATGTAAACAAAAATCATTTCCGTTAAATTTTTTAAAATTAACATTTGTATTTTATTTTGGAATCTACCTTTTATTTTTTTCCATGTCTATTTATTTAGAAAATTGAATGTATTTAGCATTGCTGTGACGTGCATACATCTAGACGTATATGTGACCTTGGAAAAATAAACATTTCTGGTTTATAATTTTTATCTCTATTTTTATGAATTTATGCTTAATTGATGATTGGATTGGATTGGCTTTGAAAATTAAAATTTGTAGAAAAATTCGATAAGGGGACGTCGAAAAATAACTGTATTACTTTTGTTTTTCAGATGTTTTTGCCTGAAAATATACCGATGTTCCTGATGGTCTCTCGATCATCAATACTTGACGCAACCGGAATGACACCAGCTAAAACCATATTCTGAGATAATTTACGGTTGCCGGGAGATTTAAAGTTTTGGGGCTGTTCTATCAGTAGCTTTATATGAACAGGACTACGTAGACTGGATGAAAGAATAACCTAATGAAATTTATCAGTTTGTAAGGGGGAAAATACGGATTTCAAGTGACCGCATGAAAGCTCGATATGGCATACGAGCAAATAACCAAGGCTTCCAGGAAGGGCAATTAATGGTTTCACAACCCGCAATGGAAAAAGAGAATATCACCGAAGCTGCAATCAGCCTGGGAAGGACCTTACACTGTCATCACAAGGATGAACGATGTGATTAATCGGTTACGGAAGGGATATCGAGGTAAACCGAAGGTGGTGCATTTAGAGAGGCTGGCCTTATACAGAGGAGGTGATTAGTGGGATAGTGTTACAGTGACACTGAAAAACTTAGATAATGAGATGAATCAGTACTGGTGGATTCTTTTCCAAATTCGGCTTGATGACCAATATTACTGATGGTTATGAATCTTGTTGAACAGCAGCAAATAAATAACGCGGATTTGTAACCTTAATGATTTCCAACAAAATTGCAAAAATAAACGCTTTTTAAAACTATAATTGGAATCTTTATTCGTTTGTTTTATTCACTTTTAAAAAACGACTTGTTTTCTCGAACGCTCGATTTGTACTAATATAAAAAATTTACAATGATTTGGAAGTTTAAAATTTACAATCCACATAAAAGAGAGGAATATATGCCGCTTAATATTTTGTAGTATTATTTACAATTAATCTGGCAATAGCTACTACAAAGATACTATAAATTACTACATCGTAATCCCACTTTACAAAAATTGTGATGCAGCAATACTACTATGTATTGACATTCATAAAGTAAACTATGTATGGAAGCAATAATGAGTGTTTGTGTGATTGTTTATAAAATGGTAACGAACTTATATTAAATAAAAATGGTCGATTCACAATTATTGTGTAGCTTTAAAATGTAAATATGATTGTGGTAAATCAATTGACCTTTCTTTTATAATTAATAAATTTTTAATGTATAATAAACAAATTGAAATATTTCTTCATAAATTCATTACAGATGACAATATCAGGCTGGGACATTAATTCCAAGCGGAACAATTATATTTTTAAGATGAGTTCAATTTAATTTGTTTCTACAATTCTAATTCTAATTTCTAATACTAATTATTTATTTATTTTCAGATTTTGGCTGCATTTAAACAGACACCTAGGGTGTAATAGCATAAGTTATATTAATAGCTGAATGTTTACTGTACTAAAATGGAATTTTTCATGATAAAACTGTTTTAAATATTTCTAGAAGTTTGTTTTGTGTGTATAAAAAGGCGAATAAAGTCGAATTGGATCATTAGTATGTGGTAAGAGAAATAGTGAAAATTAAAAAGGAATTAAAAAGTGTATTAAAAAGTGAATTAGTGAGATATCAAAAGCAAAAGTGAATAGTAAAATTGTGCGAAAATTTATATAAAGTGATTTTTGTGAATTATTATTGTCATAATTGTGTTGAATTAATCTTGGTGTTGAATAAATAAAATTCATTTGTGCTAAACCGAAGCGTTTTGTTATATTCACAGTGATCCGAACCTTGATTGACAATTCAAAAACGTAACAATATTTTTAGCACCATGCTTCTTATTCGGTATTTTCTTAATACAGCTCTATTCCTTCATTTTTGATGAATTATTCTTTATATGAAGTAATAAATGTGCTTTATGGTGGGCGAGAGTTCGTCGAAGAGGATAGATGAGTTTTTTCTATCCTCTTCAAAAATTTAATTTTTTTTTATTTTTTTTTCTAATTTTAAATTTAATTCTATTAAATTCAAGTTTAGTGTAATAATAATCAAAGTGTAGTGAAAATAATTTAAGTGTAATTTTGGAAAATACAATCCACCGGGATGAATTTGTTAGGCAATATTTTTATTTTTGTAGATAGAAAAATTAAAAGTACATGATTTGGTATTTTCTGGGATTGTACATAAAATCAAATTTCAATTTTTAATTACTAAAGTCATATAATTGGATAGTATTGAAATAGATTTTAACTTAAATAGAAATACGGCGTAGTAAATTTTATATTAGATTTTATTTTTACGCTCACTTATTTGTATTCTTATGTTTGATTTTGGGTACAATCGACACTAATACATACTTAAAATATGGTATATAAAAGGGCTAACAATATGTTTATGTAGTTGTCTAGTTCGCTCTTCGCACGGATTATGTGAAGGAAATGTACTATGTTTTGTTGGTTTTTGTATTGTAATGTACAAACAACAACAAAAAAGAGAATCTTTTCATTGGTTTTGATATAGTCGTCACAAATATTTTCCTGTAGCTTGATAAATAGATCAGGTATGTTTGTATGTGATATAAGGTCTCCTGCAACATACATGAAAGATGGTAGAAAATATTTATCGTCAATGTATGTTGGTGGTTTTAGTATATAAGATTTTGTTACTTTTATGCAGGTTTTGTTTATCACTTTATGTTTCCCGGTATTCATGCAACAATTATGGTATTATTGAGATCATGTATTATATAAGCACAATGAGATTTTGTATATTCGACTCAAATAGGATAATTAGATTTGAGTCGAATTGGAATTGGGAGCTGTCTTATACATTTCATTTAGAATGGTTTATTTAGGTGGGATTAATAATTTCGTTAGTCGGAGTTTCATTAGTCGGATAATGCTGGATTGGAAATGTTAAATGAGTTAAGTTGGGTTAAGATTTGATTTTAACACATAATGAGGTATTCATTGAAGGATAGTATTGAAATGGATTTCAACTTGAATGGATGTATGGCGTGGTTGGTTTCATATTGGATTTTATTTTATGCACAATTACATGTGTTCGGATGTTGGATTTTATGTATAATTGTCACTAACCAGGACCAACAATATCTTTGTACAGCTGTCTCATTCGCTCTTTACATAGATTCTGTGAAGGAGATGTACCTACTATGTTTTGTTGTTTTTGCATTATAATGTACAAACAACAACAAAAAAGAGAATTTTTCTTTGGTTTTGATACAGTCGTCACAAGTATTTTCCTGTATCTTGATGAATGGATCGGGTATGTTTGTATGTGCTGTAAGGTCTAGAGTATTTACCATCAATGTGTGTTGGTGGTTTTAGTATATAAGATTTTGTTACTTGTATGCTATTGTTGTTAATATGTTTGTTTTTCTGTGTGTTCATGAGACGGCTGCACCCGTCCCTCGATTTGCGGGGTCCCTCTTTGTATGTTTTTGGGGGGTTTGCGGAGGTACAATTTTTGGAACGAAGTAATTCGTTAAGCGAGGTATGGGTGTAAATCGGGGTTTCGTTAGTCGGAGTTTTCGCGAATTTTCCGGGGATTTGTGGGGGGAATTTCGTCGATCGAGGGATGGGTGTATGGTATTCTTGAAATCATGAGTTGTATGAGCATAATGAGATTTTGTATATTCGACTCAAACAGGATTCTTATACTTTGTATGGTCAAACAGGTTTGAGTCGACCATTTCTGCATTTCATTTGGAATGGTTTTCTGGGTAAGATTAATAATTTTTTTTTGCAAGTATTGCAGGCTGCATCAAAATGATTTTGGATTGATTTTTGTTTAATTAATATGAAAAATTATAAATTGAGTAAGTGTTTGAATGGAATACGAATTTGGAAGTGTTGGTTTGGGTTGAGTTGGGATTTAATTTTTAACACAAAGTGATGTGTTCATTTATGTGAACAAAGTGGAATTATGTTAAAATATTTTGGAAGGATAAATGTTGTTGAGTTTAATTGTTGACTTAATGGATTTATTAAAGTTTGGATGGCGGGTTTCACACACAATCGTCATAATTACGTATATGGCACATCGACAAGTTTTTAAATAAGGAATGTTTCATTTTCATTGCATAGATTTATTATTTTATTTACTTTGCATATTAAAATATGACGCAATGTTGCTATCATCAGAGTTTGTCCTGTATGTAGATATCGTAAGTGATGTTCCCTTATAATACACTCAGTTAGATCGTCTCTTGCTGGTAGTATTATTGGATGTTTGACACTGTAAATAATTGCTGCATTGTTAATTCTGCCTCCAACTCGTAACAGACCCGATTCGTCCAGAAAGGGGTTGAAATATTTCAGCTTTCTTGACGCCGGTAGCTCCCTTTTGGATTTTATTAAATTTATTTTTAGGTCGAAGTGCTTTGACTGGATGTGCTTGAAGATGAAAACTTGCGCTTTTTGTAATACAAGCCTGGGAAGATATGGTGATTCTGAATGTTTAGAAACTCGCTTCAATATTAACTTAACAAAACTGAAAACGTAAGCTCAAATTTGAATTAGTTTACTAAAGCTGAATGTTTCGTTTATTTGATCATCTAAAATATTGGGTTGAGGAATTTGGACGTTCAATGCTTGGCCTCGCATCTCTTTTGTTATGTTTGGGCTATTTACTTGATTTAATGGCCAATGCTCACGGTTCATTAGCCAGTTCGGACCATTCCACAATAATTTGAAATTTTGCAGCTTCTCAGGATCAACTCCTCTCGATGCACAGTCCGCCTGGTTATCGCTAGAATCCACATGCCTCCATTGCGATTTACTCATGTTACTGATAACTTCGCCGGTTCTGTTTCCAGCAAACATATTCCATTTTGTAAGATGAGGGGACACTCAATTTAGTACGATCGTGGAATCAGTCCAAGCCGTGATCTCAACTACTTCGAGTTTCAATGCTTGCTTTACTGTTATTATCAATCTGTTTAACAGTAACGCTCCGCACAATTCCAAGCAAGAAATAGATTTTTGCTTAACAGGGGCTACCTTGGTTTTTCCGATAATAGTTTCACTACAGAATTTCCATCTGGTTTTATTATTTGACGCCTAAATATCTTTCGATTTTGATTTCTTCTATTTGTAGAGTCAACCATTCATTCGTTAAATCTTGTGGAATTTTGTCGTCTCATTCTAAATTTCTTGCGTTCAAGGATTGGAAAAATTATTTAAACCTTACTGTTATTGGGTCAAGCCATCCCAATGGATCGAATAAACGACTAGCTTCCGACAGAATACCCCGTTTGGTCATGATAGGGTGTTCATTTAGGTTTACTATGAACTTAAAAGGGTCTTTTGCTGGGTTCTAGTACAGGCCTAATACTTTAATTGAATTGGTTTCTTCGATTTCTAGTAAATCCGTTCCTTGGCTGGGTTTTTGCCTAGCATCTGGTGAACAATTCAATAATTTTTGGTTCGTTGGATAACCATTTTCTTAGATGGAAACTGAAACTTCAAAGTATGGTACTAATTTCTTTCTTTAATTTAATGGCTTCTTCTATCTTGTCGGCTCCTGTCAATAAGTCATCTACATATATATTGTTTTTGATTTGGTGTACAGCAGTCGGGAACATTTTTGCGTATTTCACTGTAGTTTCATTCAGAGCACGGGTAGCTAAATATGTGGCACTTGCTGTGCCATACGTGACGGTTTGCAACTCATACGTTTCAAAAGGGATGTCTGGTGATTCTCTCCACAATATTCTTTGGTAACTCGTATCTTGTTCTGCGACTAAAACCTAGCGAAACATTTTCTCAACGTCGGCCGTAAATGCTACCTTGTAAATTCGAAAGCGGGACAATATTTCGTTTAATGTTGATTGAACGCAGAACCGTCAAACACGACTCTCAATTTGGTTGTAGTACTGGAATTCTCTGTAACTGCGTGATGTGGAAAATAATATCCATTACATTCCAGATTATTTTCGTTGACTGGTTTCATGTGTCCCAGATTGATATACTCGAGCATGAACTTCTTATTCATGGTTGCAAACTCGTGATCTTTATCCAAACTTTTCTCCACTGCGTGCATTCGTTTTGCTGCTGTTCGAAATGAATCTCCTAAAATGGATAGTGAGCGTTTAAAAGAAAGACATACCTTGAATCGACCAGACGAATCTACTACTGTATTATCCTTGAAATGATTTTCGCAGAAACTTTCTTCGTCAGATAATTTGGGTACTGTGTTGTCAACTGTTTCAATTTCCCAGAATCTTCTCAGCAGTTCCTCCAGGTTATGTTGTGGGTTGTTTAAAGAAACGGTGATTATTTCGCTCGACCGACCTTCATTTGATTTCCCTGCCACGATCCAGCCTAGAACGGTTTTTGGCATGGTCAATTGGTTATTTGTGGTGATCTTTTCTTCAGTTAACAAATTGAAAAAGGTATCTGTTCCAATGATCGTGTCGATGTTCTTTCCACAATGAAAATGTTGATCTTCTAGCTCATACTGCTTGAAGAATTCAATATCGATTGATCGGGTAATTGGTTGTTGCTTCGCGGTTAACTTCGAAAAAACGTAGGCTTCGATGAAAATACAGGGTTCATTTTTGTTCCAAGGTGTTATTTCTAGAGTCACTGCCCCCTTAGTGTGTCCACTTGCTATAGTACCAATGCCGGCAATAGCCAGGTTGAAGCTTTTACGAATGTGGAACTGATGCTGCGTTCACCTCGGTTGTTGTGCAACTTTCGTGTAGCAAACTATGGTGCTTTCTGTTACATTGCTTGCACCGAATTTTGATTTACAATTATAAACACTGTGGTTGTTGTTAACACAGTTGAAACTTCGTTTTTCTCAAACAAGTAAAACTTTTCTGTCACTCACTGTCATTTCTTTAAATCTTGAGCAATCAAATAGTTTGTGGTCTTCCTTGCAGGTTGAACATGACTCACCTTTACTATTTTCCACGACATGGCTTCTGATGTTAGGTATGTTAGGTTTCAACTGGTTTCTATGGTGGTGAGAACGTGTATATTGGCTGTTTAGTGATTCTAGTGCATCAACTCTTTTTACGAGAAAGTTGAAAAACTGTTTTATAGATGGAAGATCATGCGCCGCTGAAGCTTTTGGCCAAAGACTATTTATCTCATTGTCAAGCTTGGTAATCAGGATGTAAATTATCCAATGGTCTTTAGACTCTGCCTCGTCTCCTAGCGCATTTAGCCCTTGAATAATTTCGTCGGACGTATCTGCATATTAGTTAATTTAGTTTAAAGAATATTTAAAGGTTTCTCTTCCTTAATTTGCTAATAAATAATTCAATTTTCAGAATATATCATAGTTCCAGAATCAATCATTATTGTGGGGATTAAAATTGATCCTGAATTTCAGAATTAAATTTTAGTTTGGTATTATGGTGATTTATTAATTAAAATTAGTTTTCAGAGTTGCCTGGGAATTTGTATATTAATTTTATTTGTTGATTCTTGATATACTTGTAGTGCCTGCAATCTTAAATTTTTCTTAAATATTTTATCAGGTAAATTAATGAAAGACGGACAGGGGAAATTACAACATTAATAATTTTTTAAGTCCTGATTTAGATTTAGGAGTCCTGAGTATCCGGCCCTGATCCCAGAGAAATGATCATTTAATAATGTAGTTAGATTGTGCTGTCTTGTGCTAACCTATTTACTATATATTGTACCAATAATTTACTAACTATCGATCGCATTGGTGTCTGTAACCGGGTCGAGTCAGTCCCAACTAATAATCCTATCCTATCCTTCGGTTTTGTTATATGTATAAGGGTGTACTGTGTGTGCCCGGGAGTCCGGGAGTCCTGTTATAATGCTTGGCGGTACACTCTCATTCATTCAATCAATCAATCAATCAATATAAAGTAATAAATGTGTTTTATGTTATTGTTTAACTGTAATTGTGCCGCAGGGTGTGACATATAATAATATCGAACCGGTTTTGTTTTCGGTTTAAAAATTAAATGGCAAAATAATTTTCACTTCACACATTTATACCTCAATTAATTTAAAAGTTTAAATAAAAATTATATAATTGGAGACAAATAATCACCTGGTTGTCTACAAATTAACTGACAATTTAAAAATAAAACCAAACATTTAATTTAAATATAACTTTAAGATCTGAACATAGATAAAGTTAACATGTTTTCCTGTAACCCTTCAATCATACAATAGCTACCATGAGTATTTTACGGAATCATCAAATGGCAATCGATTAATTTATTTTATTTGTATTTTTTTATTACCATATTCCATCGATAACATATTGAAAGCTATCCTAGTATAATATTGTAGTACGACGAGTATATAACAGCATATATGAACATATACATAATACAACTTAAAAAGAACTAGCTGTTCGTGATCAAAATTTAAAATACGATAAACGAAAAAAAACACAAATTTGTTTTAATAGAAAATTGTCTTATCATAAAATTACATCTATACAGTTTTTAAAATGACGAAAAACTAATTTTTAACTTATCATTAAAAAATGCTATAATAAAATAGATAAATTTATTCAACCAAAAAAACGAAAAAAAAAACTGAGTCATTTTTCTATATATCAATGTCATCAATTTGTATCTATCCCCTAAATTTAATGTCCTTTTCCGTTCAAATATCACAACATCGTTGTCGTCGTCGGTTAAAAATTAGGATCAATTCATGCAAAATTCGTAGGGTGTTAAATATCACGCGGTTATAATCTGATTTTTCTGTACCACAGCACAAATTTGTCTATAGTATATACCCATTGTGCTAAATATGTAATGCAATCAAGTCAAATTTTGTTGTGCACAGTGGATTTCGTATTTCTTACTAAATAAAAAAAGAAGCAACAAAAAAAAAACAGAAAATCTCGTAATCGTAATTGATTCAATTATTGTCTTATTGTTTGTGTTTGAATATTATGTAATAACAACAATGCGCGCGTCGAGAAAATTGAGGATAAATTTAATAAAAAAATAAATTTTGTTGATGCATGAATCTATGATACTGACATTTTCTGCTCAATTTACTCGAAATTATCAAAAAAATTATGGTTATGATGCTAAAATTATGTGCAGAAAAATCTTAAATGATACAAGGGGATTTTATTTTTATGTTTTTTTGGCGTCAAATCAAGAATATTGTAAGTAATATAAAGATATCTCATTTTCATCAGCTGATTGTTTAATATTTTCTTCGCATCCGCCATACCAGCAAACACGTTTCACAAATGTGTCGATGTAAATCATTAATTTGTAAAACAATTTTCATTATTTTAAAAAAGCCAAACAAAAAATTAACAATAAAAATGTACAGTTGTTAATACTTTTAAAAGTACACACATTCCATGGTAACACCAACAATTTATTTGTCAAAATGAATTTTCACATCATCTTGAGATAAAAAACAAAAAAAATTGAGAAGAAAACCGCAATGCAATATACACTATCCCGTTTAACCAAATAAAGAGTTCCGTATATTTACACAGAGCAGCAAGCAGCAACAAAAAAAACTGCTGTGTACTATATAATAATACATCAAAACGTAAATTAAATTCTTCAGTTAAGTTATTTCTGTTAAATTATGGACTGTTGGTCTTATACTCGTAGTAAATTGTGAAATAGTTTTTTTTATGCGTGTTTAACGTAAATGGAATTAATAGGTGAGCGCACAAATTGTTGATATAAGTTAAGAGTTAAGCATAACGGATTAATTGCGCTTCATTTTACAAAAAACAAATTTTGTAAATCAATTCGTGTCAGCTACATACCGCCTGATTAAACCAGCAGAATAGTTGCACGAAAATTCCATTCGATAAGTGAAACAGCCGAAGAAGCGTAAATCAACAATAAATCCTTGTGTGGATGTCCATTCGTACTTAATTCACAATTGTTTCCCTACAATCGTTTTTGAGGTATGCTTAGTTTACCAATAAATACCTTTTAACTTTTTCCAATTGGTGGGCAAATCGGGCAACCGGAAGTGCCTGACGGATGTGAAGTTTTCAACAAAAAAAAATATAAAGGGCTGAAACATTACGAGGTGATCAGAAGTTCGGTCTATATTACGTGCGTTCGTGAGATTATATCAAGTCAACTCTAACTAACTCCCGAAATAATCAGCGTTTAACTGAACCCCTTAATCCCTTACTCAATCTAAACTCAATCTCCAACTTAATTTTTAACTCAACCTTCAATTCAATCCAAGCGTAATCTCCAAAGAAATCACAAAATCAACTTCTAACCCTACCCTCAACTTAGTCACCAATTCAACCCCAAATCAACTTTAAACTCACCACTCAACACAATGTCCAACTTAACCACAAACTTGCTCTTCAACTTAACCCTAATTATATTTCCTCGTTCAGTCTCCTACCTGCAACTTCCCCCCAGCTCCAACTTTGTAATGACTCTCGCGGTTGTTTTCGTTCCTGTCCCTGCTTTTTAAAAAAATTTCGTTTTAATTATAGTTCTGGGAATTTTTATTGACCTAATAGAGGAAAAATTGGCTATAAAACGATTTGCAGACGGTAAAGCTTAATACTTGCAAAAACAAATATTAAGTAGATCAATCTTTCAAAATACACTTTCGTGTGATTATTTGAATATGTAGCGCAAGAAGTTGAAAAGTAAAAATCTGCACTTTTAAGTAACGACTTAAGTAACATTATTCATAAATGTTAACAAACATCCCCGACTCAGCCTATAACTGAACCCCAAACTCAATGCCTAACTCAACTCCTAAATCAATATGGTCTGAAAAACTATATGCGTGTATTGCTCACTAAACCCTAACTAGACCCTAACTCTACTTCAACTGAATCTCAACTTAACAACTGAACGGAACCCAACTAAACGCTCAACTCAACCGCATCTACATGCAGAACTCGATAGTCAAGCCCGCATATTTAATAAACTATCCGATATCTATCCGATATATCAAAATATCAAGAAAGAGTAAATAAGTTTTTAGAAATTATATCATTATATAACTTCTGAAAATGTATTTACTCATTTGAGTTACTCTCCTGATACAGTTAATTGAGTTCTATGTTTGGAAAAATGTTTTCTTACAGTTCTTCACTTTATTTCCTTCTTCTTTTACATAGTATAAGAAGTTAGCGTTAGCTCTCTCGATGAGGCGTGGACTTTCAGATGCAGTCGCTTGTTTTCATTAAATTTCTATAACATGCCTCCAGAGGTGGATTTTATAAGTGACACGTATCATCATATAATAATACGATATTATAATCAAAAGGTCGTAGCCTAATACCATCAAACATTCGTAACATCTAACAATCATACCATCATACCAAATGACACCATCGTACAGTCTAATGATCATAACAAATCACTATCGCACCATCTTACTGTCATACAACATGCCATCACACAATCATAACATCATATCATGATGCATTCAACATTACAATCACCATCACTATCACTATCACTATCACTATCACCATCGATATCACTATCACTATCACTATCACTATCACTATCACTATCACTATCACTATCACTATCACTATCACTATCACTATCACTATCACTATCACTATCACTATCACTATCACTATCACTATCACTATCACTATCACTATGACTATCACTATGACTATCACTATCACTATCACCATCACCATCACCATCACCATCACCATCACCATCACCATCACCATCACCATCACCATCACCATCACCATCACCATCACCATCACCATCACCATCACCATCACCATCACCATCACCATCACCATCACCATCACCATCACCATCACCATCACCATCACCATCACCATCACCATCACCATCACCATCACCATCACCATCACCATCACCATCACCATCACCATCACCATCACCATCACCATCACCATCACCATCACCATCACCATCACCATCACCATCACCATCACCATCACCATCACCATCACCATCACCATCACCATCACCATCACCATCACCATCACCATCACCATCACCATCACCATCACCATCACCATCACCATCACCATCACCATCACCATCACCATCACCATCACCATCACCATCATCATCACCATCACCATCACCATCACCATCACCATCACCATCACCATCACCATCACCATCACCATCACCATCACCATCACCATCACCATCACCATCACCATCACCATCACCATCACCATCACCATCACCATCACCATCACCATCACCATCACCATCACCATCACCATCACCATCACCATCACCATCACCATCACCATCACCATCACCATCACCATCACCATCACCATCACCATCACCATCACCATCACCATCACCATCATCATCACCATCACCATCATCATCACCATCACCATCACCATCACCATCATCATCACCATCACCATCACCATCACCATCACCATCACCATCACCATCACCATCACCATCACCATCACCATCACCATCACCATCACCATCACCATCACCATCACCATCACCATCACCATCACCATCAGCATCACCATCACCATCACCATCACCATCAGCATCACCATCACCATCACCATCACCATCACCATCACCATCACCATCACCATCACCATCACCATCACCATCACCATCACCATCACCATCACCATCACCATCACCATCACCATCACCATCACCATCACCATCACCATCACCATCACCATCACCATCACCATCACCATCACCATCACCATCACCATCACCATCACCATCACCATCACCATCACCATCACCATCACCATCACCATCACCATCACCTCACCATCACCATCACCATCACCATCACCATCACCATCACCATCACCATCACCATCACCATCACCATCACCATCACCATCACCATCACCATCACCATCACCATCACCATCACCATCACCATCACCATCACCATCACCATCACCATCACCATCACCATCACCATCACCATCACCATCACCATCACCATCACCATCACCATCACCATCACCATCACCATCACCATCACCATCACCATCACCATCACCATCACCATCACCATCACCATCACCATCACCATCACCATCACCATCACCATCACCATCACCATCACCATCACCATCACCATCACCATCACCATCACCATCACCATCACCATCACCATCACCATCACCATCACCATCACCATCACCATCACCATCACCATCACCATCACCATCACCATCACCATCACCATCACCATCACCATCACCATCACCATCACCATCACCATCACCATCACCATCACCATCACCATCACCATCACCATCACCATCACCATCACCATCACCATCACCATCACCATCACCATCACCATCACCATCACCATCACCATCACCATCACCATCACCATCACCATCACCATCACCATCACCATCACCATCACCATCACCATCACCATCACCATCACCATCACCATCACCATCACCATCACCATCACCATCACCATCACCATCACCATCACCATCACCATCACCATCACCATCACCATCACCATCACCATCACCATCACCATCACCATCACCATCACCATCACCATCACCATCACCATCACCATCACCATCACCATCACCATCACCATCACCATCACCATCACCATCACCATCACCATCACCATCACCATCACCATCACCATCACCATCACCATCACCATCACCATCACCATCACCATCACCATCACCATCACCATCACCATCACCATCACCATCACCATCACCATCACCATCACCATCACCATCACCATCACCATCACCATCACCATCACCATCACCATCACCATCACCATCACCATCACCATCACCATCACCATCACCATCACCATCACCATCACCATCACCATCACCATCACCATCACCATCACCATCACCATCACCATCACCATCACCATCACCATCACCATCACCATCACCATCACCATCACCATCACCATCACCATCACCATCACCATCACCATCACCATCACCATCACCATCACCATCACCATCACCATCACCATCACCATCACCATCACCATCACCATCACCATCACCATCACCATCACCATCACCATCACCATCACCATCACCATCACCATCACCATCACCATCACCATCACCATCACCATCACCATCACCATCACCATCACCATCACCATCACCATCACCATCACCATCACCATCACCATCACCATCACCATCACCATCACCATCACCATCACCATCACCATCACCATCACCATCACCATCACCATCACCATCACCATCACCATCACCATCACCATCACCATCACCATCACCATCACCATCACCATCACCATCACCATCACCATCACCATCACCATCACCATCACCATCACCATCACCATCACCATCACCATCACCATCACCATCACCATCACCATCACCATCACCATCACCATCACCATCACCATCACCATCACCATCACCATCACCATCACCATCACCATCACCATCACCATCACCATCACCATCACCATCACCATCACCATCACCATCACCATCACCATCACCATCACCATCACCATCACCATCACCATCACCATCACCATCACCATCACCATCACCATCACCATCACCATCACCATCACCATCACCATCACCATCACCATCACCATCACCATCACCATCACCATCACCATCACCATCACCATCACCATCACCATCACCATCACCATCACCATCACCATCACCATCACCATCACCATCACCATCACCATCACCATCACCATCACCATCACCATCACCATCACCATCACCATCACCATCACCATCACCATCACCATCACCATCACCATCACCATCACCATCACCATCACCATCACCATCACCATCACCATCACCATCACCATCACCATCACCATCACCATCACCATCACCATCACCATCACCATCACCATCACCATCACCATCACCATCACCATCACCATCACCATCACCATCACCATCACCATCACCATCACCATCACCATCACCATCACCATCACCATCACCATCACCATCACCATCACCATCACCATCACCATCACCATCACCATCACCATCACCATCACCATCACCATCACCATCACCATCACCATCACCATCACCATCACCATCACCATCACCATCACCATCACCATCACCATCACCATCACCATCACCATCACCATCACCATCACCATCACCATCACCATCACCATCACCATCACCATCACCATCACCATCACCATCACCATCACCATCACCATCACCATCACCATCACCATCACCATCACCATCACCATCACCATCACCATCACCATCACCATCACCATCACCATCACCATCACCATCACCATCACCATCACCATCACCATCACCATCACCATCACCATCACCATCACCATCACCATCACCATCACCATCACCATCACCATCACCATCACCATCACCATCACCATCACCATCACCATCACCATCACCATCACCATCACCATCACCATCACCATCACCATCACCATCACCATCACCATCACCATCACCATCACCATCACCATCACCATCACCATCACCATCACCATCACCATCACCATCACCATCACCATCACCATCACCATCACCATCACCATCACCATCACCATCACCATCACCATCACCATCACCATCACCATCACCATTACCTGGTTAAAGAAATATTTACCAATTTCTTAGACATTCTGGTTTGAATATTGAGTTGGATATTTTTTGGGTATTGTTGGAGCTTAAGTTAGGGATCATTTCAAACAAGCCGAATTTCATAATAACTGGTTGAGAAATAGGCTAGTTCCATCATACTTGGCGATATTACAGAACTTCACTTTAGAATCCCATTTCCAATGCACAAGCCGAATTGCATCAGATTGCTTGAGAAATAGGCAAATCCTACCATATTAGACCATATTCCAGAACTTCATCCAAATATCATTTTCGAATCCCATTTCCAATGCGCAAGACGAATTTCATCCTAATTGATTAAAAAATTGGCAAGTTCCATAGAACGGAAGTGTAGAATCCCATTTTCAATGCTTATGTCAAATTTCACTATAATCGGTTGAGAAATAGGCATGTTTCATCATACTTGGCCATATTCTCGAACTTCAGCCAGAAATCATTCTATGTACTGTTTTTCATCATAATCGGTTGAGAAATATAGAAGAAACTTCTTCCAAAAATTATTTTAGAATCCCATTTCAAATGCAAAAGCCGAATTTCATTTTAGAATCCCATTTCCAACGCACTTGTCAAATTTTATAATAATTGGTTGATAAATAGACAAGTTCCATCATACTTGACCATATTTCAGAATTTCATTAAAACTCATTTTAGAATCCCCTTTCCATCACGAATCAGGGGATGCTATTTACTGATGAATTCGAAGCACATCAAAAAAAATGTTTCAGTGTAGATGCTAGTGGAATGAGCAATTCTTGGACTCCGAAACTTATTATGCGCCCCTTGCTCCCTACAATTCACAGGAAAGAAGAAACAGACATTTTCTTCTCCTACGATCTGGCGAGAGCCAGAAGATCATGACACTGATTGCTATTTCTGCTTGACCAATACATCTGGGTATAATAAAAAGAATAATTATGCAACATCTTATGCATTCTATCAAGGCCTTATATATATGTTAATATATGGCCCTGATTCGATTAATTTGTAACTCATGCTGTTTTAATAAGCATTGTACAAGATGAAAGTGAATGTCAGATGTCTACTGACGAATTCTCTTTTGAAACAGTAACTAATGATACAGATAAAAGGATGCCATTTGAAGAATTCGAACATCAGCAAAATGACGAGTTGAATGAGTCGCAAGAATCAGAAGATGGTCAACACGGAAATTTCCATAGTTTTAATCAAAATGAGCTAAGTGACTTAGTTCGAGATGCAGGTCTTTCGAAAGAGACTATCGAACTCATGGCTTCCAAATTAAAAGAAAATAATTGTTTAGCTCCAGGTAGTCAAATGAGTTTTTATCGTGATCGAGATCACCCATTCCGGAAATGTTTCTCTAAAGCAAATGGTTTGGTTTATTGCAATTAGGTTAAAGGACTGATAAATTAATATAAAAGTGTTGAATATGTAGCTAGTGACTGGCGACTATTTACTGATTCATCGGTGAGGAGTTTGAAAGCTGTCTTAGTTCTCAATGGAAACATATAAGTATGTATGCCGCTATACCGGTTTGCCATTAAGTAATCTTAAAAGAGGAATACAATAATCTCCATTTTTTACTCGAAAACTTGAAGTACGATACTCAACCAGTATTTTATTAGGTCAACAGAGCGGAAACACAAAGTATCTATGTTTTATTTGTGAGGGGCAGTCGTACCCGAGAACAACATTATGTAAAAGAGGACTGGGCACTAAGGCAAGAATTAACTCCCGGATCTATGAACGTTTTTCAAGCAAATCTCATTCCTAGTCATAAAGTCATCCTCCCACCTTTACATATTAATCTCAGCTTATTTAAAAAGCTTATCAAAAATGAGGGTATATATTCGAGAAATATTCCATTATTTCTGAAGCAAAAATCAATGAAGGTTTTTTTGATGGGCCTCAAATAAGGGAACTGATGACGAAATTGAAATGAGAATGACAACTAATGGGAGAGCAGCTGGGAGTAGTTTTAAAGAAATTCCAAACAAAAATTCTTGTGAAATAAAAGAGCCCCGATTCCAAGAATATTGCCGACAGACTGTTCATCCATTTCTTTCATTCCCACATTGATTACTTCCCTGAAAATCTGGGGGACTTTAATGAGGAGCAGGGTGAGAGATTTGACTAAGACTTGAAAGACTTTGAGAAAATATATCAAGGTGTTTAGGATGTGAACATAATGTTAGACTATTGCTGGTCTTTGAAAAGAGAAACATCAAATGTATTAATTAATGAATTTTAATCATTTCATGAATCTATTTTTCCGACCAGAACAGCATATCCATATAACTGAGTTCGTTTGAATTTTGAATCAGAATTGGTTCAAGAGACGCAGTTTTTTACATAGCCACAGAAAAAACCCTTTAGAAATGACCGTAATCAGCACAGATGCACATACACACACAGGAACACATAGCCATATACGATTCCACACAGACACACACAGCATCGACATACACGAATAGGCATGCACAAACAGAATCTGGACGGTTAAAAAATTATATCCTTCGAATTAAGGTATTTGGAATCCTGATTAGCGATCCTAAAAACATAAAGTTCAACTGGTCCGAGACCCATTCCTATCCAAAATATTAAACGAAAGGTTCAAAAGAAGGATTTGACCTACAGATGACCTCCAGAGGGGCCAAAGCGTAACTGGACGTGAAATTTCCGGTTTTCTCAGAATCCATGGTAAAAAATATTATATCATCCGAATTAAGGTGTTTGACCTTCATTTGACCTTGATCTAGACGTGATGGGGTCATATGTAGACCGCGATCATGATCAGCGACTCCAAAAACTTATAGATCAACTGAGATCGATTTCATTTTGTGTTCCTGTGTTATTTTTATCAGAGATCATTCGAGAGTTCTAAGATTATTCGAGATTATTTGTGTCTATTTGAGTTTTTAATTTGCAGAAATTTACTGGAGGTTACTTCTTAGTATAGAATCTTTAAGCTTTTGAGCTTTTCGACAATTTGAATATTTGAAATTTTGCGTGATTCTCGAAATTATACAAAAATTGCGGTATTTTATTATTAATCGAGTGCATCGAGATTATTCGATCTTATTTTTCAAGATTTGCGATATTATTCGTTGATTTGCATGATGTTGCAGATTATTTAAAATTGTCTATAAAAAATTCTTAGAAATGGCTGGCTTCCGTGTTTAAAGTATTTATTCCGAACAATTCAAATTAAGGCCAAACTTCGTCGAATATAGCGGATATTACAGCTAGTGCTTGGATAAATTTAATTAACGGAAAATATACATTTCAGGATTGATTCAAGGGGAAAGAAGATAGAAGAGGGCAGCAAATTCGAATGACAGGTGAAAAAAGGCAAAAGTGAAATTAAGGTGAAATTACTGATTCTAGCTGTTACATTACAAACGTGAAGTTACATACGACTAGTCCTATACTAGTCGTATACTAGTCGTACATAAATTATTAAATTACGGTATGCCATTTTGTGTAATTACAACTGTCTATATATTTAATCGAACACAAAGTACATTGATAAATTCCAACACAACTACGAGTATTTATTAATAAAAGTGTTATGCCAACTCGAATACAATTTCACCTAACACTAGCTATAGTCACGATTAAAACTAATATGATTAATAAAATATTCAATTAACGCCATTATTATAAACAAATTCTATTTTTTTTTTTTTTTAATAAACGTGTAATTGATTAATAATAAATCATTAATTAGCATAAAATTAATATTACAATTTTTTTGTTCTGTACAAAAAAAATAAAATAAAAAAAATACAAAATAGCGAAATGTTTTAAATGAATAACCAAGCAGTAGCGATAAACAATATAAGTTTTTTTTACAATATATAAAATAATAAATTAAATTAATTTTATTTTTTATTTTTTTTTTTTGTTAAACCAAACCGCTAAGTAATAATTTTTTAAATTGCATATTAATATACGTTTTGTTTTATTTATAAATAAAGACATAAAACAAATATTTCCGTCACGTTTGTATATATAAATAAAAAAAATAAAAAAATTTGTTTTAATAATATTCGCGCAAAAATTATTTTATTTGTGCGGGTGATAAAATTACTCATAATTGTATGTTTAGATTTATTATTATTCATTGTATATTTAAATGAAATGTTTTTAATTTTTTTTTTTTATAAAATACAAAAATATGCAGCTTTAAGACATTTCTAACTAAATACGTGTTGAATTTTAACACCTTTATTATTTATTTCTATACAGAGCGCGATATAATGTAAAGAAATGTTGGTTTTTTTTGTAACTGAATAAAATTTTACAGTCAATGGAACGAATAAATTCCATGTCCTTGAAATTAAATAAGAAAATTGTTTTAATTTAAATATTTAAGTTTGTGATTTCATGTTCATGTTATAAACATATCGTCTGAAGATTCTCCAAATTAGTTATCAAAATCTACGAGTTTAGGAAATTATTAAACATTTTGAAGTTAAATATATAATTAAACCTTCAAGGTATCTAAATTGTTATGGCGGGAAACTTCCCGATAAACTAAAAAAATTTATCTAAAAATAATTTATTTAAAAACAATTCATCTAAAAACAATTCATCAATAGCAATTCGTCTAAAACAGTTTACCTAAAACCATTTAAGTCTAAAAACAATTTATCTAAAACCAATTTGTCTAAACACAATTCATCTAAAAACCATTTGTCTAAAACAATTCTTTAGATAAAGATAAATTCGTCTAAAACAATTCGTCTCAATTTATATCTACAATTATTTAAATATAAATAATTACTGACGTATTCTTGGTCATTTCAAAAAAAATTTTGTAAAAATAAAATCGACTAACCGCTAGTTCCCGCTAGTAGTAAGGTTTTCGTCTTTACTATGTGAACTCACAACATAGTAAAACATAATCTAAAATAATTTTTTGAATATTATTAGTCAAAAAAATTTTGTTTTCTGTGATTTTAAATCGATACATACAGACGTGATTTTTATTGTTAGTGATTATTATAAATAAAAATATTTCGCTTTGATTAACTAACCTAAACGGTTGAAATTAATAAATTTCATAACCGAAAAATGACCCACGGTGTGCCTGAACCACTTTTAAATGGCTCGGAAAACCACGTCTCTATTTTCTTCAAGGATCGAAAGTTCCATGTTTGAGAAGTCCAAACAAACAAAAATTAGCAAAATCCCCGGAGCCGTTTTGAAAAAAAACGCAATTTCAATTTTTTTTCTGCGACGATACGAAAATTCACGATTTTTTTGCATAATTCTGTAGGTGTAGCCAAGAGATATGCTGAAATGCTTGAAAAATAAATACATCACCATATCTGTCTGTGTATAGACATTGTTTTGTTTCTTTTCACGTAAATATGTTTGTTGTTTTCAAATGTTTGCTTCAAAAATCAGCAGAAAGACAGACTTAGTTGTCGCAATATTAGTCAAAACAGTCGTTGACAAACCGGCCAGTAAATAACAGTTATTAGTAATAGACGAACCTGTTACCTACATAAGAGTGAAACAAAATGTCACGAAAGACAAAGGACCATGCGCGAACTCATGAAGAAAACCGAGGCGTGATTTGTTTGTTGTGTTTAAAAAAGAAAGATAAGATGTGGGATATTATGGGCCCATTGAAAATTGAGGTAAAAAATGCTGTAAATATTAATCTTGATGATATTCGTTACCCATCTGCTGTCTGTAGCAGTTGCAAAATCATCATATACAAATTCAATAAACAAAATTCTGAAGAAACCACATTAGCTCTACCGGACTATTCTGGTTTTCTGCTACTTTGTGACTGCAAGTTGTGTGAAATTTCGAGACGTGCACCAGACAATCTGTGTCTAGGAAATTCAGCGAAAAGAAAAGTTATCAAGAAAAAGTGTAAGAAATGCAGAGGACCACTGGATAAAAACAAAATTTGCACTTCACCTAAACGCATCCCTATTCTCACTGAATTGATTTCAAAAATTTGTCTACCAAAGAAAAGGAAAAATTAGCTTCATCAATGCTAAAAGATATTCTACACGTGGCAGAACACTCAAACAATGAAGGACAGTTGCGGTTATCTCAAAGGAGAGGCAAGAAACAACCAGTTTCAGTGAATTCAAACAATATGGATAAAAGCTCAAGAAAACAAACAGTCGCAGCTATCGACATATTGAAAATAAGTACAGAATTGACGTTGTCTACAAGAAAGACACATTCTCTAACTGCTGCTTTGCGAGTTGGCAGTAAGAATAGGAAAATGTTTCAGCCCAACTTGAAGCAGGACCTGCTTTTGTTGAATCATCAGCTTGATTCGTTTTTTGAATCTCGTGTTTGTGACGTATTGAATACCAAGAAGTCTTGTGTAATAAATAGATCTGGATGCTTTGTTTGTTGTAATAATGTACAAGGTTTAGTTACATATATTCGAGAAAAAAGAGGTTTGCAAGAAGTAGATTTGAAAATTGGGCTTGACGGTGGTGGAGGGTTTTTGAAGATTTGCTTATCCATTCAATCAAGATTCGCAGGAGCCGATAATAATCCACATTTCAAAGGGGCCAGGCAGCATTATCATGATGGAGTACACGCCAATAAATTTAAGGACACGGGTGTGAAAAAGTTATTCATCCTTGGTATCATTTCTGATACACAAGAAAATTATGTGAATGTTTGCACTCTGTGGTACTCTCTACATTTGAATGACTTAAAAGTCATGATCATTGCCACAGACCTAAAAATGGCCAATATAATAACTGGGGTCATGGCTCATTCTTCTCATTACCCGTGTATGTGGTGTACTGCATCAAAAGATCTCTTGAGTAAGTGTGGAAGTTATAGAATCGTTGGTAGTTGCCGTAAAAATTCAGACGCCTTCAAGAATAGTGGCAGTAAAAAAATTAATGCCAAGAATTTTTACAGTCACGTATCTCAACCTATTTTTACAGGGAATCTAAAGACAGAAATCATCGATATAATACCTCCACCTGAACTGCATCTAATGCTCGGGGTAGTAAACACGTTGTATGGGCACATGCTGAGGGAATGCGAAGACGATACTGAGAAATGGGCAAAATCGTGCAATGTAAGCAGAGAATTTGTCCATGGATCTCCTGGTTTCGCAGGCAATGCCTGCAAAAATTTGTTGAACAAGATAGATCTGCTTCGGACAAAATGTAGTGTTCATTGTTTAAAATATGTCAGATGTTTTAATGATTTTTCAAGTGTCGTCAATTCATGTTTCTCAAGTAGTCTTGACGAATAATTTGAGGTGTATATTTCAGAATTTCAAAGAAGTTATTTGAAGTTTTTCAATACCAATAACGCCAAAAGTTCATGCTGTCTTTTTCCACGTTCCTCATTTTTGCCGAAAAATGGAGAAAGGACTCGGGAACTACAGTAAGCAAGCTATGGAGTCAGTTCACCATGACTTCAAAAATACCTGGATGAATTATAAAGTCCACCATACACATCCAGATTATAGCTCCAAACTTCTAAGAGCTATACAAGAATATAATTCTCGCCATCTCTAAGGTTCAAGGTGTTTCTGGCTTTTGTTCCACAGCCTTGAATAAACAATGACAGTCAAGAGAAGACATTTTTTCGTGTAAGGACTATATTATGATTTGGGCAGCCTAAATAAATTTTGTCTTTTCATTTTGATGTCTCCATGTATTTCATTCAATAATCTTGATTTTCGTAATTTTTCAAATAAAGTTGCATTATTTAGTTCGATAGATTTCGTCCAATATTACTGATTTGGCCTGGAAAAGTTGATCTTTGTTGAAAATATTAAAACTTTCTATTCTCGATTCTTCTTTCTACAAGAGAGAACAAACAAGCTGCAAAAAAGTCGTAAATTTCCGTATCGTCACCAAAAAAATTTTGAAATTGCGTTTTTTTCAAAACGGCTCCGGGGATTATGCTAATTTTTGTTTTTTTGGACTTCTCAAACATGGAACTTTCGATCCTTGAAGAAAATAGAGACGTGGTTTTCCGAGCCATTTAAAAGTGGTTCAGACACACCGTGGACCGGTTTTACAGTTATCTACGTAGCGGCGAAATTGAGCGCAACTACTATAGTGGGTATACGTATGAAAAAATAGCAAAAGTTGTTATGACTAGATAATTTGGCAAAGACAACAACTTGTGTACAAGCGGGTAATGGCGGTTGGTACTAGAATGCAACTAATAAAAATTGCGCGAAAAATTGAATATTTTGTTTTATGCATGATTTATAATATGGAGCTCGATTGGGCAAAATAAATCAATCTAATGTCAAAAAAAAAAAGTCAAATAATATTACGTAAATCATTTTTTTTGACAGTAAATTGATTGATTGATTGAGAGTGTACGACCAAGCATTATACCAGGATCTCCCGGACTCCCGGGCACACACCGTACACCAATATACATATAACAAAACCATGGGATAGGATAGGATTATTAGTAGGGACAGATTCGACCCGGTTACAGACACCAATGCGATCGACAGTTAGTAAATTATTAGTACAATATATGATAAAATAGGTTAGCACAAGACAGCACAATCTAACTACATTATTAGATGATCATTTCTCTGGAATCCAGGGCCGGATACTCAGGACTCCCTAAATCTAAATCAGGACTTAAAAAATTATTAATGTTGTAATGTCCCCCTGTGCGCCTTTCATTAATTTCCCTGATAAAATATTTAAGAGAAATTTAAAATTACTAAGCTAAGTCCTTCTATATCTAATTAATTAATTATTACATACTGCAACAAGAATTAAAATAAACGTTAAAAACCATTTTAAAACCAAAATTTTACTTAAAACTTATCATCAATTTCCTATCGATCAAGAAAAAGAGAATAAATAATTAAAAAATGATAATGTTACAGCACCACAACAGCCTAAAATTATCCTTAATTCAGTTAGGTACTATAATTATATCAAGAATCAACAAATAAAATTAATATACAAATTCCCAGGCAACTCTGAAAACTAATTTAAATTAATAAATCACCATAATACCAAACTAAAATTTTATTCTGAAATTCAGGCTTAATTTTAATCCCATAACAATGATTAATTCTGGAACTATGTTACATTCTGAAAATTGAATTATTTAGCAAATTAAGGAAGAGAAACCTTTAAATATTCTTTAAACTAAATGAATTAAGTTATATTAATGAGCAAAACATAATATATTACATACGAGTATTACAAAAATTAAATTTTATGAAATTGCATATGTAAACTCCCCACTTCTAAACCAAAAATTCTAAAATAATGTTTAAACATTTTAAATTGTTAAGTTATAATTTAAATTCATAGCACTTGTTCCATTAGTTACCGTTCTCTTGTAAATAGTTAATTAATTGTTTACCTACTGCAACTAGATTTAAAAATAAAGAGTTGTAAGTATATATTTAACCGTACTATTAAATTTAAATTAATCGGCAATTTGTTACAGATCTAGAAAAAAGGAAATTAATAATGTTGAAATTAATTATTTATTTATAAAAGTATATGACAAACATTGATCATAATACTACGCAAAAAAGTCTAGAATATCAATAATTTAGTTAAGTACTACATGTACCTATATATGATATTTACTAATAAAACTCAAATTGAGTTTTCCAGGTATCTCTGAAAACTAAATTGCTTTACTACTTAATTAATAAAAATTAACTTATGTATATAAATTAGTTGGTGATAAATAAAATAAAATAAATATCACAAGAGAACACAATTTCTACACAACATAACTGCCGGATGCTTGGAGTTTCTGGATGTTAAGCGAGAATTTACCAGTATTTCTGTAGCTTGGAGACTATCTAACAATTATATATAATTAAGTATAATTTATATCAACTACACCATCAGACAAAACTACTTGAACAAACTATGACACTTTGATATAATTAAATTAAACAGACAATAAAGTGTTGAAATATTTTCATCAATACCTCAAATATTTTTGCAATGCAATGTATTTTACAATATCATATAAAAAGGGAATTTCCCTTATCCTATATAACGTACGATGCTGTTCATTTAATTAGTATAATATTTCAATCAATATAAATATTTGAACGAAGCAGTAACATTAATTTAAATTACTATTTAATACTAATAAATTGATTTTTTTTTAGCAGAAGATATTTTTGATATTTTAGAACAAAAATTTTTAACTATGTATTTAAAAATTTAATTTAGCGATTGAAAATAAGCCTCTCCAAAGAAATAGATGGAAGCGTTAAAAAAATTGATAATAAAAGCATTGCAACGCGAAGAAACGTATCAAAATAAATCTCTACAATATGGAGTATCAAACGATAGCATCAGTTTCATAAAAAAGAAATTTATTGAAAAAGGATCAACAAAAATAAGCCTCGTT
Source organism: Tipula vernalis (assembly GCA_958295665.1). Taxonomy (NCBI): domain Eukaryota; kingdom Metazoa; phylum Arthropoda; class Insecta; order Diptera; family Tipulidae; genus Tipula; species Tipula vernalis. The sequence goes on from OY282559.1 coordinate 122,675,194, forward strand.
GTGGACGCCCACGACAAAGCCGACTGAGCGGAAATTTGCACGAGTAGCAAACTCAGCTACCCCAAAATCAGCTCCAGTAATTAATCCCGGACGTCGTTCAAATATTTATGTCTGACAGTGTTTATATTCGAATGATTTCCTTCATACTAGTCATTTTGGTAACTCAAAAATAAAACTTTTTAAAACAGTAGACTACCTAAATAAAAATCCAATTAGCATCATTCACCTACTGAAGAGATCTCTGCCACCAAAAAAACCTGCACCTAATCAAAAATTCAAAAATTTCATATATCCAAAATTTTAACTCATTTCACGGAACTCTTTCCCTGCCAAAACGAAACATTCCTTTCTTAAAGATTTATCGATATGCCATATACGTAATTATGACGATTGTGTGTGAAACCCGCCATCTAAATTTCAATAAATCCATTAAGTCAACAATTAAACTCAAAAACATTTAGCATTCCAATAGGTTTTAACATAATTCCACTTTGTTCACATAAATGAACACATCATTTTGCGTTAAAAATCAAATCTTAACTCAACTTAAACCAACATTTCCAAATTCGCATTTTATTTATGTATTTAGTCAAATTATAATTTATAATCTTAATTAAATTAAAATCAATTTAAAATCAATTTGATGCAGTTTGTAATACCTGTAACAAATTACTAATCTTACCCAAATAAACCCTTCTAAATGAAATGTATAAGACCGCTCCCAATTCCAATTCGACTCAAACCCATTCGATTATACAAAGTATAAGAATCCTGTTTGAGTCGAATATACAAATTCTCACTGTGCCCACACAATTCATGATTTCAAGAATACCATATAACCATCCCTCGATCCGCGAAACCCCTCCCTCCACAAATCCCCGGAAAATTCATGACAAATCCGATTAAAGAAACTCCGATTTATACCCATACTTCGCTTAACGAATTAATTCGTCCCAAAAAATTGTACATAAATCGAAATTTCGTCAACCTCGCAAAACCCCCCGAAAACCTACAAAGAGGAACCCCTCAAATCGAGGGACAGGTGCAGTTTTCTCATGAATACATAGAAACACAAAAAGATTAACAACACCAGCATACAAGTAACAAAATCGTATGTATTACAACCACATTAACGGTAAATACTTTCTACCATCTTTCATGTGCGTAGCAGGAGACCTTACAGCACTTACAAACATACCCGATCTATGTATCAAGATACATGAAAATTTTTGTGACGACTGTATCAAAACCAACGAAAAAAATTCTTTTTTTGTTGTTGTTTGTACATTATAATACAAAAAGCAACAAAACATAGTACATTTCCCTAACAGAATCCGTGTAAAGAGCGAACGAGACAGCTGTACAACCATATTGTTGATCCTGCCATATATAAATCAAGTTGTAGGCATGTATTCGTGCCCATTATACACAATAGTAAATTACTTGTGACAACTGTATCAAAACCAAAGCAACGATTCTCTTTCTCGTTGTTATTTGTACTTTGAAATACAAAAACAAACCAAACCACGCACACTTCCTTCACAGAAACCATGCAAAGATTAAACGAGACAGCAACACAAACGTATTGTTAGCCCTATTATATACCAAATTATAGGTATATATTAGTGTCGATTGTACAATATATACAAAATCAAACATAAGAATACAAATAAGTGTGCGTAAAAATAAAATCTAATATAAAATTTACTACGCCGTATTTCTAATTAAGTTAAAATCTATTTCAATGCTATCCAATTATTAGACTTTAGTAATTAAAAATTGAAATTTGATTTTATGTACAATATCACAAAATATCAAATCATGCACTTTTAATTTTTCTATCTACAAAAATAAAAACATTACCTGACAAATGCATCCCGGTGGATTGCATTTTCCAAAATTACACTTTAATTATTTTCACTACACTTTGATTATTATTACACTAAATTCAAGTTTAATAGAATTAAATTTAAAATTTAAAATTAAAATGTATTGTATATACATATGTATATAAAGTATATACATATCACTACATAAGAAACAAAAAATAAAGAGAAAATAAAATTAAATTAAATTAAATTTTTTAAGAGGATAGAAAAAAACACGACTATCCTCTTCGACGAACTCTCGCCAACCAGGATCGGGCCCAGTACATGCTTGTGAATAAATTCTATATACCGGATAAGTACTTTTGTTTTGTTTACTTGTGATCTATGTATGTAATTATAAATAAAAACTTTTAATTTAAACTCAAAATCATTTTTTTTTTGACAGTAAATTGATTTATTTTGCCCAATCGAACTCCTCATAATATTCAACGAAAATTTTGAGATGAAGCTTTTTGAGTAGATATATAAATATAGGAATCACACACAATTACAATATTACCTCAATAGATAGTGTTACTTAACTCTCATATACATATAACTAATATTAACTATAGGGTACTTCTCTGTATCTTAATCTTAATTGTTTGTAATGTATGCTTGTAAAAAAATTTCTGTTGGTTTTGAGTATACAGTAAATTTGTCGCTGAAAATACATATTTGAGTATCATTTCTATCAATATTTCATAAATATCATAATCTATCAATTGGTATGTTGAAAGAGTAACATGTAAATTGTTTTTTGGTTGTGAATATTTATTACTGGTTGGAAAATAGAAAGTGGTGTTATTTGTATCTGTGTTCTGATATGTTTCAACTTTGTTAAACATTTTTAATTATTTTTTTTTTTTGTTTTTGTTATACACTTTGAATTTTGTTGTGTGCCTGTATTTAATAAACGCTATAGTTATGTCGCTATCTGATAAACTTGATAAGTTAGCATTAAACATTCAAAATCTAACAGAACGCATTTCAAATCTTGAACTTAAAGTGGAAAGTTTTAATCATGTCATTAATAATAAACTTAAAGTTAAATTGGATGAATTAAGTGGCCAAGTTGATAATTTAAAATGTGAATCTGCTGTGTTCAATGATAAGATTAACAGTTTTGGATACCAGTTAATGGACATGGAAATTAAAAAACGTGCAAGTGACCTTGTTATATCTGGAATACCTTCAAATTCCAAGTTGTCTGCTACTGAAATATTTTTTAAGATTTGTGAAGTATTAAATTGTGATATAAGTGTTGGTATTGACAACGTATTTTTTCTGAAATCCAAAAATTCAACTGTTAAACCACCTTTAACTTTGTCAATTGTTGTCCAATTTTATATGAGAAGCAAAAAGTTCCAGTTATTTCGTGCTTATAAAGAAATGGGTAGTCTTACATTAAAACATATTGGATTCTTGTCTGAATCTCGTATCTACTTTAATGATGGTTTGACTAAAGCTAATGCTGAACTATTGCATATTTCGAAAAAGATGCAAAAAGACGGAAAAATCTTCAAAAGCTATACAAAGTTTGGGAAAGTATTTGTGATAGCAAAAAAAAAATGATGTGCCTGTATTTATTAATAATAAAATAAATTTGGATCAGCTTGTACCACCTGTAATTCCTGTTAACAATAGCTCAACAACAAACACTAACTTAAATTTGCTGGATGGCAAGTAAGGTATTTAATAATCAGTGGAATGTCTGGAAAATCAACGGGAATTTTTAATCTGTTTTACAACCATAATGATGTACATATACAATGATGAAAATGGAGCTTGAGTTGTGTCATTATTATTCTGTTATTATTAATTTGTTATTTATTATTATTTTAATTTTCTTTAAAATTATGTCTAATTATTTTTATATTACATTTTTATTTTATTTTTTATTTTTAGTTTACAATTTTGCTGTTTGTGGGAAATTGCAGTTTGTTTTTGGATACTATTGTCATAAACACTATTATGTCGGATAAAGTTTTAAATAATGTGAATGTGCGCAGCTGTAATCAGAATGATGCTTTGAAAGTGAATTTTATTGATAATTCAAATTTTAATTTGGTTTATTTCAATTCGCGAAGTATGTTTAACAAGTTGGATGAAATTAGATTTATGTTAAATGACGCTAATGTGCATATTGTTTGTATAGTTGAGAGTTGGCTTGATGAAAGCTTTTCTGATAGAGCTGTTGCTATTAATGGATTTAATTCTCTGCGTAACGATAGATTGGGCAAGCTGGGTGGAGGAATATGCGTATATTTTCGGCATGGTTTGAAAATTAAAATTTTAGATAAGAGTGTGTCAAAGGGATTAAATTTTGAGTTTATGGTACTGGAAGTTGGATTCAAATCCTCTTTATTTTTGCTTATTGCTTTTTATAAGCCACCTAAGTGTTATAATTTGAATGATTTTTTTGATGTTTTAATGAAATCTAGTTCGATGTATGATAATGTAGTAATCTGTGGTGATATCAATTTTGATCTTAATGGTTGTAAGGGGGTGGCAATAAATTCAAAAATATTTTGGATTTATTTGGTTTTAAAATTTTAAATGATCAACCCACTTGTTTTACTTCGCATAGCAGTTCTCTTCTGGATGTTGTAGCTTCTAGTGATAATTTGAAAATTTTAAATTTGCTACAATTGGGTTTGGGTCATATTTCAGATCATGATTTACTGGCTTTTTCTTATAATGTCAATGATATGGTAATTGAATTGGAACCTAAATTAATTTCTTTCAGAAATTTTAATTTATTGAATTTTGATAAATTGTTAGAGTGTGTTAATAAGTTACCATGGGATAATTTGTATTCAATAACAGACGTTAATTTAAAAATTGATCTATTCAATTCCTTGGTTACATATTCATTTGAGAATGCTGTCCCTACATCGACTGTTAAAATTTCCAGGAAAAGTAAGCCTCTGTGGTTTAATATTGAAATCGAATCGGCCATTTTGGAGCGGAATATTGCTTTACGAAATCTGAAACTTAAAGGTACCAGTGAATTGCGTGCAATTTATATTAAGATCCGTAACATAACAACTAGTTTAATTAGAAAAGCGAAATTTAAATTCTATAGTGATAAATTTATGAGGTGTAAAACTTCTCCCTCAGGTTTTTGGGGATGTTGCAAAGATCTTGGTATCACCAAAGCTAAAATTAATAGTTTTGTACCTAACCCTGATGAATTTAATGACTATGTAACACTGACGTGTACTACAACTAGTCCTCCTCTCGATAGTTTCAATTGGTTTAATGATGCGCATGACAGTTTTTCCTTTTATAATGTTGACATTGAAGAAGTCTTTAAAGCATTTATGAGTTTTAGGTCTAATTCTGTTGGCCTTGATGGTGTTCAATTAAAGTTTATTAAGATAATTTTACCTTACATTTGTTCGTTTATTGTCGATATTTTTAATTGTATTTTAACAACATCTGTTTTCCCGATAAATTGGAAAATCTCTAAAGTGTTGCCGGTTGCGAAGGTTTCAGATCCAAAATCGTTAAGTGATTTTAGACCTATAAGTATATTACCTTGTATTTCTAAGTGTTTTGAGGTAATTTTGAAAAATCAAATTATGAGATATTTAAATGATAAACAAATGTTGTGTCCTTTTCAATCCGGTTTTAGACCTAACCATAGCACTTCTAGTGCTTTGACTTGTATTTGTAATGACATTCGTAGGAACTGTGATTCCAAATTTTTCACTGTTCTTGTATTATTGGATTTTAGCAAAGCGTTTGACTCTGTGAATTATATGAAATTGTTTTATAAATTAGGTAATGAATTCAAGTTTTCATCGAGCGCGATCAGTTTAATAATGTCCTATTTATCTGATCGCAAACAGACAGTTTTTGTTGCTGGACAGTTTTCAAAGGTTTTACCATTTAGTTCAGGTGTTCCACAGGGTTCCGTGTTGGGACCTCTTCTTTTTTTATTATATATTAATAGTCTTTCGTCAGTCATTAATTATGCATCGTACCACCTTTATGCTGATGATTTACAGATCTATTTAAAAGGGACAATTAATAGTGTGGATGTTGCAATAGATAATATAAATAAGGATTTATCAGCCATTTCTTCGTGGGCATCTGATAATTGTTTGTCTTTAAACTCGTCTAAATCGCAAGCGATTGTTATTTATAATACTGTGATTGACACTAGCAGTTTTCCGCCAATTTATTTAAATAATGTAATTATTCCGTTCTCCAAAACGGTTAAGAATCTAGGCTTGGTTATGAATCAAACTCTATCTTGGGTTGATCATATTTCAACTATTGGGGTTAAAATATTCGGAATGCTTAGAATTTTATGGAGAACCTCCTCTTTTACTAGCATAATTTTTAGGAAAACTATGTTTTTTGCATACCTTCTTCCGCATTTTCTATATGGGTGTGAGGCTTTCTTTGAATTATCTCAATCTTGTAAATATATGGTTGATCTTTTATTTAATGCTTGTATTAGATATGTTTTTGGTTTAAGTAAGTATGATCATATGTATATCTCATCTTAAGACAAGTTTATTGAATATTGAAATCACTGATTACTATAATTATAGAATTTGTTATTTTATTTATAGAATTTTAAAAAACACTGAGCCATTATATTTGTTTAACCAGTTCCAGTTTGGCCAATCATTGCGTAAGAGAGCGCTTATTATACCGAAAAATTCGTGTAAACTTTATCATGACAGTTTGTTTGTTAGCGGCATTCACATTTTTAATGTAATTGATCCTGCTATAAGAAATTCAACGGTATCTAATTTCAAACGGCATTTCCTTCAGTAATTCAGTAAATTGAAATTTATTATTATTATTAATTTTATTTGATTTTTTTTTTTTTATAATTAGTTTTATTTTTCGTTAATTTTATAATAGTTAACTTTACTTATTATTATTTTTTTTTAATTATGATATTTTTGTTTGGAAATGTATACAATTTTTTAATAATGAGAGTTATTACTCTCCAATTGTATTTTTTTTTGAATTTAAATAAATAAATAAATAAATAAAAGTTTGAGCTTTTCCTCTTCATACTCGTATCGTAGTACCGAAAAAATTCCGTAGTTTTTATGAATTTTGACAGATGTTCGCATGTGGAAAATGGTTGTGGAATTCGAGAATTGGGCTCCAGGACAGCAAGAATGGGTGATATTTATTTTACAATTGGGTGTTGTTGTTGTTAGAATGCTTGCTTTTTAAATCCGTTGATATTCAACTTGGAAACTATGAACTTAAATACATTTTAAGATTTCTGAAATAAAAAATTAAATGGAGACACTTTTAGGGAAATAAAACCAATAGTTAGTTATTTCAATCATCAAATTATAATATTGAAATACAATTGTGTGCTGTGTGTGTGAAAGATTAAAAGATGAAACGACGGGAATTGGGAATCATTTTGACCACAATTTTTTTTTAAATAAGATGTTCAACTAATTTTGTGAATTTGTTGATGTTAGCTATATTATCGCATTTTAGGTAAAATATTTTTAAATACAAATTTTATTTTAGTCAAATGTTTGTTCATATAACCGAATACAATTCTTCAACACCCCTCCCCAATTTTTCAATCGATTTTCAAAATTTCATTAGAGTCAACGGACGTTTTTTTAAACAACCAATTTAGCGTAATGACTACCAAATGTTAAGAAGAAATGACAAAATGATATTCATAAAATGTTTATATGTAATTTTATTGTTACACTTAGACTGTGTCTGAAACCTGTGATAAATATTTTCTACTATACGTGTTTGACATTTACTCGACAAAAACCGCATGCACCCAAATTATCACGGTCTTTTGCTAGGTACGATAACACCGCCCAACAGTATGGCTGTTGCTTGGTAAATTTTACGTCATTCTAAGCTAATTTTTAACGCTGATTTCAAATATATTATACCTTATTTGTATGACAGCTTTAATTTATGAATTATTAGGAGGGATGCATTTTTAGAAAAAACACTCTCACCGTACAAAAATATTTTATTAAAAAAAACTAAAAACTCTTGAAAGTGCTACTCTGAATACTCCAAAAATAATCGGCAATCATATGCACATTCCAGCGATCCTGGTATCGTTTCTCAATAGTCCCAATATCTTGTTGGAATCGTTCACCCTGTTCTTCACACATGTCACCGTGATTTTCCGGAAAATGATCTAAATGGCTGTGAAGGAAGTGTACTTTGATGCTCATGTTGCATCCAAGTTGCTGGAAGTGTGACAATATCTCTTCAACGCGGTCAACTTAATCATCACCCCTTCTATTACCTAAGAAATTTTGAATAACCCAAACAAACGAATCCCATGCGTTCTTCTCAATTTCTGAGATTGAACTGTAAAAATTAAATTAACCATCTTAAGATCAACGCAAACTACCCATTTAAATGCTACTGTTGGGTATTTATAACACTTATTACTTTTATTTTAGTAAAATATATGTGTTTGTAATTTATGTTATTTATTTGTATAATTATTGTTGCACAGATTATTTATGTATAATATAATTTCGGATTATATAATTTATTTGGAATAGTTAATAATTTCCACCACTGAGAAAGATTGATTTGTAAATTGATGCGTATCGAATGCGCATAAAGAAACGACTCTCTTTTTACTACTACTGTCATCCGAAAATCGGAGACGATGAATAAACGAAATAAATTTATGTTTTGCTTTTGTTGTAAATTGGTTGCTTGGATGAATTGATTGCGATAATGTTTGTTGGTGAAGTTTGCTGGTGAAAATGTAATAAAACAAGGCGAGTTATAAATTTGAATTAGAGCGCGTACCAAATATCAAATTAACCCTTTGTGGTGTTGAGTGTATTTTAATTTAAATAAATAATGTTTATTTATTTAAATGAAAATGCGTGAGGCGCTACAGGACTCCCCCGCAAGTGATTTCCTCTCCCTAGGGAATTACTGAATGATTAGTTGCAATACGGACAGTTTTCCGTGTTCGCAGGCTTGTTGATTGATCTATTGAACAGAGAATGCCGTATGCTGGCTTAAGTCGATCGATTGAAATGGTTTGGTTTTTACCATTAATCGATACGATGAATTGCTTGCGAAGTCGGCGTATGACTTTATACGGACCTTCATAGGGAGGAGATAGTCCCGTGCGAACCTTGTCTGTTCTGATAAAGACAAAATCGCAGTTGTCAAGCGATTTCGGAACAAAAACGTCATGTTGTGTGGATTGACGAGCTGATTTGGGTACAAGGTTCTGCATGGTTTGTCGCAGCTGGTCGATGACTGTGTCGGTGGGTGGAAGTGGTGAGAGAGGATGTCCGCTGAAGAACTCACCGGGTAGCTTTATGGTTTGAACATAAACCATTTCAGCTGGTGAGTTCTTCATCGAACATCCTCTCTCACCACTTCCATCCACCGACACAGTCATATCGGGGTCACCAATCGTAGAATAAATGTACACATTCATGTCGGGGTCACCATTTGTAGAATGTATGTCACGTCGAGGTCACCAATTGTAGAATAAATGTATTTATTCTAATTTAAAATTTATTTGGTTTTCAACACAAATTTATTATTATTAATTAATAACATTAAATTAATTTTATAAAGTTTTGTTTATTAAAAAATTAATTTAAATTACACAATTTTTTTTGTTTTATTTATCACTACCACGCGTATTAAAATATGGCCGGCGGCCAATACAAAAACCGACGTGTTATCGCACTGATATCCGAGACGAGACTGAATTTTTATTTTATTTTGTCTTGTCCGTCGTTTTGTCTGGAAGAGACAGTAGTTCAGTTGTCCGTTTTTGTATTGGTGTTTTCGTTTGCGTTTTGTGTCTGTTCGTGTTTTTGTTCTGACCGTGTGGCGGCGAACGCATGTGTGAATGCGTGAACCGCCACATATTCTTCCTTAACTTTGGTTGAATGTGTGATCGATAGGGAGCCTACTTTATGTCTGTTAAGCAATAGTACACACTTCAAACTGTGTTTTAATGAGTCGATAAATGAAGAAATATCAGTACAATACACAAAATCATCCTATTCAGCGAAAAAAGGAAGAAAGGCTTTTTCCCGAGTGCGGTAATAGAAAACTTTAATGCGGAAGAAGTTAATAAGGTAGTACGGAAGAAGTTTTCGACAGTCCAAGGTCTCTAATTAAATTATTAAACTGGTTTTTATTGAATGGTTTCGCTTCCAAAAATTTTTTTGGCTCGAATTCGTCATCGCTCACGCAGCTCAGCTCATTCAGTTCATCAGATCTTTCTTTAGATGTTTATGGTATCGATAAATATGAACCTCTTGAAGTTTTAACAGGCCTAATAGCTGATGTTGATGGGGAAATCCATTTGGCGCGTTTTGTCCTTAAAGAGCTTACCAATCGACCATAGCGATGACAAAAACCTTTATATTATCGGTTTGCTAGCAGGTGATCACGGTTGGTCGATTGGAAAACGATTAATATGCACAAAAAATTACAAACAAATGTGAACCATGCAAGTAACGCTATCTATTGAGGTAATATTGTAATTGGCCGTGATTCCTCTATCTATACTCAAAGCTTATTATTTTATATCCATTTTTTTGCGATTTTTTTGTTGATTTGTTTTGGACGAGTTGTTTAAGACGAATCGTTCTAGATGAATTGTTTTTAGAAAAAAATGTTGTTAATTAACAGAGCATTCACAATGCAAATATTTTTTATCTTTTACTTACATGTTTATATGAATTTCCAACATAACGATCAAAAATTTTAGTTCGTTATGTTGAAAATTCGTACAAACCTGTAAGTAAAAGGTAAAATGTTTTTGCATTGTGAATGCTCTGTAAGTCGTTTTTAGAAGAATTGTTTTCAGTTAAATTGGTTTTAGTTAAATTGTTTTACGTAAACTATTTTAGATGAATTGCTTTAGAACTTCATGGTTCATTGGCCTTTTGGCGGCTATGATTAGTTGAAAACTTGAAATAAGGAATCTTAAAAAATTCATTGACGGGAACCTAATTTTTTTTCTTTGCCTTATGAATTCTGGAAAAAGGAAATTGAATAATTAAAAGGAAAGGTACAACTTCTTGAAGTTTTATCTATACCTTCCCTTAAAAATTTTCGGTACTTTTCATGTCAAAACGAGCAACAAAACATTCAAGCTAATTGGCCTTGAAACCAGTCTGATTATCAGCATGACGCTCAAAAACCCCTTGATTATTTTTTGTTGCTTACACTGTTCTCTAACCGTGATAAAAAAAAAATACAAATAAATTGACGGCGACACTTGGTACCCTCTCATTTTCGGTGAAGGAAAAACCAAAACGTCCTTATTGCACGATATATCAAATCAAACATTGCCAGGAAAATTTGAAATTACCTTTCATTCATCCCACACTTTTATCTACACTATTTAAAGTGTACGGACATTAAATCCATCTCAGACTTTTTACTCGAGCGAAGAAATCCATCCCAGGATTTTAATTTATTATAATGAGATATTTCCCTCGTAGTTAAAAAAAATGAATCCTAATGTCAAAATTATGGCTAGCCTGAAAATTTGTTATGAGAATATAGTAGAGGGTTCAAGTAGCTGCCTCTGGGCCAATTGTGTAGCTGCCTCTGGGCCAAACCCGGTTTGCTTGTTAGAATTTTTGTTACTTCAATATCCGTATTGCCTTTCCTATGTTAAAAATAACCAAAAAAAAAATCATAAAATTCTTATGCTCAATATTACGGTAGTAGAAGGTACTATTGGCTACCTCTTGCCCAATTGTGAACGCGGTTCGTTTGTTACAATTTTGGCTAGATCAATAAAGGTATTGCCTTTTTCATAGTTAAAAATTAATAAAATAAAAATTCAAGAAAAATTCTTTTGCTCAGGATAATGGAGGCTCTGTCCCATTTGCTACCTCTTTGCTACATCAATAAATGTGGGCCACCGTAAGCCTGAGCAAAATAATTTTTTTAATTTTATTCATTTTTAAATATGGGAAGGCAATACATTTATTGATGTAACGAAAATTCTAACAAGCGAACCGCGTTCAGAATTTGCCAAGAGGTAGCTAATCGGACCCTCTACTAATGCGGTATTACAAATTTGCACGGTCACCTGAATCCTTAGCAGAATATTTTAATTTTTTTTTATTCACTTTTAACTATGGGAAGCCAATAAATTTATTGATGTAGCGAAAATTTTACTGAGCGAATCTGGTTCAGAATTAACCAAAAGGTACCCCAATGGAGTTCGCTAATAAACCTTCATAATAAACTTGCAGGGCCTGCAAAATTCTCAGTAGAAGAATTTTATGATTTTTTTTTGTGTTCCTAGGCAATTCGGTTATTGATGTAACAAAAATTCTAACAAACAAACCGGGTTTACAATTGGCCCAGAGGCAGCTACTTGAACCATCTAAAGAGAAAAATATCTTATAATAATTTAAAATACTGCGATGGATTGTTTCGTAAGAGTATAAAATGTCTGGGATGGATTTAATGTTCTTATATTTTAAATAGTGTAGAAAAAAATCTGGGATGAATTTCTACGCTCGTGTTGTCAGAGATAATTTGAAATTTGCCTGGGATGAACTCTACAATAACTTCAAGGGGGTAACATTGCGGATCTTCGTGGCGTAATAAATCAAAAAGTTAATTTTTGTAGTTGTGTTACTATAATTTGTCATGTTCTATTTACAATAAATAAGCAAAAGTTAAACAATTTCGAATAAACTGAGGGCTAGTTATGCAAACCAAAGATATGCCAATCTCGGCTATCTCAAAAAGCTTCAAATAACTAAGAATCTCAAATAAATCTCGAATTGTTGGGCCACACAAGTCACAAATATAAAATTATAAAAAAAAAATATTCTTTGTTTCACTAGCCCTCAACAGAACACTTATATATTCTCGAAACACTCGAATTAGTTTAAATAATCTCGAATAATCATGAATATTCTCGAAAATCTCAACCAATCTCGAAATAATTAATTTATCTGTAGCTACATATAGAACGCTTTAGTTCAAATAATGGGAAATCTCTCCCTAATACTTGGAAATCCAGAATAATCAGACAACAACTTAATAAAAGCAACTTAGCACAGCTCAAAATTTTTTTAATAATCTTAGAACCTTCAAAAATCTTGCAAGATGTTAGACATCTATTACTTTATTCGAAGATATAAAATCCGGCAACGAACTCCTGGAACAACGTACTTCTATATAATCAAAACTTCGAAAACATCGGATAATTTCAAAACAGATCCTGAAATAATTTGGAATAATTCTTTTAATCAAACTAAAGAAAAATTTGAAAAATGTCAAGATACCTATTTGAAAGAAAATGCAACCAACGTGATACGTGTAATAAATCTAGAATTGTTTAGAAATTCGTAAAATCATCCAATAGAACACTCCACAAGTCAAAATCTCTTTGTTGAACTAACCCCCAATAGAACACTTATATAATCTCGAAACATTCGAATTAGTTTGAATAATCTCGAATAATGGATATTCTCGGAAATCTCAACTAATCTCGAAATAATTAAATTATATGTAGCTACAGAATGCTTCGAATAATGGCAAATCTCTCCCTTAAACTCGAAAATCCAGAATAATCAGACAACAACTTATAATGTTTTTTCATAAACTAACCCTAAATAAATTTCGGAACGACAAAAGAAACTCAACCTACCCATCTGCGCCCTATGTTATTTCATAATTTTAATATCGGTTTAATCATGACGTAATCGATGGATAGAATTGTTTTGAAACTGATTGAGATTATTTATTATTCTTAAATGTGTTATCTCACTTTTAACTCTCAAAATATTTTGGCACTATGAGAATTTGTTATATTGCATTTATATGTTGTGCGATCGATGTGTATGCAAATGTACATTAAACAATGTATACTTGTATTTCGCTGGATTACAAAATTTTTTAATGCTGATGAAATTTCACAACTCGTACTATCTCTTCGAATATTGAAATCAAGTAATTATATATACGATTATGTACATATACATATTTATTTTTCCTTTTCGCGTATAAAGTACAAAAAAAACCAATTATAGCCAAAAACGTTAGATACAAAATTTTTTTGGCTTGTCAGATTATAAGCGACGGTCATCAACCAAAGTTATAAAAATTGCAAATAATGAAATTAAAATTAACTAAATTTATATAGTCATTAAATAAAGTCAATTGTTTTATTTATTAAATTAAAAGTGAAGTGTGAGTGCAAATACAAAGTGCAGTCAGAAAAATAATTTTCATATAGTAGTGGTACACTGCGTAAAATAATCGTTAGGGTTTCTGAACCATCTAACTGTAAACGAAAGACTACTACAATTGGTGACGCCGTATTAGGACAATTTTACCACTAACACAGAACCTAAAAATAAAAGGCAGTACCAGTCTATAATTAAAATTTTTCATCGATATCAAGAAGAATAACCATTGAAAAATCAATTATCGATCAAATAGGAATAATCAATAATATTGATAAGCGGATAACATCACCGTCGCAAAAAATCAGCTGGGACGACATTAGTGTAAGCTGGAACACAGCTATAACCGTTCATTTATGAACGTTATACAACGTATCGGCAAACCATGCAACAAATTTTTGTATACAACGACATCGTATTCGTCGTACCTACATTCGAAGGATATCAACAAGGTCATATAAAGCCGATAGCTAAGCCACGATCAACGGCCGCCAAGATCATCAGATACCATACGTAAATAAAAGTTAATGATATCGTTCCCTCCATTATACATTTGTGAATTTTTTTAAAACTTAATTTTATTTAAATTTATTTTTAGTTTCAATATTACAAATTAGAAAGAAGGAAAATTGTGAATTGAATCGGAACGAGAAGTTTTAGAGCAGGCGGTACTAAATAAAATACTTGCAGCCACACATCTAAAAAATACCAACGGATCAATTGCATTTCGATTTCGTCATTTACTGTAATCCCTAAATATCGCAATAAGCCTTTCGATTGCTTTGCTTGTTAGCAAAGTTGTTAATAAAATTTATGATCAATTTTACATACATATTCCCATCCGATTACGCCATCAAATTTTTGTCGGATTTATTTATTGGTTTTCTCGGAAAATTATTCGCAAATGACCGTGAGTAAAAATATTTATCCGGTAGAGGCGCGACAACAAAAAAAAACTAATATTTTATATATAACAATACAATAAAATTCACCTAATTTGTCGGATAACGAAGATAAAAACCCCGTTACAGATTCCAAGCTAAAGATAAATTTAGCAGAAATGCCATTACCGCAATTCTGGAAGGATTTGCCTAAACTTTGGTTCAAACAGTTAGAGGCATTATTTAAAGTAAGACCAACGACGAAAATATATTTAATTTCGCAATAGCTCACCTACCGGTGGACGTAATAGCTACCATAGCAAGCGTAGTCCGTAAACCTCCGGAATTTAATAAATATGCGACCGTTTGAGATGAGGTTATCAACAGGCGGTTTTGATTTTTACCGGCACCTCAAAGAGAAAGCAGGAAAATCGACTACTTTCAATGATCCCTTGTTAAAAACTTTCTAGTTGGGCCGATTACCAGATTCTATAAGATCGATATTCGTAATCCGAGAACAGGATGACATTAATGAGTAGCTTTAATTTGCAGACCGTATTTACGAAATAAATCGACCGAATTATGTTTGCAATAACCAAAATCATCCTCAAAATCTCAAAGCAGCTCGAACCAATCAGATATAACTCTATTGAATTTACAAAAATCTATCGGTTAATTAACTGCTAAATTCAATCGTGAATTTTCTAATTTTTATCGATCCAGAAATCGGTTAATTAGCAGAGAATATAATAACTGCTCTGGGTATAGTAGCAAATCACGAGAACTCACAGGGTATTGGTTATGCTGGTACCACCGAAAATTTGGAGTACGAGTCAAGAAATGTGAGGGATGTTCATTTGGACAAACCCCTACTTCATAAGCTCAAACAAAAACGGAAAACTAAATCGTCCCAGAGTGCATGCGACAAGCAACGGGACGTTTCACAATCGTCGCCTTGCTATTAAATGCACAATTACCAAATTAAATTTTCTTATTGATACCGGTGCAGACGTTTCCGTCGTATGTAAACCACTTTATAATAACCTAGTGAACGATTCGGAGAGTCGGCTAGTTGCAGCTAACGGTTCGACTATAGCCAAGTATGGGACCCGATTATTACATGATTGTAGACTTAGCTTTGCGTCGCAGTTTTCGACACCAATTTATCGTTGGCGTTATGAAACCAACCCTGTCGACGGCCCTTACGCGAACTTCTCCGCCGATACCCAGCTCTTACAGAGTAACCTTGTTACGATCATCCAATAAAACACAAGTGCGACTTTGTGGAATCGAATTGTCACAGAAGGTCACTTACGTTTTTCTCGACCTAGACGATTAGATTCTGAGAAGCATAAACTAACAAAAACTGAATTTGAGCACATGCTATAGCTAGGATCGTGTAGACCGAGTTCTTGTAGCACTACTTCATCGTTACATTTTTTGCTTCACCGTCTAATTTTCAGACATTTCAACGTCTTATGAATGAAATCACAAAAGGCATGGATTTCATCTACGTGTATATTGATGACATCTTGGTGTCAAGTAAAAACGAAAAAGAACACCACGAACATCTAAACGCGTTATTCCCGTGATTATCAGAGTACGGTTTAACAATTAATCTATCCAAATGCGAATTCATGGCAATCTCAACAAGTTCGGTAAGGTCAGCAAGAAGCATCCATTTTCATGGCCACCTGAATGCGAATCGGCTTTAAATGCAACTAAAGTTGCCCTCACTCAAGCTACTCTTCTAGCTTAACCCATGGAAAATGGAATTCTGCGCATTACTATACTCAGTTGATCCTCAGATACTCAGTTTTACACAATTCGCCATACAGCTCTCGATTTAGAGATATTAGTTTCTTGACAAGAATCTGACGATGAACTGAAAACCATCATAAGTGACAGTTCAAACTCGCGTACCTCAAAACGCAACCTTGAACTTGTAACCGATGCCATCTATGGTTTATCATTCTACAAGTAACTCAGCGCAGCTCAAAAAATCTTTAATAATCTTACAACCTTCAAAAATCTCGCAAGATGCTAGACATCTATTACTATATATTCGAAGATATAAAATCTGGCAACGAGCTCCTGGAACAATGAACTCTTCTAAAAGCAAAACTTCGAAAATATCGGATAATTTCAAAACATATGCTCAAAGAATTTGGAATAATTCTTTCAATCAAACTAAAGAAACATTTCAAAAATGTCACGTTACCTATTTGAAAGTAAACACAACCAACGTGACACGTATAATAAATCTCGATATGTTTAGAAATTCGTAAAATCATCCAATTAAACACCACACAAGTCACAATCTGTTTCTTGAACTAACCAAAAGTAGAATTAGTTTGAATAATCTCGAGTGATTCTCCAAAATCTCAACTAATTTCGAAATAATTAAATTATCTGTAGCTATAGAATGCTTCGATCAGAAAGCAATGATCATCATTGAACGAATATCACCAACTGTTACCCAACATATAAGAAACGAATAAGCTGGTTTCAGACCAGGAAGAAGCTGTACAGGCCACATTAGCACAGTCCGAATTACCATTGAACAATCCAACGAATGGAACTCACCAATATCTACTCTTCGTCGACTTCGAACGCGCATTCGATTCCATCAAAACAAGCGCAATCTGGAAAGCACTCTGTGAAATAGGCATTCCGCGGAAAATAACCGAACTCATGTTCGGTTGCACTCTGGTTTTCCTCGTCCGAATAAATAGTTTCTCCCTTGACTTGCTCGAGTTCCTAAAATTTCTTCAGCATTATGTCAATATTTTCAGCAAGACTGACATTCAAATTTCGAAGTTCCTTATCTCGTTTACCCGTTCATCTTCCAAAATTTTGAAGAACTCATCTGCTCCGAAATCTAATTTTTTCAATTTATTTCGCTCCTCATCGCTTGAACCGAACGCATCGGTTGACATAATCTCTCATCCCTCTTCCATCTCTAGAAAACAAAGTAAGGGCCGTATAGAACGACGTATAGAAACATTACTCATCGAGTTTCAAGAAACTGAGCAGGCTATTAGTTCAGTGACACCGGACGCTGAAAATCAATTAGATGAATTCGAGGAGAAGTGCTACACGGCAGTCGCTGAGTTAAACAAATTAATACGGAAGGCAAACCTGGCATTCGGAAATGGATCTATGGATTTGAACGATACTCAAGCCAAAGACCTGCGGACCACAAACATCGAAATGAAGCTCACCAGGATCAACATTCCTCCATTTTACGGCAGTTATACCGAATGGCAATCATTCTATGATTTATTTTCATCTACCATCCACGAACATCCCAACCTCCATCCAGCACATAAATTTAAATATTTACGAAATTATTTGAGAGACGAAGCAGCAAACTTGCTAAAGCACCTGCCTATTTCCGATGCCAACAACATTGACGCGTTAAATAAGATTCGATATGACTGAAAGCGTTGTACAATACAATCATTTATTAAAAGTTTTGTTGAGGTGCCATCCATAAATAATAAACCAACATCGCAACAAATCCGGAAGTTAATGGATAACTCAGACGAAGTTATTAGAGGATTAAAGGCTCTCGGTCCCGAAGCTGAGGCTTGAGACCCTTGGTTAGTATTTTTACTTGTTCAAAAATTAGATAAAGATACCAAAGACAGATGGGCTTCTGAAACTGCTAAGATCGAGTTTTTCACTTGTCAAACCTTAAAAGCTATCCTCGAAAATCAGTTCCTCAAGTGATAGCAGCTCCTAAAACGTTGCCCAATACTGTTGCGTCATGTGCAGTCTGTCGAAATGATTACCACCCTTTATTCAAGTGCCCTAAACTTAACGAATGGACAGTGGATCAAAGAAGAGAATTCATGAAGACTGATAACCGTTGCTTTAACTGTTTCAGCAAATCTCCCTTAGTTTACTATTGCCGATCCAAGGGAAGATGTGACAGTAAAGCTCCAGACAGCAGCAGCACCCCAGAAAAACCTATGCCCTTATTTATGAGGGCTCCTACGACAGCAATGGACTTTCACCCACAGTACACATCCTGCATGCATTCCAGTCACCATCCAGTCATGTTACCTACCGCAACAGTAACAGTACAAGATAGAAATGGCCAGCATTAATTGTGTCGAGTTCTACTAGATTCAGGTTCTCAAACTTCCTTAATTACGGAATCATTTGTCCAAAAATTGGGGTTGGAACGAAATTGGGAAAATTTGTATCCAAGGACTTGCAAACCAAAATTTTTTAACCAATAGAGGCTTAGTCGACATATCTGTATCACCCCATTTTACATCGAATTTCAAATTTGATATTTTGGATTATTTGGTCCCATTCATTTCCCTGATTATAGCAATTGAACGAGAAAAGTTAATAAATTATCATTCTATTTCGACGTTTCTAGTTCGAGCTGAAACGTTTTTCCAAATCCTTAAACCACAGCAACTGAAGGACTCCGAGGGCAAAATTTATGCTCATAATACACATTTTGGATGGTTATTGATTGGAACTCTGATTTCTATGTAAGATTCTGTTCGATGCAATATGATTGTGACCAACACTTTTTGGATAGAAACCTGAAAAGATTCTGGGAGTGTAAAGAAGTATTTAGCAACGCTCCACCATTACCAGAAGACCAAATTTGTGAGGAGTTCTATTTGAAACCACTACTACTAAATTACCAGACCTTCATTTGACGGTAAAAAGTCCCTAATTGAATAAGCATTACGTTGAATTTATGGAAGAGTATAGCAAGCTCGGACACATGGTAAAACAACAGACATCAACCACGACCAGATTACGCGTAGTATTTGATGCGTCCGCCAAAACCACATTAGTTTCGACATGCTTTTACGTTTTCGAGTCTATAAAATAGTATTCACAGCGGATGCCGAGAAGATGTTTCGCCAAATATGGATACACTCTGAAGATCGTCATTATCAACGAATTGTTTGGCGTACAAAACCTGATGACGGCATACATCACTTTGAGTTAGATTTCACTGCTCCCGACCTTATCAAAGCTGTTTGAAAAACTACTACTTAATCGTCTAAAGCCAATGGTAAACGTTCCTGATTTTCAATTTGGATTCAGGAATAACCACTCCACAATAGATCAAGTCCATCGAATAACTACGGTAATAGAGCAAGCATTAGAAGAAAAGAAATATTGCCCCGCCGTATTTCTGGATGTATCTCAGGCCTTTGATAGGGTTTGGCACGAGGGATTGACATTTAAGATGAGCAAAATGCTACCACAAAACTATTGCCAGCTGCTTGAATCATACCTCTCTGATCGCCAATTCAGAGTCTTCCATGAATAAACATGTTCTGACTTTTATCCATCGCTAGCGGGAGTTCCGCAGGGAAGCGTATTGGGACCCCTCCTCTACCTTATCTACACTGCGGACATACCTACAACGAATAAAACATTCATCGGCACGTTCGCTGACGACACTGTAATTATGTCAGTAGACGAATCACAACCAAGGGCAGTGGAAAATCTTCAACGAGCAATGAACAACGTTATTAAATGGACAATTGACTGGAAAATAGTGCTTAATGAGCTCAAATCAACCCATGTGACATGTCTACACATATACCTCAATGGGGTGCAAGTGCCGCAGGCTGAATCGGCTAAATACCTTGGTCTGCATTTAGATTCAAGGCTCAACTGGAAACATCATGTGAGACAAAAAGCTGAACAGATACGATTAAAACAACGTCAAATGTACTGGTTAATTGGGCATCATTCCAAAATGAACCTGTATTGCAAAAGACTAGTCTACCAGACTATCTTCAAACCAATATGGATGTATGGTGCGCAGCTATGGGGTTGTACTCATAAATACAATAGAGACATTATACAACGTAGCCAAAATAAATTTCTTCGAATGGTCACCAACGCTTACCGATTTGTGACTAACAGGGAAATACACAATGATCTAAAAATACAATTGATAGACGACGTCATCCGCGTATGTGCCATTAAACATGAGAAGAGGCTTCTTAACCACACCAACTTTGAGGCCGTACAACTACTGGACAGTACAAACGAAGTAAGGCGGCTCAAACGAATCAAACCACATGAGCTAACCGTATGAATATTATATATTAATAGAACTGGATACTAGTCCAGCAGACCCACACAAGCTTATGCTTATCTCATAAGTACTAATGTCAACCTTACTAATGAATTAATAATGTTTAAGATTGTAGTAGCCATATCAATAAAGATGTTTTTTAAAAAAAAAAAAAAATTTTGAGTTAGAGACACTAACTTACGGAATGTCTTCCGCACCATATTTGGCAACCAGAGTGATCAAACAAATAGCTAAAGACAACGCTGATTTATACCCAGAGGCATCAGAAGACTGAAGACTTCAGTCGATGACTGAATAACTGGAGCATCCGTAATAGCTAAGGCTGTTGAATTGGCAAAACAAATATCTGGCATAATACCCATTCCGGGTTTAATCTTCGAAAATGATCCTCCAATTCACCGGAACTCCTCTCGAAATTGAACGTCGTCGACCCTACTCCAATTATTTCAAAACCATTTTCCGAAGAGACGCATGAAGTTAAAATGTTGGGGTTGCAGTGGCAAACAAGCACCGATGTATTTACGTATCTTGCCACCATAGATGATCCAGTGCCAACAAGCAAAAGAGCAATACTATCCGAACCTAGTCGAATCTTCGAAGCTTTTTCTAAGCGCTATGGCTTTTGGGTATGTGTGATGGGAAGACTACCTACCAAAAAACATTCAAGAACAATGGAGAAAAATTCGAGAAGAAATAACAGATATAGCTAAAGTGAAAATACCGCGATGGATATTTGTGACCGATCAACCTACTGTATTGCATGGATTTTGTGATTCCATTGTCCTTACAAAAGTTGCTCCTATAAACAACATTTCACTACCACGCTTGGAGCTAAACGGGGCTTTATACTTCTATCAAAATTACTAAAATATATCCAATTAGTGCTCGATTTGAAACCACCAAGAAAATGGAAAACATACATAGTTAATCGCACCAGTGAAATTTTGGCAACACTACCAAGAGGCAAATGGCGACACATTTCATCAAAGCTCAACCCGGCAGATTGTGCCACAAGAGGCTTAAGTCCTAACGATCATTGGCCAGTTTTCCAGAAAGCAGAGTCTTCTGCCGATTTAGAACGTCGAGAGAAAGTGCAAGTTATGGTCGTTAGTTATAATGATCATAATTCGGAAGTTTACTATAAAATATTTAAGCTCAAGAAGCAACTACAAGGCTAAAATCGGTTAAGATTGGCGAGCAGCGGAAGCAGAAATACTACGGTTTACATAGCAACAATATTTCCAAGATGAAATACAAGCGATTACGAAAAACAAAGTTGTTTCACCAAAAAGCATTTTCAAATCATTGAATGCATTCCTGGATAAAAGAGGTCTGATTCATAAGGCGATTGCACCGTATGACCCTATTCATTCCATAATATTACCTTCAAAATCCGAATCCGCGCAGCTTTATTACTAAGCATTATCAGAAGAAAATTTTGGATTATCCATGCAGTGTGCATTGCATTAAACAGCAAACTCTGACTGAGAGTCAATTGATGGGCAGCTTACCGAAACAGAGAATAAAACTAATCCGGCCATTCCTAAAAATTTAGGGTGGATTTTGCTGGCCCTATCAAAACATATTTGAGGCGCGGAAGTGGACAACAAGTGAGGAAGTCCTATATATGTTTAATAATCTGATTAAGCACGAAGGCGGTACACTTAGAGCTCGTAGGAGATATGACAACCGACTCCTTTCTGGCTACCCTTAATCCATTTTTTTTTTTCGAATGGGTGTCTGTACCGACATCTTTTCGGACAATGGAACGAATTTCCGAGGGGCATGCAATAAATTCAGAGAATTGAATACTTTTATAAAAGATTTTATTGAACTAATACCCAATTCTATTTTACGCAACTCACTTCGGAGGACTATTTTTTTGGCATCCTCTATAAGTTTCTGCTCTCTTCCGAATTTTTGGTTCTTTTGCAACGGTTACATCGGTGTCTTGAATGACACTGATAAGCACTATTCCACGACTTCATACAAATGAAACACAATTTTTTTTTCAGCCACGAATGTTCGACGATCCTTTGAACTCATATTTATAAATTTATTGCAGTTGAATAAATAATGCTCAGTGGAACAACCGCAACCTCAGTGTTCTTGTTTTTTTACCAGATGATCCTGTGTCACTGCGCGAATTGGCTTAGATCATCTGGAGCTTAATGGCCCACTATAAACTTTAGTAGGCTGCACTCACGCAATAGTTGATTATAGTTTACATTCAACGACAATAACCACTAAGCGACTCTAACGACTAAATAATAAAATTTTTAATGAGTGCGGCGACAATAAAATTTTCGTTTAAACATAACGTCATGTAATTTGAGATGTATAAAACCACAAACTATAATTTAAAAGAGAAATAGTGATTGATTAAATCTTGTACCTTTACCAAATAAATCTTGAAATAAGAACCAAAAAAAAAATGATCTTTAAATTTATGAACCATAATTTCCATTAATCATAATTATGGTTAAAAGATTCGCGCAAAATAATAACGGTCTACTTCACAAAATCTTAGAATTATAAAACTTTATATGTAAATTTTAGTTTTTAGTTTTTTTTTTTTGTAAGATGGTCAGAAGACACAAAAAGTTAAATATATGCGTAAATATAAATAAAAGGTTTCCGTAATAAAAAAAAATTACCACAGTTAATAAATCAACAGCGGGAACCAGTTTTTGTGTTTTAATGTCTTTACGGACGCGGGGCCAGCAAAATAACAGCAAACTATTCTAATTTATATACATATTTGGTTTGGTGAAACTAATTCAGAACAAATGCTGTGGTCATCCGCATATATGTGTACATATATAAACGAGACACGGATTTATTGTCATACATAATAAAATTTATTACTAATCAACTTGAAAACATAACATAACTACTTTATACTATCCAATTTATTCATTCATCGTTATAAATACAGAAGAACGTCGTGTACGTATATGTTTGTCTAATTTCATTTTTAAATTCATTCATGAGAAATAATAAACTTAACGATAAATTACCAACTATAAAAATAAAAATCTTATAACCACAAAAAAAATAAAAACTAAGACGAGAAATTCAAATTATTATTTTAATGTGATTGTCTCTTGACTGTTAGTTAGGCGGAATATATTCAGAATCTTAAAAAAATAATAAAAAAAAAATCTGTATACAACGTCTTGACACAGACTGACTATTTATGTTTGTATGTACATATATAAGTATAGTAAAGAGATAAGAACAAAAAATCTGATGTCTGGACAATAAAAAAATCATAATAATCATAAAAAATTATGTTGGCTGGTCTATATGAGACACCAATTCATTTGTTTTTATTTTATTTATATACAAATCTTAGAAGCATTTCCTATTTTATGGGTCTCACATGATAGCGTATAAGCTTTTGTTTTTGTTTTGATATGGGAGATGGTTATCGCAAGATGCTTGATAAAAAGGATATTAAAAAAAAAAGAAATGTTGTATGTGTTTAATAAATTGGTTATAGTATCTTGAGACGATCTTGGGTCATGTGTCGGAAGTAGTTTTTATTATGTCTATAGAGAGTGTTAGATGCACTTGTTGCCATCGTATATTTCCTAGAAGTACTTAAACATTTATATGCAAATCAGAATATTTTTAGAAGTTTGTATGTTCATTCAGTACTCTAAATTCTAAAGGTAGACAGCCTGTAGCATTGACAAAATCTACAACGTCGTGTGCCTGATTTTTATTATTCCACAATTTTAGACCCGCCTTTTACATATAATCAAAAAGCTTTCCATAATCCAATGGACGGAAATGGTTACCTTTTCAATTTGTGAATTCAATATTTTAGAAATTTTTTGTTACTAAATAGTGAGTACTCATATCCGTTAGATTAATACATTGGTTCATAGTTTGATCCTCTTGATTGATTATAACTGCTACATTTCTTCACATTTGATCTGATCCCGATCAAAACATTTTTCATACAACAACAAAGAAATTCAAAGAGCAAGTCGGATAAAAATTTTGATCTAAAACAAAAAAATTTGGTTTAGTGCTTCAATATTTCGTGCTTTTGATGTCATAAAACCATTCAATTAAAAACCCAACGCTCGCGGAGCAGATTATTGCGGCTACAAATAAAAATAAAACCGAATAAACTAAAAACTGTTAGAATATTATGGGGATATTGTGGTATCAAAATTTCAAATTTCGTAAAAAGATGTATAAACAATATGATCGCTAAATCAATCGCTAAATCAAACAAAGTTATCACTAAACAACTTGCAGAGATTAGTAAAATGTTAAACAACAATAGTGTTAGCCCTTCAAACAACAACATCCAATGCGATACTGCTATACAAGAAAAAGGAAAATAACTAGCGAATCATCGATAAATATTGAAATAAACGATAAAGTCATAAAACTCCTGGATGCAGGGGATTACGAGTATTCCACTGATTCCGAAATGAAAGACGATGTAGACAATTTCATCAAGAATCAAACTACTAAGGGTAATATTTTCAGCAAGGGTATGGAGCGTAAATTATGATATGCTAACAGAAGAGATCAAGACGGATTTAGAAACACAAAATCACAGAGCCACTTTCATGCTTTTTCTGTAGTTTTGAACAATCCAGTAAGATTGAGGACATCATTTATATAAGAGGATGCTGCCATTACCGCGTCTTATGCGAGCCAAGACTTCCGACACTCGGCATAAAACTGCTTCATCAGCTACAAAATGCCGTGCCCTAGGAATGAAAATTAATCCATACCATTAAAGTGTGCAAACTGCGGTTGGGAGCACACAGCCAACAACACTGAATGCAGCAAACGACAGGAGTATCTGGGTAACTTCAAACCATCATATATTGAACCAACTATAACAACAGTCGTCCCAAGCACACCGATGCGGTCAATCATACACTAGAGCATGACCCAGGTGTTAGCAAGCAAACACGTAGCGGGAAGCAATCTACTTCCTCATCAGAAGGGAACAATCACCTCCAAGAATTTTTCAATAAATCCAAGGATTTATTCGGGGTAGACTTCGACGCCCTTAGAAATAAGATTTCACAATTTAATCGTAAGCTAAATTTAATACCTGATAGGGATATGAAAATTCCTTAAATGAAGGTGGTCGCTCTGAATTGCAATATTCTAGTAAGTCGAGCCCGTAGAGAGTAGCTAGTTCACAAGTTCACAAAAATAAAGCCGGCTGTTGCATGCTTGAATAAGACTAAGTTGACCACCAAACTATCGCTGGTTATATATACCAGGCTACTCAATCTATAGCACAAATACAAGATTTCACATTCCAAACCTATGGCACACACTAGGGAAAATTTCACAGGAACATCTTTGGTCATTGACCGTAATTAGTGAAGAAAAATATTGGCATCAGATCTAGACTTCATTTACAAAATGGTAAACAATATAATTATTACATGGGATTTCAATGCACGCCACACAAGTTGGGACTGTCCCAGCATTAATCGAAACGGCAGGAACCTCTTGCTCTATAGCATGAAAAACAACCTTCAGATACTTTTTCCAACAGGCCATACTAGTGGCAATACCACCATACACCTGGTGATCATCAAAAAATGTTGAGAAACTCAGAACGAGTTCTCCTCGGACCATCTCCCAATTGTATTCGACGTCTCGAATGATTACTCCTTGAAATCCGTAGAAAAGCCAGGGCACCGATTAGACTACAATAATGCAGAGTGGTTGATTCATCAGAAGATCAAATCGTTGACCAACCAACTAATCAACACCTCTACAGAGATTGTCGGCTTTACAATACAGCTCACGGAGGACATTAAGAAAATGTGTCTAGAAAGAGACAACATTGTTCTATTTATAAAAGTAAAATATAATTAGACATTTTTTTTGTTCGAATAAAATCGCCCACTGATAAAAAAAAAAAACAAAAAACTGTTGAAATGTTGATCTGTCAACAAAAAGAATACAATAAGCTCTCAAATATATGCCATGATTCAATAGCTGCATTTCTTGACGCATAGTGATTCGAGTCAGATCAAAATTTATATGTGTAATAACAACAACATTTGATTCAACATTGATTTTGCATCACAAATGGTGATCTAAAAATTAGTTCAGCTATTAAAATGTAGTTGAACAATAATTTTTAAAACGACAAAGTATATGATGATTACGGGCCCCATTTAAAATGCGATATTTTAAAACGCGATTTGTCAAAACGCGCAATTTCAAAACGCGATATTTTAAAACGCGATACGGTACAAAACGCGATGTGGTACAAAACGCGATATTTCAAAACACGATGTTTCAAAACACGATATTTCGAAACGCGATATGGTACAAAACGCGATAATTAAAAACGCGAAATTTCAAACGCATATCCTAGTTCCATCGTACATGTTCAATTTCATTATGAAAGAACATTTTATCAGATTAATAATTTTAAAATATCGCGTTTTGCGTTTTGTTTTTTTCGTATGGCGTTGCGAAATATTGCGTTTTGTACCTTGTCGCGTTTTGTACCATGTCGCGTTTTGAAATAGCGCGTTTTGTACTTTATCTCGTTTCGTCATATCGTGTTTCGAGCGGATTTCGATGAATACAGTACGAGTTTGAAATTTAGTATTTGGATCAGATCAAACGTCTAGAAATGCGGCTATTCTTGCTAGATAAGTGTCTTGGATAACTGGTGTTGATTTTTGCTTTATAACTACTCCTATATTGTGTATAGACTCATTCGTTCGATAATTTTCTTAAAAAAAAGTCGCAAAAAGAGTCAGTGTCATAATACCATTATAGCCGCTTCTCCTTACGTTTTGTTTCAAGAAAATTGTTCCTAAAATTACGGCACTAACAATTTACATAAATAACATTAGTGTATTCACCATTTTTACACAGTTTTCGATAAGTTTAACGCAGTTTAACGTCAAAGTCATTTTCATGAAAATCCAAGTTCAGACCGGTGTCATTATAAGAGAGTCAACCAATACCCACTATTTCAAGCGCGTTTTGCAGCAATTGTTGCTCATCGACCTCTAAACATTCTTCGGCTGCCGATTTTATCTTGCGTTGTTTCCAATTTAGCAAGCCGTAAATCAGAATTTTTATTATTGATTCTTGTCGAGTTTTTTAATTCACAAATTTCAACAAATATATATACTATATACTAGTAGTAGGATATATATATATATAATTATGAGTAGTAGGATTACGCGAATTTAAAAAAAAATTATTTATTTTATTTTTTTCACTTTATTACAAATTTAAGTGTTACACGTTTTGAATCTAACTTACAACTAACTACTTTTCTTATTTTATCTATTTATAATGATTTTGAAAATGCTTATTCTACATATTTAATATAAAAAGTATATGAAGTATTATTATTTATTGTAATTTGGAAAAAGTGCTTATGCTACTTATTTTATCTAAAAAAGAGTTTATTTATCCTCACATTACATTAATGTCTGGTCATTGGCATGGCGTGATCTATTTAAATGATATGCGCGTGGCGATATAGCATCCGGTTAAACTATGTATTCAGCATATTATGTTATTATAACTCCTCCCGGGTGTGGAGAAAGGGCGTCCGCGTCCTTTGTTCTAATTCCTGCGTCTTTAAGTAGGTCTAAATATGATTTACTTAATTCTTCTGACCCTGATTGATTTGCGGTGTCCACTTTTATTGTAGTTGTCTGCTTGTGAATACAAATGTAGAAGATTGAAGCTATTATGCAGAATGATGAGAATGACACTCCTCCTGATAGTGACCATATCCACGTTTGGTGATCCATTTGTCTAAGGTGTACTTTTTGTAACCGCTTCCTATTTTCAATGTTTTCCTGAGCGATTTCATCAACATTTAGCTCTGTGATGAGTTGGCGCGTAGCCTCAAGATTGTGGAATGCGCCTTGAATCTCCATAGTTTCACTTTTTATCTCGAACGATTGGAATCTTTTGTTGCCGAACGTTATTGTACAATTCTGAAATGATATTAAAAAATTTCCTTCCAACGTTCTGTTGTCGGGACCACAATCTGACGATAGAGTTTCATTTTTAGCATTACTTATTACCAGTTTGTTTTCAGTCACAAATTGCATTGTTGTTTCTGTTTCTATTCTTACATTGCAATGACTTTTTGTGCCCATTACTAAAGGTTTGATACAGCTATCTTTAAATTCCTGAATGTCGGAGTGTTTCTGCACAAAGTTGTGATAGTTCGTCGTTGTAAACAATTTCTTGTCTGCTTTGATGAGATGTTGTGGGTATTTACTGATGATCGTGTTGTTGATGATTAATGGCATTATCATTAGTGCTGTTGAGGTTTCGTCCTCTAGTTTTGGAATATGTAGGATGTAAAGAAGGATTTCATCATTCATTGCTATTTTAGGAGTAATATACTGCAGAGCTTCATCGGGTAGGGAGATGTTCACACCTTGGTTGGTCATTAAATCCTTTATCAAGATGATCTCTTTTAGAGAAAGGATTTTGTTGCTTGGTAGTTCCGATTTTGTTCTAATTATTGCTTCTTGGATGTCTTCTAGGACGCTGTTAACCGTATCGATGTTTATTATTGTTGTGATTGACTCGATTTCGTTCAATATTATCTTGTTAGCCATCGTAGTGTTTGCTAGCGCCTTGTTTACAGTATCCGTAATTAACTGTATTCGTTTATTAATTTTTTCATTTATTTGGAATTGTTGATTGTTCTGATTTATTAGCTCATCCATTGAACTGTTGATAATTCTTAAATCCTGCGCGTCTGGAGTTCCGGCTATCCACTTCCATGCTGAGCCCAAAGTATCCCATCTTTTATGCCTTGTAATGTGTGTGGGTTTAATTTGATAAAAGTTATCATACAATTTTTTTAATGTTTGTTCTACTATTTTCTTTATTTCTAACTTATCGTCTACTTTACTATTAACAAACTTATTTATTGATTCTATGGTATTTTCTAAGTTTTTTAAATTTATTGGATGTACTAATTTAATATTTCCCATTTGTAATTTACATTCATTTGTTTGTATTATTACAATTGGGTCTTCATACAAATTCCTTATCTCTAACTTTTGTGTTCTGCCAAATTTAACTATTACTATTAACATTAATAATTTTAAAAACATTTTTCTGAAATGGAGAAAAAATTTAGTTATTCCTTTTTATCCTTTTTATTTTATTTATATTTCTTTTGATATTTCTGTTTGTTTTGAAAGTTTTGTTTTGTATATTTTTAGCTATCATTTCTATACCTCTTGGTTGTGTCTTTGTTCTCACATTCGGTTTGAGGAACACTGTTTGGTTTTCTACCAGTGTTGGTGGTTCCTCTTTTTTATCATTCATTTTTATCATATTTGCTCTTGCTTTTTCTAGGTTATAACTAACCGTTTTGAATATGTCCTTTGCTCTTTCTTGAATTTCTCTTGGGTCGATGAAGTTATTCTGATTGAATATTACTTCATTTGGCGTGAAGCCAGTAGCTGAATGGACGGTGTTGTTATAGAGAGCAACTGCCAGTTCAATGGTAGCTGAAGTATTCGGGTTCAATATTTTGTGTTTATTGGTATTGAAAATCTCTATTATGGTGGCATGAGTCTTTTCAATTTGACCATTGGATTCGGAAGATGAAGCATACTCTAACTTGATGTTAAGGTTGTTTAAAAACTCTTTCATTTGGGTGGATTGAAATGTAGTTTCTTGATCTGAGATTATGTTGTTCGGAATTCCGAAGAGTGTGAAATAATTGTTTAATGCGTTGGTCACATCAACTAAGTTTTTCGTCTCCATTGGTATCATCTGGAGGTGTTTTGAGAATGAATCAATGATTGAAAGAAAATTATTTCTGTTTATAATAAAAATATCGATGTGTACTCTTTCTAACGGCTTCTTCGTGATTGGCCGTGGGGATAGTTTTATATTATAAGGCTTGCGGTCATATTTATGCGTGTTGCAGATGTTGCACGCATTAATGTGGGTTCTAATTTTGTTACCCATCCGTGGGAAAAAATAGGCTCGCCTTATTTGACTTTCGACTTCGTTGGTGCCTCTGTGGGCCCGTTCGTGTTCTTTTATTATCATTCTACTTTGTCTGTCTTCATTTGTTATGTCCTCAACTATTTTGGTTACGAAGATAAAATGACCACTTTGACAGAAGTTTCGTCTAAATGATGCTTGTATCTTATCATATAAACTTTCGGGTGCCATTATTGCCGATTGTTTACCGTTATGATACTTCTTTAAGAATTCTGTAATGTCGGTTTCTTCGATTGGTTTTTTCGACATGATAATTCTCTTAAAACTGGGGAAGATTTCTTCCGAAATAATTACATCTATGTCTGCAATTTTGAATATTAGTTGGTTTCTGTAATAGTTGATTGGTCTGTCGGAAAAATGAATGAAATGATCATCTGACGTATTTGCTGAATGAACGGTTTCGATGTCGTCAGAAGGTTGTATGCGTTCGGTTTGAGTTCCGTCAGATTCACGTGGAGTGTTTCTATCTGCTAACTCGTTTGTGTTTAATTCCGTCGTATTATTTATTGTCGGCATTCTGCTTAGAGCATCTGCTACGACGTTTGTTTTGCCTTCCCTGTAAACTACGTCGTAATCGTAATTTTCCAGCTCTAATCTCTATCGTAGTATTTTGGAATTTTTTTCCGAAGATTTGATGAAGGTAAGAGGCTTATGGTCGGTTACTAGTGTGAACCTATTACCGTATAGGTAAGGTTGGTACTTTTTCACTGCCCATATTATGGCTAATGCCTCTTTCTCGTTTGTGGCATATTTCCCTTCAGTTGAGTTAAGTGTTCGCGATGCGAACGCGATTGGTTTTTCCGTACCATTCTGTATCTGTGATAACACTGCTCCTAGAGCAAAATCTGAAGCGTCTGTTGTTAATATGAACGGCTTGTCGAAATCTGGATAGGTCAGAATTTGGTCTGTCGCTATCGTATTTTTTAACATTTCGAATGCCTTTATGTAATCTGGGTCTGTTAGATTCAGTGTGGTTTCTTTTTTTAGGTATTTAGTCATGTTTTTGGCAATTTTTGAGTAATCTTTTATGAATCGCCGATAATATCCTGATAGACCTAGGAATTGCTTTATTTCCTTCTCATTTCTGGGTAAGGGCCAGTCCAGGATTTTTTGAATTTTATCTTTGTTTGGTTTCACTCCTTCTTGGGTGATGACGTGTCCCAAGAATTCCGTCTCTCTTTTTAGGAATTCGCACTTATCAAGTTGTATTTTTAAATTGAATTCCGAGAGTCGTTTGAATACCTTTTCGAGATTATTTAGGTGGTTTTTCATGTTTTCGCCAACTATGACTATATCATCTAGATAAACATCACAAATTGTGCCTATCAACCCTTGTAACACGTGGTTCATTGTACGTTGGAAAGTAGCTGGGCCGTTTTTCAGGCCAAATGGCATTCTACAGAATTCGAAGTGTCCCTTGTCCGTAGAAAAGGCAGTTTTCGCTTTCGAATTCTCGTCCATCTGTATCTGGTGAAAGCCAGATTTTAGATCTAATGTAGTGAAGTAGGTCGATTTTCCTAAATTGTCTAAAATTTCCTCAATTTGAAGCATAGGGTATTTATCGTCAATTGTTTTCTCGTTCAATTTTCGATAATCAATCACTACCCTTACCTTGCGTATCCCAGAAGCGTCTGCTTTCTTGGGAACGATCCAAATTGGTGCGGAATAAGGACTACTTGAGTGTCGAATAATGCCGCTGTTTAACATGTCTTGGACTTGTTCTTCCACATCGTTTTTGAAGTGATGTGGGTATCGGTAGGTTCGAGTGTATACGGGTGTTTCATCCCGTGTAAGGATTTTGTGTTTTATTATTGTCGTTGCTGATAACTTTTCGTTTGTTTTCAGCAGAACTGATTGATTTTTGTATATTTTATCAATGAGGGCATTTTTCTCGTTCTCATTGAGGTGCGCTGTTCGAATTACGTTTATTATGTCGTCTTTACTGATCGAATCATTATTAAAAATTGGGATTGGTTTTAAAGTTTCGAAGTTGTTTACTTCTAATTTCAGTCTTGGGAGTTTTTTTGGGGGTTCTGGTTCGTTCGTAAGGATTTTTACTATAGTTTTACCCTTATTTGCTTTATATATACCTGGTTGAACTATAATTTCTTTATTTAGAGCTTCGTATTGAGGGACGAACCATTCGCCTTCTTTGGCTGTTTCGAATGAGACTACGTGATTATACACATTGCCAGTGGGATAGTAGCGCAAAAATTTAAATTTAATGTTATTTAGAAGAATCTCATTATTCTTGTAATCAATTTTGGCATTAAGTTTTGCCATTGATTGAGAGCCCAAAATTCCGTCGAAGAACTTATGGAACTCTAACTCATAGAAGGTTTGGTCAGGTAAGTTTTTGTGAAGAAAATTAAATTTACATTTTTTATTGACGACGTGGTTTCCGAGGATGTTTTTGATAGAAGTATCTTGGGTTTCTAATAGACTTACTGGGACGATACCGGGTTTGATGATATTTTTGTTCGCGCCCGTATCTATTAATAATTTTATTTTTTTATTTGGTTGTATGCTTTCGCATATTAGATATGGAAGGAAATTTAGTCTTCCGTATCGCTTTCCTGTTCCTCTTGAAAATTTGAGTTTATTTCGAAATTACTGGGAGGATCTTCTTCGTTTTGATTGTCTGAATCATAATCGTTTTTCGAGCTAATCTCGTGGGTTTCATGATTGTTTATCATGTTTTTGTTGAACGAATTTCGCGATCTCATAGAGAGGTCTACCTCCATAGGTGTTGGTGTGTCACCTGTTTGCCATTTTGGTTTTGGATTTGGCATGTTAAAATGTTTTTCTGAATTTTGTTTCGAAAATTGTTGAAACTGTTTAGATTGTTGAAAATTTGTAGGTTGGTTATTTGGTTTTTGGTAAGAATTTGACTGATTGAACCTTTGTTGGTTTATTTGACTCGTTTTCTTTGAGTTGTTTGCAATGGATTCATTGCAGCTAAATTTGCAGAGGAATGCATAAGCTTCTTCTACATTTCGTGGTTTTGCTGCTTGCACAAAGCCAAAATAGGGTCTACTTAATCCGGACAGGAATGCTGCCAGTGCATCCTCTTCTATAAATGTACTGATCGCTTGCCAGGATTGGTTATAAATTTCCTGTTGTCTTGCTAGCGATTTTATACTCTGGACGATTTGTTTCGTCTTAGTATAAAAATTATGAATCGACATGTTTTCATTTTGTTTATTTGCCCATAGTTGGGACTTGTAGTATGTCAATTCTTGTTTATCACCCAGGGTATCGAGAAGTATTTGCTTCACTTCTTGGAACGTTTCTGGGTCTCCTGCTAGGCATAAAATGTCTCTAGCCTTACCTTCTATTTTGTTTTTTATAGCTTGAGTATACATTGTAAACTGAGCTTGTGGGACTAAATGTTCGAAGAGTCTTAACGTCTCTTCTGCTGTCTTCAGCCAGGCCGTAACCTGTTTTCTGTTCTCGTCGAACGAAGGCATCGACTTAATCGGATAAGGAATGCGGAATATATCAGCAATCGGCCGATGCGATCTGACTTCTTCCTTGTTTTGAAATTTTGGTTCCTCGATTTTTTGGCCGAGGTATTTGAGTACCTCATCCTGTTCAGTTTGTTTCTGAACTAGGTTTCCCAACTGACCGGCAATTGCAGCTAGTTGAGCGTTTATTTGTTCCAAGTTTTCCATTTCTTGGTTTATTTCTTCTATTGAGCTTATATTTCTATTCAATATAAAGCGTTCAATATTTTTCTTTCTCTCAGTGTGACTTTTTTCTTTACGAAAAATCTTGTCAAAATTATGTGCACTGATTTAAGAAATTTTAACTGTATTTTCGCGTCTATCTAGTAGTGCGCGATGGTAGACTATTCCCGTGGAATTTCCCAAAATTAGTGTCTATCTCGTAGTGCACTTTAATATGGTTCAATTCCAGATCTTCGAATTTATCTTAAAGATCCGAAGAGGTTAGGTAAAAAAAAAATATAAAGTTCTTACCTGGTTTGTAGTCGTGGATGTAACGGTTCTCAAAGCGGGTTTGGTGTGGATGCGGTGGAACCTCTAGTCTTCTGGACGATTATAAAATCTGTAGCCCGAGATATCACGTGAACTTTCAAACACTTTTTAAAAAAAAATCACTGTGTTGAATGCCTGTGATGGATTCACTTTAAAATAAGTTTTTATTTGCTTATTTTTCTACACTGTTACACACACTTTCACTTCACTTTGCCGTACGGCTGCGCCAATTATGAGTAGTAGGATTACGCGAATTTAAAAAAAAATTATTTATTTTATTTTTTTCACTTTATTATAAATTTAAGTGTTACACGTTTTGAATCTAACTTACAACTAACTACTTTTCTTATTTTATCTATTTATAATGATTTTGAAAATGCTTATTCTACATATTTAATATAAAAAGTATATGAAGTATTATTATTTATTGTAATTTGGAAAAAGTGCTTATGCTACTTATTTTATCTAAAAAAGAGTTTATTTATCCTCACATTACATTGATGTCTGGTCATTGGCATGGCGTGATCTATTTAAATGATATGCGCGTGGCGATATAGCATCCGGTTAAACTATGTATTCAGCATATTATGTTATTATAACTATATATATATATATATATATATATATATATATATATATATATATATATATATATATATATATATATATATATATATATATATATATATATATATATATATATATATATATATATATATATATATATGTATCCGCAAACAATTTTACTCGCAGAGATAAATTAACTGATGAGTTGAAAGACACAATACTATTTATATTATTAGATAAAATCGTTGCGGTCTTGACTGGAATATGCCCTACGGTTTGAACAGCAAGCCCTTGTTGAACCATTTTTCCTTTTTAAATCATAGGGTACTAAGCATAACATCACTTACAGATGCACACTGGGTATGAAATAAATTGTCACAAATAATACATAATTATTTTTAGAGAATCTTATATATTAATCTTAATACTGTTTACCAAATGAATTATTAAATTAAAATCAAATTTGGGAGAACCGAGCAAACGGCGCAGTGGTTAAAGCTGCGGCGGTTGGATCGGGAGGTACCGGGTTCGAATCCCTATAGGGGCGGGATGCAAAAGGGATTTTCCATCATCTGATTACGATAGTTGATGAAGATGAACAGATCTATGACCCCCTATTGAGAGTGCAGAATCAATGGGCCGACCCACCTTTCATGTCAGCACTATAGGTTGGCATGAAGCAAAGCAATATGCAGCTGGTTTATAAAAAAACACTGGGCCTTGAGCCCCAGAACAGATTGCTAGATTAAAACAAAAACAAAACAAAACAAAAATTGGGGAGAATTGCTAAGTCCACCATTGTCCACGTTAAATTAAAAGTTTCTAACGATAGACAGAAATAAATGTTCTTTTGAATTGACAGTGCTTAGTTTCATCTTCGGAACAAAGCTTGAAATGGCGGCCATTTTTGCATTTGTTAGGAATTTTTTGATAGTTCCCTTACCTTTTATGGTTCTATTTTGTTCACTGTTTTACACGAAGTAGGCGTGGAGCACTGAAAAAATCATTTTTCCGAATTCGGCTATCAAACTCCTGTAAAGCTGAATGACTAGATAGTAAAAATTTTGGTTGAAAGACTATGTCTAGATCTGGATGTATGTGCTAAGGTTCCTCCAATAAAGCCGAAGCGATATCATTGGAAGTTTTCCGCTTATGTATTCCAAAAGATATGCGGCACAGAATTTTGCAGTTGATAGTTGTGCAACGCAATTATAAATACTTACCTTAAAATTGCAAATTAATGGCTCAGTTTAGCCCTTTGATAAGATACAACATTTTCATGCAATCTCTCATGGCCCATTAGTTTATTTAGCGTATTAAACCAAAAAAAAAACGTTAAGGCGGATTCATGATTTTGTTCATTCGTTCCCTCATTCATTCGTTCGTTCAGATTAAATAATGTTGTGAATTCATGGTTTTGAAAGATCTCAAAACGATTTTGACATTGTGTAAGTTCAAAATAAGAATTGTTGCATTTTGTTGTGGTCAATCATTTTATTAAACACTCGAAAATGTTGGATATTGGCGATATCCAATTACTCCAATCAGATTTAATGATTGCGAGCACCTTTATAGTATTGTATTTCTTAAAACAGAAGTTGAACGTCTTCATTCTACAGACGGATATTATAAAAATTTAATAGTTGAAATGAGACTGACCGATTCAGGTTTTCGGAAATTTCCATCGCCTGAATTATTTTACGAGCTACTTAGCTTATGTAAGCAGGCATTTCAAAAAGAGGAGAGGTTTGCCATAAATCCAATAACGCTGGCTGAGAGGCTTTCACTAACGCTACGGTAAGTAAATCCGATAAGAATTTTATAAATGTATATTTTTTAAAAGTATGTTGTGTGATTGCATTTAGTTATTTGGCAACCCGTGACAATCGTTCTGTCTTTTTAGGGATGATGCTTTTCCGCTGCAAAGTAACATTATGCGTCCTCACCCCAGAAGAAGAACCGTGGTTTTAAGCCACGAAAAACACCTTTTCAACTACAGATTATCTAGAGCCAGGAGAGTAATTGAAAACGCTTTTGGCATTTTAAGCTCCAAACGGAGAATCTACCGTAAACCAATTACTGCAAGTAGGCAGTAGTTATTTTCAATTTTAATTTTATTTTCAGGCCAACTCTCAATAACATGTTTTTTGAGGACATTAAGAGTTGGATCTTGAGTTATCTGCTTAAGAATATTTGCTTTACTTTCTTCCGACATTGGAACAAAATTTGTTAAATTATGACTTTGATATTCCATTTCTGGATCTGGTGGTATAGTTTCAGATAAAAAAGCTCTGGATAGCTAGAAGCGAATCTGCCATAAGCATACTTGTTCCTTTAATATAAACAATTTTAATTTTTTACTTTAAAAGTTTAAGCAACATGCGCAATCGAGCGGAAACCTTGTTAATATCTTTTACTTATATTATTGAGACCAATGGTTTGTGGTCTGTATGAATTTCCACTTCCCTTCCGTAAGTAAATTCGTTAAATTCAATGGTTGAAAAGACAATGGCCAGCAGTTCTTTTTCAATTTAGGCGTATTTCTTTTCGGATGCATTCAAACTTCTTGACGCATAGGCAATAACAGCATGTTTCTGAAATAACGGACAGCCAAGCCAATCTTTTGACGCATCGGTCCGAATTACTAAAATTCGGTTTTAAATTCACTTTCATGTTTCTCATACCAATTCCAAATAATATTTTCCTCCGTTAGCTCTCGTAAATTAGAAGTAAGTTTTGTTAAATTCGGGAAAAAATGACATAAGTAACGTGTCATTCCCAAAAATCTAAATAGTTCATTTCTATTTTGTATGGTATAGTCAGATTGGTAATAACTTTAACATGTTTTTCATCCGGCCTAACACCTTTGCCAGAAATGACTTGACCCATAAGTGTTAGCTCATCTTGCTTATACTGCAGTTTTAGCTTGGTAAATCACCCTTCTAAACCCTTTAAATGTTCCTCTTCACTTGAACCCAACACGATCACATCATCAAAATATATTTCTACATTTGGAATATCCCCGAAAATTTCATAGTTTTTTCTCTGAAATATTTCAGGTGCTGAACAAATACCAAACTGCAATACATTAAACATATACCGTTCAAATGGTGTATTAAACGAACACAATTTAGAGCTCTCTTTGTCAATTGGAATTTGCCAAAATCCATTCTTCATATCTAAAACCGAAAAAACTTGTTTACCAGTAAGCCTAGACAATATATCTTCTTGGAATATTGAAATGTTTCCTTTGAATGTATTTATTTAGTTGACGAGGACCTAAGCAAAGGCGTAGGTTACCATTCGGTTTCTCTACAATAATTAGTTGATTTACCCAGTCAGTTGGATAGTCTAATTTTGTTGGTGTGAATAGACCTTTATATGTCAATTTATGTTGGTGTCAACAGAACTTTATCTGTCAATTTAAGTTCAGTGTGATACTGGCAAAGTCAATCATGTAAAATGTAAATGTATTGGAAAATAAAAACTTTCTTTTTCCGGTTTTGCTTATTGTACAAAACAGACGTGTTTTTTAAGCTCTTATTTAATTATCGAAGATCATCAGGTTATGGGCAAAGATTTCCATAAAATAAGTGTAGTCTAAAAAGGAAACAAGTGTCTGACAAGTATTTTGTCGCAATTATTTTGTATTCAAAATTGCAATTTATGGCAGAATAGTATGGCTTCGTCAAACGTACTAATAGAAAAATTAAAAGGTCGTGAAAATTTTGATGTTTGGAAGATTGCTGCTAAATCATATTTAGTAATTAAAGGATAGTGGTCACATGTCGAAAATGACTTATCTGCAGATGCAAATGATGCGACAAAGGCAAACGATTTAAAGGCAAGATCGGAAATTATTTGGTTGTTGGAGACGCAAAATTATTCGTACATCGCAAATGCAAAAACAGCGAAACCAGCATGGACCGCCTTGACAAGAGCATTTCAAGATAGCGGCTTGAATAGACGAGTAACCTTGCTGAAAGAATTAGTCCAATTGAAGCTGTCTGATTGCGATTCGATGGAATCATATGTGAATCGTATGGTAATGATTCCTATCAAAGTGAAAAAGGCGGGTTTGGAAATATCAGATGAAATAATCGCATCGCTAACGTTGGCTGGGCTGCCCGACGATTACAAACCAGTAGTAATGGCAGTAGAAAATTCAACAACAAAATTGACAACGGATTCATTGTGAATCATTGCTATTGCCAGAAGTGAAAACATTGCTATTGCCAGAAGTGAAATACGAATCGAGTAATAGTGATAATGCAATGTTAAATAAATGGAACATCAACCGATCAAACAAAAAAAGACGAATTTCAAGTTCAAATGTCATTCGTGTGGTCAGACGGGACATTTCGCCAGAGATTGTCCAAAGAAAAAGGAGAAAAATAAAAAAAATTAAAACCTTTTGTATACGACATTTTTGGTGAATCATACAAATTCATGTGATTGGTTTATTGATTCTGGTGCATCGGCACACATGACAAACTCTAAGTCCATTGTTAATAAAACGAAAGTGCCATTGAATAAAGAAGTTGTTGTTGCAAACAAAGCCAAATTGAAAATTGATTGTGTTGGTGAAGTAAACACAACCCTATTGAGTGGAACGTCGAAAACAAATCCAACGTTGACGAATGTTCAATATGTGCCGGGTTTGTGTGCAAATTTGCTTTCTGTAAGCCAGATGATCAAAAACGGTAATCATGTTGCATTTGATAAAGAAAATTGCAAAATTTTCAATGCAGAAAATAATTTAATAGCAACGGCGACATTGGTCAACGACATGTATTGGCTGGATTGTATATTACCGATATGTGAAAATAAAAACGAAATTTCAATGAATGAATGGGCACTCAGTGGCAAAATAGATAATAATTTGTGGCATCGACGCTTAGGACACATTTGTAACGAAAATT
The DNA here is from genome assembly GCA_958295665.1 of Tipula vernalis. Lineage (NCBI taxonomy): Eukaryota > Metazoa > Arthropoda > Insecta > Diptera > Tipulidae > Tipula > Tipula vernalis. The sequence goes on from OY282559.1 coordinate 122,715,747, forward strand.
TATAAAAGGTGTGGCGCCGTAATTGGTATAAATTGGAGCGTAGGAAGCAACAACAAATGCATGGTTTGCATTAAAGGGAAGCAAACCCGCGCTTCATTTAAAGATGGTGGTAGTTGTGCTGAACATTTGCTCGATTTGGTTCATTCCAACGTCTGTGGTCCGCTGCAAGAGCGATCAGTTGGTGGTGCGAAATATTTCGTTACATTTGTCGATGATTACAGCAGAAAGGTATTTGTTTTTCCGTTGAGAGAAAAAACCAAGTTTTCAATACGTTTTTGGAGTTCAAGGCTCTCGTCGAAAATCAGTGCTCAAGAACAATCAAAGTCCTGCGCACTGATAATGGAACGGAGTATTGTAATGGACAATTTGACGATATTTTGGCAAAATGCCGAATTGTACATTAAAAAACCGCACCATACATTCCCGCACAAAATGGTGTTGCAGAGCGTACATTTGATAAACCGAATACCATGCAGAAATATGCGATCGACTACACCAGAAGAAATTTGGTCGAAAACGAAACCATGTTTGACCATGTTACGAGTGTTTGGATGCAAAGCGATGGTATACTCGTACATGTGCCAAAGGAAAAACGGCGGAAGCTCGACACGAAGTCAACTGAATGTATTATGCTTGGGTATAGCAATGAATCAAAAGCGTATCGGTTATACAACATGGCAACTAAGAAAGTCGTGATAAGCAGAGATGTTTTGTTTATAGAGTCAAGCTTTCTTGAAAAGCCAAATCTGAAAATAATTGAGCACGCAGATGCAAGTACTAATTCTTCTTTTTCCCCAGTAATTTTGACCAGTGATGAATGTGAAGTTGACGCCAATGTCAATTCAGGTGGCGTGCGTGATGCTGAATCTTCCATTGTCGATAATAGAAGAATATTTAAGACGTCTGATGAACAAATTGAAATGTCTGGTGAAGCCAATGTAATTGAGAATGTCAACGAAACCGAAGTAAACCATTTTAATATTGTAAACAATGTAGTAAATCTACCGGTTACCAATGAGACATTCGACAGCAACGTTACAACTGATAGTGATCGTGACGATTTATATATTCCAGATGAGTTTGTAGAAACACCGCAACAAGTTCGTAGTTCCGAACGTATCCGAAATATGGATATAATACGTTATAATTTCTTGACAAAAGAAATAATTGTAAATGATCCTGAAACCGTTGCCGAAGCATTGTCGAGTCCAAATGCTGATTGGTGGAAAAAAGCTATGTGTGAAGAATGAAATCATTGAGTGACAATCAAACTTGGACCTTGGTCGATTTACCTCGTGACAAAACACCTATTAAATGCAAGTGGGTGTTTAAAACTAAGAGCAATGCAGATGGTGAAGTTGTGCGATACAAGGCGAAATTGGTAGTGAAAGGTTTTTCGCAAAAATATGGCGTCGACTACCATGAAACTTTCTCCGTTTGTGAAGTATACGTCGATTCAGTTCCTTATGGCTATTGCAGCGAAGTTTGACCTAAATATTCATCAAATGGATGCAGTTACAGCTTTTCTCAACGGAGAGCTGAAAGAAGATATATCATTTATCAACCCGAAGAATTTATGAATAATGCGAACAAAGTTTACAAGCTGGATAAATCGTTGTACGGATTGAAGCAATCAAGTCGTGTACGTATGGAACGAGAAACTGGATAGCATATCAGAATGTTATTTCTTGCTATTTACGTGGATGACGTATTAATTTTCTGTAACGATGAAACAAGTGAACGATTGTTAAAGAAAGAGTTGTGCAGACACTTCGAGATGAAAGATTTAGATGACGTGTCATCCGCATTGGGAGCTCGAATCACTCGTGACAGGGTGGCTGGCATAATTTCAATCGACCAATCGCAGTACATTCCAAAATTTTCAATCGTTTCGGTATGAGTGATTGCAATCCAATCTCTACGCCGTTGGATTTAAATCAGAAAGTTTCTTCTAGCATGTTTCCAAAATCGAGTGATGAACAACAAGAGATGTCAAACGTACCGTATATGCAAGCAATTGGTAGTTTGTTGTTTGTGGCGCAGATAACTAGACCGGATATTTGCTATGCAGTGAATTTGTTCAGTCGATATATCAAAAATCCGGGAAAGGCACATTGGGCAGCGATCAAGCGCATGCTGCGATACTTGAAAGCAACGATCGATAAAATATTGGTCTATCAGAAGCCTTCGAATGAAATCAGAGGCTATTGTGATTCAGATTGGGCTAGTGATCTCGGCGAAAGAAAGTCGACCACTGGCTATGTTTTCACCATGCAGGGTGCAGCTGTTTCTTGGGGATCAAAACGTCAACCAACTGGGCGATGGTATGTGCAATACAAGAATCTATTTGGCTCAAGCGACTTCAACTCGAGCTTATGCCTTCGTCATCGAAACAAATGGTGTTATACTGTGACAACAAAAGCGCAATACAATTGGCAATCAACAATTCATCATCTGCGCGTACCAAATATATTGAAATCAAATCAGAGTTCATTCGTGAGAAGATCGAAAAAGGTCTTATAAATATTCAATACAACCCAACTATGATGAGATGCTGGCCGACATACTTACGAAAGCAATCGTAAGGAACAAACAGATGATAATTTTGAAACAGTTTGGTCTAATTTAACTCTAGCTATAAGTGAAACGTAAATACCTACTATTGTAGAATTAGTTATTTCTTTTTGTTATTTGCAATTCACTTAATTATTTTGTTGTTTATACTACAATTAAATTGAATTAGTTAATCAATTGACAGACAATATATATTCAGGGAAAGTGTTGGTGTGAATAGACCTTTATACGACGATTTATGTTGGTGTGAACAGAACTTTATCTGTCAATTTAAGTTCAGTGAGTTATTAGAAAATAAAAACTTTCTTTTTCCGGTTTTGCTTATTGTACAAAACAGACGTGTTCTTTAAGCTCTTATTTAATTATCGAAGATCATTAAATTTAGATATAATTTTTTCACCCTCTATTTTTTAAACCGCATTGCAGTGAAACAACTCTAATTGGAATAATTTTAAAATTTCCGTAAATTAACAATGTTATTTTAGTTGGCCTTATTACAGTGGAACTATTTCTCGTTAATTTTCTTGTTAAAAACGACCTTCGTAATTGGATGATGTTCCGTATCTACATACCTGAAAATATAAGAATTATATTTATTATTAAATTAATAATTGTTGAATTATATAAACTCAAAATACTTAGCTTTACAGTCCACTGCTCTAGATTAGATGAAAGTTATTTGTTTTTATTTTTATTTTTTTGTTCTTGAAAACATTTTGATCTGTCAAAATGAGTACTGTCAAATTAGAATTAAATTACACTTACCTAAATTTTTGTGTACTAAAGTAGACTTACATAAAATTTTGTATACATGTAAACCACTTAGGTAAATTTATAATATTTGTTTATAGATGGCGGAGTTAAATATTGTATTATAGCTTTTGTCATAAAATTACTTTTTTTTTATTATTCCATTGTTTTAAGGCGAGCAACAAACAAGCAATAAAAATCAATAAAAATTGATAAATATATTTTTTTTACAACAAGTATTTGTATCGAGGAAGTGTCCGGTTTGTAAGTTTGTGCTAAAATAATCGTTGCGGAAGCACAATAAATTTTCATGGTCCTTCGAGCCGGATAAATACAAGCTATCCGGAAGGTAATTAAGTATTGTTTAGTGCAATTGAAAGATTTTATTGGGAATTTGAAAAAAAAAAAAAAAAAACACTACTAGAAATTGTACACGTGTTTTAACAGCCATTTTGGAAATTTCTTGTCCACAAATTGTTTGTGAGTTAGTAACACGTAGTTTTCCAAAAAGAAGTGTGAGACAATCTATTTAGTGCAATAGTTTGTGGCAGTGTAGTGAAATTATAGTGACAATGAGTCCCGAACAACAAATGGCGATTCATGAAGCCACGCGGAATTCCTTACAAGCACAAATGGAGAATTTAGAACAGTATGTCGACAAGAAAACCGACGGGAAGGATATTGATGCGCTACAAACACGTAAGATACGTGCTGCTGACCTCATGAAAATTTTTTCGTATGTGGAAGGTCAAATGTTTCAAGTGGATCCTACTGTGCAATCAACGGCTGTCAAATTCAGCGAATTGTTTTACAACGTTGATTCGAAGCTTAGCAAATTTATAAGACGATGGAATGAACAACGGGAAGCCGATGGAACCAAGACAAATGACACTATGTCGACGTCATTGTCAATGCCAAATACTCATATGGACATTAGGTTGCCAAAGATAACTATTGAACCATTTGCGGGTAATTATACCGAATGGCAACCGTTCTATGACTTGTACTTGAAGACGATTTATAACAGTAATCTGACGGCAGTGCAAAAATTCACATATTTGAAGGGTTATCTGCGTGATGAAGCTGCAAATCTTATTAAACATTTTCCAGTGACCGAAGCAAACTATTTTGAAGCTTTTAAGAAGCTGGTTGATCGATACGGAAGAAAAAAGCATACCATCAATGCTTTCATACGGAGTTTTTTGGATCAACCAATTATAAAAATTGCTACATCAAGTCATATTAGGAAATTGTTGGATGTTTCAGACGAAACTATCCGTGGTTTAAAATCACTCGGAGAGCAAGCTGAGTCAAGAGACGTTTGGCTGCTTTTTTTAATGGAGGCCAAATTGGATCCAGAAAGCAAACTTCTGTGGGCGCAACATTCGTGTGAGATAGACAATCCATCCTTAGAGCAGTTTTTTAAATTTTTGCTAAATCGCTCTGATGCCTTGGAAGCTATGAAATGTGCTTCATCAAAGGACTATAGTTCCATCAAATCAACAAAATCATTCGTCGCAACGAATACAGTAAAATGCTTATTATGTTCTGGTGAGCACAATTTATGTGACTGCAATAAATTTAAACAGATGTCGGTACGTGAACGCCGTGAATGTGTGAAGTCGAAGGGATGCTGTTTTAATTGTTTAAGAACGAACCATGCAGTATTTAAATGTAAGGTGAAGATTAGATGTGCAATCTGTAATCGAAAGCATAGTACGGTGTTACACATGGATGATGATGATGGACAATCTTCTAAGACCATGCCTTCAGGTAGTCCAATGACAACTTTAGTTAACAAAACCATAATCGAGTCCAAGAGCGATTCATCATCTCTAGATCCAAGGGGAACGTCTAGTTATCAAAGTGCGAATTCGTTAAATTCCAGTATTTTGCCAACTGCTTTAGTAAAAATTGAAGATATACATGGCTTGGAACACACATGTAGAATTTTATTAGATACAGGTTCCATGTCGTCATTTATAAGCGAGAAATGTTGCAATCAGTTGGGTCTTGTAAGAAGACATAATCGTACAATGGTGTCCGGCATTGGTGGTTCATCATCACAGGTATCGTGTGGCGAAGTGCAAGTTAAATTGAGATCGTTGTATCATCCGACAAAGGAAGTTTCGGTCGCAGCATTAGTCTTAGGTAAATTGTGCAGTCGATTACCCAGTCATTCAATTAAATTTAATAACATAAGTTGCTCGGTATTTCTGGCCGATCCTGAATTTAGCAAGGGTGGTCGTATTGACATGATCCTTGGGGTGCAACTGGTGTTTGGGTCATTGTTGAATGGTATATTGAAAATTAACGATGATATAACGGCTGTGGAAACGATTTATGGATGGGTACTTGGCGGAGATAGGACACATGGGCACGAGATTCAGGCACATGTAGCTGAAGTAAATAATAACTCAATTGATAGAATAGATGAGTTATTGCAAAAATTCTGGCAGGTGGAAACAGTACCTGAATGTAAGAAATTGACTGCAGATGAAGTTTCTTGTGAAGAAATATTCCGAACAACCACCAGCAGGAATCGAGATGGACGTTTTGTTATAAGATTACCGGTCAAGCAGAATATTAATGAATTGGGTATTTCGCTAAATTTAGCATTAAGCAGGCAAGCATCATTAGAAAGAAGGTTTGATCGAAATCAACAATTTGCCAGTGCATATAAAGATTTTATAAAGGAATACGTTGATTTAAGTCACATGGTTCAAAGTAATAGTGACGATTCTAAAAATTATTTACCTCATCACGGAGTAATAAAGGAATCTAGCACAACCACGAAACTCCGCGTTGTGTTCGATGGCTCGGCTAGAACTGCAAGTGGAATGTCACTGAACGAGTCATTGATGGCTGGTCCCATTCGACAGGCTTTATTATACCAAATATTGTTGCGATTCAGAGAGTACAAAATCGCTATGGTATGTGATGTAGAAAAAATGTACCGTCAAATTTTGGTACATCAGGATGACCGCAAACTTCAGCAGATCGTTTGGAGAGCAAAAACAACGGAACCTATGAAATATTTTGAACTGGTTACACTGACTTATGGATTGAAACCAGCACCATACCTTGCAACACGGGTACTGGAGGAATTGGCATGCTTGAATGAGAATAAATACCCTGAGATTTCAAGTATATTACGAAAACATACGTACATAGATGATGTTATGACTGGTGCGAGTTCACTAACTGAAGCCATGGAGAAGAGACAGAATTTAATAAAGGTGCTAGCTAGTGCCGGTATGAGGTTGAGAAAATGGGTGTCCAACTCAACAGAATTATTGGAGGTGATTCCCGAGTGCGACAGAGAAATCCTAACGAAGCAATTTGAAGATGAGTTATTTACAACGAAGGTTCTGGGTTTACAATGGAACCCAGAAGAGGATGTTTTTAGTTACAAAATTGATCTTGGTGAATATAATACGACAAAACGAGGGCTGTTATCAGAAAGTAGCCGTATTTTCGATCCACTTGGTTGGTTGACACCAGTGGTCATACGAATTAAAATAATTTTCCAACAACTTTGGTTGAAGGCAATTAGCTGGGATGATCCATTACCAGGAGTAGTTGAGTCAGATTGGCTCGCAATTAGAAGTAAGTTACCAGAGTTAAGATTGGTGAAGATTCCGAGATGGCTACAAACAACAAGCGGCACTGAATTGCACGGATTTTGTGACGCTAGTAAAAGTGCTTATGCCGGCGTAGTATATGCAAAACATCAAAACCTGCAGGGCGAGTGGTGCATTAAATTAATTGCTGCTAAATCCAGAGTCGCGCCTATTAAAACGTTGACAATTGCACGTTTGGAACTATGCGCCGCACTACTTTTGGTCGAACTGATGAAATCAGTAGAAGGGTCATTATGTACAACCATACACAATAAATATTATTGGACAGATTCCACAACCGTGCTGGACTGGCTGTCAGATGTGCCAATTCGCTGGGAGGTTTTCGTGGCAAACAGAACATCAAAGATATAAAAAGATACACGAAGAAAAAATTGGTTTCATGTTCCAACAAAGAGTAACGCTGCTGACTGTGCCTCAAGAGGTTTATGGCCGGGAGAATTAATCAACAACAATTTATGTTGGAATGGTCCAGCATGGCTGATGAATAAAGAAGAATGGCCAAAACAACAACGGTCATTTGAAACAAAAACGACGTCATGTTTTGCTAAGATACAAGAAAACGAAGATTGGCTAGAAAATTTATCTTCACGAGTTTCATCCTTCCATACTACTGTTAAAATAGTATCGCGACTAAAACGATTACTTAGAAATGCAATGACGAGCAATAGAAATAACAAACTCATGGGTCCCATACAACGTGAAGAACTGGTTGAAGCTGAATTGGTTTGTTGGAAACATCTGCAGACACGATTATTGAAGGAAGACATTGCGAATCTAACGAGGTCACTACCAATAAAATCAAACCTAAAATTTTTGAATCCATTTATTGACAAAGATGGTGTTGTTCGAGTTGGCGGTCGTCTACAGAATGCTAACGTTGCCGAAAGTGTTACACACCTATCATTGTACCAGCAAAAACAAAATTAGCAAAACGTTTGGTAGAATATTTTCATTCAAAATATCATCATGCTGGTTCACAGTTGCTTCTTGGATTATTGAGGCAAAGGTACTGGCTCATTCAAGGCAAGGACCTTGTCAGAATGGTTATACGAGAATGCGTTACTTGTTTCAAGGTGAATCCGGTTTCAATGGGTCAACAAATGGGCAATCTACCTGCATACAGAGTCGAGCATCTACGTCCATTTATAAGGGTTGGTGTAGATTTCGCCAGGCCTATTATGGGGTATCTCAAACGAGGACGAGGGCAAAAATCAATCAAGATTTATATTTGCCTATTCGTTTGCGAAAGTACCAAAGCAGTTCATATTGAATTAGTGTCGGATTTGACGACATGCGCATTCTTGGCGGCTTTCCGTAGATTTGTGGGTCGCAGGGGACTAAGCACAGATGTCTTCTCGGATTGTGGAACTAACTTCATTGGGGCGAACAAGGAATTGCAAAAATTATTTACATTTATTAAAAATAACACTAACGAAATTTATTATGCTTTATTAAAGGATAACATCAAATGGCATTTTATGCCTCCAAATGCTCCACATTTCGGCGGCCTCTGGGAGGCAGCCGTTAAGTCGTTTAAATTCCACTTTAAAAGAGTAGTCGGAACTACAATTATGACAATGGACGAGATGATGACCCTTGCTGTTGAAATTGAAGCTATCATGAATTCCCGACCCTTGTGCGGTTTACCCAATGACGAATATGACATTTTAACGCCAGCTCATTTTTTACTGGGGCATTCGATGGTATTGGTTCCTGAATATGATCTTCGAAAATGTCCGATGAACAAATTGGATAGATGGCAGTTGATTCAGCAATGTAAGCAGCATTTCTGGAATAGGTGGTCATTAGAATATTTGACTGCGTTGCAAACAAGATATAAATGGCAAACTATAAAGAAAAACATACAAATTAATGATGTTGTGCTGATCATCGATAATAATTTACCTGCTACTAAATGGCTTATGAGCAAGGTCATTGAATTAATACGTGGTAAGGATGGTCTGGTCAGGATCACTAATATTCAAACAAAATCAGGAGTGCTAAAAAGGCCCATTCATAAGCTGTGCAAACTACCAGTTGAATCAATGGATTCAAGGCCGGGAGAATGTTAAAAACGACCTTCGTAATTGGATGATGTTCCGTATCTACATACCTGAAAATATAAGAATTATATTTATTATTAAATTAATAATTGTTGAATTATATAAACTCAAAATACTTAGCTTTACAGTCCACTGCTCTAGATTAGATGAAAGTTATTTGTTTTTATTTTTATTTTTTTGTTCTTGAAAACATTTTGATCTGTCAAAATGAGTACTGTCAAATTAGAATTAAATTACACTTACCTAAATTTTTGTGTACTAAAGTAGACTTACATAAAATTTTGTATACATGTAAACCACTTAGGTAAATTTATAATATTTGTTTATAGATGGCGGAGTTAAATATTGTATTGTAGCTTTTGTCATAAAATTACTTTTTTTTTATTATTCCATTGTTTTAAGGCGAGCAACACCAGAGCACCCTGTATTTTATAGAGCCATAATCAAAAAATCTGAGCTTTTATAAGGGAATTAGAAACGAGGAAAAAACGAAACTTTTCATAGTAAAACACACAAAACATATGGGAAATCACTTTTTTTCCTAAGACAAATTTGTAAATGAAATCGTTACAAATTATTAATTATGATTTCTGAAATACTTTCATAAATGTTTGAATTTCAACATATATAAATTTCGTTTAAGTAAATTGTTTTCATTTCAAAAGGAGCCTTAGACATCCACGTCGACGAACGTCTGCTTTTCTTCATGAAAATAGAAAATATAAATTAAATTAAATTAAATTTCGTAATATTTAATACGGAGGGACGAAACACAGAGATTTTCTGCCATAAAGGGGAAAATTTCTTTACCGGAATTAAACTAGATAAAAGAAAAAAGAAGAAAACATTAAAAGAATTGTGCTTACAAAATTTGGACCTGCTGGTGGCGGTGTAACCACAGCGAGGCAGCAAATTTAAATATAAAATGCGGAAAAAAAAAATTGGTGGACAGCCATCTTTGGACGAGAAAACCCTGAGCTTCATTACTAAGCTTATAAGCAAAAATATTAGCAAATCATTGGAAATATTTAAAAGTGACATTCTAAACCAAATCAGTGTCAATAACCCGGCCTTACCCGTAGAATCTACCACCTATAATACACCAGACGGAACCAACAACCCGTCAAATAGCCAAACAAATGCATCATACGAGGCCACTATTAAAAAACGGTCCAACGAAGTGGGCAGCCCCTCAACGTCAAGCGTCGAAAAGACTAAGGAGTGCGTAAGAACAGCGATACCCCAGAGAATGATGTCTCACATGCCGTCAAAATGATGCTGGACAACAGCTCTGACTTTGAATACACCGATTCGGAAACGGATAACGTAGTCTTCCCAAGCAGTCGAATTGGCGGACAATTTAACAGATTAAAGTTTGACGTACCTGCTGATAAGGTCAATATGGACACTGGAAGGAAAGCCGCAACCAGAGTCGCTAAACCACCCCCAATAATTTTAAAAGGGTTCGACTCGTCAAAAATTAACTTAATCAGAGAAATTACAGGAAAACTTACCGGCACCCTGCTCAAGGTGTACTCTAGCAGCACGATAATTTACGCAACCAATCTTGAAAACCACCAACTACTGGTAGCGGAACTCAAAAAAATAAACATGAATTTCTTCACATACATCCAAAAAAACCAAAGACCAAAAGTGATGTTGATGAAGGGTATCCATCAGGATACAGACACGGATGAAATCAAAGCTGAATTAGAAAAAAAAGGGCTAGCGGTGCAAAACGTGTACCCCATAAACAAAATGATCAAGGAGAACGACGGCTCGGAGAAGCAAATTAAATTACCCTGCTTTACGGTGTCCTTTGCGCATGATACCAAATATGCAGACATAAATATGACCAACGGTTGCTGCGGCTACAAAATCAGTTGGGAAAACAAAAGAAAAATCCCCATAGCACAGTGCCGTAAATGCCAAGGATTCGGGCATGTTGCTGCTGGGTGCAGCATGCAATACAAATGTGTGAAGTGCGCCGGATCACACCTACCAGGTGCCTGTCCAAGAAATGAAGATAAATCAGTCCCAGTGAAATGCGGCAACTGTGGCGGAGGACACGTGGCCAGCTTCTTTGAATGTCCAGAGAGGCAAAAAAGACTTGGTAAGCTAACTAAACCTAATCAAGTAAATACAAACAATGTAAACAATGCTCAGCCCAAAACTTTTGAATCTAACTATGTCAAAAAAGGTGTCTCTTATGCCGATTTTCTCAAACCCAAACCTAGCCAGGGGCCTTCAGCTCTTAACGTACCACATTTTTCGGAGCCATCTGGAGCGAGTAGTATTCTTGGAGAGTTCTTTGCAAAGTCACATGAACTCTTCGGCATGAGCTTTACCTCGCTCACAAGCCACGTATCCAAATTTTTAATACAACTAAATAATATCCAGGACGTAGCCAGCCAAAAGGCTGCGTACCTCAATTTCGTAGTACAATTCCTGCAATGAAGATTGTCACCTTAAATTGCAATAGCCTAATCAGTAATGCCCGTCGCCAGGAGCTATCGGTATTCCTCAATCAACATAAACCAAGCATAGTGTGCCTAAACGAGACCAGACTAAACGACCGACACTCGCTTTTTTTCGAAAATTATATCATACACAGAACAAATTCCAAAATTAAGAGATCCGGAGGTACGGCGATCCTAGTCAGAGACAACATAAAACATTCATCGCCGAGGGCCTACATACGGGACAGTTTAGTTGCTACCACTGTAATTGTGGGGGAAGGAGACGAATTTTTCGTACTAGTCTCTGCCTATTTTTGGAAGGTTGTAACCGAAGACCTACACAGTTTGATTAGCACTCACCCACGCGTCGTCGTCTGTGGCGACTTTAACGCTCACCATCATTCATGGGGTTGCTTGACAATCAACAGCAGCGGCCGGACACTCTCGGAATACTGCCAATTTAGGAATATCAACATTCACTTTCCTCCCGTGGGAACACGCGGGGATGCAGTACTTGACCTGGTCTTGGCAAAGGAAGTAGACATTGATGAAGACGTCACGGTGCTGAATGAGTTCTGCTCTGACCATATGCCAGTAGTCTTTCACACCTTGGATCGGTTCGACCTGTTTTCTGAAATTCGGTAACACAATCCAAAGATGAATCTCAAAAAATGCGGTTCAATAAACTGTTGGTACTATCCGGTTGCAGGTTATCAAAATCCAATTGGAATATAAAAGTATTGCAAATGTATGTATTTCACGATAATAATTTGAAATAAATCAAAACCACTGGTAATTTAGGTACTAAATTCTTTTTAATTCTGAGTTAAATAACAATATTTAAGTTAATATAATTGTAGATAATTTTGGTTTACAGAAAAAATGGTAAAGGCTGATAAATTGGTAATTGATGAATATATATATTAAAAAATGAACAATGGACAAAAATAAATATGTCCTATTTTTTCTACTTAGAAATGGTTACATGCTTATACTAATTTTCTTATTTTTAATTACTGTATGCAACCAATGATGTGTACTAACAATAATAGTATTAATGTCAACAAATTGTACATAATTTCAAAACGGTAAGTTGTTTACATTTATATAGGTCAACATTTATATAGGTCAAAAAAAATATTTACTTTAAAATTTAAAATTAATAATACTAGTTCATTTTCAGGTTATATATAATGATTTACGTAACAACAACACTACTGATTGGTGGCAAGTATATAACTAATTTATAAATAATGTTAGTACGTATATAAAATTATATGTGATGTGTAAATAATTTGTTTTATTTTTTATTTCAGATAATTGATGCTCTATCGTTCGTGAACATCCCGGCCGCCTTGAATCGGATGATTCAATTCACTGGTAGCAGGCATAACTTTTGAACTGGTCGTTTTGAAAGTCCCATAATCGTTCGTAAGGTAACTACTCGAACCTTGTTGTCTGGACCTGGATGTAACTTTACGACTCTACCAAGAAGCCATTTTGAAGGTGGTAAATTATCTTCCTTGATCACAACTATGTTGTCAATGCTAATGTTTGGTTGATTTTTGGTCCACTTATTTCTTTGTTGTAACGTTGTTAAATATTCGAAGCTCCATCTTTTCCAGAATTGTTGATTTAGTTTTTGGATAATCTGCCATCTAGATAATCTGGATACTTTAAGATCTTGTACATTTTCAGCAGGAATTTGAGTGGTAGGACGACCAATCAGAAAATGAGCTGGAGTCAAGGCATCCACATCTTCAGTGGACAATACACAAAGTGGACGTGAATTTAATATGGCTTCGATTTCGGCTAATAATGTTGTGATCTCATCTAACGTCAGTATATGGGCACCTATTGATCTTTTTAGGTGAAACTTGGCTGATTTGACTGCAGCTTCCCACAAACCGCCAAAATGGGGGGACCTTGGTGGTATGAAATGAAACTGTATACGATCTCTGTTAAGAAAATCAGAAATAAAATTATTATGTTTCATTATTAGTTGGTATAATTGTTTTAATTGGCTCCTAGCTCCAACAAAGTTGGTTCCATTATCACTATGGATCTCTTGGCATATACCTCTTCGTGCTACGAATCTGCGGAGTGCGGCAATGTATGCGTCTGACGTAAGATCTGTGACCAATTCCAAATGAACTGCCTTGGTGCTTAAGCAGACAAACAAACAAATGAAGGCTTTGTACGTTTTTTGCCCTCTCCCTCTAGTCAGATGAATGGAAAATGGTCCAGCATAATCGACACCTACCTTAAGGAATGGCCTGATCAGATCAACTCGCGCTTCTGGCAAATCTCCCATTATTTGTGTCATCTCTTTGGCTTTGTACCGTGTGCATTGAATACATCCATGAATACTCTTCCTTACCAAATTTCTGCAGCCTATTATCCAGTACTTTTGTCTCAAGGTGGCCATCATTAGGGTTTGACCTGCATGAAGGTAACGTATATGGGTTTCTTTGATGATCAGCTCAATCAGATGTTCTTTTGCCGGTAATATGATCGGATGTTTGACTTCGTATGGTATTGAAGCGTTTGATAATCGTCCTCCTACTCGTAGTAAGCCAAATTGATCTATAAATGGCAAAAGAGGGTCCAGCCTACTTGCCTTAGGCGATTTCTTCTTGGATGATATACAAAGTATTTCCGAGGCAAAATGCTTTAGTTGAATGTATTGTAAAATTTTTCTTTCTGCATTATTTAATTCCTTGGTCTGCAAGTATTTAGGCTTCTCTTGAGATTTGCGGTGACTAATTCGAAAAATATAAGCCAAAATACGTATAATTTTACTAAAACTGGAGAACCTTTCGATAAGCGTTTCAATGATAGATTCTAATACGTTAGACTCTATAAGTTGGCTGTGCAGTGATTGCGTCGTCCTTTCTCTTGGTTCGGACTTTCTTTCTTCGTTCATTACTTGACTAGTTTTATAGTTCTGTGGCCATTCATCAACATTTTTTAACCACTCAGGACCGTTCCACCATAGCTCGTAATTTAGTAATTTTTCCGGTTCCATTCCTCTCGAAGCGCAATCGGCAGGATTCTGTTCCGACCTTACGTGATTCCACTGTGCTCTAGTCATATAAGTTAGAATTTCAGAGGTTCTGTTGCCGACAAAAGTGTTCCATTGTCTTGGATGAGCAGATAACCAATCTAAAACGACTGTAGAATCAGTCCATGCATAAATTTTACCAATTTTAGTTCTCAAGACGTCTTTCATGGTCATCAACAGGTTTTTTAACAAAAGAGCACCGCACAACTCAAGTCTTGGAATCGATAGTTGTTTAACTGGGGCTACTTTGGTTTTAGCTGTCAACAAAATTGGTACTTTCTCGGTTTTAGATTTATTGACCACACCATAAACAACGGCAGAATATGCGTCCTTACTTGCATCACTGAATCCATGTAGATCCATGTCACAGGTGCTGGTTGTTTGTATATATCGCGGTACCTTTATATTTTCTATATTAACAAGAGTTCTTCGAATTTTCATCCATTCATCAGCGATATTAGGTGGCAGTTGTTCGTCCCATTGTAAATTCTCTATCCACAAACTCTGAAAGAATATTTTGATTTTGATTATTATCGGTGCCAACAAGCCTAGTGGGTCGAATAGTCGGCTCGCCTCTGACAACACTCCTCTCTTAGTGAAAATTGCGTGGTGGTCTAAATTTACACGGAAATAAAAATTATCTTTTTTTGGGTCCCAGTGAAGACCAAGAACCTTTACGGAGGCGGTTTCTTCAATTTCAATGGAGTTTCTTTCAGTATTGGCTCCTGGTGTGTCTTGTAGAATGGTTTCGGAGTTTGACACCCACTTCCTTAAATGAAAACCTGAAGATTTTAGTATATTTTGAATTGCGTTCTTCAGTTCTTTTGCTTCATTATCCGTGTCTGCTCCAGACATTAAATCATCTACGTAAAAGTCTTTGATTATATGGTCGCCTACTTCTGGGTTTTGATCTTTGGTTCTCAATGCCAATTCCATTAGAGTTCTGGTCGCTAAAAATGGAGCACTGGAAGTTCCATATGTAACTGTGTCAAGTTCATAATGTTTGTAGGGTATATTAGGTTCGGCTCTCCATATAATTCTCTGATACTTTGTGTCTTCTTTTGCCATGCGTATTTGCCGAAACATTTTCTCGACATCGGATGTAAATGCTATCTTAAATTCTCTGAAACGACACAAGATATCATATAGGTTAGATTGTATTGTTGGGCCTACGGCCAAGCAATCGTTTAGAGATATTCCAGATGTCGTCTTGGCAGAGCCATCGAACACCACTCTCAATTTTGTGGTAGAGCTCGATGATTTTATTACGCCATGGTGTGGTAGATAATAACCTTTAATCTCTTGTTCATCTAATGAAATTTCTTTCATATGCCCGAGGGTAATATATTCATTCATGAATTCTTTGTACATATGAGCAAAAGACTCATCCTTACTAAATCTTCTTTCTAGTGAACGCATCCGTTGTATAGCCAATTGAGTTGATTCTCCCAATTCTGACGGTGATGTTTTGAAAGGAAGTCGCACTACCATACGTCCAGATTCGTCTTGTTGTATATTGGTTTCAAAATGGGATTCACAAAATTTCTCCTCTTCAGTGTACATGGAATCGCCTTTACTTTCAATATTTTCGACCTCCCAAAATCTTCGCAGCAGATAGTCTAGATTATCTTCTTCTGATATGTTGGTAGTAACGAGTGAGTGTATTGTTCTATTAGTGTTCATGGTACCAGCAACTACCCAACCGAGATAGGTTTTCTGCAACGTGGGTCGGGTATGATCTCCTATTATCTTTTCAGTGTCTAATAACTCGAAGAAGTGATCGGATCCAATTAAAATGTCAATTTTAGATGGACGGTAGAAATTTGGATCAGCCAGGTCAAATTTATTGAAAAAATTCATATCTAATGATGTACACGTGTTAGCTGGTTGTTTAGGTGTCAACATAGGCAGGATTAATGCTTCAACTTGAAAACAGGGTGATTCCTTGTTTCTAGGTGTAATGTTTAAGTAAACCATTCCCTTGGTAGTTCCAGATCTAGCACCTCCGATTCCCGAAACTGAAAATTTGGAATTTTTACGCTTTAGTAATAATCTTTGCATACAGTCCTCGGTAATGAAGGAACTCTGAGACCCTGAGTCTAATAATACGCGACAAAGTTGTTTTTTATTACATCCATCTAAGACATTTACTAAAGCAGTTGGTAATAAAGCAGTTCCTATTTTTGTTGCGGTTTGAGTTGTAGCTGTTGTAATATGTCCAATGTTGGATGGAGATACTGGTAAACTAGCACTTGTCCCAAATTTAGTATCGGGAACTTCTTCGTGAAGAAGACTGTGATGTTTACGGTGGCAAAATTTACATCTGAACTTTGATTGGCACTGGAAAACACTATGATTATCGTTCAGACAGTTAAAACAACGCCTGTCTTTCTTCATAAATTCTCTCCTTTGTTCAACAGTCATCTCCTTTAGTTTGCTGCACTCAAATAAGCGGTGACAGCAATCAGGGCAAAGTGGGCACGGATTAGCTGTGGTTCCTACGTGAATTTTCACTTGGTTCATTTTTGACTGACAAGGTTGTGGGTTCGATCGTTTACTGGTGGTTCTCATTGACTCCAATGCATCGATTCTATTGCTTAAGAAGTCGAAAAAATTTTGTAATGTTGGTAAATCATAATTACTCGAAGTCTGTGCCCAAAGACTGTTTGTTTCGTTATCTAACCGACAGGTAAGTAGATGAATTAGCCAGTGGTCTCGGGATTCTGCCTTTTCACCGAGAGCCTTTAATCCTCGAACTACTTCATCGGAAGTATCTAACATCTTTCTGATGTTTGAGCTATTGGCTGTAGATATTGTCGGCTGATTTAAAAACGACTTAATAAAGGCATATACAGTATGTTTTTTACGATCATAGCGCTCTTTCAATTTAGTTAACGCCTCCATGTAATTGGCGTCAGTGATGCTGAAATGTTTTAATAATCCAGCAGCTTCATCCTTCAATGTGCCCTTTAAATATTGAAGCTTTTGAGATGGAGTCAATGTAACGTTATCGTGAATCGTCGAACAAAATAAATCAAAATACGATTGCCATTCGGTATAGTCACCATAAAAACTAGGTATGGTTATTTTAGGTAATTTCACTTCAGCGCGGTTATATGCATTCGTAGTATCGTTCACTGTATCATTTAATTGAATGGTTCCACTCACCTTGTTTCTTAGTCCACCATTTAATCCTGCGGTTACCTTGTAGTAATTTTCCTCTAACTCTGTGTCAAACTCTTCAGTGTCATCAAGTGCCACAATGCGGTCTTCTACACTTATCATTTCACTACGAAGACGTTCCATGTTGGTTAATCTCGTCTTAATCTCTTCGACGGTTGAATGATCATCTAGTTCGTTGTTTACATAATTTATAAGACGCGTTATCTGCCCTTTGATGTACGCGCGTCGTTTTTTAAGAGTTTTAATATCACTCATTTTTTACTCACGGTTTAATGTTTGTTTGATAAATTAAAATATCCCGTATCTTTAGTATGGTTTAGTTAATTTGATGCGGTGTCGTGCATCCGGCTCGAAGGACCAAATGTTTTCTGAAATTCGGTAACACAATCCAAAGATGAATCTCAAAAAATGCGGTTCAATAAACTGTTGGTACTATCCGGTTGCAGGTTATCAAAATCCAATTGGAATATAAAAGTATTGCAAATGTATGTATTTCACGATAATAATTTGAAATAAATCAAAACCACTGGTAATTT
The DNA here is from genome assembly GCA_958295665.1 of Tipula vernalis. Lineage (NCBI taxonomy): Eukaryota > Metazoa > Arthropoda > Insecta > Diptera > Tipulidae > Tipula > Tipula vernalis. The sequence goes on from OY282559.1 coordinate 122,734,020, forward strand.
AGGTACTAAATTCTTTTTAATTCTGAGTTAAATAACAATATTTAAGTTAATATAATTGTAGATAATTTTGGTTTACAGAAAAAATGGTAAAGGCTGATAAATTGGTAATTGATGAATATATATATTAAAAAATGAACAATGGACAAAAATAAATATGTCCTATTTTTTCTACTTAGAAATGGTTACATGCTTATACTAATTTTCTTATTTTTAATTACTGTATGCAACCAATGATGTGTACTAACAATAATAGTATTAATGTCAACAAATTGTACATAATTTCAAAACGGTAAGTTGTTTACATTTATGTATATAGGTCAACATTTATATAGGTCAAAAAAAATATTTACTTTAAAATTTAAAATTAATAATACTAGTTCATTTTCAGGTTATATATAATGATTTACGTAACAACAACACTACTGATTGGTGGCAAGTATATAACTAATTTATAAATAATGTTAGTACGTATATAAAATTATATGTGATGTGTAAATAATTTGTTTTATTTTTTATTTCAGATAATTGATGCTCTATCGTTCGTGAACAGACCTGTTCCAAAGTCCAGACGGTGTAAGAATACTGGACTACAAAAACGCTGACTGGCCTTGCTATAGGCATTATATTCATCAAAAAGTTGCCCCGCTCAACGAACAGCCAATCGATTCAACGGATGAAATCGACCGAAGAGTTCATAAACTCACAACAATCATGGGAATAGCCACGGATAAATTTGTGCCTCTGATGGAGAATAGGACCAGACCGCTACCTGCTCATATAGTCCAACTGATCAAACTAAGGAACTATTATAGAAACAAACACCGATATTGGCCGGCATTATACACCACGAAACTAATAAATCGAACTACGAGGCTTGTGCACGAAAAAATCAGCCAGTTTCGCCAAGAAAGAATAAACGAGAAACTCAGAAGCGTAAACCCAGACAAGTCAAATATATTTAAATACATAAGAACTCTGAGACCAACAACAAAACTAAACACGGTGCTAGACGGCCCTGACGGCCCGGTCATTGATCCTGCAATAATTGCCAATAAGGTAGCAGACTACTACCAAACGATATTCAGTGAGAGGGCACGTACCGAGGATCAGGGAATAATAGACCAGGCAGACGGATTTATTACAAATCAAAGATTGCCATTTACGGTATATCCTGAAGCGACAAATGCCGCAGAGATGTCAAGCTTTGTACGACAGTTAAAGAATAAAAAATCGCCGGGGATAGATGGAATCTCTAACGGGGCAATCAAAAACCTACCAATCTCGGCTATCGTACAGCTGGTACAAATCACAAACGCTATTCTGGTTTATGCCTATTTCCCCAAAAGTTGGAAGCTCTCTAAGGTGGTAGCAATTCCCAAAACCGGCAAACCATGCACCCCGGAAAACACGAGGCCCATAAGTCTGTTGTGCGGACTCAGTAAACTGGTGGAAAGAGTGATCTATCGTAGGCTCTGGTCGGCGGTTCAGCACTTGATCCCGGTGGAGAGTGTTTGGCTTTGTTTGCCATAGGCCGACAACGGACGCAATGATGCGTCTCTTGAATGACCTCAAACGAGCCAAGTCACGTCGCAAGATCACGGCGGTAGCATTCTTGGACATCCAGAAAGCATTCGATTCGGTATGGCACAAGGGCCTCATATACAAATTAATTAAATGTGGAGCCAATCCAGCGCTCATCGCACTACTTAACTCATACCTAGGAGAAAGGGAGTTCTTTGTCTGCGTGAATAATAGGCATAACTCGGAAACGAAACAAATATCAGCAGGAGTGCCCCAGGGATCGGTGCTAGGACCATTACTTTACATATTTTTTATGTATGACATACCTGTCCCTAGGCAGCCTTACACCAAGTTCCAAGCATACGCCGACGACACAACAGTATATTCCAGCAGTTACAGTGAGTACCAATGCTCTTCCAGAATTCAAGCATACCTTAATACGCTGGTGGTCTACTTCGACACCTGGAATGTTAGGATCAATGCCACAAAAACCCAGCTGGTCTATTTCTATCCCCACCAAAATTATAAAAATAAATTCAACAAAGCAGTGGACGTCTCCATTAATGGCGAAAACATCACGGTGTCAAGGGAGGCAAAGTATCTGGGCGTCAATCTGTCCAGTATCCTCAATTTCAACAGCCACATTAAAGCAATTAGCAAACAATCAGCGAATGCCTTCAAAATCCAGTACCCGTTATTTAACCGTAATAGTGTGCTGGACTACAAAAATAAGTTACTGGTATACAAGCTATACATCAGGCCCATCATCACCTATGCATCACCAGCCTGGTATGACTTAATCACATCAACGCAGAAAACCACGCTACAACGCATACAAAATAAAGCACTACGTCATGTTTTTGATAGCTGGCCACACCCGCCGGATTACAGACAAACCTCGACTGTCTGCCTCCATGACATGGCCCAATTAAACTATATCGGTAACTTCTCGGCTACAATGTTGTCCAATCGGCTAAACAAACTGCTTTCCTTGCCATGCGACTTCCTAAACAACATCGCTCACCAATACTGAACAGCTCGACATGTTCATGTTTATACAAATTATTGCGCCTAGCATTGTAATCTAAGATTAGGGTAGTTAGTATTAAGATAGTTCGTAAGTTGTAAATATTGTAAATAATAGTTTTAAGATAACACGCAAAAAAAAAAAAAAAAAAAAAAAAAAAAAATTATATTCGGGGGAAAACAATCCTCACTGCCAAGTTGCCGCAATGCATTCAAAATAAAACTATTACAATAAACACAAATCTATATAAAACCTAAAGGTTACTGTAGAAAAAAAAATTGTCAAAACAATACTGTACATAATTACATAAAAATATTAATAAAGATTTTTGAAATTGAAAAAAAAATCGTTTTCATTTTCTTGTAATAATTGATTTATTTAAACCAAAATATTAAAAAAAATTCATAACAACAGCATTCTGGTCAAATTGAAATGAAAGCTTACTACGATTCGTTTGGTCATTAAGTTAATATACATTACATAGATGGCAGTGATGGCCGTAAAAATTTGGAAAAATTATACCAAATATTACCACCTGGGGAAATTTCAAGTTCAAGAATTGTAGGAAAAGCAAAACAAATTCACAAAATATAGGAACGTGTGATAATTAAATAATTTTTTTTTCGTATTTTTCTTTTACCATTTTAGACATCTTACGTACACTAGTAAAACTAAAGATAAATTTAGCAAGTATTATTTTAATTTGTCAGGGCCAACTTTGATGTATTTTTCAAAATGAAAGTTTGAAAAATATATTTTAGAAATAATTTAATTTTAATATTTCTGAAATTAATATTTACTTAATACCAATATGGCCTTCTTGTATATTGTTCTTAAAGGTATGTAGAAAACTTTTATATAAACATTTTATAATATTTTTGCTATTTTATTGAAAAACTTGAAGCTAAAAAACATCATTTTTACTATGGATTCCTATGGAAATCAGTGAAAATTTATACCACTAAAAAAGCTTCTAAAAAATACGTCATTAAGATTATGGCTCTATACTCTAGAAGGCTCTGGCAACACACAAGCAATAAAAATCAATAAAAATTGATAAATATATTTTTTTTACAACAAGTATTTGTATCGAGGAAGTGTCCGGTTTGTAAGTTTGTGCTAAAATAATCGTTGCGGAAGCACAATAAATTTTCAGTTCTAAATATAGCAAAAGGAAGTACATTTATTTCTGCTCCTGTATCTAATTTAGATTTTACAATTTTAGTACTTATTTCTAAATCTTAATACCAATTTTTTTCTAACTGAATGTTATTATCCCCACACTCCAGTTGCCCGATAAAATGTTGACTGTCCAAACTGGTATGAATCTCACCAGCTGAATACAATGTTACCTCATGTACTTGACGATGCAGCTGGACCTCAAATGTTTGATTTGCTAGGTTTCTATTACCTTGGTTAAATCCTCTGTTCCAACTATCTCTTGAATTATTTCCTCGCCCTAAATACCGTCTATTTGGTAGATAATTCGAATTTTGTTGATATGTAGTGATTCTGCACATATTCCCTGTTGTTGTTAAGGTCGCTGACATTTTTTGATAATTACGTTTACGATTACGCTTTCGCCAGAGTTTTCATTGAATAATTTACCATATTTTGTACTTAACTCTGACGTCTTATTTATGTCAATCATTTTTTCGAGATCTGCGTCCTTTTCTTTACGTAACAATTGTTGAAGAAAAGTATTAAAAACTTCGACAACCAGTCGATCCTTTATCATTCTTTCTGAGTAATCTTTTGAACAGGTATACTTAAATTCGCAAAGCGCCGCTTGACTTTTTAATTCAATAATAAAATTTCAGCTGTTCAACTTTCAGGCTGTTCAACCTTCTGTGATAATTTATTAAGTTTATATGATTCGATAGTCAAATTTCTTCAACTTTTGCATTAAAAGTATTGAAAATGTTGATTCCTTCTTTTCCCATTAAATTAAGAATGATTGCACTTGATGTAAAATATTCAGAAGAAAAAAACGTCATTTTCAACCTGTTAAACGACATTTTGTAGTTCAATGTAAATTACTTGTTGGTTGTTGATGAATCTGAAACAAAAGAAATTTAATTAATTAATCGTAATTTTTACAATTTTAAAATAACTTATTTGTTAAGATTATCAAGTACCAAAGTTTCATTGTTCGATAACCCTAAAAAAGTTAGAAAATAATTAAAAAATGTAAACAAATCAAAGGATTAATTGTTATTTAGGAATAGCAGTTTAAAAAATCGAATTATGTTGGCGAATGAGCAACGGTTATGTCTTAATTGTTTAAAGGAAGGTCATTTTGCGTCCAAGTGTTATTCAAAAACATCATGTTTAATCTGTAGGAGAAGGCATCATTCGCTTTTACATCAACAATCGAATTCCGATCAAAATCAACAAGCAATTGCACATTAAGTATTTATCGATGAACCAAAATTAAATCTTCAATCAACAATACCAACTAATCAACATTCAATATTATCAACCAGTCAACAACAATCGGTTGTTACAAATCAGCAATCAACACAACAACACACACCAACACAAAACTGTTGATTGTCTAACAACAGTTATATACAATCTTCTAGTAATATTTTGTTACCTACTGCTATTGTAAATGTGAAGTCACACAGTGGTAAGTTTGTACAAGCACGAGCACTCCTTGATTCGGGTTCTCAATGCGCATTTGTAACCAAATCATTGATAAAACGATTAGGCCCAATCCGAAGAAAATCAAATATGAAAATAAACGGTCTAGCCAGCAGCTGTCGGGTCTACCAGAGGTAGCACGACACTAGTTGTACAATCTAAATGGAAGCACAGTTACTCCATCATTATTACGTCTCAGATTATGAAATCAATATCGTCTAATTTACTTGAGACTAGTTTTAGTTTACAATTATACGACCAATTTAGTAAAATCGAACTCGCCGATCCAAAGTTTAACGAATCACGTCCAATAGATATATTAATTGACGCAGAACATTTCTTTAATATTGTTGGGAACCAAAAATTGGAGATCCCTGGACTTCCAATATAATATCAATCACATTTTGGGTAGCTGGTAGCTGATAGCATCGATTCAAGAACATTTGGAGATTGTAAAAAGTCACTGATGGTTAAATCATTAAACGTGGAACATGAAGATTTAAATGAATTGTTAAAGAAATTTTGGGATGTTGAGGAATCTCCACCAGTCAATTTAACCGAAACTAATGATTATTGTGAAAAATTATATTCAACATCAACCGCCAAAGTAAACAATAATCGGTTTCAGTTAAAATTACCGTTCATTTCTCCCAAACTAACTTTGGGAAATTCGTATCACAATGCCAAGAATCGTTTGTTAGCTATGAACGAAATTTTAAGAACAATAGAGAATTCCAAAGTCAATACATTGAATTTATATGCAGGAATACATTCAATTAAATCATATGAGAAGAGTTGATTGGTCTCAAATTCCTGATGACGAGGCAAACGATATTTTATGCCACACCATGGAGTGTATAAAGAAAGTAGCAGTACAACCAGATTACGAGTCGTGTGCGATGCATCACGTAAAACATCCAATGCTGTGTCGCTAAATGATATTCTTCATGTGGGTCCAAAAATTCAGAACGATCTGTTTACGATATTATTGCAATTCCGGATGCATCAGTTTGTTTTTGTCGCAGACACTGAAAAAATGTATAGACAGATAATAGTAAATGAAGAGGATTGCAACTACCAGCTAATTTTATGGCGAGACGATCCATCAAATCCCAGCAATATTTATAAACTACTAACCATTACCTATGGAGTTAATTGTTCACCATATTTGGCCGTACGTACACTACAACAGATAGCCCATGAGAATACTTCCAAATATCCAGATGCATCCAAAGCCATACTCAATGATTTTTATATAGACGATTTACTATCAGGTGCCAATTCCGAAGAAGCAGCCATTCGATTGAAAGACGAAGTTATTGCATTACTTGACCAACATGGTTTTCACGTACGCAAATGGCGATCAAACTCAAAGCAAGTATTACAATCCTTCTCCAAAGATGAAGTCACAACGAATCCTAAGTTAATCGAGGAAAATCAAACGGCAAAGACACTCGGCATAGTATGGAATTCAAATACAGATATGTTTTCGTTTCAAAGTAACCTAGCAAAAACAAATGAATGGAGTAAACGTAGAATACTGTCGGAAATATCTAAAGTATATGACCCTTTCGGATGGTTAGCGCCAACTGTCATGATATTTAAAATAATGATTCAAAGGCTATGGGTTAAACATCTAGATTGGGACACACCATTGCCAATTGAATTGAATGAGGAATTTCAGTCGGTTTACCAAGGTATCACAAGTTTACGCAATCAACATTAAAAGCCATACAAATACATGCATTTTGTGATTCCTCGGAAAAGGCTTATGGTTCGGTGATATATTTGCGTGCAACAGGAATTGATGGCAGTTTTAGTACTCAAATAATCTGTTCAAAGGGTAAAGTAGCACCTTTAAAACAAATATGTCTATACCCAGGCAAGAGTTGTGTGGTACATATGTTTTGGCTAAACTGGTAAAATTTGTTAAAGATTCTATAATTTATGTCCCTGTAGAAGTGTATGCTTGGACGGACTCAGCCATCGTATTACATTGGTTATCGGATATCCCTAGACGTTGGAAGACATTTATAGCTAATAGGGCGTCGTACATTTTGGATATCATTTCACCGCAAATTTGGCGATATGTACTTAACTCGAATCTAAAATATTCATCGCGACATCCAGTTATTCTACCAAGTAGACATGCATTAAATTATCTAATAATTAAGGAGAGACATTGTTTGTGAGAGTTTTTTGATACACAATACACATTACACATTGGCTTTCACAACAAATATTTTTCACCAAACGTCTCGCCAATTATCGTCAAATCCAATACCTAAAAGAAACAGAAGAGAACAACACAAAGAATCATCACTTAAATAACCATAAATTTACACTGTACTTATCTGAGCCAACAGCTGATCAGCATACTCGGGTCATTGTATTGCCATCACCGTAGAGGAAGATATTAGTTTCCGTCTTCCATGTCACAGCTGTACATCTAAACTGTATATCCTTGTTAATTATCTAAAATTGTAATTATATAAATCCCTATTTAATATTTATTTAATTAATTCAATTTGCATTATATAAAAACTTACCATTTTGACAACCAAATTTATTTATTTTGATGTATTTGACATTTATAAAATCATAAAACTTACTTCATACTAAGATACAGAGACATCTACGTTTCAATAGAGTAAATAACAAAAATGAACATAGTAGTACTAAAACATAGAAAAAGTATTAATCTAAGTTACATAGGGTAGATGTCACTGTAATATAATTATTAAAAAATTGTACAATTTTTGTGAACGCAAAAAATTAAATCACTTCAAAAAAATACTTTCAAGTGTCAACAACAAGTGTGAAAATAAAGCGAATTAATTGGAGAAAAAGTGATTTTTATAATTTTACCTGCATTTTTCCTGGACATCCGAACATACCTACTTCAATAATTGACCCCAGCTCTCTACACGGACACGGCAATCTATTGAATAACAATTTGGACCTCAGCATTCACTTCGGACTTTGGAAAATTGCTACTGTAACTTTACAACCCACGCTTTATACAACGGACACGAGAAAATATTCCGCTTGCAGCCAATCGAAGCGACAACAAGTCATCAGATTTATCGAATACGAACGGCGGACGAATTACCCCAGGCTATCCCGCAGACATAATCACAAACATTTTTTGGTGCCGAAACCCGGGAATTTCAACTAAACAAAATCAGATAAGTACAAATTTGTTTTAAGTATTGTACTTAAGTTTAAAACGTCCATAATAACGGGATAGTCCCGGTGCGAGATAGAATCCGCGTAGCATTATTATTTAATTTTTTGTTTTTGTTGTGTTCGATAAACCGGTTCTATATCACGCGATAACGAACGGAGTAAGACCGCGTGGTGAACAAACTTTATAATTTTGTGGTTAAGTGAAATTCAGTGAAAACGTGTTACAAGAAATAAACCATGGCCGACCGATTAATACGGTTACGTGATCGAGCTCACAGTCAAATACTGTCGGTATTGCGGTTTGCGGAGAAAATAAATGCAGCTACCACAGTCGAAGATAGCAAAGCGAGATTGGAATTCCTCGAGAGTCGGTATGAAACCTTCAGTGAACTCGAGTTACAGTTGTTCGAAAACCAAACATATATACCGATAACTGAAGAGGTGGACGAGTTATACCACAAGGCGCGAGCATTACTACGTGGAGCATGTGGTAACAGTCGAGGTGAATCTAATGCCACGCAAGAGTTGAACGACACGTTAGGACAATTCATTGAGCAACAAAGGACTTTTTACGAAGGTGTAAACACATCAAAGCATATTCGGTTACCCAAAATTAATATTGAGCCATTTTCGGGTGACTATAAATATTGGGCATCGTTCCACGACTTGTTCAAAACCACTGTGCATAACAATCAAGGCATTAGTGGTGCCCACAAATTGCAACTGCTCAATGGCTTGCTAAAGGGGGAAGCTGCGGCATTAATTAGGCATTTTCCCATAACAGACAATAATTACGAAGAAGCTTGGGAAAAAATATGCAATCGTTACAACAAAATGACGCCTATAGTGACCGCATTAGTCCAAACCTTCTTAGAGCAGAAACCATGTGCACACAGTAACGGAAGAGATTTGCGGCGAATAAGTGAATCATCTGATGAAGTAATTCGTGGGCTGAGAGCACTAGGACCGAACGCTGAAACACGCGATCCGTGGCTCATCCACATTCTATTAGGCAAAATCGATGAAGAATCCAAACAACTGTGGGCAACCGAATCTGTAGGAAAAAATTTTCCAACATTTGAAAACCTATTAGAATTCCTAAATAAAAGATGTGACGCCTTAGAAATCTGCGACGCAACGAATAAAAAGATCACCACCAGGCACACCACAAGAAGTTTCGTATCAGGTCAGTCTAGTGTCACGTTTGACTGTGTAGCCTGTCATCAAAACCATCCAATATTTAAGTGTCTAGAATTTAAAAACATGAATTTAGAGGCTCGATTGAAATTAATTTCCGAGAAAAATTTATGTAAAAATTGCTTAAGGAAGGGACACATTAGCGCGAAATGTTTTGCAAGATCATCATGCCTCATTTGCAATAAGCGGCATAATACGTTAATACACCAAAGGAACAACGAAGATCATCAAACAAGTCAACCGTCCACAAGTCATCACGTTTCATTGGACCAACCACTTGATAACCATCCAGATCCGAACATGAGACCACTTATCCAAGCTACAAAGTCTACAATTGAATCAACGCAAGAAACTAGCCAGAAGACACAAGTACTACACACACACTACTCCTCGTTAACCACGGTGCTTCCCACGGCAATGGTATACATTCAATCACGTACCGGAAAGCTTCAGCTGTATCGAGCACTATTAGACTCAGGGTCACAAACCTCATTTGTCACCGAGTCTTGCGCACAAAGCCTAGGTCTAAACCGAACCCACTCTACTATATCAGTGTACGGCCTAGCATCAACACCAGCTGGACGAACGAAGGGAAAAATCAATATGACCGTTTATTCACGTACGGACAAAAATTACAGTCTCAATGTAACGGCTCATATTATAAACAATATTTCTAGTCTGGTTCCATCAAAGCCAATAAATATTAATAAATTAAATGTCCAGTTAGAATTGGCAGATCCTCACTTTATGAAACCAAGCACAATTGACGTGCTTCTCGGCGCAGAGGTGTTTTTTAAAGTATTGAACCCAGAACAACATGCAGTCGACGGATCTCCAACTTTACAATCGTCAAAACTAGGCTGGATAATAGCGGGATCATTAAGTGAATCACATTCTAACCTAGTCAACCTGCATGCCACGACAGAACCCGTTATCCAAATTACTAATGAGAACCTAAATCAAGAATTAAAACGGTTTTGGGAAATGGAAGAGATTCCATCGCAAAGCAATCCAGCTCTCACTACGCATGAATGCAACACCTTTTACGAGCGAACAACAACCAGAGCTGACAATGGCCAATTCATAGTGCAGCTACCTTTTAAAAATCCAAGACCTACATTAGGTAGTTCATACAAAGCAGCATATCAGCGGTTAATGGCAATGGAAAGGAAGTTCCTGAGAGATCCTGCGTTTTTTGACTCGTACAAATCCTTCATGCAAGAATACATTGCGCTTCAACATATGACATGTATGTCAGCAGACGAAATTCCAAGCCAAGATGACAAGGGCTACTACCTGCCGCACCATGCAGTTCTCAAATCCGACAGCAGTACAACTAAACTGAGAGTCGTATTTGACGCGTCTTGCAAAACTAGTGCGGGATGGTCGCTCAACGATGTCCTGCAAATTGGTCCTAATATTCAGATAGATCTGACTAAAATACTATTAAAGTTTCGAAAACATCCAATCGCCCTGGTAGCAGATATCGAGAAAATGTACAGGCAGATTCTAGTAAGCCCAAACGACACCAATTATCAAATGATTCTTTGGCGTGATACTCCGACCGAAGAAATCAAAACGTATAAATTGAATACGGTTACCTATGGGACTGCATGTGCACCGTACTTAGCAATTAAAACGTTAAAAAAGGAAGCAGAATGTAACTGGCCCAAGTCAACGTCAGCACCACGAGACATCGACGTAGCTTCGAGTGAAGAAAGGTCCAAATTCATCAACGTATTAACTGAGGTGACGATTGAACATGATGTAGTTTCAACATTACTAGAAAAGTTTTCATCATGGTTCAAAATAAGAAAAAAAATGGTGTATGTTTTACGATTTGGTAGCCGAACACGGAGAAACAAGCTAACGGGACAATTACATGCACCAATAACTCCAGCTGACTTGAATGATGCAGAAACTGTAATCCTGCGCAGCGTTCAACAAACTGCATTCAAATCAGAAATATCAACACTTCGTAATAAGTCACCATTACCGTTAAAGAATCAATTATCAACACTCGATCCATTTGTTGATTCAGACGGATTACTCAGAGTCGGAGGTCGGCTCAGAAAAGCATCACTTACCTATTCTACTAAGCATCCTGTAATATTGCCAAAAACCCACAGAATTTGTGAAATAATAGTGCACAATATTCATATTAATCATATGCATGCTGGAAATGCACTGACGTTGAGCGTTGTCAGGCAGCGATATTGGATGATTGGGGCTAGATACACGATCAAAAGGTGTATAAAATCCTGCACGGTATGTATTCGTTACCGGCTGTACACGAACGAGCAAAAAATGTCCGAGTTACCAGAAGCACGGTGTAATCAAAACCGCCCATTTTTTAAAACTGGATTGGATTATGCTGGCCCATTGTACATCAAACGCAATAAGAGTAAAAATTCTCCATCTGAAAAGGCGTACGTAGCAGTGTTTGTGTGTTTAGCTGTCAAGGCGGTACACTTGGAAGTTGTAAGCAGTCTCGACACTGAGTCATTTCTAGCAGCACTCAGACGCTTTACGTCCCGACGAGGAAATCCCAAGGAGATTTGGTGTGACAACGGGTCAAATTTTATTGGCGCTAACAGAGAATTGCAAAAATTGAAATTACAGATTATACAACAATCAAGCAATCCATTAATATCTAATTTTCTGTTGCAGAAGGGTATTCATTTCCAGTTTAATCCTCCCCACGCTCCTCATTTTGGAGGTTTGTGGGAATCAGCTGTGAAGTCATTCAAGTACCACCTAAAAAGAGTAACCAATATTAATCTCACCTTTGAGGAGCTGACGACATTAGTAACACAGATCGAACCACTAATTAACTCGAGACCATTATGCCGAATGAACGATGATCCAGATGATTTACAAATATTAACGCCTGCACATTTCCTAGTCGGAGAATCATTAACAATCATTCCTGAACCCTGGTTAGACGAAGTACCACCCAACAAATTATCCAGGTGGCAAAATATACAACATCGTATTCAACGGTTTTGGCGAAGATGGCATCAAGATTATTTGACAACATTGCAGCAACGATTTAAATGGAAGCACAAAACAGAACAACTTGAGGTCGATGACGTAGTCCTCATCAGAGAAGACAACTTATATCCAAGTCAATGGCTACTTGGGAGGGTGATAAATGTACACCCTGGAAGCGACGGAATCACGAGAGTAGTCACATTAAAAACATCAAAGACCGAAGTAAAACGTCCAGTCAACAAATTAGTAAGGTTGCCTATTAAGCAATAAAATTCCTTAAGGTGCGGGAGTATGTTTGTGAGAGTTTTTTGATACACAATACACATTACACATTGGCTTTCACAACACATATTTTTCACCAAACGTCTCGCCAATTATCGTCAAATCCAATACCTAAAAGAAACAGAAGAGAACAACACAAAGAATCATCACTTAAATAACCATAAATTTACACTGTACTTATCTGAGCCAACAGCTGATCAGCATACTCGGGTCATTGTATTGCCATCACCGTAGAGGAAGATATTAGTTTCCGTCTTCCATGTCACAGCTGTACATCTAAACTGTATATCCTTGTTAATTATCTAAAATTGTAATTATATAAATCCCTATTTAATATTTATTTAATTAATTCAATTTGCATTATATAAAAACTTACCATTTTGACAACCAAATTTATTTATTTTGATGTATTTGACATTTATAAAATCATAAAACTTACTTCATACTAAGATACAGAGACATCTACGTTTCAATAGAGTAAATAACAAAAATGAACATAGTAGTACTAAAACATAGAAAAAGTATTAATCTAAGTTACATAGGGTAGATGTCACTGTAATATAATTATTAAAAAATTGTACAATTTTTGTGAACGCAAAAAATTAAATCACTTCAAAAAAATACTTTCAAGTGTCAACAACAAGTGTGAAAATAAAGCGAATTAATTGGAGAAAAAGTGATTTTTATAATTTTACCTGCATTTTTCCTGGACATCCGAACATACCTACTTCAATAATTGACCCCAGCTCTCTACACGGACACGGCAATCTATTGAATAACAATTTGGACCTCAGCATTCACTTCGGACTTTGGAAAATTGCTACTGTAACTTTACAACCCACGCTTTATACAACGGACACGAGAAAATATTCCGCTTGCAGCCAATCGAAGCGACAACAAGTCATCAGATTTATCGAATACGAACGGCGGACGAATTACCCCAGGCTATCCCGCAGACATAATCACAAACAGACATCATTCATTATTACATGGGGCGTATCACTTGTGTTGAACACAATTCGCCAAAAATTGTGGATGATTGACGCTCGAAACTGTATTAAAAGTTTCATTAAACATTGCGTCACTTTTACACATTATCGTGTGGTTTCCGGATGTCCAAAAATAGGAGATCTGCCGGCTGAAAGGGTGACAAAACATCGGCCATTTCTCAAGAGCGGTCTGGATTATGCTGGACCCGTGTAAGGACCCGTATTAAGACAAGTAAACTTCGCAAGCCTCTGTTGTCTAAAGCTTACATTGCTGTGTTTGTGTGTCTAGCAGTGAAAGCGGCAAGCATTGAATTTCGTTTTAGTCCACCGAGTGGTTAACATTTTGGAGGGCTGTGTAAGGCCACGGTCAAATATGTAAAATTCCATTTACGAAGAGTTACAAGGAATTCTAATTTTACGTTCGAGGAGCTGACGACTTTGATAACTCAAATTGAAGCTGTTTTAAATTCTCTACAACCAATGAAATTGGTTTAAAAAAAAAATCAGAACGAATAACTAACTGAATGAATAAAGAAAACCATGAATCCGCCTTTAGTGAAGATTTATGTTTTATATTTTTCCTAAATTTTCCAAAGACTCAAGCGATTGGCGAGCCTCGAAAACACCTTGAAAGCCCGGCGCGTGAAATGATGGCCTGTGCAAGTGGAATGTCAGGACACCATTCACAGTTTGCAGATGAGAGAAGTACATCGAAATAAGTCGATCATTTTCCAGGTGGCCAGCTAGACATAAAACAGTACCGTGGTACTAAGTTAATTGAAGTTTAGCGGAGGTTCGACGTTACTATGTATGTCGTAAAAGACTTTACCATGTCGGACAGGAATTTCGGCACATGCGGGAAATGTGTTTCTCTGTCCATATTAAAATCTGTACATGTGGTGGATCCCACTTCTTTTGCTTCAGAAACACATGGAACATCACCAATTAATTTTCAATCTTGTCACTGTATTTACTGCGAGCCTGACTGATATGAAGATTATAATTTTCTGAAATAAAATTATTAAAGTCGAAAGAATGTACTGATGTGGAGGGACTAGCCGAAAATTTAATATCAGATATGATAACACTTAAAACCGTTAAATAATTGTTTCTCAAAATTTGCTACGTCGAAGCATAACCCACCCTATAATAACTTAGTTGGACGATAAAATAAGAAAACTCATTCCATTATATTGAATACAAATAAGAATTCGAAATAAAATGTAGACAGCATAATTTAGTACAAATCTCAAATCTATTCGTTTCGTATATAAAGAGGGGAGGGCAACAGCCGAGAGTAATATGTAGAAACAACAACAAAAAAAAAAAAAAAAAAAAAATTTTGTTTCAATCAAATTGATATCTGCAATTGATTTCCTATTTCATCACTTCCGGTTCAGTTATTGCAGTAACATTAAATTTTGGATTTTATTATTATTTAGCTTTGGAACATTTTTTTTTTTTTTTTTTTTGTGTGTTGGTTGTTGGTTATGCTACATATTTATTTTGTTGTTGCTGCGAATACTGGTGAAATCCAAACCAATCAATTTGTAGTACAACAAAAAAAAAAAAACTCAAATTGAATTCATAAAAATATACTTGGGTTGGTTTTATCGAATATGAATTTATCTTGAGCATAATCAGGATATATGAAAAATATTTTTTTTTGATCGGTTTACCAAGTAAATGTAACAGGTGATGCACCCACATTAAATTCGACAAACAAAACATTTTTTCGCTTGACTAAAGGTTAATTTGTATCTCCTTAATTATACCGCACCACCAATATTAAAAAAAAAATGAAAATGAAAAAAAAAATACAAAGGAACAACAATCGGTTACATAAATTATTATATAATTACCAAAAAGGTTATAATGAATTGGTCTGGAAACTATCAACAACAGATTCACACTATTACACTCAAATTTATATAACAAATACGTAGTTTATATATGACACGATCATTTTTATCTCTAATTTATTATTATATTCGTATAATAGTCTTTTAAATTAATACCCCATTTTTCTACTTGTCTACCTCACTCGCTATACATAATTTATATGATTACATAATTGCACCTATCATTTCACGACTTCCTATCTATTATGCTTTTTCGTTGTTTTTTGTTACTGTTATTGTTAATTTGGTCTCAAACAAACATAATGCAATCAACATATATATATATATATCATACAACAGTATTATATAAAAAAACATAGCACAAACATAAAAAAAAAGTCACAAAAATTATCATTTTTATGATTGTTATTCAATTCGTGTTATATCCCAAATATAATACATACACAAAACAAAAACTGACATATGCCAAACGTTGTTTGTTTACAAGAAGAGAAACGAGAACTTTGAAACTAGTCACGCGTCAAAAATGAAAAAAATTTATATGCATGCAAAGTAGCTGGATAGGTATACTTTATTAACTGTCAAATAAAATAAAATTAATAAATAAAGTTTTTACATTGCCAAAATGCAATTTATTAAAATAATATTTTTTAACTACACATATGTATACATTTCTAAAGGAATCTGAAGACAAACCGTAATATGAAATACAATTTATTTGGACTAATTCAGTGACGGATGCTGAATTAAGTTAACTAATTTGTTTTACCAATTTTAACTTATTTACAAATTGATTTAGTTACTTTGGAAAACGTTAAACTAAAAGTTTGTAGCTGCTGATAATATTACTGGTAGGGAAATCAAAGCCGGATTAAGTAAAACTTTTCGGTTAATCGAACTGATATTAGCCGAAATATGGCTGCTGTTAACTTTTGACTTCAGCAAGAATTGCAGCCGAAACTGCGCAATCTGGCAGATTAAAATTCAGAAAATAACATAAGACTGTGGTTTTTAAATGGGATACAATAAGTGCAAATGTTATTGGAAGTGTGTATTTTTGAAGGATTTTCAAGAGGTGTATAGACTAGTACTATTTCGTGTTATTTCGACAAAGCATCAAAGACGTCATTTTTGTGAGAGTTGAATACGTTGAATTTTGTGCCAATAAAATTCAAATTTCGGGAAGCTTTGCTCTTATACTATTAAAGTTAGCCGACAGTTCTTGGCTACCTCAGCCGAAAGTTTTCAGCCAAAACATTTTTTTTTTACTAAGTTCACTAGGTCAAGTGGCCTCGATCTTTCGAATCTTCTTTCAACGACAGAGTTATACATCATATGGCGAATATAGGGGTATTCCATGATCCTGGAGCCTTATTCCGAGTTTTTCGGCATGCATTTTTATTTCATCTTTGATGTATTCTATCCGTAGGTCCCTGCTAAGGTCCTCACTTCTTGTGTACCACGGAGCACGGACGATGCTACGAATAACCTTATTTTGAGCTTGTTCTGGTAGATGGTAAACCTTTTGATATGTAAACTTAATAGGTGTGAATTTTGTCTCATTAAGCTTGATTTGCCAACGCTTTGTCCAGTTACAAAACGCATTGGTGATCCTCTAGAGTTTGCTCGTTGCATCAGCGACATTATTTCCAATCGCCATAATTGCTATGTCTGGTTCCTTTATTTTTGGTTGGTATGCCCCTTGTATACAGTAAATACAGAATTGGTCTAAAAATGGATTATTCATCCTCATATTTCACTAGAAAACGTCTAGTGGATAAATAAGATCTTAGTATGACATAGAATTGCCTTGACAGATGTCTATGCAGCTTGTATTCCAGACCACTGTGCCAAACTTTATCGAATGTTTGTGCGACGTACAGGAATATGTTTGAGCATACTTTTTTACATTCTAACGTTCTTCCAGTTATGTTTGTGATTCTATGCACCTGTTCAGTTATAGAATGCTTTTCTCTGAATCCAAATTGATATGGAGGAATGAGTTGTCGGTCCTCAATTATTGGTTTAAGTCTCTTTAGTAATAATTTTTCAAAGAGTTTTAACTTAATTGGCAGCAAAGTAATGATTGTGCTGTATGATTTCTTATCCTTAGGTGGTTTATCAGGTTTTACTATCATGATTACTTCTGTTACTTTTCATTGATGCGGAACATATTTCAACTGAAGGGTTGCATTGATTATGTGTAATAGCTTACGAAATCCTTTGTCAGGTATAGCCTTGATAGTTTGTCAAGTAATCAAGTGATACCCTAAGGCTTTTTTAACATTCATGTTACTTTTCACTTTTTATTTTAATTCTTTGAGAGTTACTGGCCGTGGCCGTATGTCAAACTCATCTAGCTTGTGAATTGAAATTATATTTTCTTTGGCAGTTTGTCTTGGTAGTGGTTAGAAAGTTTTCTGAAGATAATCTGTAAACAGATCAGAAGTCTCTTTGTAACCTCTTCGCCAGGTCCCATCATCCTTTTTAATTGGAGGCACTTGCATTTTGGGTCTTTTGAGTCTCTTTGTCGCCTTCCACAGTGAGTCAGTGAGTATTCAAAATGGTTTTAATCAGTTAGGCTAACTAGATATCTGTTGATTGATTCATTTTTAACTTCTTTAAGAAGGGATTAAGAACTGTTACATAAATTGTTAATAATTGTTTTGCTCTCCGGCGTTTTTCTCTTCACTAATTCACGAAAGAGATACCAGTTTGTTTTTGACTTTCCCTTTGAATTACCATTACACGTTTTAGAGGACTGTTATTTTCAATGTGAATGACGGTTGTGGAGTTTGTCCCAAAAAAATACCATGTAGGGGATGGAAATATTTAATATTTTTATGAACGTCGTATCGATTTTATTTATTGCGATGTATCGTCAATTGAATTATGAAAACAAATTCGTTGAGATTTCTGCCTAGTAATCGATCGGGGATATATTATCATTTGCATTTATATGATTTAGTTATGATTTAGTTTTTCATATAAATTAAAATTGAAGGATTAATAGAATAATCGGATGTTAGTTGGCTTGTAAATTTTCGGAGGTCATCGTGACATTCCCATACGCCGTTAGGTCTTCTTGTGTAAGCAGTATAATGTCCAACGATATACCAGTAATCGATGGATGATGATAATTTACTATTCCTTTCAGATAAACTTTTCCTTCGACTAAGCTTATATCAGATTGAACGTCTGTAACAGAAACGGTAGCAGAATACCATCTGTTACGAGAAATTATTCACGCAGAGGCTCTGGGGCGGTCATCTGTGGCCGGCTAAAGCTCAGGGTGTTGGGGTGGGATTTCCCAGAGCATACGTGAACCTTGTTAGACCGCAACGAAGGGGAAAAAAAATGAAGATAAAAAGAATCAAGGCATGAACCAACTCACCAAGTTAGGCTGTGACACACATACTCACCTACCGCATCCTTTACACAGGCTTCTAGCCCCACATTCTCCTCACCTAATCCTTGGGCTCAGGAAACAAATAGTAAAGCAAGCAAAACGACTCAGTAAAAAAAAAACAAAACAACACCAGAGAAATAAACAACGGAAGAGAGAGAGAGCTGAAAATCAATATTATTTAAGAAAATTTAAAAGAAAATTTATATATGATTAGGTATCACGAAAAAAAAAAAAATGTATGTGACCCGTTTGAATGTAAACTGATTCTAATTGACTTTATCAAACTATAAAAATAAAAAAAAAGCATACAAAAAAATCAAACAAAGTTTTGATTAGCAAACAAAATTTGAATCTTAAATTAAAAAAAAATTGATCTCAACGATTTTATAACATCAACTCGATATAACAAAAACAATTTAATCATTTAATAGAATAGCAATAATAAAAAAAAATTAATAATAATAACAAAAAACATAACGAACTGTTTCTTTACTTCTGGTTGCCACTGCTCCTCATCACCACTCGAAGGTCGAACACCGCAAAATGTCCACTGGTATAGCACAACAGTGAAATCCGCAACTGGTAAATTGATAGGCTAACCGCCAAATATAACGCAATTATCAACCCACCAAAATTTGAACAGTTATGCATTAACGGTAACACCGCTCAATTATTATGCACTATCCGGAATTCGTAGAATCACACCAGCTATGCGACGTCAATTTCAACAGGAACACTAGCTTACAATTAGCTATAAACTTTTCCTCTAACCAAATGCCAAAATTCCAAAGTGTAATGCAATTAGCACAATCAGCCGATAATCAACGGTAAATTCAAGCGGCACAATTTTAAGTCGAATAGCAGCGTTCGCAGCAATCCACTAACAACAATTAATTTTCTTCGGGAGCAATAAAAAAACTATCCCACATTAATTTAGCACAAATATCATATAAAATTTATTTGTTCCAAAGTTTTTATCTTAATTCACAAAAAATTTTATATTTATATAATTTTCTTTTTACAACACAAACCAATATAATTATTTTCTATTCATTGGTTATTAATAGGTACAAAGTTTTTAATTTTTTTTTTGTCTTTAATTTCTTAATTTACCAATTTTATCAATAAAATCAAAATTTAAATAGATCAACTGTATTTTTTTGATTGATTTTCTTTTTGCCTTTTTTTTTTATTTTATGGTAATATCAATAATGAATGGCTTAGGCCTTGGTTAAAAAAAAACAAAACTGTTTACTGAACACTCGAGAAAACAATATTTATGTAATCACATTATATTGAAATTTTTTTTTTTCCATCACAACATTGTCTTTTTTTTCGGTTTCGATCACAATTGAAAATTTTATATTTTATAACTTTGCTAATGGTTGACTACCAAAAGCATAAAACAAAACACAGAGTCTCAAAACTCTATTAAAAAAAAATAAAAAACCCGACTTAGCCACTTACAACAAGTGCTACCAAAAAAAAACTGACTTGTCTCTTCGAGACCAAAAATTAGACTGCCTTAATAAAAAACCCGATCGCGAAAATTCTTATTTTTTTTATATATCTATTTTCCCCTCTCTCCCTTCGTTCAATTTCACTTCAAATCGCAACCAACAAAAATTGACATGTACGTACAGGACTGTGCAACCTATTCTGGCGTTTACGCAAGCAGGCGACATAACCAATGTTGGGAATTCTCCACACCCAGGAGATGAGGAGGAGGCGGACAAATGAAGCAAACGCGAGACGAAAATAATATTAAGCATAAAATCAAAAACGCCGAAAATAATGAAAAAAATATCAAAAATGAAAAACATCAGATGACATAATATGTAACCGCGAGCTAACTCAATTATGAGATTTAATTTGATTTTTGAAACGAACAACTTTCAAATTTTGGAACGTGCCGAACGTTACAACTCGTGGGGACGACTCACACCCAGGAGATGAGTCTCAAAAGCCGGGCAATCACGAATAAACTAAAATATAAATTAAGAATGAAATTATGTGGCTCTAAATCTTAATGTCTTTGAGGTGGTAAACCCCTAACGATTTACCTTCGTTATCTACAACTTCGTAAGCCACTTTTCCCACTAATTTGGAAATAATTACTTTATGATATTTAGGAGCTAGCTTTGCTGCGTATTGATCGGAAGCTTTGCTCTGTGTGAAATTCCTAACATACACTGTTTGTCCTACTTTAAGATTTGATCGTCTTGCTCGTAAATCATACCGGCTGTTATGTTTCTTTGCTGCTTCTGCGAGATTTTTGTTTATTTGAGTATGTAGTCTAAACAAATTTTCTGGTTTTTGATCCATCAAAAACTCATGCCCCGTATAGTTAAAGACTGTTTTCAATAACTTATAAGCTGATCCGTGTAACAATGCATGCTGTCCAAACACAATATAATTTGGGGAAAATTTAGTGGAGTCGTGCGAGCAATTCCGCAATGCATTGGTAACTGCACTCAAATGAACATCCCACATCTTTTGATCCTCTTTAATATACGACCGTAAGGCTGAAAGAAGTGTTCGATTAACCCTTTCAGAGGCATTAGCTTGTGGAGAGTGTTTGGCGGTAAAAATATGACGTACTCCGTATTTCTCACACAGGTCCTTTACGAGGTTGGATTCAAATTGTCTGCCATTATCCGTCACGAGTACTTCCGGTACCCCAAACATCAAAAATATCTTATCTTCTAGGAACCCCACTACTTCCTTGGCAGTAGCTTGTCGCACCGCTTGTGTTAAGGTAAATTTCGAAAAATGATCTAGAGCAATTAAAATGGATGTATTTCCACGTGATGTGCGAGGGTAAGGTCCCAAGAAATCCAGATAGATTCTCTGCCAGGGCCGGTAAGTATTCGGAAGTGATCTAAGAGAAGGATGACCTTGGTAATTAATGGCTTTAGAACATTTACAAATTTCACATGCATTTACAAAACCCCTCACGTCATTGTGGATTGTGGGCCAGTAAAAATAACGTCTTAGCACGTCGCTAGTTTTGGTGATTCCTAAGTGAGCCGCGGTTGGTGGACAGTGCGCCGATTCAATTAAAGATAATCGTAAACTTTCAGGAATTACTAATTTTAAATCAGGCACATCCGATTGCACTGAATAATTACGGTTTGGAGTCAAATTGATATAGACTTTGCCATCAATCGTCGTCAAGTTACTCTATTTCTGATTTTGTTGAATTTCGAGTAGCATCTGTTGATATTCCGGGGAACTAAAGGCAGGTGATTCTAAATCGATGTGCATAGGGCATTGTTTGACATCTAGTGAATCCATGTAAAGGCGTGAAAGAGCATCGGGAACTGCATTCTGACTGCCTTTACGATATTGTATATCAAAATCGAACGACTGGAGTTTTAGGCTCCATCGAGCTAGCCGACCAGTAACATCTTTTAATGACATCAACCATGTGAGGCTGGCGTGATCTGTAATCACTGTAAATGGTTGGCCTTCGACGTAAGCCCGAAATTTATTTATAGCCAATACCGCAGCTAGACATTCCAGCTCAGTCACGCTGTAATTGCGCTGTGCAGCGTTGAGCTTCTGAGAATGAAATGAAATTGGCCTGTCTGCCCCTTGATCGTCTTTCTGGAAAAGGACCGCCCCTATTCCAGTGGAACTGGCATCGCATTGAATATAGAATCTTTTTTTGAAATCAGGAGTTACTAAAACAGGTGCGGAAGTTAACGCCGATTTAAGATTGTCGAATGATTGTTGCGTATCTTCAGTCCATAGGAATCGCTGGCCCTTTTTCAACAGGTTGGTTATGGGAGCTGAAATTACTGAATAATCCTTAATAAACCGACGATACCACCCCGAAACTCCCAAAAATCTTCTTACTTGTCTCACAGTCTTTGGCACTGGGAACTCTGCAATAGCCCTCACTCTGTCCCGATTCACCTTCAGTCCTCCCTCACCAACAACATAACCGAGATAATTTATCTCTTTCAGTAAAAATTTGCATTTTTCCACATTGATGGTCAATCCAGCGTTTGCTAAACGAACCGCGACATCAGCCAATAATGACATATGTTCTTCAAATGTGGACGTTGTGATTAGCAGGTCATCAAGATAGACAAATACTCGGTCATGTAAATGGTAAGGAATTACTTTGTGCATTAATCGGCACAGAGTTTGCGGTGCATTGCAGAGCCCGAAAGGCATGACCTTAAATTGGTATAAGGGCCGTCCCGGGATGGTAAACGCAGTTTTATCTCTCGAAGTGGGGTCCAGCGATATCTGCCAGAAGGCGTCTTTGAGGTCCAAACTTGATATAAACGTGGTCTTGTCTAGTCTACTAAGTAAACCCTCAATAAGCGGAAGTGGATATGCATCCTTCTTTGTGACAGCGTTGAGTTTCCGGGCATCCAAGCAAAGTCGTATTTTACCAGAATCTTTTTTCTTCACACAAGTCATTGGTGAGCACCAGGAGCTTTGACTTTCTTCTATGACATCCATTTCTATCATACGATCTAGCTCTCTGTACATTTCTTGTAATACTGCAGGCGAACGTGAATAAAATCGTTGTTTGATAGGAGCTGCCTCTCCAACATCGATGCTGTGTGTAACAAGCGTTGTTCTTCCTAATCCTAGCTTTTGAAAATTCGGTAGGCTGTCGATAATAGATTGGAGTTGATTTTGCTGATGTTCATTTAAGGCGTGCCGTTTGTCATCAACTGCTGCGATAGGTTGTGTGGAAGTTTTTAATTCTCCTACTATTGCTGGCTGTATCCCGAAGTTTTCCCAAAAATCGCACCCTAGGTAAAGTGTTTGCTGAAGTGACGGTACAATAAGTAACTGCATCATTCGAGTTTTGTTATTATAGGAGATTACTGCATTTATGTATCCTAGGACAAATTGGGGAGATCCACTGGCTGTTTGAATGTATGCATGAAATTTATGTATAGGTATTTTATGTTTTTCAATAAAATCATCCGATCCTTTCCCCATGGCACTAATAGTAGCTCCGCTGTCTAATAAACCCCTCATCCGTTTACCTTCTACTTCGACATCTGCGTAAGGGCGATTATCACTTAATTCACTATCCGATTTGATGACCGTTTCCGATATTTGAGTAAGCAGACGTCTTTTATTTCGAAAATAATGAATGGAACGAATTTTGCGTGATTTGGTTTCAGATCGGGGTGATGAGCTAGCAGGTTGTAAATGGGAATTTATTGATGTGAAGCAGACATTTGTTCCGGATTTGATGGCTCGGTCTGTTGTAAATTGGGTCGTTGTTGAATTGAACGGAAATGATTCGACCCCGGGGCATTCATTTCCTGCGGCCTGTTTCCCGGTTTTGCCGAGCATGTGAAACAATGTGGTTTGAGGATGTCAGGTTCTCCGCAACCATAACAAAATATCCCACGCGCTGGAATGTCACAATCTGTAAATCGGTGACCTGCATTACCACAGTTCCAGCAGGAAACAGATGTACTTGAACGTTGATTGACTCTGATATTCGAACTGTTTGAGGGATTAATCTGCTGTACCCGACCCTGAAAAGCAGCAATATCTCCTGTATAATATGGCTCATAACAATTTGGTTGCATTTGTGAAGAACGTTGAGTGTATTGCTGTGGTGGCGTCATGATCTCATTTTCAGCGGATAGCTCATTGATTTGCGCATGCCTGAGATTCATGTTAAACTCTGGGATATAATTCATGTTCCTCCAAGTGTCTTCTGTATTGATGCAGATTCGAACCAATTCTGATGCTGATGTGAAACATCTGCCCGCTAAATGAACTTTTAATCCAGACCGCATATTTTTCCGGAGAATTTCCATCAGATCCAGATCTCCAATCGGAAATTTTAAACGCAACGACAAGTTTAGAATTTCATAATAAAAATCAGCAAACGGTTCTCTTGGTTTTTGTTTTCTCGCGTCCATCAGCTGCTTGATATCGTAGTCGGACCGTCTATCCTGAAATCTGTACATTAATGAATTTCGGATGTCGCTCCACGTACTATTTGGGTTACACCTAAGCGTCAACCATTATTGCTCCCTGGCCGTCCCATCCAATAGAAAACAAATGTCATTGGCCAGCTGCTCAAATGAAATTTGATTTTTAACAGCAAGGTGCTCGACACGAAATATAAAATTTTCCACTGGAGTGTCGGAAGGCGATCCTGTAAACTTTAACTTCCATTTGTGTGGCGGAGTTGATTGGTAACTAAAAGTCGAATTCAAATATTGGTTGCTGGGAAACATTCGCGAAGTTTGTGGTTGATTTGGTTGTGCTGCAGCTGCAAATTGAACGTTTCGAATGGTACTTCCTGTATCGTCATTTGCTGGTTGATTTGTTATCATACCTCCCAAATTTTGAGCAGAGGCTGCATTGGTCATATTGATTGTTTGACGAGATAACGGATTTCCTTGACTTGGCATATCAACGTTTGTTTGTGGATTAGCAACCGTGTGTCCATGATTTCCTCCTATATAATCTACTGGAATATTGGCAGGAAGTGGTGTATTTAGAGTTGGCCTGGAAACTCCCGATAACTCAATAGCTGTCACACTACTGGATGGCCCTATGTTTTCGGTTTCTTTATTGGGTGTAGAGGAAACATCTTTGCGTACGATAGGTTTTGTCTGGTGTGTGATGGTCATGTCAGACAAATCTGGAGGATCAATTTGTAATCCGCTAACAAAGGCAATGGATTCGTCCAGTGGTGGAACTGTTTTTGAACCTAATTTCCCACAAATTTCCAACAACGCCTCGCAGATTACTATCAATTTTGATGCCTGGTCTTTTACTTCGGTTATGGAAGAAATTCGTAGAAGACGACCTTGTAAATGTTTTGCCTTAGACGATATAATTTCAAGTTCTTCCGCGTCCTCCTTAGTCGCGTTAATAAATCTAAGAAGTTGCGATTGTATATTTTGCAATTTAAATGTGCATATCGTTATTTCGTTAGCAGGGTTTTGTAAAGCATGCTTATGCGGTTGTGTAGGCTGAAGTTCGACATCTGCTTCTTCGGCTAACAAACGAGCGTCCAAAAGTTTAAACAATTTTAATGGACCGTGTAGGAGACGAATTTCACACTCGACCAAAAATTCGTCATTCTCTAAATTCTCTGATTTAAGCACAGTAGTAGCCATTTTTTTTTAAATTTTTTTTTTTTTTTTTTTTTTTATAATTATTCTAAATATAACAAAATTGAAACTTTAATATACACAAAACACCGTATAGCATTCAGCTAAATTCCAAAAATTACGAAAAAAAAATCACGAAATTCAAAAGTTAAACTACAATTAAATTAAGTTGCAGTTAAATTAAATTCTAAATAATTTAATGTTAATATTAAATAATCCTAAAACTAATAATTCAATGAACAAAAAAAAATAAACGAGAAAAAAAAAAAAACTTCAATGTAAATATTTAAGATAAATTATTTTGCTAATTTATGTGAATTTCCCAAACGAATAATGAATTAAAGGATGAGGTAAGTGAGGTTCTAGTCACAGCCTTCTCTGGGGTTTTTAAATTTTTGGTTTGAGTAAAATGGTTCCTACCTTGACGGAACATAACAAGGGAAAAAAATACGAACAAATGGATCGACAAATTCGAAAATATTTGGAATCATTCGCGTTAAAATTGTATACCACCCGCCTGACAAATGAGTCAACAATTACTTACACACGGTAATCGGATGCACCTGCGTAGGTGATATACTCTATTCTTTCATGTTTAAACTAACAATGGAATCAACACCAATTTAAGCGGAAACCCTTGTGATAAACATGACAAGATTTCAATGTGATAGTTGTTGAAACCACAAAACAAACAGTAAAATCAACATCGTAGCAACGGAATCACTGCGGCCGTGATTCCATCAGACTACCACAGTGAAGGGAGAAAAAAAATACTAAAGATATTTGGGATAAGAGGAAATTGAAAAAAAATATAAAAATCTGTATATGATAGGTACGAACAACTGAGTCTACAGAGCAATCAAACCTGGATGCAGCTGCGAAAATTAAAAGGATGAGGTAAAAATGAAAAATATACAGAATTAAAATTAATGAAAATAAATGTTATTGAAAGAAACAAAAAAAAATGTAAATCGAAAAAAATTGTGAAAATTGAATTTAAAAAAAACAGGAAAAAAAAAGTAGCCTTATAATGTGTGTTTTTGGGCGCCATCTGTAACAGAAACGGTAGCAGAATACCATCTGTTACGAGAAATTATTCACGCAGAGGCTCTGGGGCGGTCATCTGTGGCCGGCTAAAGCTCAGGGTGTTGGGGTGGGATTTCCCAGAGCATACGTGAACCTTGTTAGACCGCAACGAAGGGGGAAAAAAAATGAAGATAAAAAGAATCAAGGCATGAACCAACTCACCAAGTTAGGCTGTGACACACATACTCACCTACCGCATCCTTTACACAGGCTTCTAGCCCCACATTCTCCTCACCTAATCCTTGGGCTCAGGAAACAAATAGTAAAGCAAGCAAAACGACTCAGTAAAAAAAAAACAAAACAACACCAGAGAAATAAACAACGGAAGAGAGAGAGCTGAAAATCAATATTATTTAAGAAAATTTAAAAGAAAATTTATATATGATTAGGTATCACGAAAAAAAAAAAATGTATGTGACCCGTTTGAATGTAAACTGATTCTAATTGACTTTATCAAACTATAAAAATAAAAAAAAAGCATACAAAAAAATCAAACAAAGTTTTGATTAGCAAACAAAATTTGAATCTTAAAATAAAAAAAAATTGATCTCAACGATTTTATAACATCAACTCGATATAACAAAAACAATTTAATCATTTAATAGAATAGCAATAATAAAAAAAAATTAATAATAATAACAAAAAAAATAACGAACTGTTTCTTTACTTCTGGTTGCCACTGCTCCTCATCACCACTCGAAGGTCGAACACCGCAAAATGTCCACTGGTATAGCACAACAGTGAAATCCGCAACTGGTAAATTGATAGGCTAACCGCCAAATATAACGCAATTATCAACCCACCAAAATTTGAACAGTTATGCATTAACGGTAACACCGCTCAATTATTATGCACTATCCGGAATTCGTAGAATCACACCAGCTATGCGACGTCAATTTCAACAGGAACACTAGCTTACAATTAGCTATAAACTTTTCCTCTAACCAAATGCCAAAATTCCAAAGTGTAATGCAATTAGCACAATCAGCCGATAATCAACGGTAAATTCAAGCGGCACAATTTTAAGTCGAATAGCAGCGTTCGCAGCAATCCACTAACAACAATTAATTTTCTTCGGGAGCAATAAAAAAACTATCCCACATTAATTTAGCACAAATATCATATAAAATTTATTTGTTCCAAAGTTTTTATCTTAATTCACAAAAAATTTTATATTTATATAATTTTCTTTTTACAACACAAACCAATATAATTATTTTCTATTCATTGGTTATTAATAGGTACAAAGTTTTTAATTTTTTTTTTGTCTTTAATTTCTTAATTTACCAATTTTATCAATAAAATCAAAATTTAAATAGATCAACTGTATTTTTTTGATTGATTTTCTTTTTGCCTTTTTTTTTTATTTTATGGTAATATCAATAATGAATGGCTTAGGCCTTGGTTAAAAAAAAACAAAACTGTTTACTGAACACTCGAGAAAACAATATTTATGTAATCACATTATATTGAAATTTTTTTTTTTCCATCACAACATTGTCTTTTTTTTCGGTTTCGATCACAATTGAAAATTTTATATTTTATAACTTTGCTAATGGTTGACTACCAAAAGCATAAAACAAAACACAGAGTCTCAAAACTCTATTAAAAAAAAATAAAAAACCCGACTTAGCCACTTACAACAAGTGCTACCAAAAAAAAACTGACTTGTCTCTTCGAGACCAAAAATTAGACTGCCTTAATAAAAAACCCGATCGCGAAAATTCTTATTTTTTTTTATATATCTATTTTCCCCTCTCTCCCTTCGTTCAATTTCACTTCAAATCGCAACCAACAAAAATTGACATGTACGTACAGGACTGTGCAACCTATTCTGGCGTTTACGCAAGCAGGCGACATAACCAATGTTGGGAATTCTCCACACCCAGGAGATGAGGAGGAGGCGGACAAATGAAGCAAACGCGAGACGAAAATAATATTAAGCATAAAATCAAAAACGCCGAAAATAATGAAAAAAATATCAAAAATGAAAAACATCAGATGACATAATATGTAACCGCGAGCTAACTCAATTATGAGATTTAATTTGATTTTTGAAACGAACAACTTTCAAATTTTGGAACGTGCCGAACGATACACGTCTTTTAATTTTATTTTATAGACAGTTGTATTATTCAATGGCTCAACATCGATTATAACAATTCCATTCCGTGATTTTAATGTCTTGGTCATAATGCGGTTTTGGCAACTTTGGCAAGTTGCATGTGGTAATCTTATTTTATTTTCAATACGTTTGAAATCATTTTCGCAGAATTCAAGATACACAATTGATAAATGAAATATTTCTTTTGATAATTTATCGCAAGCATCGGTACATACAATACATATTCGACATAAAGCGAAGGGTCCATAAGGTTTTTGACTATTTGTAGTATATTTGAAACCATAGACAGTGTGGTTTCAGTATTTGATTTGTATTTTAAAATTAAACTTGGGAAGGATTCCATTAGAATTTCCGAGCGTGTGATATAGGTTTCTCGTTTGATTCCATCACTTACTAATTCTGAGATAAACTTAAAATAAGTATTGTTATTGTGCGACAGAAATAAATACTTATAGTACTCTATATCAATTGCCGCCGAATATAAAATTTGGGTTAATGAATCGAAACCGCACGTTTCAGTCCCGCTTATTCGTTTATCATCGAAGTCACAATAAACAAATCCATTTGATAATATTGACACCGTTTCGGTCTGGGAGACTGCCACATTTCTTCGTGAATGGAATCTGTGTTGTAAGGGATCAGGTGAATGGCAATGTTTCTTAGGAATTTTAATAGTTTCCAATTTTGGTGTGGATGCTAAAATCTGTGAAAATTTGATTCGTTTTAAATTATTGCCAGTTTTTTCATTTAACAGGCTTACAAATCTGCCTACCTTAAATTTTTTATTTTCAGTGTAATGATTTTTCACAAGATTACATCAATTTTCAACATTGGCGTTAGACAACCGTCCTGAAACGCCTAAAGATTTGGACAAGTATGTAGACCAAAATGGTAAATACGAAAAATATTTGTTTATGGTAAATGTTACAAATTCCGGAAAGAAAAATTCATTTTTTTTCTCTGTTGTAAATTTTTGCGAAATTTTTTCCACAATGTCTCTATGTAATACAGAATATTTTTTAAAAAACGGACTGCATGAATAACCTCTATGTTCTTCGTCAATCATCATTTTCTTCATTATCCAAAGGAGTCGAATTTAAATGAAATTCCTTTTTTTGTTCGGGAATATACAAAGAGTTCGTGAAACTCTTAAATATCTCAAAAGCTTCAGTAACGTATTTTGTAACAGAAGGACTACAAAATATTGTACAAAAACACTGAAATATTTGATCGATATCGGCGATCGTAGAGCAGTTGATTATTGTGCAAAATATATCTAAAATTAAGTTTTTTATGTCAGATTTGACATTGCCACATTTTTTGGGATTTGTTTTCCTATTATGTTTATAAAATGCACATAACAAACGAACACTTTATCTTTTCGTAGTGGATCTTTCTTTATCAGTATATTATATGCATATAATCTAGATAGTTTGCGACATTCATTACATCCATTGCTTGCAATATGGCAATTATCGAAGCCCAAGACCAGTCCACCACATAGCATTTTGGCATATGTGCTTTCGATATTTTTGACATTTCTGAGTAAAGATCCATAAGAAACTGTGTAATGGTTTTTGAATCATGCTGACTATAGAAATCATCTTAGCGATTGGGATGATTATATGATTTATTTTAATGATGCAAGCATAATATAATATTCGGTTTACGTCATTCCGTTTTAAATATTCGGACTTTATCTTGCCAATACTATACTGATGTGATAAGTTGCGTATTTCCCTTCGCTGCTAATTCAATATTTAAGTTTTTATGAGAGTCTAATTGAAAATTATGAGGAGTTTTATGACTATGCTCATGTTTTAATTGTTCCCTTCGTTTACCTCTTATTTGGCTAAACAGTTTATTGCCCGAATGGTACTCCAAATCATCTCCTTTTACAAAAATATCAACCATTTTTGATTATACTTTTGGTAAATAATAATTTTTCTTTGAAATATATGGTATTAATCTGATGCAAAGTCCGAAACGAAATTACACAGGAATTGTTGGCATTATTTAATATATTGAAAATAGTGGTGTGAATTTCCTCATTGGTTTTAGGATAATTAAAAATTTCATAGGAGAGTTTTAAATTTAAGTCTCCATTCAATTTTGGTAGTTGCAATTAGCCTTCCTGTTGAGATGGTACCGGAGCTAATTCAAAATTATTATTTTCTACTGAAGTTTCTTCATCCAAAGCATCAATTGCATAGATGTCATACTTCAATACAGGCAAGTCTCTTTGTTCTAAAAAATCAGAATTAAACTTTACTTGAATAACCACATGAGGAATAAAAATTGGAAGGGAGAAGGGAAACCAAAACTATTTTTGCAACGGCCTCAGCGGCTAAAGAAATAATAAACCGGGAGTGATCGATCTGGAGTGACGGGTTTAATTCTTGGCGATCATCGTTTTAACTGCCACACGGGCCTCCCCTCATCGGTCCGCCTACCGGGATGCTGCCTCCCAGTCGCGGCGGCCACCGATGCCGATGACTGATGGAAGGACGCCAGCATGACAATCCCAGCACAGCCTGTGCCTGTGTGTTTTGATTTCCGCAATTTTTCAGCTCTGCACAGTGAAGACGGATGCCAGTCGTAACAGTATGTATGGTCATTTCCCGACAAACTCTAGGATATCTGATATTGACCGATTCGTAAACTACTCAGACAAATAAAATCGATACGACGTTCAAAAAATGATTCCCCTCTGTTTGGAAATGGCTTATGGCTCGATTGGTTCACGAAACATTAGGCTATCATTTGTTTGTATGGTCGTTACCCGACAAACTCTACAACTCTTCGTGTGTAATTAAATTTATTAATTTTGTATCTTTTCCTCAATTTTTGTTCCTGTAAATTGCACTCAAAATTCTAATAAGAAACTATTATAACAGTGTATATTCTAATACATGCTTATTTTTGTTATTTGGGACAAACCGTTGTGAATGTAGTTCTGAGATATGCCACTTGCTACATAAAAGTCTAATAGGTCTGGTATCTTAACTTCGCCACTGGGCCATTATGTTGGGGAACCACCAGAGTAAATTTCACATTCTGATGTCTGCCCTGCTTGAAACAATTTTTTAACCTTTGACATCGTAAGTCTAGATCCCCAATAGGTGTTTTTCGCATTAAAGTCACCTCCAGTAGTAAAATCACGTCCTAGCGATTTAAATAGTTTAATGTAGTCCTACCTTTTCAAGTTATGCCGGGGAGGACAGTATATTGCAGAGACAGTAATCTGTCTGTGTCTAATGTTAATCCTTATGGTAGTAACTTGCATTGCATCTTCTTCGATTTTTGTTTCTACACGGTGTTCTATATTTTCTTTTATTAGTAGGGCTGAGCCACCCCTTGCGCTTTCCGCTGGATGAATGAAATAAGTTATAACCCCGGATTTTAATAAATGAAGATTTAACAAAATGGCTTTCGGATTTTTCTTTATTTAAAATATTTCTATTTCTGGAATATGTTGCATAAGTCCATTCGCATTTCAAATTGCTATTCTGAAAGTTGTATTCCTACTTTACATTTTTTGTCGGATTGCGTTGTGGGAGTTGCATTTTCTTCAGTTGATCAAATATCATGTTGTTCAGATTACTTT
Organism: Tipula vernalis; assembly: GCA_958295665.1. Taxonomy (NCBI): domain Eukaryota; kingdom Metazoa; phylum Arthropoda; class Insecta; order Diptera; family Tipulidae; genus Tipula; species Tipula vernalis. Next base: position 122,767,075 of record OY282559.1, read on the forward strand.
GGTCATCTAACCGCTTTGTAATAGCTTCGATGCTGTTCATAATGTTTTCTATAATTCGGTTATTTTCAGAGCGCATATATTTGGTTGAACCCGAACCTTTCACTACCTGAGCAAATGTTCTTCTTTTCCCTTTGTTACTTGGTTGTGGATTTTGATCCATTTGATTTGAAGTTTGAACCCTTCGAATTTCGTGATTTTGTGGTTTATTTCGTGTGTTATCTCTGAATTTTTTTTAGATGTTAGCCACTTTACAGCCTCAATAATTAGCCGAATGTTGACCCTTACAATTTATACACTTAGCTGGCACATCTCTCTCCTTTGGGTGCATTGGGGTATGCAGGTAGTAGTTCTCCTTATTAGTTCAATTTTTACCTTCATGTGAAGAATTCTTTATACCATAAATGTTTTGAACATTTTCTTTGTTATCAAATACCAGCATTAAAAGATGGAGTCCCCGTTTTTCCTGATTTTCTGTTCTCTCTTTTTTAACAATATTCACATAATCTAACATTTTAAGACCTTTATTTTGTAAGTCTTCCAATATTTCTTTGGTTGAGCAAGTGTAATGCAAACCTCTTCATAGGTCGAACCTTGTAGTTCCACTATCATTTAATTGTTCAGCCTCAGGTGACGATTCAGGTTTTCTTTTCTTACTCTTCCTAGACTGTTTTTCTTCTTCAGGATCCAGTCGGTCTCCCTCTCTAATTCATCCTCATCAGTGAAATAGTTGAATTTCTCTGGTTCAATGCCCTCTATTTTGCTATGTTCTTTTGAGTTCCGATTCATTTTTAGAAGTTCATTTTCTCGCTTTTGATAATCGATTTCTTTGCTTAACTTGGCTAATGATTGCTCCATTTTCTGTAGCCTCACAAAGAGATCCATATTTTCCTTTTCTAGGTCAATATTACTTTCACTGGATCCAAAGTTTGGCCCTCCAAGATCGACCTAAAATATCTATTGTGCTAAATCATACTTAATTATCCGTCCAGTCAATATTCATGCTCTTAATGAATCTGATAATACTATTGGCTGATACAAGATACATACTATCCGGGGTCATTGTTCTCCCTCCTAGATGTTGCAGTCTTGGCTGGAATATGGCTGAACAGTGGCAAAGAACATGTTCCGCTGATTCCGCTTCCAGATCGCAGAAGCGGCATCCATCTGTTGTACTTAGGCCCATCTTCTTAAGGTTACACCTTAATGGGATATGACCTGTGAGGAAGCCAGTAAGCAGCCTCAACTTATGTTTCCTAAGTTCAAGACACTCCTTAACCCTGACAGACGAGGTGATATAAATTCCATCGCCTGTCGTAAACCTGGAATTCTGTGCCAGTAGGAGGACTTTTGAACATCCTCCCAGCCTTTTAATGCTGCTTTAAGGTGTCCCTTAGTGACGCCGCAGAAGGGTTCTGGTCTAATAAATGGAGAGGCAGAACCCTCACGGGCGAGGCCATCAGCTGCCTCGTTTCCTTCGATTCCAGTATGACCTGGCACCCACATAAGCGTTACCTTATTTGAGCCTGTCAGATGTTCAATAACCTTCAGACAATCCCAAACCAGCCTTGAATCAACGATACACGACCTAAGAGCCTTTTTGGTCGATTGGCTGTCTGATACATTATGAATCTTTCCATCGTTTAGGCCTTTTGCAATGCCTATCCTAGCACAAAGTTCTATAGAATGTACTTCTGCTTGAAAAACGGTAGCATTGGTACCCAAGGACTTTGAGAGGGTAGTGCCACTCCCGTGTATTCCTATCCACGCCCCATCTTCCGTTTTTGATCCATCTGTAAACCATACCAAGGAACCTCGCTCAAAGGATGGTCCACCTGCACTCCACACATCCCAATCAGGTAACCTAACACAGAATGGTTTGTGGAAGTCCAGTTTAGCTGGCATACAGTCGGAAGGCATTCCTATAGTAGGGTCTGTCTGAAATTCCTTAAGGATTTCCAGATGACCCACCATATTGCTGGTTTGATATTTCCTTCCGCCTGAATTTTCAGGCTCATAATTGCAGCATCCTTTTTAACATGCAGGTGAATAGGTGTCAGTCCTAGAAGCGACTCCATCGCCGCGGTTGGACATGATTTCAGTGTTATAATTTACACCATCTTTCATTTGTATTATTACGAGTACAGGATTTAAAGTTCGTGGATGGTGAGAAAATGTTGGCTTTGTACTAATTGTCATATTTTAACCAAATCAAATTGGAATGATGACAGTTGTGTGGCATCACCATCTCGTATGACTGATCCTCAATCTGAGTCTGCTATGGTGGTAAAAGTTCTCGAAGAACTTTTATAACTAAAAACATGGGTAATTGATAACAATAAAAAATTGGAAGCAAACTTGAGAAAGTTCTTAAAATGATTGCCCCATGCATTGCTTATATTTTGGCATAGATCTTTAATTTAAGTCTTATCAATGGTACTTTCCTTGATATTCTGAAAGCAGTAGTTGCTTTATATAAGAAAGGGGATTCGAGTGATATATCAAACTATCGCCCTATATCATTATTTTCGTTTTTTTCAAAAATACTTGAAAAGTGCGTTAAAACTAGACTTTTAATTTTCCTGAATGAAAGCCAATTTTTCTCAATCAATATGGTTGATTTTTCGGCCTTTTTTATAGACAAATATACTAATTGTTCATGGTAATCCTAATATTTTCGATTTGTTAAATCTAAAAAATACAGAGGCCAATCGCTCATAACATATCTACTGAAAAAAAGTAGAGATATCTTCCCCCCTCCCCGTAATTTTGGCTGAAGGCCCAAACAAACTGATTACAGACAGACAAATTAAATTCTTAATAAATATTCGTGTGGGCATAATACACACACAAATGATGTTTCTCCATGGGTTTTTGATATTTGATGTAGTGAATAATAATTCGCTATGTAAGCACGTTCTGGCCAGATACTTAAACTAGTTGCTAGAGTGGAATTTTTTGTAGTTTGGTCGTAGCTACCTGATGAGTAGACCAACTTTTCAGTACGAAACCAAACTACGAACATAAAGAACTCATGGATGGTTCTCAGTTTTGCAGAGTAATATATTGGTATAACTCTTTGGGCCTTCAGCCAAAATTACGGGGAAGATATTTCTATTTTTTTTTTTAGTAAATATATTATGAGTGATTGGCCTCTGTATTTTTCTGAATTACCAAATCGAAAATATTGGGATTGCCATGAACAATTAATATATTTGTCTATAAAGAATGCCGAAAATTCAACTGATTACAAACAGACAAATTAAATTCTTAATAAATATTCGTGTGGGCATAATACACACACAAATGAGGTTTCTGCATGGGTTTCGAAAAGTCAGTGTAAACTATATTTACTTTTAATTTCACATCTTTTGCCAGATCTAAGAATCGGACGAATGAGGGATATTTTCCAGGGAACAGGAAAAATACCAGTCTGCTTTCATTAAAGATGTAAATCAGCGGAAGAGCTAAACTTTCAACACAATTTTTTATAAGGATGGTTGGAATGCCAACATGAACAGCCCCCTTATTTACAAGAAGAAGAGACAAGCATTCACAAATCTCCGTTTCAGTGAATTTTAATAAATTTTAACCAGTCCAATTACAAGGAATTAAAATATTTGCCAATGAATTCTGATAAATTATCAGTGAAGGAAACCTAACTGCTTTCGATTAGACGTCAAATTAACCTCAATCGGCTAAATGTAGTTATTAAATAGGAACCAATTAAAAATTTTAAATTCCTTTCTTACTGGGTCGAATGTAGAGCAAAACTCAGCACCATGAATGAATTTTGTTTCGCCGTTTTCCAGGCGCAACAGTTTCATATTTTAACATGGTTTCATAAATACGTTTCAACGCCGTCTGGATTAGTTCGTTGAACAACGAAATGCATTCGTTACAATTTTTTCCACGCCTAAGGAACACCCAATCAGCGTTGATAATAAATTCGTTTAAAGAAATGAAGTAGAATATCAAGGAAAATATTATGTTAGGCACTTCCACATTCAGTAAAATGATCACACGAAGAAATATCCGAATACATAACATCAGATGAAAACACGAAATCCAATAATTTTCCTTGACTGTTGCTTATCTGGTTCGATTGCTTGGTTATATATTAGCAAAGTAATCGGTGACGGCCAATGCTTTTTGATGGTTAGAAGAGGGAGTGATAACACCATCAACGACAAACCAAGAAATGTCAGGAAGATTGTAACCACCCCATGAGTTGTCATGAACATGTACTGAAGAGACTGATCACAGATTTTAAAAAGTCAACAAATTCCAGATAAACTTCTAAAGTTAATTCATTCATAGAAAAATTATCAGGTACAAATTTCTTGTGGGGAGCCGAAAAAAATTCGTCTGAATGAAGGGCCCTCATAAAATTTAAAAATTGGTATCAAATTAACCTTTAAAATGCCTTTTCTGGAAGTGATTCAATTAGTTTGCCTAGTTTAGTTATCTCTCTCATGTGGGGAGACCAAGAGAATTTTTGATCTAAACTAGAACTGATAATTTTCCTTCCCTTGAACTACTTTCCAAACATGACACTATAAGTTTTGAATTTATACAAATATTTAAATTTTATATGGATCTTTTATTCAAACGAATTTACGAATCATTACGCCCTACATGAAACTGGAGCTGATAATTTTTCTAGGGATAACTATTGGCAAGGCACATTAATCGAACCACTTTCCAGATATACTTACAATTTTAATATTGTATATGGGCTCCTCTCAGGAAATTAATTGTGTAATTCCTATAAGTATGCAGTGACAAACCAAAATGAGCCTATAGCGAGCCATAAAAGCACTGCATTTAAATAACAGTTTAAAATTTGTTAAAATCCCATTGGAATGATTCAAAAGCAAGAAAATTGAGTACTGTACGAGTTGAAGGTGACGGACGTGGTAAGGCGCAAAATGACCTGTGAATATTGTTGCTTGAAAGGCACAGAAGACAAAGTTTTTTGCATCGTATACCTACGATAATCCTAAGTGCAAACAATCATGATTATGTTTTGTATTTTGTGGGATCTACTGGGTGTAGCAGTAGTGTATTATAAGCTGCTCCAACCCAACAAAACATTCGCTGCAGAACGTTACCACCGCAAATGGTGCTTCGTGAAACTACAACCACCGTAATTCTTCACATATTGCCACTTCCACTTACTACCTATTTCGAAATAACTCATGGCTTCTCTGAGAAACACTACCAATCTTATGTGGATACCAAAAAACGGGTCGACTTGTGTGTACCAGAAAGATGAGAAAAAGTAGTGGCTAGCGATGGACAATACTTTGAATGATCAAACTACAATAACCTTTTTTATCAGTAAATAAGTTTTCTACTCGTAGGCAGATCATTCTTTATATAAAAATGCAGCCGTTTAAAAAACGGGGTCAACACATTTCGCCTGTACATCTGCTGAATGATTGCCTTACTCACTTTATTGAATTTTGTGAAAATATCCCCGTCCAATTTTACCATTGGTTGTCGATTGAGTATCAGTCGAAATTTGAGCTAGGAGTTTCTAGACTCGCGATTCGTCCTAATAAAGGTATTAAGATTTTTTCGATTTAAGACTTCGAGTTCGTCATCTCCTAATAAAGGTATCAAGATTTTTCGATTTAAGACTTCGAGTTCGTACTTCGAGATTTTCGAGATTTTATCGGTTTTTTTGAGATTCTGAAGCTTATTGGAGAAATTTTGGGCATTTTATAGATTTTTTGATATTATTTAAGGTTTTAATCTAGTTTAGTTTGGACTTAAGATTTTGAGATATCTTTCTGCCAATTTCGAATTTTCGAAAATCATTTACAAAAATTAATGTTACATGAGTACAAGAATTTTTCAGATACATTTGGTCAAATCTGATAAACTATATTCTTGTTTCAGAATTCCTTTAGAAAAATATTGTGTCTTCTTTCCACAAAAATGTCATCGGGTATATATATAAGTGGCTGTATTGTAAGGAATAATAGGAAAATTGTTAGATGCACCGAATGCATACAAATATGCAATGTAGTGCATAATTACATATAAGCTTTTTAAAAGTTCCGACACCAATTTTAACGCTCGACCGTCACTCAACCGAAATCAAATCATTTTATCAATAAATTGACTCCCTTTTATCTTTATAAACCGTAATTCTGATGGACCAAATGAGTTCTTCAATATCGTACACCATACATTGACAGAGTAAACAATTTTCGTAAATTTAGTGTAATATAACCTCTGTATAATTGTGTTTATGTATGACCTTGAACTTAAGTAGTAATTAAAAGCTAAAATTCAAAATGAATTTTGTCGGTAGTTTAACAAACCATTTCCTATTGCTGAGGAAAATCTTACGAGTCATAGTAGAAAGGAATTGTTCGCTGTATATAACTGTTTACAAAGAACTAGCTAAATCATAACTCTTAGGCTTTCGAAGCGAAATAAAAATGAGTATAGAGCTTAAGCCAGTTAAATAACAAATTATTCTGTAATAAAATTCCACTGATAAGCAGAACAATCTGTATATTTATCTGCAGATAAACCAGTTCTAACAATCGAACAAATAAAAATACTTAATTGTTTATAATAAATATAATAATCGTGCGAATCACCTTAAAGACGTATCACATTACACCACTTTAACTCTAAATAATCTTTTATTAGCTACACACACAATACAAATCACTAAAATCACCAAAAAAAAAAGAAACAACTTACCAACATCTTTTCTTCTTTGAGATCACAAAAACCATTTACATCCGAATTTAAGTTGCTGCTGCTGTCGTCGTTTTCTTATTCTAATCGTCTCATATAATCTTTTATCTATTTTCAACTTCTTTTACATACTTCGAAATTTACTAAATTTGGATATTCAATCTCACCGGCAGAGGCGTTTAATAATATTTATAACCTATTAATTGGTTAAATGTCTTTTGTTGTATACATTTGATGATGATATTTTACGATAAATCTTATTCTTTGAACTTAACCAAAAATTAAAATAAAAAAAAGTCCAAGAACCCAAGAAATTTGTGGTGTGAGAATTTTTGTTGATTTGGAATTATTATTGTTATATGGTTATTACGGACTATTATACGATCGCATTTGAAAAAAATAGTCCCAGGAAGTTATTTGATAGTCAACGTCTTCTTATATAAAACTTATATGGATCTTATCGATATATGTGCGCAGAGCGCAAGAGAGAGAAACCGATTTTAGTTGAAATTTATTTAATTTAACATTTTTTTTATTTGATAGAATATTAAAACCTGTTTTAAAATTTCGTTTTTGTTAAATTATGTCTTAGAAATTAAATGGTTTTTCGATATAATAATGATGATGATGATGATTATGATAATGGTGATTGTGTATATTTGCTGAAATGTAAATTACCCCGATGGGGGGCTTTTTCTGCGAAAACTTTGGCTTTTTATGTGTGTTTTTATTATCGTTATTGATTGTATTTTTAATGTTTCATAAAACTGTCTTCTTATAACATGTGAAATATTGTAATATGAAATGTTGCTTTGGTGTGATCGCGCGATGATTGTGTCGTATGGATGGTATATTATTGTATATATGCGGCGTTGGTGTTGTTGTGCATTAAAACACACGTTGAGCTTGTCATCTTTTATTGATACAAAACATAAATTATCACCGATTTGTCTCGTAGTTTAATTGTTATTTAGTTTGTGTATGTGTGTATAAAGCGTGCGACCCAAAAATTGGATCGATAATAAAAATCACAATTTTAACCCTCATACCATTGGATCAAAACTATTCTTGTTTACAATATCGGCTGCTTTACCAAAAAATACTTTTGTACCTTTTGGCACGATGATAAGCTTGATAGTTTCTGATTTTGTTTCCGTGAGTCCAGTCCAGGATTTATTAGGCTACAATTTAACCTTACAATAAAAAATTAATATTCTTCTAAAAGAAAATATAATTTGTACGAGGAAACGTACAAAACAATCAAGGTTCGATCAGAGACAAAAAAATATTTAATACACAAAAATAATAAAGAATTGAAACTTCTATTGGATAGACTGTGTGTCATTTCTTTGTTCACCACATTGCCACAGCCGAAGGAGTCTTTTATTTCGCAACCTGTTCTCTAATCTTTAGATTGCTCACGAAAAATTAAAACTAATACTACCAAGTTTACACAGCAGAACCTCGCGTTAATAAACAAGAAAAGAATAAACAAAGTTAATTTTCCTTTAAAACCTCCGTTCCAATTCGATATAAAATCTCCAAACCAATTATTGACCAAAAGTGCAATCGTTCACAACTCACGATACAATTAATTCGTGAAATGTAGTTAGTTGAGCTTATAAATGCATAATTGCATGCATAATGGCACACGACTCACTATAACAATTATTTTATAAAATGTAATTATTTGAGCCTATAAATGCGTATTAGGTTAACGTCGTTATTCATTTACATGCAGGAAGAGAATGCATTAAGTTAAGTTTACTTTAAAACTTCCGTTCGAACTTGATAAAAATTACCCAAACCAAGTATTAACAACAAATGCCATCGCATATGACTCACGATAACAATAAATTGATGAAATGTGGTTATTTGAGCGTAGTGATCCAAATTTGGTTAAGATCTTTATTGAATTACATGCAGAGAGAAAATAAATAAAGTTAAATTCACTTTAAAACTTCCGTTCGAACTTGATAAAAATTTTCCGATCCAATTATTGACCAAAAATGCCATCGCATACGAGTCGCGATAACGATAGATTCGAAAAATAAAATAATAGATCTTAAAGATGCTTATTTGGTTAAGATCGCTATTAAGTTACATGCAGGAAGGAAATAAATTAAGTTATGTTTACTTTAAAACTATCGTTTGAACTCGATAAAAATTTTCCAAACCAATTATTAACCACAATTGACATCGTATGGAACTCACAATAATGATAAATTTATGAAATGTGGTTATTTGAGTTTAGAGATGCATTTTTGGTAAAGATCGTTATTGACAGAATTAATTCAGTTAAGTTTACTCTAATACTCCGTTCGAACTTGATAAAAATTATCCAAACCAATTATTGCCACAAATGCAATCGCATACGACTCACGATAACGATTATTTCGTTAAATAAGATTACTTCAGTTTATAAATGCAAATTTGGTTAAGATCGTAATTGAATTACATGCAGGAAGAGAATAAATAAGGTTAAGTTTATTTAAAACTTCCGTTCGAACTCGATAAAATATATCCAAACCAATTGTTGAACACAAATGCCATCGCATACGAGTCATGATAAAGATAAATTTATAAAATGTGGTTATTTGAGCCTAGAGATGCATATTTGGTTGAAATCGTTATTGAATTACATGAAGGAAGAGAATAAATAATGCTTAATTAACTTTAAAACTTCAAACTCGATAAAAATTTTCCAAACCAACTATTGAATACAAATGCCATCGCACAGGACTGACGATAATGATTATTTTGTAAAATGTGGTTATTTGAGCTTAGGCATGCTTACTTGGTTTAGATCATTATTGAATTACATGCAGGAAGAGAGAATTAGAGAATTACATTCCGCTCGAACTCGATAAAAATTTTCCAAACCAACTATTTAAGCTTAGAAATGTACATTTGGTTTAGATTGTTATTGAATTACATGCAGGAAGAGAATATATAAAGTCAAATTTACTTTAAACATCCGTTCGAACTAGAAAAAAGTTATCCAAACCAATTATTAACCACAAATTAAATGGGATGGAACTCACGATAACGATAAATTCGTAAAACATGGTTATTTGAGCCTAGAGATGCATATTTGGTTAAGATCGGTATTAAATTACATGCAGGAAGAGAATAAATAATATTTAATTAACTTTAAACATTCCATTCGATCTCGATAAAAATTTTTCAAACCAACTATTAAACACAAATGCCATCGCACAGGGCTCAGGTTTACTATTCTTTTGTAAAATGTGGTTATTTGAGCTTAGAAATGCTTATTTAGTTAAGATCGTTATTGAATTACATGTAAGAAGAGAATAAATAAAGTTTAATTAACTTTAAACATTCCGTTCGAACTCGATAAAAATTTTCCAAACCAAGTATTCACCACAAATGCCATCGCACAGGACTCACGATAGCGATTCTTTTGTAAAATCTGGTTATATGAGCTTAGAAATGCTTATTGGGTTTAGATCGTTATTGAATTATATGCAGGAAGAGAATAAATAAAGTTTAATTAACTGTATTACTACCGTTCGAACTCGCTAAAAATTTTCCAAACCAACTATTGAATACATGTGCCATCGCACAGGACTGACGATAACGATTATTTTGTAAAATGTGGTTATTTGAGCTTAGAAATGTACATTTAGTTAAGATCGTTATTGAATTATATGCAGGAAGACAATAAATAAAGTTTAAATAACTTTAAAACTTCCATTCGAACTCGATAAAACATTTCCAAACCAACTATATAATACAAGTGCCATCGCACATGACTCACGATAACGATTTTGTTGTAAAATGTGGTTATTTGAGCTTAGGCATGCTTATTTGGTTAAGATCGTTATTGAATTACATGCTGGAAGAGCATAAATAAAATTTAATTAACTGTATAATTTCCGTTCGGACGCGCTAAAAATTTTCCAAACCAACTATTAAATATAAATGCGATTGCACAGGACTAACGAAAACGATTATTTTGTAAAATGTGGTTATTTGAGCTTAGAAATGTACATTTGGTTAAGATCGTTATTGAATTACATGTAGGAAGAAAGAATTAGAGAATTACATTGATTTCAAGCTCGATAAAAATTTTTAAAACCAGCTATTTGAGCTTAGAAATGCTTATTTGGTTAAGATCGTTATTGAATTACATGCAGGAAGAGAAAAAATAGTTTAATTAAATTTAAACCTTCCGTTCGAACTCGATAAAAATTTTCCAAACCAAATATTGATCACAAATGCCATCGCACAGAACTCACGATAACGATTATTTTGTAAAATGTGGTTACTTAAGCTTAGAAGTGTTTATTTGGTTAAGATCGTTATTGAATTATGTACAAGAAAATAATAAATAAAGATTAATTAACTGTTTAACTTCCGTTCGAATCCGATAAAAATTTTCCAAACCAACTATTGAATACAAATGCCATCGCACAGTACTAACGATAACGATTATTTTGTAAAATGTGGTTATTTGAGCTTAGAAATGTACATTTGGTTAAGATCGTTATTGAATTACATGCAGGAAGAGAATAAATAAAGTCAAATTTTCTTTAAAACTTCCGTTTGAACACGATAAAAATTTTCCAAAGCAACTATTGAATTCAAATGCCATCGCACATTTCTGACGATAACGATTATTTTGTGAAATGTGGTTATTTGAGTTAAGAAATGCTTATTTGGTTAAGATCGTTATGGAATTACATGCAGGAAGATAAAATGTAAAAATTACATTCCGCTCGAACTCGATAAAAATTTTCCAAACCCACTATTGAATACAAATGCCATCGCACAGGACTGACGATAAGGATTATTTGGTAAAATATATTTATTTGAGCTTAGAAATGCTTATTTAGTTAAGATCGTTATTGAATTACACACAAGAAGAGAATAAATAAAGTTTAATTTGAGCCTAAATATGCAAATTTGGTTTATATCATTATTGAATTACATGCAGGAAGAGAATAAATAAAGTTTAATTAACTTTAAACATTCCGTTCGAACTCGATATAAATTTTCCAAACCAATTATTAACTACAAATGAGATGGGATGGAACTCACGATAACGATAAATTCGTAAAATGTGGTTATTTGAGACTAGAGATACATATTTAGTTTAGATCGTTATTGAATTATATGCAGGAAGAGAATAAATAAAGTTTAATTAATTTTAAAACTTCCGTTCGAACTCGATAAAAATTATCCCAAAAAATTATTAACCACAAATGAGATGGCATGGAACTTACGTTAACGGTAAATTCGTAAAATGTGGTTATTTGAGCCTAGAGATACATATTTGGTTTAGATCGTTATTGAATTACATGCAGGAAGAGAATAAATAATGTTTTATTATCTTTAAATTTTACGTTCGAACTCGACAAAAATTTTCCAAACCAAGTATTCACCACAAATGCCATCGCATAGGACTCACAATAACCATTATTTCGCAAAATGTGGTTATTTGAGCTTAGAAATGCTTATTTGGTTAAGATCGTTATTGAATTATATGCAGGAAGAGAATAAATAAAGTTTAATTAACTGTAAAACTTCCGTTCGAACTCGATAACAATTTTCCAAACCAACTATTGAATACAAATGCCATCGCACAGGACTCACGATAACGATTATTTTGTAAAATATTATTATTTGAGCATAGAAATGCTTATTTGATTAAGATCGTTATTGAATTATATTCAGGAAGCGAATAAATAATGTTTAATTTACTTTAAAACTTCCATTCGAACTCGATAAAAATTATCCAAACCAATTATTAACCACAAATGAGATGACATGGAACTCACGATAACGATAAATTCGTAAAATGTGGTTATTTGTGCCTAGAGATACATATTTGGTTTAGATCGTTATTGAATTATATGCAGGAAGACAATAAATAATGTTTAATTAACTTTAAACCTTCCGTTTGAACTCGATAACAAATTTCCAAACCAAGTATTCACCACAAATGCTATCGCACAGGACTCGCGATAACCATTATTTTGTAAAATGTGGTTATTTGATCTTAGAAATACTTATTTGGTTAAGATCGTTATTGAATTATATGCAGGAAGAGAATAAATAAAGTTTAATTAACTGTAAAACTTCGGTTCGAACTCGATAACAATTTTTCAAACCAACTATTGAATACAAATGCCATCGCACAGAACTCACGATAACGATTATTTTGTAAAATGTGGTTATTTGAGCATAGAAATGCTTATTTGATTAAGATCGTTATTGAATTATATTCAGGAAGAGAATAAATAATGTTTAATTTAATTTAAAACTTCCGTTCGAACTAGATAAAAATTATCCAAACCACTTATTAACCACAAATGAGATGACATAGAACTCACGATAACGATAAATTCGTAAAATGTGGTTATTTGAGCCTAGAGATACATATTTGGTTTAGATCGTTATTGAATTATATGCAGGAAGACAATAAATAATGTTTAATTTACTTTAAACCTTCAGTTTGAACTCGATAACAAATTTCCAAACCAAGTATTAACCACAAATGCTATCGCACAGGACTCGCGATAACCATTATTTTGTAAAATGTGGTTATTTGAGCTTAGAAATGCTTATTTGGTTAAGATCCTTATTGAATTATATGCAGGAAGAGAATAAATAAAGTTTAATTAACTGTAAAACTTCCGTTCGAACTCGATAAAAATTATCCAAACAAATTATTAACCACAAATGAGATGGCATGGAACTCACGATAACGATTAATTCGTAAAATATGGTTATTTGAGCCTAGAGATACATATTTGGTTAAAATCGTTATTGATTTACATGCAGGAAGAGAATAAATAATGTTTAATTAACTTTAAAACTTCCGTTTGAACTCGATAACAATTTTCCAAATCAAGTATTCACAACAAATGCCATCGCACAGGACTCGCGATAACCATTATTTTCTAAAATGTGGTTATTTGAGTATAGAAATGCTTATTTGGTTAAGACCGTTATTGAATTATATGCAGGAAGAGAATAAATAAAGTTTAATTAACTGTAAAACTTCCGTTCGAACTCGATAAAAATTTTCCAAACCAACTATTGAATACAAATGCCATCGCACAGTACGGACGATAACCATTATTTTGTAAAATGTGGTTATTTGAGCCTAGAAATGTACATTTGGTTTAGATCGTTATTGAATTACATGCAGCAAGAGAATAAATATAGTAAATTTACATTAAACCTTCTGTTCGAACTCGATAACAATTTTCCAAACCAATTATTAACCACAAATGAGATGGGATGGAACTCACGATAACGATAAATCCGTAAAATGTGGTTATTTGAGCCTAGAGATACATATTTGGTTCAGATCGTTATTGAATTATATGCAGGAAGAGAATAAATAAAGTTTAATTAACTTTAAAACTTCCGTTCGAACTCGATAAAAATTATCCAAACCAATAATTAACCACAAATGAGATGGCATGGAACTCATGATAACGATAAATTCGTAAAATGTGGTTATTTGAGGCTAGAGATGCATATTTGGTTAAAATCGTTATTGAATTACATGCGGGAAGAGAATAAATAATGTTAATTTAACTTTAAACCTTCCGTTCGAACTCGATAACAATTTTCCAAACCAAGTATTCACCACAAATGCCATCGCATAGGACTCGCGATAACCATTATTTTGTAAAATGTGGTTATTTGAGCTTAGAAATGCTTATTTGGTTAAATCGTTATTGAATTATATGCAGGAAGAGAATAAATAAAGTTTAATTAACTTTAAAACTTCCGTTCGAACTCGATAAAAATTATCCAAACCAATTATTAACCACAAATGAGATTGCATGGAACTCACGATAACGATAAATTCGTAAAATGTGGTTATTTGAGCCTAGAGATATATATTTGGTTAAAATCGTTATTGAATTACACGCAGGAAGAGAATAAATAATGTTTAATTACCTTTAAACTTTCTGTTCGAACTCGATAACAATTTTCCAAAAAAAGTATTCATCACAAATGCTGTCGCACAGGCTCGCGATAACCATTATTTTGTAAACTGTGGTTATTTGAGCATAGAAATGCTTATTTGGTTAAGACCGTTATTGAATTATATGCAGGAAGAGAATAAATAAAGTTTAATTTACTTTAAAACTTCCGTTCGAACTCGATAAAAATTTTCCAAACCAACTATTGAATACAAATGCCATCTCACAGGACTCACGATAACGAATATTTTGTAAAATGTGGTTATTTGAGCTTAGAAATGTACATTTGATTAATATCGTTATTGAATTACATGCAGGAAGAGAATAAATATAGTTAAATTTACTTTAAACCTTCCGTTCGAACTCGATAACAATTTTCCAAACCAATTATTAACCACAAATGAGATGGAATGGAACTCACGATAACGATAAATTCGTAAAATATGGTTATTTGAGCCTAGAGATACATATTTGGTTAAAATCGTTATTGATTTACATGCAGGAAGAGAATAAATAATGTTTAATTAACTTTAAAACTTCCGTTTGAACTCGATAACAATTTTCCAAATCAAGTATTCACAACAAATGCCATCGCACAGGACTCGCGATAACCATTATTTTCTAAAATGTGGTTATTTGAGCATAGAAATGCTTATTTGGTTAAGATCGTTATTGAATTATATGCAGGAAGAGAATAAATAAAGTTTAATTAACTGTAAAACTTCCGTTCGAACTCGATAAAAATTTTCCAAACCAACTATTGAATACAAATGCCATCGCACAGGACGGACGATAACCATTATTTTGTAAAATGTGGTTATTTGAGCCTAGAAATGTACATTTGGTTAAGATCGTTATTGAATTACATGCAGCAAGAGAATAAATATAGTAAATTTACATTAAACCTTCTGTTCGAACTCGATAACAATTTTCCAAACCAATTATTAACCACAAATGAGATGGGATGGAACTCACGATAACGATAAATCCGTAAAATGTGGTTATTTGAGCCTAGAGATACATATTTGGTTCAGATCGTTATTGAATTATATGCAGGAAGAGAATAAATAAAGTTTAATTAACTTTAAAACTTCCGTTCGAACTCGATAAAAATTATCCAAACCAATAATTAACCACAAATGAGATGGCATGGAACTCATGATAACGATAAATTCGTAAAATGTGGTTATTTGAGGCTAGAGATGCATATTTGGTTAAAATCGTTATTGAATTACACGCAGGAAGAGAATAAATAATGTTTAATTACCTATAAACTTTCTGTTCGAACTCGATGACAATTTTCCAAACCAAGTATTCATCACAAATGCTGTCGCACAGGCTCGCGATAACCATTATTTTGTAAACTGTGGTTATTTGAGCTTAGAAATGCTTATTTGGTTAAGACCGTTATTGAATTATATGCAGGAAGAAAATAAATAAAGTTTAATTAACTGTAAAACTTCCGTTCGAACTCGATAAAAATTTTCCAAACCAACTATTGAATACAAATGCCATCTCACAGGACTCACGATAACGAATATTTTGTAAAATGTTGTTATTTGAGCTTAGAAATGTACATTTGATTAATATCGTTATTGAATTACATGCAGGAAGAGAATAAATATAGTTTAATTTACTTTAAACCTTCCGTTCGAACTCGATAACAATTTTTCAAACCAATTATTAATAACAAATGAGATGGCATGGAACTCACGATAACGATAAATTCGTAAAATGTGGTTATTTGAGCCTAGAGATATATATTTGGTTAAGATCGTTATTGAATTATATGTAGGAAGAGAATAAATAAAGATTAACTTTAAAACTTCCGTTCGAACTCGATAAAAATAATCCAAACCAATTATTCACCACAAATGCCATAGCATACTACTCACGATAACGATAACTTCATAAAATGTGGCAATTTGAGCTTAGAGAAGCATATTAGGTTTAGATCGTTATTGAATTACTTTAAGTTATTTTAAGTTTACTTTAAATCTTCCGTTCCAACTCGATAAAAATATTCCATACAAATTTTTGACTACAACTACTTCTTGACTACGACTCACGACAACGATTATTTCGTAAAATGTGGTTATTTAAGCTAAAATGATAATAAATGAATAAATGATTATTTGGTAAACGTCGTTGTTAAATTGCAGGCATAAAGAGAATAAATAAATTTAAATGTGCTTTAATACTTTTATTCGAACCCGAAAATATTCTTAATTATAGGATACAATGAGATTGCACACAACTTTCGGGAGTAGCTTTGAAAAATTGTAAGATGTTTCCCGTAGTAGAATTATTTGAAAATAGGGTATGAATTATTTGGATTGGAACAACAAACGAGCGACATTTTATGGTCTTCTACAGTTTGTATTTTACAAAAAACTAGAAGAAAAATTGCAGGCCTACAACTTCATTATAATATCAGGTTGTATTCACCAAGACACTATTATATGACTGATGGTGCAATAACACATTATACAATTTTTTAAAAAAATTATGAATATATGCTAGTACCAAGAAAATTGCATCTAGAGCTAGCCTCTCCAACGAATACGAAGGTATCAAAATCATTCAAATACGCAAACACCTTGAAGACTGCCATGATTTTTGAATTTTGAACAGATGCTGAATATAAATCCAAACACATCCATCTTTAAAAATTAATTAGCCATGGTTCAAGAAGTTAAAAGCCCTAAACGAAACTCACGATTTTCACGCGAGCATTCCTTCAAAGGTCAAATTTTAAGAAACATTCAAATAGTGCAGTTTACGTGAAATTTAAAATGTAATTGTCAATATTTTCAAATTTTTATCTTTATTTTATAATAAAATATTTTTTATCAATAACTTTTGTTTTCAATTTCAGTTTGAGATACAAAAAATTTGTTGATTGTCAATTTTAATCGGGTTTTGCAAGAAAACGAAACAAAATATTGCGCTCGTTTTTTAGTATGTCTAACAGAACTAAATTAGAAAAAAGATAAAAAAATGTTCACATCGGAGAAAATTCAAGAAAAAATTTTCTGTGCCCATTTTATAATCGATATTTCTTTATTTTTAAAATGAGCCAAGGTTTATAATTTTCGAATAATCAGTTTTTTTTTCTATAGCACATGCATACAATTTTGACCTATATCTTAAAAAGCAACAACAACAAATCATGTTTCATACATTTTTTTTAATCAATGTTATATATTCAAAACATAAAAATCATAAAATTAAACCATGACTTCCGGTCCCCAAAAACGCTCCTTATTTGTTAAACATAATTATTAATTTACATGCAGGAAGAGAATATATACTATTAAATTGAGTTGAGTTAAGGTTGTGGTAGGATTTAGTGAGCAGTTCAGTTCGAGTGATTCGAGTGATTGAGTTGAACGTTTAGTTTTCCGTTAAGTTAAGGGTTGCGATGGATGTTGAGCTATGCTAGTTGTTGGGTTAGCATTGAGTTGAGTTTATAAACACAAACAGTTTTCGGACCGTACTTTTGACCACCAAGCATAATTGTTTAGTGTAATTTGGACTATTTTTTCAAATTATTTTGTTTTGTCTAATCGAACTAAAATAGTATTATTCCACAATCATTATTTACATCAACTTCAAACATATAAAATTTTTCGTGGCACCTAAGCTTGGTATATTGAATTTTAGAGTCATTAAATAAAATTACGAGTTCCATTACATTATGCATGATTGCCTATATATATTATCAATAAACTGATCCAATAAATTCGTACATACATACACGAATCAAAACACGATGCAGTACTACAAATACATAAAAAACTAATTAATTTTATATTTTATCTGCAATTAAAAATAACAATACGTAATAAACATTTCTTTTGACAACAATAAAAATTGTTCCCAAAAATAAAAAAATAAAACAAATTTATGTATTTCATATTCCAAGTCCCAATAAAATACTGAAATGTTATGTTCCTAAATTTAAACAAAACTATAACTGTCCAAATAGTTATTATATTCGGTTAGTGTTTGTTGTTACTATTTTTTGATTCTTATTCTAATTTAGTTTATATTGTAGAAAAAAAAATTCTCTAGTCTAACAACATTTTTAGTCTAATCAACATAACATTTTTTGCATTCATTTGTTTGCTTGGCTAGGGTATTATTATTGTAAACTATGTACTCGTATATATACGTACATAGTTCGAGATGGTTACCAACAAAAAATTTACAGTCCATTTAATAATATTTTCCCAAAAAATTGCTATACAACTTTTGCTCAACAATAAAATTGGAAAGAGGTTGAATGGGATAAAATAAATGTTATCTGATTTTTTGGAATATGGTTAGAGCTTGTAAAAATATGTGTATTGTGTCGTTATTTTTGAATAAAGAAAATTGGTTTGATTGGAATAATAAAATATTTCATTTTCAAATGACTTACGTCATGCTAGCATATACCCATTATGATATAGTTCTTGAATGTGGTTGAACCCAAAAGGTACATGATTCAGATGTAATTTGAAAGGGTTTCAAAGACTACTTAAAGTCACAAGTCAACCAATGCCTAAGAACTTTTATGAATTTGTTTCGGCCATCTTTGCAACTCATTGATGTCGTACACAGTTGGACAGAGTTGCCGACACACTGTGGAAGTGGTTGATGAAGCAAGCGATTTAATAACAAATAATTACCTACCAATTTGCAGCATAATTGCTCAATATTTAACTTAAGGGTAAACACAGAAATGCTGGAAACATCACTAAGGCTGTTATATAGTCTGAGCGATGAAGTAAAAAAAACGTATTTTTCTAGGGCGACCCGAATAATCGTCCAAAACCAATTCGAGAAAAAATTACAAGGGAACATTTTGAACTGACAAATTCAAAAAATTATGAAAACTATTCTCTTAGTTGTACTACTCTGTGAGACAATAACGAAACCATTTTTTTGTATCGGCAACCAAGCCCTTGGCAGGATAAAGAAATTTAGTTAAATGTAATAAACTGTTGGTATATATAATGTCTAACATTTTCAAAGTTTGATAATATGTTGAAGTACTTTACATCTCTATCTTAACAGTAAAATAATTTTTCTTTCAAAGTCTATTCGTTAGGAGAATATTGAGCCGCGCGATGTAATATTCCTCATAATCTGGTGTTCACCTTCAAACCAAAAACACCAAAGAAATCTGAGTGGACCGCAATTTATAAATAATTGTATGTAAAGAGTCATGTTGATTAAGAGATTGAGTATAGGGCGTTGAATTTGAAGGACGCGATGTAATATTCCTCATAATCTGGTGTTCACCTTCAAACCAAAAACACCAAAGAAATCTTAGTGGACCGCAATTTATAAATAATTGTATGTAAAGAGCCATGTTGATTAAGAGATTGAGTAGGGCGTTGAATTTGGTTAGAGTTGGGTTGGGTTAATTCAGCTGTTCAGTTGTGCATTAAATTGGAGGTTGAGTTAAATATTTAGTTGGAAGTTAGCTTGACTTATTCTGAATTGAGTTTATGTATGCGAGTTCAGTCTTCGTATCTTGTTGATTCGAGGTTTGGGTTTAGCGTTTTATTATGCTCTCGATTCAAAATTTCTAAATTCTGTCGTTGTATTAGCCCTGAACAATTAAATCAATTAATTTAATACAGATCAGTAAAAATTTGTAAATATTACACAGCCTCACAAAAAAAATACACAAGAACACCAACAATGTATTAGGTGCTTTTTGTTTCGCTGAACACGAATCCCTCATATTTTTTCGCTAGCTTAAAGAATTTGTCAAAATTTCTGCTAATTTCGAAAAAAAGTTTATGTTAGCGAAAACAAACATGTGACGTGATATAGCAATTTGTGCTTCAGATTGGTGTTCAGCGATCCAAAACACGCTCAGTACTTGTGTATTTTACTTTTTCATTTTTTTGTGGTCTTGTGTTGTCAGCAGGAAGTATATCTAACCAATAAGTAATGGCAAGAAATTATAAAGGGTGTCCCAAAATTAACGCAAGATTTGAATTTGCCGTCATTTGTGCAGTAAATTGTTGGCCACCCTGAAAAAAAAAACAATTTGACAGCTGAGAGTTTAGGGTTAGTAAAAATGGAGCGTTACACGATACAACAACGTCTTTTCATTATTGAACAATATTTCAAAAATAATGAAAGTTTGACGGCCACAGTTCGAAAATTTCATACAAAATATGGTCGGAACAGGGTTTTAACTTCGTCAACTGTGAAAAGATTAATTAGAAAATTCAGGGAGGCTATATCAGTTGGAGGCGCTAAAAAGACTGTTCGTCCAAAAACAAGCCGTTCAAATGTCAATATCGAAGCAGTGCGTGAGAGTGTTGGTGAAAATCTCAGAACATCAATTCGGCGTCGTGGACAAGAATTGCAAATTTCAAGAAGCTCTCTACAGCGTAAACTCTGGACAAGAATTGCAAATTTCAAGAAGCTCTCTACAGCGTAAACTCATAAAAGATCTGTGTCTCCATCCTTACAAAATTCAATTAACACAACAACTGAAGCCTAATGACCATGTACAGCGAAGAGAGTTCGTTGAATGAATTATTGGACATCGACAAGTATAGATGAAGCACATTTTCACCTTGATGGCTTTGTTAATCGCCAAAATTGCCATGTTTGGGATTCGGAAAATACCCTTGTGGTTGTCAAAAAGCAAATGCATCCACAACGTGTCAATGAGGCATCATTGGACCATACTTTTTTGAAAATGAGGCTGGTCAAGCAGTGACTGTTACTGGTGCTCGATATTGCGTCATGAAAACACAGTTCTTTTTGCCGAAATTAGATGATATTGAGGTGGCCAATATGTGGTTTCAACAAGACGGTGCCACATGCCATATAGCCCGTGAAACAATTCAATTACTGCATGAGATATTTTTTGGTCGTGTACTCTCTCGTTTCGGTGATCAGAATTGGCCCCCTAGATCGTGTGATTTAACACCATTACATCTCTTTTTATCGGGTTATTTAAAGTCAAAGGTCTATGTCAAAAAGCCCACAACCATCTTTGCATTGCAGGAGGAAATTAAACGCTCATCAACATAATTCAACCACATTTATGCAGAATATAGTCATGGAAAAATTTACACAAAAGGGTGCGTATGTACCAGCAAAGCCGTGGAGGCCATTTGCCCGATTTATTATTCCATAAATAACTTTATCCTGTGTAATTCATGATTCAATAAAAAAATAACAATCTAGCTAGAGAGACTAAAAACTGTGTTTTCTATTTGATTCAAATCTTGCGTTAATTTACACAGCCATTTCTAAATTCTATGCCAGTTCAGGAACGATACGATCTAAAAAGTCCAAAGTAATGAAATCCTGTCAAAAATGACGAAAAATTTGGTTGCTCCAAAACCATTTTTCTCTAAATTTTGAAAGCCCCTGAGTCAGGAACAGCAGAAAAAAATGTCCATCACCGGATTTTCCCTGCACGTCTGGATGTCTGGATGTCTGGATCAGAGATTGGAACGAGCAAACTCGAGGATGTTCGAAAAAACTTTTTCTGATTTTTCGTTTTGTTCGTTTTCGCAAAAAATAAAATTTATTTTGTTTAAGTTTGCTCGTTTTTGATTTTTTTTCGTTTCATTTTGTTTGCTTATTTTGTTTACTCGCAAAAATTTCAATGAATTTAACCGGAATTTTTCGGAAATATTTTATGGGAAACATTGTTCAACATGTGTGTGTGTGTGTGTGTGTGTGTGTGTGTGTGTGTGTGTGTGTGTGTGTGTGTGTGTGTGTGTGTGTGTGTGTGTGTGTGTGTGTGTGTGTGTGTGTGTGTGTGTGTGTGTGTGTGTGTGTGTGTGTGTGTGTGTGTGTGTGTGTGTGTGTGTGTGTGTGTGTGTGTGTGTGTGTGTGTGTGTGTGTGTGTGTGTGTGTGTGTGTGTGTGTGTGTGTGTGTGTGTGTGTGTGTGTGTGTGTGTGTGTGTGTGTGTGTGTGTGTGTGTGTGTGTGTGTGTGTGTGTGTGTGTGTGTGTGTGTGTGTGTGTGTGTGTGTGTGTGTGTGTGTGTGTGTGTGTGTGTGTGTGTGTGTGTGTGTGTGTGTGTGTGTGTGTGTGTGTGTGTGTGTGTGTGTGTGTGTGTGTGTGTGTGTGTGTGTGTGTGTGTGTGTGTGTGTGTGTGTGTGTGTGTGTGTGTGTGTGTGTGTGTGTGTGTGTGTGTGTGTGTGTGTGTGTGTGTGTGTGTGTGTGTGTGTGTGTGTGTGTGTGTGTGTGTGTGTGTGTGTGTGTGTGTGTGTGTGTGTGTGTGTGTGTGTGTGTGTGTGTGTGTGTGTGTGTGTGTGTGTGTGTGTGTGTGTGTGTGTGTGTGTGTGTGTGTGTGTGTGTGTGTGTGTGTGTGTGTGTGTGTGTGTGTGTGTGTGTGTGTGTGTGTGTGTGTGTGTGTGTGTGTGTGTGTGTGTGTGTGTGTGTGTGTGTGTGTGTGTGTGTGTGTGTGTGTGTGTGTGTGTGTGTGTGTGTGTGTGTGTGTGTGTGTGTGTGTGTGTGTGTGTGTGTGTGTGTGTGTGTGTGTGTGTGTGTGTGTGTGTGTGTGTGTGTGTGTGTGTGTGTGTGTGTGTGTGTGTGTGTGTGTGTGTGTGTGTGTGTGTGTGTGTGTGTGTGTGTGTGTGTGTGTGTGTGTGTGTGTGTGTGTGTGTGTGTGTGTGTGTGTGTGTGTGTGTGTGTGTGTGTGTGTGTGTGTGTGTGTGTGTGTGTGTGTGTGTGTGTGTGTGTGTGTGTGTGTGTGTGTGTGTGTGTGTGTGTGTGTGTGTGTGTGTGTGTGTGTGTGTGTGTGTGTGTGTGTGTGTGTGTGTGTGTGTGTGTGTGTGTGTGTGTGTGTGTGTGTGTGTGTGTGTGTGTGTGTGTGTGTGTGTGTGTGTGTGTGTGTGTGTGTGTGTGTGTGTGTGTGTGTGTGTGTGTGTGTGTGTGTGTGTGTGTGTGTGTGTGTGTGTGTGTGTGTGTGTGTGTGTGTGTGTGTGTGTGTGTGTGTGTGTGTGTGTGTGTGTGTGTGTGTGTGTGTGTGTGTGTGTGTGTGTGTGTGTGTGTGTGTGTGTGTGTGTGTGTGTGTGTGTGTGTGTGTGTGTGTGTGTGTGTGTGTGTGTGTGTGTGTGTGTGTGTGTGTGTGTGTGTGTGTGTGTGTGTGTGTGTGTGTGTGTGTGTGTGTGTGTGTGTGTGTGTGTGTGTGTGTGTGTGTGTGTGTGTGTGTGTGTGTGTGTGTGTGTGTGTGTGTGTGTGTGTGTGTGTGTGTGTGTGTGTGTGTGTGTGTGTGTGAGTGTGTGTATGTATGTATGTGTGTATGTGTTTGTGTGTGACTGGTTTAATTATATCGATTAATTATACCATAGATTATGTATACTATTGATTAAAACAATTTGATTATTTGAATTATGTATAAACATATTATATTTTTATCACAAAATTTTACAAAAATTCAATTTTAAATATTACACTTACAAAATAACTTACAGCTAAAATAAAGAATACAAAAATAAATAAATTCAGTTCGGTAAATTAAAAATAAATCAATTCAATAAATTAAAAAAGAATTCAATTAAATCTAAAAATCTTAAATATTTAATTAAATATTTAATTAAATTCAATTTGGCTCTTGGTGTAAGCCACGATTGCACATTAAGTCTCCTATTGCTGAAAATTCCCACATGTTTTGTAAAACGAGTTAATCACAACTAAATTATCAACTTTGTTGAAATTTAACCTATTTCTTTTTACAGTAATAATATTACCACCCGATGAAAACACACGCTCAGAAGCGGCAGATGTTGCTGGGATACAATTAATTATATTGCTGAGTTTGTACATATGTTTAAATGACGTCTTGTGTTCAGCCCACCAATCCAACATGCAGATGTCAGTATTTGGAATTGGCATATTTAAATAAAATATTTAAATATTTTGTAATTTCTGCATCTACGGAATTGGAAATCTGACCTGAGCCTGAATCATTAGCATTGTTATAAAAATCATCAAAAACTGAAGAAAGTGTCCCAGAATCGGAAGCTTCTACCTCTATTTCACCCGAAGAGACATTAATTTTTATATATAGGTAAATGTCATTTTTTCCGATTGGCCTAAAAGTTTCATATCTTTACAAATAGGATACAAAAAAGTAGCGGTTTTATCAATAATTTTAATATTGGGTTCAATTATTTCCTCAAAAAGCCGATTAATCGTGATCTTAAATTTTTTTAGAATATTACTATCCGTATTTTGAGTTAAACAATTTTTTTTTAAACTATTGTAAAATGGCAATACTAAATATAATGTTGGTTTTTGTGTCGCTTGTAATTGAATGGAGAATGACTTGAAGGGTCTTAGAAATTCTACCATTTCATTCAGTAAATGAGTGTTGATGCCGTTTATTAAATGAGTTATGTTTTTGCTCTGAAGGATTAATGTGATATCGTTAATATTTTTAATAATTGAATCGCACATTTCGAATTTTGAATTCCACCTTGTGGAACATTCAGATTTTAAAGTGGTTTTTAGTTTTGATAGTAAATTATTTGATTTTTTTAAAAATGCGACTAACTTTTTACAAGCATTAAAAAATGATGCTACTTCAGTAATTTCGCTACTCGCCTTCACAAGAACATTATTATATAGATGATCCATGCAATTATATCTTTCATAAGATTCTAAAGCTTTAACGATATTAGATCCTCTATCAGTAACAAAAGTTATGTTATGCAAGTCCGTTAAATTGTATTCGTTCAAAACATCAGTCAGAATTTCACGCAAATTTTCGGCAGTTGCAGGGCCCAACATTTCCCGCATCGCTAATACTATTTCGCGAAGTACGTCATTTTTAATGAAATGTGCTGTTACACTGACATAAGAATTCCTTTTATAATCATCGCTCAACAGATCCGTCGTCACAGCTAATTTTAAACTATCTGCCAATTCATGGGTAATTAATTCTTTTACTCTCTTCATTAAATCATCTAAGCTATTAGTAATTGTTGTAGGATCAGGAAGCATACTTTTAACGTCTATATGCTCGCCGTATTTAGCTCCCATTTTAATGCTCGTTTCGATCAACTCTTGAAATCCATTTCCATTTACGATCGAAAATGGCCTTGAATACAAAAATAGTGCATTTATTTAGTACTAGTTTTTGGTCGAATTTTTCAATTTTTATTTTTCGTGATGATGAAGGTAGAGTTTCTTGCACACAAGAATGTTAAATAAGGTTTGTGGTTATATTGCCGTAGTGCTTCAAAACTGTAAAGCACGATCGACATGCTACGAAGTTTGCAATAATTTCGTGCGTATCAGTAATAATTTCCCCAAATATCTCCCATGCCTTACTCCGGGTTTTCCTTTTAGACGCGATTCTGTAAACTTTTTCTTTTATTTTATTAGTTATTTCTTGCGGATCCATTTTAAAACCTAAAATCAAAATACGAACTCTTGAAAGACTCGAAAAAAATTCAATACAGCGAATTATCAATTTCAAAAAATTAAAATACAATATGTACAAACATAAAATAATTATAACTGCAACAAATAATGTCTGATTATTTTTTAAAATTGGTTAGCTAACTAAAGACCTTTTAAATTAAATTATTAAATAATACCCCTATGTTAAATTATTGTGCCAATAAAATAATTTAAACGCTTAAAACGCTTAGCTAGCGTCACCAACAGTTGGACCAATAAAAAGTCGCATTCTGCGCATTCATAGTATCAATGTAGTTGGAAAATTAGCTTTTAACATTTTATTAAGAATCGTTAATTCTTTGGTTTTTTATAAAAACTAGTTAACTGCATTTTTGACATTTTTGAGTTATGAATGGAAATTACCTTAAAATTGTATAAATTTTCAGATAACTGTTCCAAATTTTCCGAATTTCCCAAAAAAAATTATTGAAAGTAAATAACTGCTACAAAAAAAAATTATTTTTATTAAATAAAATGGTAAGTGTAGTTAACCAAAACGGAATTTCTGATATATTTTAATTTTACAGCATAATAAAACTATTTTTATATATAATATGTTTATATAAGTTGATTTCCGCCATCTTGTTAATTTGATAATACCAACAAAATAAATAAGTATTTCAAAATATTTGAATTGTCATTTTTGTTTTAAATGCGTTTTCCCAAAAATCATTTTTTTGCAGATAACTAGATTTTATAAAAATCCACAGAATTACTGCAAAAATGAAAACGAAAAAGTAGCTTCTACTACGATTACATTATAATAATTGAATTAAAAATAATAATATTAAATTTTATAGATCTAATTAATCATAAGTATATATTATTCAATAATAAATATATATTGTATCACTTACCTTAATTACAAAGTACTTCTAATAACCCTGTTCAAGTTTTATAACACCTTTACCGTTAAAGATAAAACACAAACTAACCAAAACAAAAAAAAATTTACGAAAAACTATGGTTACTCGCGAGTAATACAAAAATTGTACGAAAACAAACAAATTTGTATCTTTCTTTTTGCTCGTTTCGTTTTGTTTGTATCTAACAAAATCAGACGAGCAAAATATTGCAAAACATTTATTTTTGTATTTTTCTTTTTTTTCGTTTTCGTTTTTGTTTGTACTCGTAATAATATTTTTTTGTTTGTTTTTTTTCGAAATTTTACACTCGCTCCGTTCTCTGGTCTGGATGTCTGTACCCATGGTATCTCGAAAACAGCTTGTCTGATTTGGAATTTTCTTATCCAATCTGTTTCTATGGTCAACATTTGCAAATATTTCGGAAACTTTGCATCAAAAGGGTAAGGTACCTGCCATACGAATTGAACCAAAACACATGGTTATACAAAAATATTTACGAATTTTTTATTTATGCTGATTTGATTATTGAATTTGGCATTGAATTTGGCGTTGATTTGACGGTTAAGTTGGAGGTCAATTTGCGGATTGAGTTGAAGTTGAGTTGGAGTTGAGTTGGGGTTGGATAGAATATGGTGAGTTGTCAAATTTTTTATAAATACTGGTTTGAGAATTAAGTTTGGTGTAGTGTTTGCGGTTGAGTTGAGGATTAAGTTGGGTTCCGTTTGCGAGTTGAATTAGGATTGAGTTGCGGTTTAGTTTAGGTTAGATTAGCGTTTAGATTAGGACCAAAAAGTGGTCCATTGTAATGAGGTGTCGGTTAAACTGAGGATTTGTGATTTGTTTTTTATAAAAATTTGGTTGGAATTTTATATGGTTTACCCGATTTTTATGAAATCCAGCATTTCCAATGGAAATGGGATTCATAAATGATTTTTAAACTAAGTTCTGGAATATGGCCAATGAGGACAAAACTTGGCTATTTCTTAACCGATTATTACGAAATTTAATGTTGGTGATGGAAATGGGATTCTAAAATGATTTTTGGATAAAGTTCTGAACTTGGCTATCCCTTAACTGCGCGATAGAAATAAGATTCTAAAATCCTATTTTGGATGAAGTTCCGGAATATGGCCAAGTATAATGAAACTTGGCTATTTCTTAACCGATTATAATGAAATTTGACATGTGCGAAGAAAATAGGATTCTAAAATGATTTTTGGATAAAGCTCTGGAATATGGCCAGGTAAGATGGAACTTGGCTATTCCTGAGCTGATTATGATGAAATTTGATACTTAATCCTTGATACTTTGATCGACTCGTAAAACATGTATTATCGCAGAAATGCCTGTCCGTGTCCGCTTTAATAAAGTGTCAGCTTATCTAACGAAGGTTTTCATTGAAAAACTTCAGTTGCATGGGACTTAAACGTTTGTCTGTTGAAGTAAGAATTCTACTTAATTAAGTGTCCGTTGAACTGAGGTTCCACTGCATTTAAATGTGAGTGGATATACATATGTACAGTACACGCATTGAACGATTTAAACCAAACTATACAGAAATATTGTTTCAGACTTAAGAATGGTCACTGTTAATATTTCAAACATTCACCTCCTTCTTGAGAGACGATAATCAGGTCTAATTTTTCTACAGAGGATTTTTTAAAACTTAAAAAATTTAGTTGATTTTTGATGACATGATGGTATGATTGTATGATGCTATGATAGCATAATGGTACGATGGTTTTAATATAAGAAGTGTGTGATGGTGATGGTAATGGTGATGGTGGTAAGGATGGTATTGATAGTATGATGATGTGATGGTATGAGTTGAGCAGAGGATTATGATTTGGTTGGAACTAAGTTGATTTAAGTTAAGTGAGTTGTTCGGTTGGGAAATAATTAAAGAGTTCATTTTGAGTAAGGTTAAGGGTTGATTTGAAAGTTGATTTAGGGTTGAATTGGTGATTGATTTGAGGGTTTGGTTATAGCGGTTAATTTGGCGAGGATTATGTTTCGGTTAGGATTATGTAGCGGTTGAGATGGAGGTTGATTTGTATATTGAATTGGAGGTTAAGCTGAAGATTGACTTAAGAGATTCATTTCGAGATTGATTTGGGAGTTGAATCAAACAAGGCCAAAGTTCTGACCACCTCTTGAGGTTTCAGCCCTTTATATTGTATTTCTTTAAACTTTGGAAAGCTTTGATCGGTCAATCATTATAGTCTAATATTTCTCCAAAAACAAAATGGATTGGAAATGTGGAATTTGAAATTTTTGTTTCTAATCCGTCATTTTCTATTGTTTTTATTACAACAATTAAGGGACCTATGGATTGGTTAATCCCAAATTCTTTTATATCTCTAGACTATAAAAACCTATTAAGACTACATATTACACACAACGGCATAAGGTACACTATGACATATTTCCAAACGGCATATTTCAATATGGCATATGGTACGTTACGGAATATTTCAAACAGCATATTTCAGTACGGCATATGGTACACTATGGCATATGGTACAATATCAAGAAGTTCTCAAATATGGACAATTAGGCTGGAACATGGCAATTTGTTAACCAATTATGAGGGAATTCGACAAATGTGATGGTAATTGGATTCTAAAATAGGTAAATCATCAACTAATAAAGTTACTTACTAAAATTGCCCTTTTTATACTGGGAATTTCATTTCGATTAACATAATTTTAAGTAAATTAAATTTATGCATCTAAAGGAAATAAAAATATTGGTAGATAATGGGGAAGTGCTTAACATCTATAATTTTAATTTTTATTTAAATTTAATTTTAAAAGTAAAAATTTGTATTTTAGCCCTTAATGTTTATTTTTATTAATTGAATTTATTTTTAAAGAAGGACGCAATTTTAAACCAACATCAAAAATTAGCAATATAATTGGCTAATCACGTATTTATTCAAGGATTTTCTATTATTTTAGTAAGGATTTTTTTCGAATCACTAGTGTGAACTCGTTTATAAGTATTTAAAAAATTAACCCTAACTGATTATGGTGAAATTCAACATACTATATTCGACGAAAAAGGGGTCTAAAATTGGTTTTAGATAAAATTCCAGAATATTCGACAAGGGCGTTGGAAATGGTATCTTAAAATTATTTGTATATAAAGTTCTGGAATAAGTTAAATTAATCTGAAACTTTTATATTTTTTAACTGATTAAGCCAAAATACATTCACTTAATAAAACTTTCCTACACTTAATGGATTTTCCTTTAAAGTTTAACCCTACAGAATTTTCCTTTACTTAGTAGAATCATCCTTTATTTACATACATTTTCCTTCGTTTATTGGAATTTTTCTTCAGTTGTCAAAATTTTCTTTCGCTTAACAGAATTTTCCTTCAAATTAAATTTATATTTATTCTTAAATAGAAATAAGATGGATTTTAGATACAACTAATTTTGAAAATAAAAATATGTACGGGGTCGAAGTACAACAGGAACACACACTGGAAGTGAAATTTGTTTGTTACCTGAGTATTAATTTAGAAATACAAACAATCTTGAATTTCCAAAGTTGGACATTTTCATCTATGTTGTAATGTTAATTAGGCAAATATAAAAGAAAATTGTCGGAAATCTTATAAATTGATAAACAACAATGTAGTTTGATTCCGAAATTTATTAAATTTTGAATAAAGTGTGTCAAATTATTCGGCGTTTTGAAATATGCCATAGTGTACCATATGCCGCAGTGTACCATATGTAGTTTTGGAATATGGCGTTTTAAAATATGCCGTATTGTACCACATGCCGTATTGCACCATATACCGTTTTGAAATATGCTGTTTCGAGATATTCTTTAGTGTACCATTCGCTTTTTTGAAATATTCCTTAATGATATATGCCTTATCGATTAGGACCTGTGTAATACCACATATTGAGTGTGAACTTGAAGGGTCGTTTACTTTTGTTTAGTAGGGTCTAATATAAGAGTATCACCAGTTTCAAAGTACATATATTCTCATCTGAAACTTAATGTCAAGAAAACAAAACTCATCTTTACTATTAGCTGCATTTCTTGACGCACACTAATCCGGATCAGATCAAAATTTACATGTGAAGCAACAACAACATTTGATCCATCATTCGTTTTGGATCACAAATGGTGATCTAAAAATAGTTGAACAATATTTTGTAGTTGAACAATATTTTGTAAAGCGACAAAGAATATAATGAATACAGTATGAGTATGAATAGGCAGATTCAAAACGAAACGAGACAAAAAAATTGAATTTTGGTGTTTGTTTCTTTTACGCATTTTTGTGTCGTTTCATGATCTGGATCAGATCAAACGTCAAGAAATGCGGCTATTATCTAACGATGGAACACCATTGATAAAAACTTCAACCATCTCGTTATTAATTAAAAAAAGATTTTGGTTTGTAATGCACACCTAAATTCTCAATATGTTGAAAAAATTTGTATTCTTTGTTAATCAGATCAAATGGATTATACAATAATCGTACATTTCTAATAAATTTAGTTCACAAGTGGTCTGATAATTAGTTAGAAAAGGTAGCAAACATAAAGTTATAAGAAAACCATATTCCTTTTCAAAGTTTTTTCACTAAGCAGAGTTAGGGAAAATTCAGCAATAAGTTGTTGTAAACGTAATGTTGTAATATATTAGCAAGCAATGTATATATTTAGGGCTTTCTGAAGAAAGCGCGTAAATATTTTGAAATAACTGACTGCTATTATTTTGGCCGCATTTAAATTCATATGAAGTGTATCATCGATCAGTTGAAAATATTCCTATTGACCTCTCCTTAAGTTCAGCAAACTACTACGATCGCTGTAGAGAAATTGCTTACGCAGAGTTATTTATCTATGACTTGGATATTGCTGTTAATATTCGTATTAATAATCCAGCTAATGCATCTTGCAATCATGAAATAATGACAATCGTTTCTACCGTTCTTCAAAATTCTCCTTATGCTATGTCTTACACGAAACTTAGAGATGCTTATCAAAATGAAGTTGTTGATGCTACACTAAATGGTCGTCCTGTTTATAGGTACGTATCACTAATTTTTACTCGAAATTTACATGATGATCAACGTGTTTACAATTCTCCGACGAATTCTGATAATGTTGCATTGATTTTTGTTTCAGGTCGCGATGGTAATATACCAGCTACACTCGACTTTGCTGTACATCCAGCTGACTCTAGAACCATGAAAAGAATTATTCCATTATCTAAGCTCCTTGATCCAATGATATTTCCACTTTTTTTCCTAATGGACAATATGGCTGGACAACTAATATAAATCATTCTGTGGAAAATGCCACTACAATCCGAAACAAAATTACAGCACTACAATTTTATTCCCATAAAATTGCAATCCGTTTCAACGTTTTTAATCCTTTGCATTATGGTGGGAAACTACTTCAGCAATACTTAGTTTATCGCTACGCTAGAGTTGAAGCTAATAGATTAAATTTTATACGAACCAATCAGCGATCTCTTACGTGTGGAATCTTATCAAGGTCTTTTAGAATATATCAATAACTTAGCTCAAAATAGAAATGTTAGTGTAGGTAATTTGTATATACTGCCCCCTTCATTTACTGGCGTGCCACGGTTTATGGCAAAATTATATCAAGATAATATGGCAATGGTTCGCAAATTTGGTCGTCCTGATTTATTTATTACATTCACGTGTAATCCATCGTGTACAGAAATTAAAGAAGAACTTAAAACTTTTCAAAATCCTCCAGACCGCCCTGATATAGTTACACGAGTTTTTAATTTAAAGCTAAAAGTATTTTTATTAGGTGTATAACATAGTTTTTTGGATTTTTCACACAAAAAGGCGAGTTTATTTCTATGAAATGGTAAATTTTATTTTAATCAAAATATTTTCCATCGTTATCTATGACTTTCGACCATCTTTCTGGCAATTTATGGATTCAATCGAAAAAAAATTGTTTGTCTTTTGATACGATCCATTCGTCGAGCCATTTTTTTATTTCTTCGTGGTTTCTGAAGCGTTGGTCTTGAAGAGCGCATTGCATGGATCGGAACAAATGGTAATCTGATGGGGCACAATCTGGTGAATAAGGAGCATGCGGTAGAATTTCCCATTTCAGTTTCCCCAGCGTATTTTTTACTTGTTTTGCGACATGTGGTCGAACATTGTCGTGCAGCAAAATTACTTTACGATGTTTGTTGGCTGGAATCGGACGTTTTTCGTTCAATGCATGGTTCAAACCTATTAATTGTTGTTAATAACGTTCACCAGTAATAGTTTCGTTCGGTTTGAGCAGCTCATAGTACACCACTCCTTTCTGATCCCACCAAATGCAAAACATAGCCTTACTCTCATGAATGTTTCGTTTTGCTGTTGATGTGGATGGTTCGCATGGGTGAACCCATGTTTTTTTGCGTTTAAGGTTATTGTAGTAAATCCATTTTTCATCGCCAGTCACAATTTGAGACAAAAAATGCCATTTTCGGTGTCTTGTAAGCAAAGAATTGCAAACCATCAAGCGATTTTCCATGTTGGCTTCAGTCAGTTCATGTGGTACCCATTTTCCTCCTTTTTGAATCATTTTTATGGCATGTAATCGTTCGCTAATGGCTGCTTGACTGACATTTAACCGTTCTGCAAGTTCCTTTTCTGTTTGAGCTCAGTTTGCCTTCAATAATGTTTCCAATTCTTCATCTTCGAATTTTTTTGGTTGACCAGAACGTTTTTTGTCACTGATATCAAAATCGCCACTTTTGAACCGTTTACACCGGTTTTCGCAAATCTCTTGGGTTGGTGCATGTGCATCATAAGTTTCTTAAAGCAAACGAAAACTTTCAACAGACTTTTTTTTAAATATAACGCTCATATAAAAGTTTAACAACATTGAGGTACAGTCAAATCAATAAAGTATACACAAATACATAACAAAGGGTCAAAACTACGCAAGAATTGGAGTTGCGGTTGATTCTGCTAACAATACCATAAGCAATGTTATAGAATATGATGAAATAAGTCAATACATGAATTGTCGATATATTAGTTCGCAGGAAGCTGCTTGGCATATCCAGGAGCTTCCAATTCATGGCCAATCACATAATGTTGTTACACTATCTGTTCATTTACAAGATGGTCAATCAATATTTTGCATCGAAGATAATATTGAAAATGCTTTAAGAAGAGAGTCTGTTAGGATCACAACTTTAACCGCATTTTTTGAATTAAATTCTACAGACCTTTTCGCTCATAACATATTGTATCAGGATATTCCGATGCATTATGTATATAAAAACAATAAATGGCAAAAACGCTCTCCAAATTCACACTTTGAGGAGAAAGCTATCGGTAGAATCATTTCAGTTTCTCCAAAAAATGTTGAGTTGTATCATTTACGGCTACTACTTCTTAAACTGAAGGGCTCTGAGGCTACATCTTTCGATACTTTAAAAACTTTTAATATTTGTGTATTCCCAACGTTTAAAGAAGCAGCTAAGGTACGAGGCCTAATCAATGATAGCGTTGAGTGGCATTATTGCTTATCAGAAGCTAATATGTTGCCAAAATCGTTGCGAGCATTATTCGTTACTATACTGTGTTATTGCAATCCATCAGATCCTATTCAACTTTTTAATAATTTTAAGCACAATCTTCTGCGTTTTCATTGCCTCTCAATATGGATGCCGTGAAATTTCCATGACTGACTCGCAAAAAACGTGACTTTTTGGTATCTGTTGATTGCGTAATTTGGGATGAAGCTCCATTGGCTTCAGGCTTAGCACTTGAAATTTTGGACTTAATATTTCGCGATTTAATAAAAAATGATTTACCGTTTGTTGGAAAGGTAATGGTCTTGGGAGGAGATTATTGGAAATTCACATTTTAGCAGTTGGCTTTTGAACGTTGGTGAAGGGAAGAATTTTGATACCTCACACACTAAAAAATCACAATACTCTATTCCAATACATTCAGGTTACATTTCCGATGATCTTATTACAGATATTTTTGGTTCAACATTTACTACAAATGATTTTGCATGTATATTAAAAGGTGCAATTTTGTGTCCGAAAAATGAGCATGTTCGATTTATAAATGATAATGTTCTTCAAAAACTTATTTCAAATTAAATATGTTTTTGTGCAATCGATTCAGTTAAGGCAGATGACGGCTCTGATGATGAAAACATGCAAGTTAATTTTCCAGTGGAATATCTTAACTCAATAAATCCATCAGGATTATCGCCATATTGCCTTAAATTAAAAAAGGGTTGTAAAATTATGTTGCTGTGAAATACTTGCAATAAAAAATGAATTATGCAATGGAACACGGTAAGTGGTTCTTGATTTAAACACCAACTGCTTAAAAGTATAAATAATTACCAGATCACATTCAGGGACAATACATTTTATTCCTAGAATTACATTAGACACAGCTAATGATCCATCTTTGCCTTTTTACTTCGTTCGACATCAGTTTCCAGTTCGTCTCTCTTATGCAATCACAATAAATAAATCGCTAAGTCAAACGTTCGAAAGAGTTGGACTGTATCTTCCTGAACCATTATTTACACATTGGTCAACTTTATACCGCATTTTTTAGAACTGTTTGTTTGTTTGCTTTTTTTTATCCCTGCAATCTGTTCTGGGGCTCGAGGCACTCCCAACTCTTTCGTAGTTCGCTTTTTACGTCCTACCTTACGCCTTTAGTAGCCATATCGAGGACGTACGGCTATATACCCGTTTTCGTTTAAACCGCCTGCACATTGCATTGCTTCATGCCAACCTATAGTACTGACATGAAAGGTGGGTCGGCCCATGGATTCCGCACTCTCAACAGGGGGTCATAGATGTGTTCATCTTCATCACCGATCGTAATCAGATGATGAAAAGTCCCTTTTGCATCCCGCCCCTATAGGGATTCGAACCCGGTACCTTCCGATCCAACCGCCGCAGCTTTAACCACTGCGCTGTTTGCTCGGTTTTCTAGAACTGTTACATCAGATTCTTTAAAAAATCAAGTTTTCGAAACACCACGTCAGGGAATAGAAAGTGATGTTACAGTAACAGACAACATAGTTTATAAAGAAATATACAATTGAAAAAATATTTTGTGCAAATGCACAGGGGTCCCCTATAGTATAAATTTAATATTTTAAATCGCTAAACTCGAGAAAATTGAGACGATCTATTTTACACGCAATATATGAGTTACAAGATTTTTTAAGTTTTCGCCAAATTTAAGTTTTCGTAATCATCCTAAATCGTGTTTTATGAATTTGCGAATTCTCGAAACTCGTAGGAGAAAAGTTTATGGAATAGAATAGCTGTATAAATTGTTGTGAATTTGAAGTGCAGCAAGCTTCAATATATATTTTATACTTGTTAAAATTCCAGCAACCGCCACTAAGTATAATACAATAAATCGCCATCCAATCTACATTATCAATACAAACCATTTGAAATACTAATTATATGAAGATAAGAAATATGTTGCCTAGTGGCTAAAGGATTGGTTTAAGAAAACTTAAATTTACCAAGGATAACATAACTATAAAAAATGATATTTTGCCAATAAATTTTAAGGTTTAATTTTAATAAATGACTGTAATTAATTAAAAGGTATCACATATAGACCTAATAGATTTTCAAATATTTAAGATATCGCTAAACGGTACCGTATACCGCTATACAGTTTGGTGATACATATATTTTACGTGTATATTAATAAAGTGAAGTGAAAATAATTTTCCAAATACATAAATATTCAACATAATAAATTTGTTGTCTAGTAAATTTGGATTATTTATTTATATTTTAAATACGTATGATATTTTATATAAACAACCGCATCACCGCACCATCGCACTAAATAGTTTGTTGTTTGATAAACAGCTTTGTCCCCGTAATTTCATAGTTTTCACACAAAATATGTATACGACAGTTATACATACTATACGTGTTTTGGTACCGTTCACCTTGTTTATTTACATAAATACGTTAATGCTCCTGTAAATAAATTTTTTTGATATGCTGTACAATTAAATTACTCTCATATTTTATATCATTAAATCGTTGATATTATTTCAACATTAAACGACAGTTATTAATTGCATTAGAACAATATAAAACAAAACAATGTTAGAAAAATGAAAATGCGTATGAAAAATTGTTTTCCATTTTTTTTTTTGTGTACCTTTTTGTTTATTTATTTTATTTTATTTTATATTTGTGTGTTTGGTTTTGATTTGATTATTTCGAAATGAAATTTCTCTTATTTATGATAAATAATTATTTACTCTTCGCATATAATAAACTCTGTATTGTTAATTAACAAATATGGTTTATAAATTATTAAATAATTTTGCAAAAGAGAAGAGCTTCTTACGATGTCTATAAATGTTGCTTCGAAATTTCGTTCCACTAGGTTCAAGACAACAAAGATAAAAAATAACATAAAAAAAAAAAATTAAGTTGTATACCCTGTCACAGTTAGCGGGAAGTTTCCAGCCGAAAGTAAAAAGTCAATAATACAGATTATGTTATTAACATTCCAGCCGAAAATAAACGATTTGGTAAATAGGACACATGGATTAAAATAAAAAAATTTGTAAATAGTCTTACGTGGAAAACCAAGTCGAAAAAATATTGGAAAATCAGAAGAATCCACAAAATTTGAATAAAATCAGCCTCTAGAGTGTATATCTAAAGTTGAATCGTTTTTATATGATTTATCAATAGCTATAGCAGGAAAAAATTCAGTTCAAGTTTGCCGTGGGAAATCTCGAAAAATTTGAATAAGTTTCCAGCCGAAAGTCAAAATATTTCCAAGATTTTCCACGGGAAACTTGAACTGATATTTTTTCCTGCAATAGCTATTGACAAATCACATAAAAACGGTTCAACTTCAGATATACACTCTAGAAGCTGATTTTATTATAATTTTTTGGATTCATCTGATTTTCGACCTTTTTCACGACTAGGTTATACAAAGTTTTTCACGTAAGACTATTTACAAATATTTTTCTTTCAATCCATGTATCCTATTTACTTTCGGCTGATAACTACTAAATTTTTTATTTTCGGCTGGAATGTTAATAACATAATTTGCATTATCGATTGTTGACTTTCGGCTTACTTTTTCAGGATACGATTGATAACGACTCCATTTTTTATTTTCGGCTGGACGAACACAATCTGCATTATCGATTTTTCACTTTTGTCTGGCCAACTTTCTGCTAACTTTAACAGTATAAGTTGTGTAACCAAAACAGTGCATTCTATCGGATTAAACCACGTGGTATTACCGCAATCGGAGCGCAATTGCAGATTCTAAATTTTTTTGGCTCAGATTTTATAGATTTATAGTAAGGTGATTAAAAAAAAAATCGAAATTTATATGAAACATATGGAAATAATTAAGCAATCTAAATGTGCGTTGGCACAACAATCACAGGTTCCGAAACCTACATTTAGTGGTACCAAGAACCGCAATCGGAACACGACTGCAATTTAGAATTTTTCTCAATGCCATAAATCATCAATTTCAAATAAATGATCAAATTGATAGGAGAATCCACTTATTAACAGGTTATGACGCCTAAATGAAACTCAACTGAAACTGCTCATACTAATAATAAACATTGATATTATTAATTCAAGACTTGGAGATATTCAAGATGCAATCATTAGTACTAAAGTCTCGCTGATTAGCAACAAGATAATTTCTATTACCGAAAATGCCCTGTTATACATCCTATGTTTACCACGCCAAAAGCCGCATTTCTTGACGTTTGATCTGATCCGGATCAGAACATGTTTCATGAAACGACAAGCCATAAAAACATGCATGTGAACTTTATCCTAAATTTCTCCTAAATAAAAAAAAATGGCGTTTAGTATTATTTTAGGAAAATCTTCACACGTCAATATAGAGATGTGAAGTTTATACTAAATCTTTCAAAAGAAAAAAAAATGCGAATGTATTGGTGAATTGCAAACATTTAGGCGATTTTAATTTATAATTATGCCGCTTCATAAAGTTCTAATGAATTATACACCCTCAAATATGGCCTGGATTGCACCAATACACTATGATATATAATTAAGGGGCAATTTAAAGCAACCGTGTTTTTACAATTTCTAAACCATATAAACTTGGTATTTCACTTCGTATTAGGTAATGCTTATCAAACGATTCATGTAAAACCTTGTTTGACATAACCCTAAAATCCATGTCAAACAGAATAGATAACAAAAGTGTACAATTAACCAAATCGAATGCCTTAGAAGCGTCAATAAATCAACCTGCACAAATATTAACATTCTTGAAACCGGTATGAATAACATCCGAAAATTCCAACATAGGTGATTCATTCTGATGAACTTTTGGTATTTTACAGTGATTTAGGAATATGGTAACTCTATTTTTACTTGCCTTTTCGAGAACTTTGAGAACAACTGGTTAGATTGCAAGTGGTTTTTAGTTTCCCTTATCACTACGATCATCTAACCACTCCATGCTCCAAGGAAAAATTGAAAATATGAGCAAGAGCAGGACCGACAAAATTAGCAACAGCTTTCAAAATTTATTTACTAATTCCTTCGGTAATATCTTTGTTACTCTTAACAACAACATTAATCTATATGGCACATTTATTAAGACGAGATACTTTATTTTTTTGGTATAAAGAACATTTTTTAATGAATGACTTGACACGATCATTCATATACTAGGAAACTCGTAATATTGTTTAAGTCGCTTGATTGTTCTTGAATATCCCTGATGTCTACCAAGAGGAGTAATATAAAATTCCCTTATAACTTCATTTATGTCTGCTTCGGTTTGGTAAATTGTTGTTCGGGATAAAATTTTTAGAATGAGTTTTACCAGCTCATTCTACAAACGGTAACAAACTACCAAAAATGGAACTAATGGAAGTTTATGTTATAGTATCCTCAGATATATCACCAGTGTCATCTTAAGCATTTCGTTTCACTTGTGCTCTGGTTACAGCTGCAATTATTTTAGCGGATTCAGATATGTTGTGCCTTTCACACTTTTTTAAACGACTAAGTGCATGATTAAAATTCTCTGGTTTATATTCTATTTCATATGAATATTCATCTAATTTAAGTCGCCATCGGATCAAGCCGAAAAGAAGCTTTCGGGTTTGTTTTCAGCCAGATTAAAGGACGATGATTAGTCGTCGAGTAGCCCAAACTAGTTCCTTTTACACGGTATGGTAGTTTTGTTCCGCATCGTTTAGCAATCTACTCGCAAATGAGATTGGTAGATCTTTTCCTTCGACATCTTGTGATAGAATCGTTCCGAGTGCGTAATCATTCACATCTGTAGTTAGAATGAAGATGTCATTGAAATTAGGACGTTGAAGTATAGGAGATAAAGTAACAACTCAATGAGCATTCTATTTAAATTCTACATTTTTCCGTAACAATCGACTTGAAGTTTCGGAGACCTTGGAATAATCATCGAGATATACAAAACATATTAAACCATTTAATCCCAATAATATCGTGTTCATGAGCCGCTGAAATGTAATTGGAGCCTTCCTTCAGACTAAATGACATTTGCAAAAAATGGTAACGACCGGCTTGGGTACTAAACGATGTCTTTTCTTTATCATCAGCGTGCAGTTTAACTTGATGATACCCGTTTGAAAAATTGAGTGTTGTGAAATACGTTGCGTTACCCAGTTGGTCTAATATCTCTGTTATGTTCGGCAGAGGGAAAAATTGAGCACCAGTAATGTTGTTTAACCTGTGAAATCCTACAACTAAACGCCATTTTCGTTCATCAGCTGAAGATTTCTTGGGAACGATCAATAAAGGGAAGTTCCAGGGACAATTAATTAATTCGATAATTTTTTCGTTTAGCATTTTATCAACTTGTTTATTAACCTCGTCTTTAGGTGATTTCGGCGAAACGATCGCTAATTTGGCACAACTGTTCTCTATCATTATGTCAAGTACGAGCGCGATCTCTTATTTAGTCTGTTTTAGTGATGGGCTAAATCGATCTTTTTTGTTAAAAAACATATGAGAAAATAAACA
The DNA here is from genome assembly GCA_958295665.1 of Tipula vernalis. Lineage (NCBI taxonomy): Eukaryota > Metazoa > Arthropoda > Insecta > Diptera > Tipulidae > Tipula > Tipula vernalis. Next base: position 122,808,162 of record OY282559.1, read on the forward strand.
AAACAGAACGAAAAAGATCGATTTAGCACATCACAAGTCTGTTTACAGTGCTCGATTCTGTCAGTTCGTCACAAGTGAGTTTTGCGATTTTTACAATGAATAAAAATATCGAACAAAGAATTTGACTCAAATTTTATATTGCAAATGGAATTTCGTATGTCGAATCGCTGAAAATATTACAGAAGGCTTGCAGTGAATCGACTTTATCAAAAACAAGTGCATATGATTGGTAGAGTGCATTCAAAAACGGTCGAGATGTGGTGGAAGATTTGCCTAGCTCTGGCTTGAAACATAATTGACACTTTATAAAATTATTGCTAAAATTCGACGTTAATTGAGGCCTAGGTTTGTTCATCAACGAAATCTCTTCAGTTTTGCGAATCGACAAGCTTTAACTATTGTTGAGACAGGAATATTCTTGGAAATCTTGGAATGATCTTAATGCGGTTGTTCACTTAAAATTTGGATCACCTTTTTCGGTTCTTCGTCTTCTCTACACAGATAAATGCACCATTTAGGGTGGTAAAATTAACAGAGTTCAATCAATTCAATTTGCAATTGGTCGACTGAACGAGTATCTACGAATTGTACTGTTAACTCTTTTTTTAATTGTTCACATGTTGGCTCATCATGTAACGGCAACTGAAAATTTTGCGCACATTGACGGTAATATTGTAGGTAACACTATTAGGACAATTGTTAAGCACATTCTGTTGATTAATTAATGTCAAATTGGTTCCAGCACGCTGCTCGACAATAACAAATAGTAAAACGTTAAGGAATATAATCAGAATTATTATATAACGACTTAAGGAAGTTTCGAGCTCACCATTTGCACACACTTCAGAATTTTAGGTAATAGCTGTGTTTTATCCTATGCACATTAGAGCTATCGGTCGCTATATGCAGAAGCAGCAAATTACAGCTCAGAACCTGACGGCAATTCCTATAAATGCGTTTAGTATTAGGTGAAAGAGTTCTCTAACTTGAGGTATGTTTTGTGGTCGGTCCCTATATATTGATCTCTACTTGGGTATCTGAAATTCAAGCCAAAATTCTAAAACTTGGTCAGTAGTTAAATTAGGCCTACATCTTGTTACCCAATATAGGAATCCAATGAGCAATTCCAATAAATGCCTTTTGTATTACGTCAAAGAGTTCGCCAACTTGAGGTATGTTGTGTGGTCCCTATATATTGATCTCTATTTGGATATCTGAAATCCAAGCCAAAATTCTAAAACTAAGTCAGTAATTCAATTAGGCCTACATTTTATCACTCAATAAAGGAATCCGATGAGTGATACGTATAAATGCGTTTAGTATTATGTCAAATTTCGTGTTTAAATCGGTACGTGTCGTTCTATTTTAATTTATCTTAAACTTTTAATATATTTAGTATAACTAAAAACGATATATAAAATATATTATTTGCAATTAAACTTTTATATAGTTACATCGTAGGTTTCTGAAAAACGCCTAAATGTTACATTTTCACACATACTAGCAAACAAATTGTTGTTTTTGTATTTTTAGGATAAATATAGGATAAACTTCACATCCCTATAAAAACAACTACTCGGATCACAATTTTGATCTAAAAACAAAAATTTGGTAAATTTTTGTTGTTGCTTTCAATATAAACTTTGATCTGGCTCGGAATCATGAAATCCCGACCGTAAATTTTAGCGGTAGTAAAGCATTCTACGAAAAATGTACAATAAATTTAAAAAATGGTCAAAGTTACCCAAGTTATTTTGTATGAAATTGCAACTAAGTGAAAGTTTATCGACACATTTTTATGCGATCAGAAATTTGGCTTTAAATCTTCATTTAATTGCGATTTGATACAAAGTAACCCGGGTACTTTGACAATTTTTTAAATTTATTCTAGGTTGGGTTAGGTTAGGTTAGAGTAGCTGCTATCGCACACTTAGGCCAATAGTGGCCCATTGTGACACCACAGATCCTATCTCCACTTTACCCCTGAAACCATCCAGTGCTACTTATGTAGCGTAAAATATCTCGTATTCCAAAGTTCCCGAGTTCCGAAAGGCTGTCCATACCGTACACACCCAAGTATTTATGTCTTCTGTATGATAGTGCGGGACACGAGCATAGGATGTGATCTATATTTTCTTCCTCCTCCTTTTCCATGCAACTTCTACAAAAATCATTTGTCTGTAAACCCAGCCTTCTCGCGTGTTCCCAAAAAGGCAGTGTCTTGTCAGTATCCCTAAGACCAATCCTAACTCTCGTCTTCCCAGGGATATCAGTGCCTTGGAGCGCCGCAAGTCCAGTTTTGGCCAAACCTGTTTTGTTACCCTGCACGTGAGAGTGTTGGTCCTCATTTGTCAAGGCGATTGCCTTTCTACTTGGCGCCAATTTGAGCGCTGCTATAGGCCTCACCAAACCTGCCCTTTCCGTCTGCATCTGGAGAGTCGTACCGTACCTATCTAGTTCGTCCGCCCTGCAGTTTCCCGTGATGTCCGATGTCGCTCATCTCATTAAGAGATGATCGGCAATCCAGCGCCACTCGTGATCTCAGACCTGACCGCCGCCCGACTGTCCACATAAATTGCGATATCCCTTACAGATACCACATTATGATTCAACCATGTCACGACTTCCCCGATCGCCACCACTTCAGCTTGGTACACGCTGCAGTATTCAGGAAGACGAACAGAAATATTAACACTAAGCTTTTCACCGAAGACTCAGCTCCTACCTTACCATCTAGCTTAGAGCCGTCCGTGAAAAATTGCACTGCCTCGTTTTCCAGTATTGATCCGTCCCTCCAGGATTCCCTTGAAGGACAAATGGTCCAGAAACCTTTATCGTAGCACAAGGTTGGTATATAATGGTACATAATCTAGATTCACCAGTTCATCCCTTAGTGATCCAACTATCGTCGAGTGCCCCACCTGCAAACACCTAAACTGAGAGACAGCCGTAAGTCGCATAGCCACCTCGGTTGCCTTCTGCTTACCAAAAACCTCTACTGGAATAAGGTGGAAATTAACCTCCAAAGCGCGAGTAGGTGTCGTCCTAAGCGCCTCGCTTATAAGCATGCAGGCCGTTCTTTGCACCCTTTCCATTCTACTCCTGTATGTTACCTTGTCCAGAGCTGGCCACCACACGCCCACTTCGTACATAAGTAAGGTCTCACTATGGCAGTGTACAGCCAGTGTACCAGCTCCGGTTTCAACCCCCATCTCTTACCTATGGCGTTCCTGCACGAGTAAATGGCTACAGTGGCCTTATTTACCCTCTCTAACGTGTTAGGCATCCAGCTGAGTTTACTGTCCAAGATTATGCCCAAGAATCTCGCTCTATCAGAAAAAGTCAGTTTAGTACCATTTATCATAGGCGGGCAAACTACCGGAATTTTATACTTCCTGGTAAAAAGTACTAGCTCTGTCTTAGGTGGGTTATCCCTAATCCACATTCGCTGGCCCATTTGGTAACGATCAAAAGTGCATTCTGCATAACATCTCTAATCGTGTCCAAATATTTACCTGATACCGCTATTGCTACATCATCTGCGTACCCTACAACCAATATCCTCCCTCTCTCCAGTTCCAACGGCAATTCGTTAGTCACTATACTTCAGAGAGAAGGGGACATTACACCTCCCTGCGGGGTTCCTCTAACCACCCGCCTTCAAATTGTGGACTCCCCCAGTTCTGAGGTATAAACCCTGCTTAACAGCATATGATTAATCAACCTACTTATAGAGTAATCCACCTTCAAAGCTGACAATCCCTCCATGATCGCCTCCGTTTTTACTTTAATTTTTATTCACTTTACTTTAATTTACTTTACTTTGATTAAAGGCACCTTTAATATCGAGGAATGAGAACCTACAGAACTCCTGCGAGTAAATTGACTTCTCAATTGTGCGTACCAAAGCGTGCAAGGCTGTGTCCACCGACCTCCATTTATAGTAAGCATGCTGTGACATTGCCCAGTTGCTGGGTTCAATTTTTGATCATATAAATACATCCACCATCCTTTCCAATGTTTTCAGCAGAAAGGATAATAGAGTTATAGGCCTCAAGTCCTTCGGATACGCATGCGAGCTTTTTCCCGCATTCGGAGTTAAGACCACCTTGACCTCCGTCCATTTCCTAGGAATATAGACATATTTCAGACATCCTCTAAAGATCATCTCCAGCCCGGGAAAGATGACTGCCAAGTTCCTCTTGTTCTCCGATGGTATATTCCTATCTGGGCCAGCCGATTTATAAGGATTAAACCCATTCATTGCCCACGCGATCCGTTCCCTATCCACGATGCCCTCCATTTCTATTGAAGGTGTTTCTCGATGAGCTGCCGGCTCCGTCGAGTCATCGAGGCTTCCCGGAAAGTGCATATTTATTAGAAGCTCCAGAGATTCCTTGCTAGAAGCTGTTTATGACCCATCCGGCCTAATTAAATAACTAGGACTAGTTGGGTTAATAGAAAGAATCTTCCTAAGGCGGGAAGTCTCAGATACCTCTTCCATTTTACCACAGAAGAGTCTCCAGGAACCCCTTTGTTCCTTCCTCAACTCTCTATTATTCTAAATTTTTCATAGAATTTGTAGCGGCTCATTCATGCGTGCTCCGCCACAATGAATCACCAACATACATTGTCGTTTAAGTTCACACAACCACCAATGCAACGTTTAATGCCGCTCAACGGTGACATTTCAATTTGGGAACATACACAAGCAACCATTGAACTACTGTCTCTTCCACATTAAGAGACAACACGAACACAAAATAAACTTAATCATTACCGAAGTGAAATTCTTCCCAAATAACAAAAAATATTGTTACGTTTTTGCCTTGTCAATCAAGGCTCGTATCACTGGATTGTGAATAATATAAAATCAATTCAATTTATCACCAACGAATTTATTTATTTAGCACAAGAATTATTACAACACAATTTCAATACCATTTATTTATAAAAATTCACAAAATCACTTTATATAAATTATTCTCAAATTTTACTATACACTTAGTTTTTATTTCCACTAAAACACTTTCTAAATCACTTTTTAATTCCTTTTTAATCTTCACAGTATCGCTTACCAAATACTACTACTAATCCAATTCGACTTCGTTCGCCTTTTTATATACACAAACCAAACTTCTAGAAAGCTCATGACGTTTCCAGTTAGAATAGCGTAGAAGTATTTAGAACAATTTTATCACGGAAAATTCAATTTTAGTACAGTTAAACATTGAGCTATTAATTTAACTTATTCTATTACACAGTAGGTGTCACCTTTACAATATACAATGTGACAGTGTTCAGTCACGTGAACATACCAACTCACCATGCTGCGCAAGCATGGCCTCAATCGTATAAATAGTCATTCTTGTTATTATTATTGATTAATGAAATTTAACTACAATGGAAAAATGTATATTATGCATTTTTCCTTAATATAACGTTTTTATATTTTTAGTCAGTTCATTGACACCAAATATATAATTTTTTAACATACACATTGTAATATTAAAATCAGCAATTTTAGTCGATATTAGTTGTTATTAGTATAATTAATGTATGACCATTTTGTATATAAATCAAACATTTGTCTGAGTTAATCAGTTCAAAAATTAATTGACTCAAGAAAACATCGCCCCGACCAACGGTAAGCGAGAAAGGAGATAATAAAAGAATAAATTCCAACAATTAGTCTTTTATTAACACCAAACTAAATAGTACCCATCTGGGGTAATATAGTTAGTTTTATTTTTTGGTAAATCAAACCTATCTTAAATTTACAACTTAAGAAGCAAAGTTTGAGACCAAACAGACAGTGACACCTAACGTGTGATAGGATAAGTTAAATTAATAGCTCAATGTTAAACTGTACTAAAATGGAATTTTCTATGATAAAATTATTCTACACTATTCTAACTGGAAAAGTCATGAACATTCGAGAAGTTTGGTTTGTGTATATAAAAAGGCGAAGGAGATCGAATTGGATTAGTGGTATTTGGAAAGCGACAGTGTGAAGATTAAAAAGTAATTAAAAAGTGATTTAAAAAGTGTTGTAGTGCGAAATAAAAATTATAAGTGAACAGTAAAATTTGATAATAATTTATATAACGTGATTTTGTGAATTTTTATTGATAAACTGTGTTGTAATAAATTTTGTGAAATAAATAATTTCGTTGCAGATAAAGCCTCCACATTATTTTGAGTTTTCGGTAAATTATTTTCAATGGCAACTGTCCAAAAGCGAGGGGAGTATTGAGGGTTGGTGCCATTAGGGCCAACGACTTAATCTTTTTGAAACCAATTACTAATAATTTTTAAATCGGGATCATTAAAACTTCTATGCAGTGCGTTGAAGTAGTTTTCAATTTGGGCTGCTGGCACAAATGCCAAACTTTTTAACATTTTAATTTGTTGACTAAAACTGCACGCATTACCATATTTCTTCACAAATCCATTTGCTTGAACTTGTCGCCAGATAATTTGTCCAAAATGAAACAAACATCCGCTGAACAAAGCTGAACTAAAATATTCTTTTGCCGTTATTGTGATTGTTTTTCCAAAATCTGTTATTATGTGAGAAGGATTTAGGTTTATTCTCCAATCACAAGCAATACGACACAGCTCCAAAAACAGTTGATTGTAAAGATTTTTTCGTCATTAGACAAAACAAAAGTGGTATAATTTCACCCTATACAGCTCCGAAAATCGTGAACAATTGCTTAAAAATGGATGGAACGACATAGAATGTCCCATCCATCAACCAGCATTTCGATTCCTCTAATAGTTTTAACTGGAACGTGTTCCCATTAAAATTATTTGTTCGTTTTTAAATTCTTTTTCGCTTAATATAAACAACTCGCCTTCTAAATAAATTTAATGATCTGGAATCTTGATTTCTTGAAGACTTTTTTGTTCTTTTTGATGAAAAGCCCTCACTCTCGTTATTTTGATTTTTGTGCTGCTTTGCTCGGAAGAAAAACTCTCCAATCGATATTTGTACAATGCTGTTAATAATTATTTTCGAACGTGGAATTTGTAGGTAATTTTGTGCCATTTTTTTAACAAAATTATTCGCTGTAATTATTGGTTTTTCTTGGACTGAGGGTGAATGACTGTGGATACAAGGACCTTTCACGACAATATGTAGTGTGTCTTCTATTTTAGTAATTACTCTACCTTTGCAGAGCAAAGCTTTGCGTTGAGAACAAGCCCAATTGTAGGTGTCTTTTGTTTTTCTGGCCAATAAATACGAATATCCATCGATGATCAATTTATCTTTCCCTTTATTGGACAATACAATTGAAATATTCATTTACATGCGGTAATGTAGTCGGATTATCCTCAGAAACACTAATTAAAATTGAAACATAATACTGAATGTATAAACATAAATAAACAACGAGCTTTTTTAGTTATTAAACTAGTACTTATCTTGATATGAAAGTTTACTAGGTCCTTGTAGATATTTTAAATTATTTTATTTTAAAATATTCCTTTTAGAATATTAGATAATACTAATAATGATGTGATAATACTAATAATGATATGCATGTGCATTAATTAACAAATGTAAGAAACAAATGCATATATTATATTGCAGTTACAATTATACAATTTGTGATACAACGCTAACTGCGATGGATAACTCACATGAACTTTACAACAATTAATTATGTTTGATTGTTTGATACAGTACTTACGTATTTTCAATCTCTATGGGGATTCACAATCCCGTTTTATATCATCATACAAAGGCTTAGGTTAGATTAAAAATCACGTGATTTTGAATCTACACGGTAAATAATAATTCACTAGATGTGAGCATACTATAGACAATCCAGTTGAATCAAGTAAAATTAAAAATACTACATTTCTGGTTGTAATAAAATCTGGTAATTTTACTTGAAATACAAATCTATAGTACTGGGAATCAAGTAAGCAATACCACTTGATTTTACGACTGGAATTCTGGTAAAATTATGAGAAATACTATTTTTTAATTAGATTTCAAGTAAAACCGAATATTAGATTTTCTTGCAAAACTTTCAGATTTCCGGCAATTACTCTACTAAAGTTCTAGTAAAATAACCGGAAAAAACCGTATGCTTTAGCAGAATTTCAGTTAATCCTACGTCATCATTTTTTTTCTATAGCTTATCCCTTGATTTCACTAGATTGCTGTCTAAACAAATTTCCAATAATAAAAAATCGTTTGTGGAATTTATTTTCATTAAATATTTTTTATTTCAACAAGTCAAATTTGATGTATTTGAAACAACAAAGCTTTAAAATAGCTGTTGCGAATATTCTGCACACAATTTAGAATATAATTTCGACGCATAAGACATCGGAATAACGACTGTAATTTAAAAAAAATAAACTTCCATGAAATTAGAAAGTGAATGGTGAAAATTACGTGACAACCTATCAAAAATACAACAAATCGAAATAGATAGATACTTATACACCAACATTAACACCAAATTATCTCTACATGGGTTCTCAGATGCATCGAGACATGCTTATTCAGCAGTAGTGTACGGGCACATAACAAAACCAACTGGGGAATCGATCGTCAAATTACCATCGACAAAACCAAAAGTAGCACCAGTTAAACAAAGCTCCATTCCACGTTTGGAATTCTGCGGCGCAGTGCGTCGCAATAAATTATTGCCAAATATCAAACATTCTCTTAAGGTTGAAATCACTAAAATCACTGCTTGGACTGATTCCACAATTGATTGGGTATCTCCACCTCCAACAAAATGGAATCCGTTTGTTGGCAACAGAACTGGGAAAATACTAACCACAATGAATAGGTCACAATTGAGACACGTTGATTCCAAAGATAACCCAGCTGAATGCGCGTCAAGAGGAATCGAACCAGATAAATTATTAGCATATTCTAGATTTTTCTGGCTCCGAATTTAATGATTTATAGTAAGTGATTTTCCAACTAGTCGAATTTTCTAAGAAAAGAATGGAAATAATTTAGCAATCTAAATGCGCGTTAGCACATCAATTGTAGGTCCCGAAACCTATCTTTAGAGGTAATAAAATCAGCAATCGGAGCACAATTGCAGATTCTAGATTTTTCTGGCTCCGAATTTGATGATTTATATAGTAAATGATTTTCCATAAAGTCGAATTTTCTATTAAATGAATGGAAATAATTTAGCAATCTAAATGCGCGGTAGCACATCAATTGTAGGTCCCGAAACCTATCTTTAGAGGTAATAAAATCAGCAATCGGAGCACAATTACAGATTCTACATTTTTCTGGCTCCGAATTTGATGAAGTAAGTGATTTTAGAAAAAATCGAATTTTCTATGAAATGCATGGAAATAATTTAGCAATCTAAATGCGCGTAAGCACATCAATTGTAGGTCCCGAAACCTATCTTTAGAGGTAATAAAATCAGCAATCTGAGCACAATTGCAGATTTTGGATTATTCTGGCTCCGAATTTGATGATCTATGTATATAATGTACGAAAATAGTCAAGCAACCAAAACGCGCGTTGGCACAACAACTGTAGGTCCCGAGACCTATCTTTGGAGGTAATAAAATCAACAATCGGAGCACAATTGCAGATTCTAGATTTTTCTGGCTCCGAATTTGATGATTTATAGTAAGTGATTTTCCAAAAATTCGAATTCTCTATGAAAAAAATGGAAATAATTAAGCAATCTAAATGCGCGTTAGCACATCAATTGTAGGTCCCGAAACCTATCTTTAGAGGTAATAAAATCAGCAATCGGAGCACAATTGCAGATTCTAGATTTTTCTGGCTCCGAATTTGATGATTTATATAGTAAGTGATTTTCCATAAAGTCGAATTTTCTATTAAATGAATGGAAATAATTTAGCAATCTAAATGCGCGTTAGCAGATCAATTGTAGGTTCCGAGACCTATCTTTAGAGGTAATAAAATCAGCAATCGGAGCACAATTGCAGATTTTGGATTTTTCTGGCTCCGAATTTGATGATTTATAGTAAGTGATTTTCCAAAAATTCGAATTTTCTATGAAATGAATAGGCGTTAGCACATCAATTGTGGGTCCCGAAACCTATCTTTAGTGGTAATTTATTAGATTTCTCTTTATGGTGGAACGGGCTAAAATTTAAACCAAATCGCGAGAATTGGCCAAAACATCCCGATAATCAAAGAAATGCAATCGAAGAAATGCGTAGCTAACTTCAAAAACTAAACATAATCGACGATCTAATCGGAAGAAACTCAAGGTTCATCAAAATCATTCGTATTCTTGCTTACATCAACGATTCATCCACATAAGACTAAAGAAAATTTCTAAAACTGTGCAGTCGACGTATCTATACACTCAAGAAATACAAAAGGCACATCACTTGATGAGAGTTGGAAACTAATCTGATAGCAGCAAATAAAGAGTTACCAGCCTCTAGTAAGCTAAAATACCTTAAACCGTTTCTTGACGAATTAGGCCTACTACCCGTTGGAGGAAGAATCACGAATGCATCATTAACTTATAATATTAAGCACCCATTAATATTACCAGCAAAAGATGTCCTCACCAATCTCGTTGTAACAGAACATCACATACATACGTTATCTTCATGCTGGACAAACCCTAATGATCGCTACATTGCGCCATAAATATTGGATCTTGGGTTGCAGACAACTACTTAGAAGGGTAGTCCATGGTTGTGTGAGATGCGTGAAATATAAAGGAGAGAATATATAGTGCGACCATTCCTTAAAGTTAATGTGGATTATGCAGGTCCCTTTCAAACCCGCCTAGTCAGAGGAAGGGGCCACAAAAGCTGTGCACATTGAGCTAGTCTCCGAACTAATCACTGAATCCTACATTGCAGCTCCCCGAAGAAGTATAGCCCGCAGGGGCATATGTAAAGAGTTAACTCTTTAGTGATAATGGAACCATTTGGCCAATTTTATTGATAACGGAACAATTTTTATTGAACTATACTCATTTCTCAAGAATATAAAACAACATTTTCCAATTTTTTATTGATAGATGAGATAACATTTCAATTTATCCCGCCAAGCGCAACTCATTTCGGCGGACTATGGTAAGCTGCCGTCAAACAAGTTAAATACCATCTGAGACGAGTGACCAACGACCACACACTTACTACGGAAGAAATGACAACCATGTTGGCCGAGATCAAGGCTATCCTGAGCTCCAGACCTGTTTGTGTGCTGTCTAGTGAAGACCTGGAATAATTAACACTAGCGCATTTCCTGATCGGTCGTCCCACAACAAAGCTTCCAGAATATGATCTACAAGATGTCAAGTTATCCAAGTTATCCAGATGGCAACTGGTACAAAAAATGAATCAGGATATCTGAAAGAGATGGCATCTTGAATACCTAACCAACCTTCAAAATCGAAGCAAATGGCACAAAAAAGAGACCAACCTTAAAATTGGCGATATTATTCTCATCAAAGAGACCAATTTACCTCCATCAAAATGGCTGTTTAGATCCAGCTGATCAGTTAAAAGCAAATAATTAAATTATAGTTTATTGGAATCATCTTTAACAATATTTTTTGAGGAAATTGGAAAGGAAAATCAGCAGCCGAAACCACGTTTCTCTTTTTTTGGAACGCCAATTTATTGCTGCCGATCATCCAAATCTACAAACAATTCAAAATTGTCTATGGTCCTTCGAGCCAGATTCACAGATAAGTAGAAAATTTATTTTACAAATAATCTGTGAATAAAATAAAAAAAAAATCGAAACGATAATTGATTCAGTATCCATTTTGAAATTATTTCAAAATTAAATTTAAGACGAAACTACTCGTATCTGAATTGAACGGGAATTGAATTACGGCGAGTTTTAGAAATAGTGCTTAACACGTGTAGTGAGAAAATGAGTGAATTAGGGGGTCTAAAAAAGCAACGCACCTCATACCTGGGTATTTTGACCAGGCTATTGAATTTTGCGAGTGGCCCAAAACGAAAATTCAAAAGAAACCATTGAAGAAATGCGTATAAAGGCGAGTCGTGCCAAAGAGATCCTGGAGAAAATAGATACGGTAGAAGCAGCCATGTTCGCAATTAATAGTGAAGCAGAATCTAAAATAGCCGACGCTGAAGAAGCTTATTACGCAATAGTGTCTAAATTAAATAACTGGATAAAAGAGCTCGGTATTAAAGAATTATCCAATGCCAATAATGATGCTAGCTTCAACATGACCACTGTGAACTCAGCACCAGAGGTATGTTTAGCTAAATTACAAATCCCAACTTTCTCTGGCGATTATACAGAGTGGCAAAGTTTTTTTGACTTGTTCCACTCGAGCATCCATAGTAGAGACACCATAACACCAGTTCAGAAGTTTCAATATCTGAAGGGTTTACTTAAAGGCGACGCGTTCTCTCTATAGTTAAGCACTTTAAGGTAACGCAAGCGCTTGAAACATTAGGAAATTATTAGGCACCTCCGACGAGGTAGTGCGCGGTTTGAAAGCTATTGGAGATCAAGCCGGATCTAGGAATCCTTGCCTCATATACCTGTTGCAGCAGAAATTAGACGATGAAACCCGCAGTTTATGGGCACAAGAGAATACAACCAATGAATTTCCAACCATACAAGAGTTCTTCGATTTTTTAATTAAAAGGACTGACGCACTTAGTCAGTAAAGGCATATTCCATCCGATCAACCAGAACACCCACGTCAACTAAATCGAAGAATTGCTTTGCTACCACCATTGATGAAACCAATTGTATCGCGTGCAATAAACAACAACACAGATTAATTGATTTCGATCGATTTAAAACATTGACACTCGAAGAACGAAGGGCATTACTTGGTAGCAATCGAAGATGTTTTAACTGCCTAAATCCGGGACACACCGTATATGATTGCAGAACGCGAGGCAGATGTCGTCAATGTGCTCGCAAGCACCATTCACTTATGCACATGGAGAATAAACCATCAAATGCCTTATTCACCACCAACGATTCAAATGGTAACCCCGAGGGGAATGCAGTGTCGACTAATCATACACGTTTTGATGAAAACCAAGCAATCAGTAGTGATATTTCATTAAAATGCACCGTACAAACCGTACTTCCCACGGTAATAATTCATTTGTTTGACAATCTTGGTATACCAAGATCATGTCGTACCTTACTGGACACTGCCTCCCAAGTTTCGTTTATAACCGAATCACTTGCTCAGAAGTTAGGTCTACCACGGACAAATTGCAGAAATTTAATTACAGGAATTTGGCCAAACAAATAGCGGAAGTTCCCATGGAAGTTTACTATTGCGATTAACATCCCGGTTTGACACAGTGGAATTAGCATCTTTGAAGGCACTCATCATTCCGAAGATTACGTCATCATTACCCGCCTTTGAATTCGACATCAGCTGCATGAAAATATTATCCAAAATCAGTTTGGCCTACCCAGATTTCCACAAGCCCGGCTCAATCGAAATATTACTTGGTGCAGATTTCGTCTTCGAATTGCTTCAGGATGACATCAAGAAAATAGATTCGTCAAACTTGATCGCGCAAAAAAGCAAGTTGGGTTGGATCGTAGGAGGCAAACACGAAGCTGCTTCAACAGAAATTAAACAGTCATTCAAAACCGTTGTTGATATTGATGCTACGCTACAGCAATTTTGGGCAACCGAAGAGCTCCAGTCAAGAACATCACACAGGAAGAACAAGATTATGAAGAATAGTTCAAGGCGGCAACGCAGCGAGCTGACGATGGGAGGTTCGCTACCAAACTTCCATTCAAGAAACCATCGAAGATTGTTGGATCAACTTACCAGCAAGCTATATCCAGATTGCTAGGAATGGAGAAACGCTTCAAGGTGAATGTTCAATTTCGCCAACTGTATGAAGATTTCCTAAAAGAATATCTAGATCTAAGCCACATGGCCACATTCACATTCAATCGAGCCTATTGCAGATACTTACGCGATTCCGACAGCATCATTACGTATTAGTGGGCGATATAGAAAAGATGTATCGTCAAGTTTGGGTAGATGCGGAACATCGCAAACATCAGATTATACTGTGGCGAGATGAGAATCAAATAATCCGATCATACGCTCTAAAAACCGTCACATATGGCATGGCATCCGCCTCATTCATGGCCACCAGATGTTTGAAGGAATTAGTCCAGTTACATGAACAAGAGCATCCAGAAGCTAGCCGAGCCATCGAACAAGATATTTACGTCGATGATTTGATGACTGGGGTATCCACTTTACATGATTTGATTAAGCTGAATGACGGTATTCTGAAGATATTAAGTAGCGGTGGATTTAATTTAAGAAAGCTGTCTTCAAACGACGAACACATGCGAGATTTGTTAAATCAGCCAGGCTCTAATCATATCAAAGTAATATCAGAACATACAGAACCGGTAAAGTTATTGGGAATAACTTGGGTTGCTAACACCGACCACTTCGTGTTTCAAGTAAATCTGAGCGATACTCAAATCCATACCAAACGAAGTTTCTTATCGGAAGCCAGCAAAATATTCGATCACTTGGGACTTTTATCCCCAATCACGATAAGCATTAAAATATTATTCCAGAGTTTATGGCTGAATAAGATTGGATGGGATGAGCAACTGCCTGCAGAAACGAGAGCATCCTGGACTGAACTGCGAAACAACCTAAACCAATTACCTGACCGAAATATTCCCCGCTATATTGCTGGATCAACCAGTATCTCAATCCACGGATTTTGTGACGCAAGTAAGTGGGCATATGCAGCGGCAGTATACGCACGATCACAAAGCAACGAAGGGTTCGTAACGAATCTAATATGTGCCAAAACTAAGGTAGCGCCTCTAAAACAAGTCAGCATACCAAGACTAGAGCTGATGGGTGCAGTACTTCTGAGCAGATTGGTAAAGCAAATCACCGAGACGTTATCAATAAGAATATCAACGATCACCATGTGGACCGATTCCAAAATTGTTTTGGATTGGTTGTCCAGTCAACAAAGACATTGGACAACTTTCGTCGCGAACCGTACCTCGGAAATCATCATCATATACAAGGGAGATCTTTGGCAGCACGTACCATCCAGATATAATCCAGCCGATTGTGCAACACGAGGTAAAGCTACGGGAGATATATCATCGAATCAACTCTGGTGGAAAGGACCAGCATTGCTAGCAAGGGAAGATGAATATTGGCCAGGTCAACCGCAGATACCAAATACAACCGAAGGAATCGAAGTTCATAATATGGTCTCCTTAGAATCTTACGCCGAGAAGCAACAAGATGTTATACTGACCTTAAGCCAAAAATACTCCAGTTATTCAAGCTAAAGAAAGTCATATCGTATATGCTCAGGTTTACCAACAATTTAAGGGCCAAGAAAGATCAAAACAGGCGACAAATTGGGGTATTAACACCAGCCGAACTTGAGATAACTGAACGTAAAATAGTTCTATATTTTCAAACCATTGACCTTGCTGAAGAGTATCGTTGCCTGCAAAATGGTAAGCCAATACCCGCAAATGGTAATCTTAGGCAACTCAATCCATTCCTGGACGCTGAAGGAATTATGAGAGTTGGAGGAAGAATACAACAATCAGCGTTGCCGTATCATACAATACATCCAATGATCATTTCGTTGAAATCACCAATTGCCACATCCATTACATATGATGCACATCTCCAGTATAAACATCGTGTTTCGAAGGTGCGTCAAGTGCATAAGACAACGTTCAAAAATGATGAACCAAATAATGGGACAACTACCAGAAGACAGAGTTCAACATTCGGTGGCATTTGGCGCAGTTGGTGTCGACTTCTGCGGGCCGTTTAAAATCCATCCTATGCGAAGAAGAGGCTCTATTCCGATTAATGCATACTTATGCATTTTTGTGTGCTTCAGTACGCACGCAATACACGTCGAAATTTGCATGAATCGCATTGTACAGATTCATAAGTAGAAGCGGACTATGCCACACTATATAAGAAGCTACCTCCAAGAAATGTATACCTTTATAAACAATAATAATAACACAATTATTTCTAGTCTTTTGAAGGAAAAAATCGAGTGGAGATTCATTCCTTTTGCAGCACCTCATCAAGGTGGGTTGTGGGAAAGCGCTGTCAAATCTACCAAAACGCAGATCACACGGACTGTCGGGGATACAATACTAACCCTAGATGAGTTTTCAACATTGACAGTACAAATTGAATTCATTCTGAACTCTAGACCAATTTACTCTAGTCACGATGATGAGATAGATTTTCTTATGCCTGCCCATTTTTTAATCGGGCGCTCAATTCATCAAATACCAGAGGCAGCACCCGAGCGGATGAATCCACATTCAAGATAGGATATCGTAAAGCGAATATATCAACAATTCTGGAAACGCTGGCAAATCGAATACTTAACAACACTTCAGTTAAGATCTAATTGGCACACAGAGCAGACAAATTTGCAGCTAAACGATGTAGTTATCATACACGATAATAATTTACCACCAGCTCAATGGCTTATGGGACGAATCACAAAGTTATATCCTGGTGATGATGGCAATGCTCGGCCGATACAAAAGTTATGCCATTTTCCAGCATTTGAATCTGACGACGATTCAACCCGAGGAGTATGTTTAGATCCAGCTGATCAGCTAAAAGCAAATAATTAAATTACCTAAAATTGTTATTAATTCAATTCAATTCAAAATACTTATCTTCTGGCATTACCACCAATGTAAACAATCCAATCTAAAACAAAATGTACATTAGTAATCAAAACACAACAATTGTGAAAGAAAAATCAGATGATTTCGCATAGTGCCTAATAAATTGATTTTCGTTATAAATATAATCATTGCAAATCATCTGATTCATCTTAATTAATAGTTTAGCTTACCATTTTCACAAAATATTTCTTTCTTTCTCATTTCATCTCACTACTTTGACACATTTGAATTGTTATTGTTGTTTGTCAATTAGTGAGATTTCGGTATTGAATAAATTTGATCGTTTTGTAGAATTAGCAGTGATTGCAGTGATTAGCATGATCGATAATGGCAATGCAATGATAATTTAGTTGACGGAGCATTGAAATGAAATCCGAATAATAATAAAGTAGCAAATCCGAATATTTAAAAATATTTAAGCGGACTATTTTAATGTTTTTTTTTAATACCCTGTAATTGGCGATGGCTAATCATTTTTTTGTAAATTAATTTTTTTCATACTTACAATTGAGATCTTGAGCAATCAACACGTTATTAAATTAATATTATAAAAATTAAAATAAAAATCCATATAGTTAACCGATCATCCAAATCTACATACAATTCAAAATTGTCTAATGGCTAATGGGCCGAGTCACAGACATCCATGCCAGAGCAGACAAGGTTATCAGAGTTGTTACCTTTAAAACAACAAACGGAGTTATAAAGCGACCAATACATAAATTATGCTTACTCCCAGTAAATTGCCGGAATGTTGAAGCCACTGAAGATGACAAACCCTAAAAAATAAAGGAAATTAAATTAGAAGAAATTATATACAACACATTACCAGGCACTTATCTTAAATTTGATGTTCCATTGAAATCACTGTAATTCCCATAATATGCAACCTAAAATCAAATTATGTACTGATTATTTAAATTTTCTATCTTACTTAATTAATACATTTTGAATACTTGTCTTTTATTGTTATGTAACAATACCTTGTCTATTTTCATCTTGGACCATATTTTTATATTATTATTACTAAAGACCTTATTTTCATTTATAAACAGTTCAATTTCGCCTTAAGCTTTTTTATATTTTATAATCTCTATATCTCTATATATGTATATATATATATATATATATATATATATATATATATATATATAAAAATGACGTGTGTGTTTGTAACACTAAAACTCAAGAACCACTGCACCGATTTTAATAAAAATTTGTATGTGTGTTCTATGGATCGTGAGGAGTGTTTTCGTATAGTTTATTTTTTGTCCGATAGATAGCGCAAGATTTTTTTTTTTTTTTTTCAAGTATAAAAAATTATTTTCACTAGATTTTAATAAGTATCGTTGGGTATATCTTTAAAAAAAAAAACTATTCTACAAACGAATGCACATTACGGTGTGTTGCGAAATAATAATAATATTAAAAATAAAACAATATTTCAGTCATCACACGATCAAAACCAGCAGATGAATTAAACGCGTGTTTAGAATCATCTCATTTGTTCAAAAACTCTAACTTACTGTAAACATGCGGGCACAATTACAAAACGATGCATCATCCCATTTATTTGCCAACCAATTATTGGATATTGGAAACGGAAAAATTGCTATAGATAATACAACAGGATTAATAACATTGCCTCCCGATTTCTGTGTTACAAATGAATCAAAAGAAGATTTAATTTTAACTGTATATCCCAATATTGCACTTAATTATACAAATCATTGCGTTAGTGACTTTAATATTGACATTTAAAGTAAGGTTTGTGGCCAAACCAAAACATACAAACCCAATGATTGCGTTATGGATCCAGATGAAGTTGTGAACTGGGTTCAATTTCTAAATTCACTTGATTTGCCTGGAAATCCACGCCACATTCTACAATTAAAAATTGGTATGCCAATAATTCTTTTACGCAAATTAAATCCACCACGGGTAGGCCGCGCTTAAAGACATTTGGAGTTTTATTCTAATCAATATTTTTACATAATATGGATATTTTAAGTCAAAAAAATTTACAAAGTATTAAAAAGAATTTAAAGGTAATAAATAAAAAATGTATGATACCGAGGTTAAGTTAAATAGACATTTTTATTTATTTGTTATGCAGATTTTATATGTGAAAATTAAAATGCCACGTAAAGTTTCAAATATTGGTCGCAACACATGTCGAAACAATCAAATAAGAACACGACGTTCAAATGAAACACCAGCTGAACATAGAGAACGGATTGGAAGGGTTAGATTGCAAATATCACAGTTACGTGCAAATGAATCAGCTGAACAATACGAATTAAGAAATGAATCAAATCGAATTGGAAATAGACAAGCAAGAAGAAGCACATCAAATACAAATAGGATAATATTTAATAAGCCTGCTTTTCGTTATGATCATACAATTGATTATAGCTTAAATCCAATTATTACTATAAGCGGTATGAATAACATTTGTGTGCATTGCAAAGTTTTAAAATTCAAAAATGAAGCTCATGGCTTGTGTTGTGCAAATGGTAAGGTAAATTTGCCAGTTTTAATTGATCCACCAGAGCCATTGCTAACATTAATTTCTGGAACAACACGACAGTCGAAGCATTTTTTATCAAACATTCGAAAATACAATAACTCTTTTCAAATGACTTCTTTTGGTGCTACAAATATTATTACTGATAATTTCATGCCAACATTCAAAGTTCAAGGCCAAATTTATCACTCAGCAGGTTCTTTATTACCACTTCCAGATGATACACATACATTTCTACAAATTTATTTTATTGGAAATTCTGATGATGAATTAAATTTACGTTGTGAAATCAATTCATGTACAAGAAGAGTAATTATAGAATCATTACAAAATTTATTTCATGAACATAATGAACTAATTAAATTATTTAAAACGTCACTTGAAAAAATGCCATCGGATAATCATAGAATAGTAATTAGAGCCGATAAAACTCATATTGGAGAACACTCTAGAAGATTTAATGCACCAACAATCAATGAAGTTGCGATAGTTATTGCTGGAGACCAATTTGATTCACGTGACATTATATTACATCGCAGAAATGATAGACTTCAACGTGTTTGTGAAACACATAGGTCTTATGATGCATTACAATATCCAATTATATTTTGGCAAGGACAAGATGGATATCATATTCAAATTAAAATGATAAATCCAGTAAATGGTAAACAAATATTTATTAAATTTTTCTATTAAACAAAATAAATATTATATTAATAATTAATATAGGTGAAGAATTAAATAAAAAAGTAAGTGCTATGAATTATTATTCATATAGACTTATGGTACGGGAAAATGAAGAAAATCATATATTAAAATATCGCCAATTATTTCATCAATATATTGTTGATATGTACGCGAAAATAGAAACAGAACGTTTATTATATATTCGATTAAATCAAAAAAAAATTACGTTCAGAAGAATACATACATCTTCGTGATGCAATAAATAATAATGGAAATGTCAACAATATTGGAAGAATGACAATTTTACCAGCAACGTTCACTGGAAGTCCAAGACATATGCATGAATATGCACAAGATGTAATGTCATATGTTAGAAAGTACGGACGCCCAGATTTATTTATAACCTTCACATGTAATCCCAAATGGGATGAAATAAAACAAAATTTATTTCAAGGTCAAACATATACAGATCGTCATGATATTATAGCACGTGTCTTTCAACAGAAACTTAAGTCATTACTGGATTTAATAACGAAACATGAAATTGTTGGCGAAACACGTTGCTGGATGTATTCCATCGAATGGCAGAAAAGAGGATTGCCACATGCCCACATTTTAATTTGGTTAGTAGCACAAATAACACCAAACGAAGTTGATAATATAATTTCTGCAGAAATTCCAGATTTAACAACTGATCCAGAATTATTTGAAATTATTAAACAAAATATGATTCATGGTTCATGTGGTGCATATAACATCAATTCACCTTGCATGATTAACGGTAAGTGCTCAAAACGATACCCAAGAGCATTAATATCAGAATCAATTACAGGCATTGATGATTATCCATTATATCGTCGGCGCTCAATTGAGGATAATGGTCAATCTTTCATTATAAAAATTAAAAATGAACAAATTGAAATAGATAATAGATGGGTTGTACCGTATTTACCACTATTATCTAAAGCATATAAAGCACATATCAACGTTGAATATTGCAATTCCGTGAAATCAATAAAATATATTTGCAAATATGTAAACAAAGGGAGTGATATGGCAGTTTTCGGTGTAACATCTAATACTAACACAAATATTGATGAAATTACACAGTAATTGTTCATCCAGTCAGACCATAAAATCGTAAGTTTTTTTTTATATTTATGTATTGATTTTTTTTTATTTCACATCACATGTAGGCATTCTAGTATGTCTCTAAATTAAAAGAACCACTATGGTTAACCGGATCAAGCTTAGGGGAGACAAATTTTTATTATTATTAGTATTTCAAACACGAGCAGGGACTAATTGTGATCTACCCACGACCAATTTAAACCTCTTCACGACTGAGCGGGCATAGGTCACAAACCCCTGAAAATGACGTAGTGGTTGATCGCCTGATAAAGGCGGCCAATTGTTACACATTTAGCGATTCATCTTGAAAATGAACAAAGAGTTTACTTTACTACACAAAATGCACTACAAAGAGCATAACAACCACCACTAACAACATTAACTGCATTTTTTTAATATGTCAAACTGATTCATTCGCAAAAACATTATTATATTCAGATATTCCAACATATTACACTTGGAACATATCTAAAAAAATATTTGAACGTCGTAAACAAAGAACTCGAGTTGAAGGCCAAATAAATATATTTTCTACCTATGCCTTAGGAAGATTATATGCTGTACACCCAAACAATGCAGAATGCTACTATTTACGTTTATTATTAGTTAATGTTCATGGACCAAATGGACCAACATCATTCGAAAATTTAAGAACAGTAAAAAATAATATATGTGTAACATATCGAGAAGCATGTCAACTATTAAATTTGCTTGAAAACGATGAAAATTGGGATAATACAATTGCCGATGCATCGATTTCTTCTGCACCACATCAAATACGTATACTATTTTCCATAATAATAACAACATGTTTTCCATCAAGTCCATTACAATTATGGGAAAAATATAAAGATTGTATGACGGAAGACATTTTACATCGTATACGTTCAAATACACTAAATTATGATTTACAATTCACAATAGATATGTATGTATAATCGAACATTAATTTTAATTGAAGATATTTGTTTATCAATTGCAAACAAAACATTATCACAATTAGGATTGACGGCGCCCAATCGTTTAGTAAATGATATCACCAATATTGAAATCCAACGCGAACAAAACTTTGATATACATTTATTAAATGAATATTTAGAAGAAAATTTACAAAAAATGAATCAACAACAAAACCATGTTTATGATACAATTCTGTCACCTATAAATAATCAAAGAGGTGGATTATACTTTTTATATGCTCCAGGAGGAACCGGAAAAACATTTTTGATATCATTAATTTTGGCAAATATAAGATCTCAAAAAAACATAGCATTAGCAATTGCTTCTTCAGGTATAGCAGCAACATTATTAGATGGCGGTAGGACTGCTCATGCAGCATTAAAACTTCCATTAAATATGCAAATAATTGAAACACCAACATGTAACATATCAAAAACATCAGGAATGGCAAAATATTGCAACAATGCAAAATAATAATCTGGGACGAATGCACAATGGCACATAAAAAATCATTAGAAGCATTACATAAAACATTAAAAGATTTACGCAATAATCAACAGTTATTCGGTGGTACAACAGTATTATTATCAGGCGATTATAGACAGACACTACCTGTTATACCACGATCAACTCCAGCTGATGAATTAAATGCGTGTTTAAAATCATCTAATTTATGGAGAAACGTTCAAAAATTAAATTTAACAAGAAATATGCGTGTTCATTTGCAAAACGATGAATCCGCTGTAACATTTTCCAAACAATTATTGGACATTGGAAATGGAAAAATTCCAATTGATATTACAACTGGTTTAATTACATTTCCACATAATTTTTGTATTTTAAAAGAATCAAAAGAAGAATTAATTGAAAGCGTATATACAAATATTGTACAACAATACAAAAATCATAATTGGTTAAGTGAACGAGCAATATTGGCAGCAAAAAACAAAGACGTTAATGATATAAATATTGCCATTCAAAATAAAATTGTAGGTGAAACATTTGCATATAAATCAATAGATTGTGTTATAGATCAAGACGAAGTGGTAAATTATCCTACAGAATTTTTAAATTCATTAGATTTGCCTGGAATAGCACCACATATTCTTCAATTAAAAATTGGTGTACCAATCATTTTATTACGTAATATTAATCAACCAAAACTTTGTAATGGTACACGACTTGCTGTTAAAAAATTAATGACAAATGTCATTGAAGCAACCATATTAACTGGCAAATACAAAGGTGAAGAGGTTTTAATCCCACGCATTCCAATAATTCCATCAGATGTGCCATTTAATTTTAAAAGAATACAATTTCCAATACGTCTAGCTTTTGCTATGACTATAAACAAATCACAAGGTCAGTCATTTCAAGTTTGTGGTCTAAATTTGGAATATCCATGCTTCTCACACGGTCAGTTATATGTTGGATGCTCACGTGTAGGAAAACCTTCATCATTATATGTGTACGCACCTGAAGGTACAACTAAAAATGTTGTATACCAAAAAGCATTGGAATAAATCAATAAATCAAACAATTTTTATCTAATTGAAATATTTTTAATTTAATTTTTCATTCTAATTTTAATTTAATAAAATACAAAAATTAAAAACAAAATATAATCTTTAATTTAAAATGCCAAAAAAAAATAATGTTTTATTCCAGATTGTTACGATGATACCAATAAAGTAGAATAGAATGAGTTAATTGATAACGCAAAGTTCTACAGTACTAAAATGGAATTTTCCATGATAAAACTGTTCTTAATGAATAAAATTCTGTGAAGAATAGAAATGAATTAAATGTGATTTAAAAAGTGTTTTAGTGCGATATAAAAATTATAAGTTAATAATCAGTAAAATTGTCCGATAATAATAAAAAACTGATTTTGTGAATTATCGTTAATAAATTATGATGAAATAATTTTTATGCTCAAAAAATAAAATTCGTTATAAATTGAAGTGTTGTGTTTTATTCAAAATCCAGTGGTACGAACCTTGATTGACAAGACAAAAACGTAACAATATGTTCATCAAAAAATAAATAAAACTTACACGTCCAGCAAAGCGGGCAGGGTACAGCTAGTTATTTATATTCAGAATTCAAACCATTTTATAGTAAGATCATTTTTATATTGGTATTACGTAAACATTGAAATATTTTGTTATTTATTATAATTAGATGTGGCGTCAAAATTGTTATGACTTGGCAAAATTTTTACTTGACAACAACAACTTGTAAATTATATTGGAAAAAAAAATAAAAAGACATTCGAGATTTGTCAGTCTTACGAGAAGTATCTGATTTTACCATATCATCAATTAAAAAAAAAAAAAAAAATTTTATTCAATAACTTCACCGTAAAGTTTCCGCGCATTTTTTTGGAATTCTTTTTCACCATCATCGACATTTTTTGGTCCTTCGAGACGGATCTCGTTCGAGTAGACCGGACACCAACCAGCGTGAAGGAGAATTATACACCTCGTGGAGATTTTGCAATTTTGATACCACTTTGAGCATCGTTTTACAAGGAAGCTGAAAACTATAAACCAGCCACTACTGTTGGAGAAAAACCATTAGCCTCGTGGAAATTACGCACGCTACAATTACACCCTGAAAATCATAAATACCATTTTTATTTATTCTTTACTATATGCCAGTTCCTATTTTGTTCCTTAAATTACCATTTCCCTGTTGTACATAAGTTACCATTATATAACCTTTTCACACTACATATAAACTCAATAAGTGATTATTTAACAATAAGTGAACATTCTGTTCACCGATTTCGCACGTTTATTATTATTAATTTTTTTTATTTGAACTTATCATCATTTGAATTCATTTGATTCGAATTAAACCCGCTAAGTGTAAAGTGATTTGAATAAGTGAATTTGTGTTTTTTTTTTTTAACTTTATTTATCAATATACTATATATTGAGTGTGAAGAGTGCAATAAAGACAAATCTGAAAGATGCCACCAAAAGTAGACCATTTTTTCCGACGACGTGAAACTACATTATCGCAAATTAAGGTTATTTTGACCTATTGCCAACAACCTTTCGGAAACTTCCGACATTATAAGTGTTAAAGCGCGGCTAGACAGTCTCCAACATTTAATGAAGTCCTTTCCGGATGTCGAGAACGAAATATTTGCAAGGGATGCCGAGGCTGAGTCTAAAGCTCTGTAATGTGACGAGATGTATTCAGTCATTGAAAAACTCAACACGCGCATACGAGATATTCAGCAGAAAACACCATACCAAGATATTTCTATAGCCATGAATACCGTTCATGCATCTGCATCATTCAATCAACCGCGCAGTGAAATAAAATTACCACGTCTAACGTTACCAACGTTTGACGGAAATTATCAGGAATGGCAGTTATTTCATGATATGTTCATGTCGACCATTTATGATAACCCGGCTCTGAGAGGGTTCAAAAATTGCAATACTTGAAAGGCGCATTAACGGGAGAGGCTAGTGCATCACTGCGACACTTGGCCATAACTGAAAGCAACTACATAGAAGCATACCAAAAGCTAGTCAAAAGGTACAGTAAGAAAAAACTAATCCTAACCGCTTTTATTAAAACGTTTGTTAGTCAACCAATAATCACAACTTTATCAGCTAAGCATCTTCGTCAAGTATGCAACAATTCAAAAGAAATAATTCGTGGTATAAAGGCATTGGGGAATGGCGCAGAAAACCGCGATCCATGGCTGATTTATTTAGTTTTAAATAAATTAGATGGGGACACTCAGCAGTGTTGGTCAGATGAATCATCAGAAATCGAATACCCTAACTAACATCCGAAGTTTTACCGTAGCTATCAAAACTTGTCCATTATGCAACACAGTCCACAACCTATATGAATGCACCAAATTTAAATATATGGATGTTACAGTGTTTTTGACATTTTAAATCGTGTTTAAAATGTCAAAAACGCCACAATACCTTACTTCATTTATCATACACCGCTAATATTCAGTCAGAACCTACCCCAACAACAGAGAAACCACAACATCGTTAGTATATCTAATCCCTTCCACCATGCCAACGAACCAGAAGCCATCGATAGCTCACATGGGATTACTACAAACAGCCATGGTAAAAGTAAGAGGAGCAGAGAATGTTCTCTATTCCTGCAGGGCGCTTTTATATTCTGGAAGTCTGGCATCATTCATAAC
Organism: Tipula vernalis; assembly: GCA_958295665.1. Taxonomy (NCBI): domain Eukaryota; kingdom Metazoa; phylum Arthropoda; class Insecta; order Diptera; family Tipulidae; genus Tipula; species Tipula vernalis. Next base: position 122,834,367 of record OY282559.1, read on the forward strand.
CGAGTGATGTGTTCAAAAGTTGGGGCTTCCACGGAAAAATCAACCAACCGTAGTGGAGGGCCCAGCATCAACAAGAGTGGGAACGTCAAGGGGGAAGGTGACTATGGAGGTATTTTCACGGCCTCGACCAGACACATTTTTTAATATTGAAGCTCTTGTTTTGTCGTCAATTACATCCATTCAACCGCAGGTTCACATAGCCAACCAAAACTGGGATGAATTTAAAAATTTCGAGTTAGCAGACCCGATGTTCTATTTGCCTGGTGAAATCGAAATTTTAATTTTGTGTGATCAGCATCTGTCATTAATTCTTCCAGGTAACATTGAGAGTAAGAAAACCAAACTCATAGCACAAGAAACCATTCTTGATTGGATAATTTCGGGGTCATTGAGTGAGAGGGAACGGGAAAAAATCGTGATATTATGCACCACCATCAATATTGACAAAATGCTTACTAAATTTTGGGAAATGGAAGACATCAAAAAACCGATTAGCCAAACACTTAAAGAAGTTCAATGTGCAAATAATTTTCTAAACAACTACCAAAGAAATTCTGATGGTCGATATATCGTAGCTCTACCGTTTGACCAGGAAGCTGTACCACTAGGGGAATCGAAAACACAAGCCATCAGAAGACTCAAATCAGTTGAACATCGACTAATAAGAAATTCAGAGCTAAAAGCAGAATACATTAAATTTATGAAGGAATATGAAGGTTTAGGAGCTTACACCTGACACATGGAGCTTATACCTGACACCGAAATAGCCATTGCACCAAATCAGTCCTATTATTTACCGCACCACTCAGTCTATAAGGAAACAAGTTACGAGTCGTTTTTGATGCTTCGGCGAAAACCAAATCACCCTACAACAAATTCTTTTACGTTTTCGTTTCCATAGATTTGTTATGACAGCAGACCTGTACAAAATGTTTAGGCAAATATTGATCACTCGCCCACATACCGAGTTCCAACGAATTTTATGGCGGGAGGAACCAACCGAACCAATTCGAGAATATCGTTTGCTTACTATCACGTATGGAACTGCATCAGCACCATTCCTGTCAACTCGTGTTCTAAAACAGATTGCTGAAGACAACAAACAATCATATCCATTAGCAGCATCAATCATTGCTAGAGATTTTTATGTCGACGACCTAATGACCGGGGCAGACACCTTAGAATAACTCTTCACATTAAAAAAGGAAATTTCTACAATAATGAAGACATCAGGATTTAACCTTCGTAAGTATGGCAATCCAATTGTCCACTAAACGATGAAGTTTCAACCAGTAACAACAAACTAATTGAAAACGACAAAGAAGCACAATACTCCAAGGTGCTATAAGGTATGTATTGGAATACAAAAAATGATTTTTTCACCTACAAAGTTTCATTAGACGAAAACCCAATGCTTACCAAACGAGGCATGCTGTCAGAAGCATCTAAGCTTTTTGACTCACAAGGTTGGCTAGCCCCTATTACGATTTACGTGAAGATCATTTTTCAAAGCACATGGGTAAAATGATGGTTGGTGAGATTGGTGCAAATTCCGGAAAGAGCTAACATTAATTAAGTTCGTCACTATATCAAGATGGCTCAAATTTTCATCTCACCCAATAACGTTGCATGGATTTTCAGATGCGTCCCAGAATGCCTATATGCAGCTGTCGTCTATGCTACATGTCCCAATATGAGAATGGTGGAATAAAGGCGACAATAGTATCTGCCAAAACCAAGGTGGCACCAGCACAGAAGCAGATAACAATCCCTAAACTGGAACTCTGCGCCGCAGTACTTCTCGCTAATTTAATGGATAGTATACAAGATCCCTTAATAGACCGAGACACCAATATTTACATGTGGAGTGATTTAACGATAGTTTTGTCATGGCTGGAAACAGTACCTCGAACACTCGACGTATTCGTAGGAAACCGAATATCCCAAATTATCACCAACTATCCCAGGAAATATTGGCAACATATAACGACGAAACATAATCCAGCGGATTGTGCCTCTAGGGGCATTTTACCTTCAGAATTATTGAACCACAACCTTTGGTGGACAGGACCACAATGGATTAAGTATCCTGTAACCGAATGGCCAGTAAAACCTGTAGTCATTTGTAACCTAACATCATTTTCGTCCCCGATCCAGCTAACTGTACCAAAATATTCAAATTTTAATAAAATTATTCGTGTGTTAGCATATTGTAAACGGTTTATTAAAAATTGTAAGTTGAAAACAGAAGAGAGACCTAAAACATTTCTTAATTGTAGTGAATTGAACGAATCAAAATTACTTATAATAAAATTTGTGCAAGGAAATCACTTTCAATCCGAAATAAAAACATTAAAACATAATTTACAATTGCCAACCAAACATAAACTAATAAACCGTAATCCCTTCCTAAACAAAAATGGTATACTTAGAGTAGGGGGGCGTATAGAACGAGCAACCGTACCATTTGATGCGAAGCATCCGATATTATTACCAACCGAAGATGTCATCTCTGAAATTATTGTTCGTACAGCACATGAATAATTACTTTGTGGAAACCATACACAGTTGTTTACAACACTTAAGCAAAATTATTGGATTTTGAACTGCAAATTAATAATTCGACGCGTTATCAAAAGGTGTTTGAAATGTTTCAGACACACAGCGAAGAATATTCAACCGATAATGGCCAATTTACCAAGCAGCCGAGTCACTTTAGTCAGGCCGTTCTTATCGACAGGTGTTGATTATACTGGACCGATATACGTTCGACCATCAAAACGAAGGGGATTAAAACCGGAAAAGTCGTACATTGCAGTTTTCATATGCCTTAGCACAAAAGCAATTCACCTTGAATTAGCTGGCGACCTAACAACCAATTCATTTATAGCGGCTTTTTGGCCTTTCATTTCACGTCGTGGTCTTTGTCGTGAAATAATATGCGACAACGGCTCAAACTTCATTGGGGCCAAAAATGATCTCAATGAACTTTTTAAACTCATCAATGACGTTGCGATTTCTAGCTTTCTTTCGCAACAACAAATTACATGGAAGTTCAACCCGCCAACTGGCTTTCATTTTGGTGGGATATATGAAGCAGCCGTCAAATCAACAAAGTATCATCTAAAAAGAATATTGTCAGAAGCGCTATTTACATACGAAGAAATGACCACATTGTTGACGCAGATTGAGGCGATCCTTAATTCGCGGCCACTTTGTATCAGCTCCGATGACGACATAAATCCGTCGAAGCTGGCTCACTTTTTAATTGGCCATCCTTATACTTATTTACCACAACCAGATATTAGCCACATTAAATTAAACCACCTTATCAGATGGCAATACCTACAACGACTACGGCAAGAATTCTGGAAAAAATGGCATTCAAATTATTTATTTGGCAGTCTGTCAGTCTGTCAGTCTGTCAGTCTGTCAGTCTCTCAGTCTGTCAGTCTGTCTGTGTCCTCTCTACAGCCCAGATGGCTTAACCAATCGAACTGAAATTTCAGATTGAGAAGTGGCCACTTCCTTGGTCCAAAAAATTTATTTTGCAAATATCTTAAAAAGTATAAGGTTTACAAAAAACTACTTAATCCAAAATGTTTCCAAAAATTAAAAACAAATAAAAATAAAAAATTTAAAATTAAAAAAAAAAATTTAAAAATTTGAAAATTTAAAAAAAAATTTAAAAATTAAAAAAAAAAAAAAATTAAATTTCTCAAAATTCTCTGTTCGTAAAAGAAAGTCGTGTGTTGGCCACACCTCCATTTTTTATATTGGTATTACGTAAACATTGAAATATTTTGTTATTTATTATAATTAGATGTCGCGTCAAAATTGTTATGACTCGGCAAAATTTTTACTTGACAACAACAACTTGTAAATTATATTGAAAAAAAATAATAAAAAGACATTCGAGATTTGTCAGTCTTATGAGAAGTATCTGATTTTACCATATCATCAATTAAAAAAAAAAAAAAATTTATTCATTAATTTCACCGTAAAATTTCCGCGCATTTTTTTGGAATTCTTTTTCACCATAATCTACATACCTTAAATTTATATTTTTCTTAAAACCAACCATCGACGAGTTCACATCAACTTATTGATTGATTGATTGTGAGTGTACGGCCAAGCATTATAGCAAGTCTCCCGGACTCCCGGGCACACACCGTACACCCGTTTACACACAACAAAACCGAAGGATAGGATAGGATTTTTAGTTGGGACAGACTCGACCCGGTTACAGACACCAATGCGATCGATAGTTAGTAAATAAACGGCACAAAAGACAACACAATCTAACTACATTTTAGATGATCATTTCTCTGGAATCCAGGGCCGGATACTCAGGTCTCCCTAAACCTAAATTAAAAATTATTAATGTTGTAATTTCCCCCTGTTCGCCTTTCAATAATATACCTGATAAAATATTTAAGAAAATCTAAAATTACTAAGCTAAAATTATAATTATAATTACAGTAGAATTCGCTTATAGCAAACACTCAAGGGACATAATTTTGTTCACTATAGCCGGCTGTTCATTTTAATCAAATATTCGTTTACGTTTATAAACGTAGTTCTTTGTTTGTAGTGTATAAGAAAATATAAGTGTTCGTGTAAATTCAAGGCACACAACTATATGACAAAACCATATGATCATGATAAGCGTTTGTTCGTTATATACATGGTTTGGTATAAACGGATTCTACTGTATTATAAAAAACATCATTATAACAAAATAAAGATAAAATAAAATAAAATAAAGTTGAAATTAAACTTTTATGATTGATTATGAATGTACGACCAAGCATAATAGCAGAATCTCTCGGACTCCCGGGCCCATGCCGTACACCAGTTCACATATAACAAAACCAAAGGATTGGATAGGATTGTTAGTTGGGACAGACTCGACCCGGTTACAGACACCAATGCGATTGATAGTTAGTAAATTATTAGTACAATATATAATAAATAGCACAATCTAACTACATTATTAGATGATCATTTCTCTGGAATCCAGAGTCGGATACTCAGGTCTCCCTAAATACTAAATCTAAAACAGGGCTTAAAAAATTATTAATGTTGTAATTTCACCCTTGTCCGTCTTTTATTAATTTACCTGATAAAATATTTAATAAAAATTTAAAATAACAGCGCTTATATCCTTATTAATGTGTAACGTTGTGTGGCAGACTGTAACATAGAAGTGATACGACGTTGTTTTTCCCCTATATTTTCGCAAACTGGTTTCAATGTTTATGAATCCAAATTTGATCCGGTGTCATTAAATAATAAATGACTGCAAACAATGATCATTCGATATCAGGCGATCGTCTTGTCAGTTAGTGCAAATCAACTAAATTAAAAATTGATCTAAATAAGTATAGTATTATTGGTATATTATTGGTTATTGAAACCAATTTATTTTGGTAAATCCAAATGCCAACACGAAATATCCAACTACAGTTGAGGATATTGTTGGTTGGTCAATGTCATTGGCCTTCACTCGAGACCGTGAAATTGGACGTGGTTAAATTTAACCTCATCTATAAATTATCATATATTGGCCGAGCATGATTTCTCGCTAACTACCAGGGTTACCGCTTTTGAATTCCTACCGTATAAACCAATACGAGATAGTCATCATAAAAGTCAGCGGAATTTCAAGAACGGATTATGTGCTGACCTTCATTTACTCATGGCGTGAAATTATATTAACCGTGTGGATTACAGTGTTGTTTGTTGTGAAAAAAAAAACCTAGAATCTATAGTGTTCTAGTAATATCTTATAGTTAAATTGCCTTATATTTATTTATTGTTGTTCTTAAATTTTCTGAAAATTAGTGTTTTTGTGAGTGTGTGAGCCTTTGTATTAGTGGAAAGGAAAAAAAAAAATATATTTCGAACAATTCGTGATTGGAAATCGAAGAATCTAAAAATAATAATAATAGTTTGTCGTCCAAGTGAACTAATTTCATTAAGGGTCCTTGGGCGGTGGCCAGTAGGGACTGTTTCTTTCAGCTTCAACGTCGCGGAGCGCTTTGCAGACTTTGAAGGGTGAGTAAATTTTTTTTTTATCTGGTAAATTTTTCATATAATTAATTGGATACCTGGGCGTACAAATAGTTAACCGCGAATTAGATTGTGAATGTTATACAATCTATTACAGTCGAGTTAGTGGTTCATACTATCGTGTAAGTTAGTATGAAGGCTCTCACGCAGTTAGTTTATTTTATCTTCCCAAATTAAAGTTACATAATTAATGTTTGTATAAAATTTCAATCCTATAATTTATCATTAATCAGTTTATATAATTACCTAAGTTTATTTTTAATTACCGAAAGATTATTTAAATTAGTATACTATCGATCTCGAATGTTTTCTTTGGTTAAATAAACGGGTTTGGTAAGTTAACTTTACTGTTTTTATTTTCGTTAATCGTAATAGGTAAATACTAGGTAATATGAATTGTTGAATTACGTCGATGGAGGGAGGGTTGGGGAACTTGCGGGATTCCAGGGGGGCCAAATAAGACATCTCGTGATGTTCACATGGTAAAAACCACTTGAGTGGATTGGTACTAGTTTCGTCTTGGCCATTTCGTATTTCTTTTTTTGTCTCTTTCTTCTTCTTATTATTTATTTGATTTTGTTGCACATGATAATATTTAAGTTTTGTAACATAGTTGGGGTTGCTGTCTAACGTACCCGCCCAGCCGGAGCTCCCGGAATTTAATATGAGCAAGCATGTGCAGGTTCAGCAGCCTGGGTTACAAAAATGGCGCCGAAACAGGGACCGAATAGGTCAGTAATAAAGTAAATCATTATTTGTTTTTTTTGTTAATAACTATGTTTATTCTGAAAATTGGATTATTTATTAGTAAATTAAAAAAGAAATCCCTTTAAGTATTTTAAAACTAAATTAATTAAAATATTTTAATGGACAAAACAGAATATATAACACATTACAAAAATTAACATTTTATTGATTGATTGATTGAGAGTGTAGCAGGATCTCCCGGCCTCCCGGGCACACACAGTACACCCATATACATATAACAAAACCGAAGGATAGGATAGGATTATTAGTTGGGCCAGACTCGATCTGGTTACAGACACCAATGTAATCGATAGTTAGTAAATTATTAGTACAATATATAATAAATAGATAAGCACAAGACAGCACAATTTAACTACATTACTAGATGATTATTTCTCTGGAATCCAAGGCCGGATACTCAAGACTCCCTAAATTTAAATTAGGACTTAAAAAATTATTAATGTTGTAATTTCCCCCTGTCCGCCTTTCATTAATTTACCTGATAAAATATTTAAGAAAAATTAAAATTACTAAGCTAAGATTACAAAAACAGCGCTTATTTCATTTTTCATGGTCCTTCTATATCTAATTAATTAATTATTACGTACTGCAACATGAATTAAAATAAACGTTAAAAACCATTTTAAACATAAAATTTTACTTAAAACTAATCAGAAATTTCCTACCGATCAAGAAAAACAAAATAAATATTTAAAAATTCAATTATTTTATAAAATTTATAATAAATAATTTAAAAATGATAATGTTACAGCACCACAACAGCCTAAAATCATCAATAATTCAGTTAGGTACTTACTATAAGTATATCAAGAATCAACAAATAAAATCGATTTATAATTTTCCAGGCAACTCTGAAAACTAATTTTAATTAATAAATCACCATAATATCAAAGTAAAATCTAATTCTGAAATTCAGGATTAATTTAATCCCCATATTAAAGATTGATTCTGGAACTATGTTATATTCTGAAAATTAAATTATTTATTAGCAAATTAAGGAAGAGAAACCTTTAAATATTTTTAAACTAAATTAATTAATATATATTAATGAGCAAAACACAATATATTACATACAAGTATTACAAAAATTAACATTTTATGAAATTGCCTAAGTAAACTCTCCCACTTCTAAGCTAAAATTCTAAAAGAATGTTTAAAAATTTTAAATTGTTAAGTTATAATTTAAATTCACAGCACTTGTTCCATTAGTTACCATTCTCCTGTAAATAGTTAATTAATTGTTTACCTACTGCAACTAGATTGAAAAATAAAAAGTTGAAAATATATATTTAACCATACTATTAAATTTAAACTAATCGGCAATTTCCTACAAATCTAGAAAAAAGGAAATTAATAATGTTCGAATTAATTATTTATTTATAAAAGTATATAATATAATTTAAATGCCAGAACTCAGGATTTTATAAATCTAAATTAGGACATCAAAAAATTATTATTATTATTGATGTTTTAATTTACTAATCTAGTTGACATAACTAAAATAAAACCATAAATCAAAAACTACGAAATTTATTATTTATTATAAAACTTTTACTCCGTTTATGGACATATTACCCTGCAAAATAAAGCCTGCAAAGTAAGTAAAATAATAAATCCATGAAATAAAATTGAAACATTATTCTCCTACAAAACTAATCGGTGTACTATACAAGCAAAATTGACGTTTACGTGTGAAACACTTCAATCATATTCTATTAAGTTAATAATTAAGTTCAATACATTTAGCCTTTCGAAAATGTTTTCACATAATTCCACCTCGTTCACCATCTTTTAATCGAAATTTGGCATGCATAAATGAATACGTCATTTTGTGATGCAAACCAAAATCACAACTCAACTCAAATCAACACTTCCAAGTTATCATTTTATGTATATCTATTTGGTAACAATTCTATTTGGTAACAATTCTATTTGGTAACAATTCATTATCACAATTCATTCACATATCACATCTTTATGTGTTTATAACTAAAATCACAATTTATTAATATAATAACATTAAAAATATGAAACATTTCATTGTTGTATGAAAAAATAAAGGTAAAAATAATAAATTGTTTGATTTCACATCAAACATCATAAAATAAAAATTGCAAATACGTAATCTTAATTAAATTAAATTAAGTTTTGGTCAGGGCGTGGTACCCAAACTTCGCTGGCCTTATTTGAGCTCACCGATTTCTTTTCTTCCTCCGATAATAGCTCTTTGGCCGCCATCATCGAGTCTATGGTAACTATCAATAACCGATTTGTTTTTTTGGTTTTTATTATATTTAAATCGGAAAAGATTCTTTCCGCTGCCGCCGAACTGTGGGGCAAACTCATTAAGCTAGTCATAAACGTGGCTAATTTTTCAAACATACGCTCATTTATTGAGTTTCTAATAGAACCAATTTTAGACCAGTACTCCTCAATACTATTGGTATTTAAATTTAAATTTGAAGACAGTTTCAGAACTTTAAGCTCGTCCAACAAATCTTCTTTGTCGTCATTTCGTATCAAATTTGGAAATGAATTAAGCAAAGGTATTATGGAGGACATATTTGCTAAAGCTAAATTTTCAGGATTGATAAGCGCTAATTGCTTAAGCGTCAGATTGTTGAGTTCAATATAAAATGTTTTAATATTTTCGGCAATTTCAAGCATTTTATCTTCTTCTATTATTTTAGCCGTTAAATATGAATGAGCTGAACAACCCATATAAATCTCCTTTAGTGGTAAATGATTTTCGATTTGTTCAAATTTAATGTTATTAACGTTTTTGACAAATTGCATGCAGTGAGGGTTTACAAAATTACTCAATATCAGCTTGAAATTAGTTTCCATAATTTCATATAGCACATGAATTCGTACTTTCTCAGACTGGAATTTGAGATTCATTTTGTTTACTATCTTTAGCACGTACGACAAAAATAGGAAATACACTTTATTTTCTTTGTTATTTAGCTGTTCTGCTAAGTTCTTAGCCGTTTTTCCTGCACCTTTATCGTCCAATGTGCACGATATAAAATTTAGTTGCAATGCATCCCACTGTTCCAAAATTCGATTAATCACCATTTGAAGTGAAAGCCATCGTGTTTGGGCAAGGCAAAGAATTTTATAAGGTTTTACTGAGAAATATTCTTGGAATTCTTTTAATTCTATGCACCTTTTGGAACTGTGCGCAAAAAAATTAAAAATGTTTCGAGCCAACTGCTCGACAGAAAATGGTAAATATTTGCACGCGTTGCTAGCACATAAGTGCAACGAATGGCAAATTTAACTCATGAAAAATATGTGAGGAATAATTTCCTTGAACCTCGCTTGGACATCAGTAAATTGGCCAGCCATAACCGACGCATTGTCAGATCCGAGTCCAATTATATTTTGCATGGGTATTTCCAAATAATTAATTTGATTCAAAATGGCAGTAAAAATTGAGGCAGCATCGGTTTTAATTAGTCTTAACAAACCTAAAAATCGATCTCTTGTAACACCTCTTTTTTTGTCAAAAACGCGAGATACTAAGGCTAACGACTTTTCTGAACTAACGTCCGTCGTCTCATCAATAATTATTGAAAATTTGTCAGTCTTTAGTTGTCTAACTACATTTTGTCGTCCTTGTTCTCCTAAAATATTTTTTACCAAAAGATGTGATTTTGTCCTACCACACCTTTATATTTTGGGCGATTTTTGAATCCGGACAACATTTTTGCAACAAATTTGGTAAAAAATCCATCAAACTGAAAGATAAATGATGCATCAAACAAAACATTACCATTATTAATTCCGCTTGTTTTGTTTGCGCTTCTAAGACCGATTTAGCTGGATTTGCAAAAACTTCGCTAATAGGAGTCAGTTTGCTCAGAGAAAAATTTCTTTTATGAGCGGCATTCACGTTATGCCTTACAAGATGAGATTTGATGTTGGTAAGTCGAGTATCGCATACTTTGCAAAATGCACATTCGTTGCGGCCCTCTTGCCATTGAAAGTCGTCAATCCACTGCTTACGAAAAGCTCTTACTGACCGTTTAACTTTCTTGGCAATTGTTTCGTTTTCACTATGTTCTGATTCTGATAGAATACGAATTGTCTCAGTCGATCTAAAACCATACATAAATATATTTTCAATTCGTGGTTAAATTTTGATATAGCTATTAGCTAATTTACTTACATCGAGGATTTTGTAGAATCTGACGGTGAAGTTTGGTGAATACTATTTGTAATTGTATATGTAATAAAAAATGGTTGTTAAAAGCAAAAATAGAAGTAAATTCATAATAAATTTGAAAACTAACCTAACACATCACTAAAAACATTCAAACTTACCTTTGAATTTTCGTAATATCTTTGCTGGTTAATACTTGTTTGTCCAATCGAGTCACGTATCTTAAATAATTTTACATTGAGAACTGGTAGCGTTAAATAGTATAGCTAAATTTGCATGACTTACTTATCCATGATGAAAAAAAACGAAACGCCGGCTATTACACACAAACAACAACACTTTTATTCGGAAAAATAAACGTTAAACGAACAAAATATGAGTAAATGACAGATGATTAACAGTGAAGTTATGTTTGATTCATACCTACGAGCAAAATAATCAAATAATTCACCTATAAGCCTGTAAATTCGAATTCTACCCTAAATCTAATTCCATAAAAGGTATAATTTGAAAAAAAATATATATATATATATATCGATCATAAATAAATTGTATCCATTTTAGCTATTTCACGTTTTTTGTGTATCCATGTATCCATTTCAATTTTTTTCAAATAATGTATCCTAATTGATACAATTGTATCCAAGCGGTAACACTGGAAATAACAACATAGAATAAAAACAACAGATTCTTATATACTAAACCACCAACACACATTAAAAGCAAATATCTCTACAATCTTCCATGTGCGTAGCAAAAGACTTATCATGTTTTCATTATTTTATATACAGCTAATACCATTACAGCGCATATACAAAACAATCCTGATCTATACATCAAGTTATAGAAAAATATTGGGAACAACTATACCCATAAAAAAGTCTCTCTGTTTTTGTTGTTTTTGCTTAACTAATACATAGCAAAAACCAATAATAAAGAGTACATTTACCTAATAGGATCCGCGTAAAGAGCGAACGAGGCGGCCCGTACAAACATTTCGTTGGCTTTGTCATGTATCAATTTTCAAGAATATATTTCTGTCTATTATACTTTGTACATAACATAAAAACCAAGAACCAAAACCAACACCTTTGTTTGGCTTGCAAGAACGCATTCAATTATGCGTAAATATAAAATCGAATATGAAATTAACTACGACGTATGTTAATTTACGTTAAAAACTGTTTTGATACGATCCAATTAATAGGTTTTAGTAATAAAATCATGTACAATCCAATCACACACACGTTAAAAACATGCACCCAATAGAAATCAATAATTTTGATTTCTTTATCTATAAATATAAAACATTGCCTAATAAATGCATCCCGGTGGATTGCATTTTCCAAAATTACACTTTAAATTATTTCACTTCCACTTTAATTATTATTTCACTAAAAACTGAATTAAATAGAATTAAAATTATAATTATAATTAAACTTTATAAACTACATAAATAAAACAAAAAAAAATTAAATTAAATTAAATTTTTGAAGAGGATAGAAAAAACACGTCTATCCTCTTTGACGAACATTCGCTCACCCCCCCTCGAAGAGTTCACATCAACTTATAAAAATTAAATTATTGTTAGAATTCAAAGCTTATAAAAATAAAATTGTTATAAGAAATCATAACACAATCGAACTTTAATAAAGTTTTTTTTTATTCACAGAACCAACCAATATATTACCGTGCCGATACCCAGTTTATTGAACCTTCATTCTTGTACCACGTTTGCCATTTTGTTTTGGAACCTGACCTTGTGGTACAAGACACTTTCATTTACAACCGTAAAGTGGTTCGTTTGGCCTCTTGTTATTAGTACAAACTTCGCGTGGTTCGTTTACAAAAGTCTTTTACGTTTATTTTATTTTTTTGAAATCTCAATGGTTTGCCCAGACTGTCATCTAAATTACTAAAATCATCTAAAATTAATTACAAAAATTTGCTAATTACACGCACAGCTTCACTTACTGAATTTGATTTATTTAGAATTTTAATTTAGAATATTTATATAATTGCGACATTATACGATTTGAATATTAATTTTTTTTATTTATATTTTGGTTACATCAATAATTATAAATTCATCAAAAGTAACTCAACTAAATAAATTTCGGTACAAATTTAATTTATTTAATTTTATTCATGCGCTGGTTTTTTGCAATTTCATAAATAAAATTACTTTGTATATGATGGCATGGTCATAATAGTTACTTCTGCATACATATATAGCATGTTTTTAAATAACACATAACATTTATAACTGTCACCTGCGGCCATATATTGTGAAACGCATCAAAATTTCAAGATGTTTAACACTATAGCACAGCACATAAATAATTCACTGTCAACACTTTACCACGTCTCCAGACACGTAATTATACGTAAACATTTTCTTATGCCTTTTTTTTTGCTTAGAAGGAAATTATCTACAAGCACACACATGGTATACAATACACGAATATATAGTGTTTATCTTAATTCACAAACCGCACGAAATTATCTCGCACAGATATGTGATTCTGTGTTTTACCTTCTGTGTTGTATATATTTTATCAATTTGGAAACTATTTGCTGCTGAAAATTTTTTTTGTTGCCTTATTTGACTTTGCGCAAGGCTATATAAGAAAAGTAAAGAACACAGAAATAAAATGTTCATGTTGTCGGTTTACCGAAAAGATGTTCTTCACTTGTCAGGTATATTTTCGCACGTCGTTTATATATGCATATCGTATATGTAGAGCTGTATATAGCTACATAGCACAATGTTTTAGATAAAAAAAAAATAAAAAAAAAACGTAAGAAAATTACAAGAAATTAAGAAAACAATAGAATCTTCTGGTCTCGTCTTATTTTTATTTTTTTTGTACTTTCAAATGTCGTGAATACCATTTTTTTTTTTGTATCGTCTTGATATTTTTGTGTATTCGGTTTCAATTGTTATCCTAAAATGCAACTAAATGTAATTTGAACGGGGTTCATGCGGAGGAAATATAATTATGACACCGTCGTCGGTCACCTAATTAAAAATGTACATCTCGTCTTGGTGATAAATACAATTTTTTGATTAAAAAACTTTATAAAACAAAATCACACGCGTCTATTTCTAAGAAACCCGCAATCAAGAAGAATTTGGATAATTTTGATAAAGTTGTTTCAAACACCTTTCCAGCATACAAAATTATGATTGTCATAAATCAACGAATTTAAAGTGAATCAACCGAATGCTCGTATATACATATGAACAAACCCTTTAATTTATGATTTTTTTTTTTTTTTGGAGTTGTCTTTTAAAATTTTAATAAATAAGAATTTTTTTGATTGTCTTATATGGGGAACCATATACAAATTTACAGTTGATGAAAACCAAAATGAAAAAATGTAATTTATTTACCGATTTATAATATTATTTTGAAAAGCATTTAATTATTTATTCTCTGCGGATGAAATTTCAACGAAAATGATGAATTTCAAAGGCGATTTGCAAGGCGTTGGTAAATTTATGAGTTTTGTGCGAATTTTTAAATATTCATGAAGCGGGCTTTGATTGCGTCTGGCTAAATTGCTATATACAAATGTTATTTTTATGCCTTGTTTTGTAAACAGCTCAGATACACGCATAAATAAATTTGGTTCGTGTTCAAATATTTATTTTTCGCGATGACAACAATTATTTAATATCGCAAATTATTTCAATAAATTTAATACGCTGGTACGGTAAATTGGACGAAAACGTTGGTTTTAAAAATTAAAGATTATTAATATAAACAGATATACACCCAAACAGAATACATAACACCTTGAATCAATTAATATAATTATAGTCCGAACTAAAATCTATTTTGCAAGAGATGAGAGAAAATTCCCCAAACTAAGCTTTCAATCTTACATCAATTAGCAAAATCGATCTAGATGCTATAAAATGAACCGTTTAATAAGACTTTCATTCCCAGTTCGCCTTTGTTTTCTAAACACTTGCATTCCAACAAACGATATACATATCTTTAATTTTGCATTCAGCCTTGACTTCTATTTCAATTTTTACTTTAAAGGTTTTCTTTGTAAACTCAACTTTTAAATTTAATTTTGAGTTGGAATTATTGGTGATTATTGGCTCCCTCAATATTTTAGAATTACTATGTGAGTCAGTTAGGCATGTTACAAACCATGCCAATTGGTCAATAATAAAACAACGTTTTTTACATGCATGGAAATTGAAAGAAAAACAAAAAGTTTACAGGCTGCGATATAGCTATCGAAAGGATGTTATCGAGGAGAAACTTAAAAACATTTTCCACAATGAAATACAAGTTAAATAAAGATTGTGAGAAATTTCAACAAGCAGATGGATTGTCTTACATACAACGAACTTACGTATTACACTTACACATGAGCATCGTACTGAGGCAGCACTAACGTTCCCATTGTTTCCATCGATGCGATAAATAGCAATAAACAATGACATAAGAGAAATTCCTGACATTAAAAACCTACAGAACAGGTCAAAGCAATCTGCGGACTTGTAATAATCAATGAAGCGGTAAACAATTCACACAAAACCCTGAAAATTTCTACCGAAAAATTAACGATACCAACGCGCAGAAGTCTTAGTTAACACTGGTTCATTAATGTCTAAATTAAACGGAATAGGACCGAAAGGCCGAATGTCGAAAGGCCGTACGCCGAAAGGCCGAATATTGAAAGGCCGAATGTTTCGAAAGACCGAATGTGTCGAAAGGCCGAATGTCGAAAGGCCGAAAGGGTCGAAAGGCCGAATATCGAAAAGCTGAATTTCGAAAGGCCGACTGTGTCGAAAGGCCGAATAGGTCGAAAGGTCGAATGTCGAAAGGCCGTTTGTGTCAAAAGGCCGAATTATATTTTCATGAAAACCAAAATTTATATTCTTACGTTTGTTTTTGTCATACGAGGGGACTAACAAAAGTTCGCTTAGTTGGTGACTCTTTTTTTTTTTTTTTAACCAAAAATACCAAATCCTTTGCAATTGTTTTATGAGACTTCTTCCAAAATTTCATAACGATCGGTTGAAATGGAGACGAAATCGCTAAAGCTGAGGATGGATCAAACGAAATTCCACCACCAACGCAAACAGAAGTTCGCTATGTGATTCTTTTCGGTTTTCGGCGTAAACTAAAGCCACTACAAATATTCAATGAATGCCAAATTGCATATGGAACGATTGCACCATCTCTATAGACTATTTCTAAGTGGTTCCGAAGATTCCAGACGGGACATTTTTCTGTAGAGGACGAGCCCCTAGAAGGTCGACCAAAATCTTCCACTGATGACGCCACTGTGGCTCTGGTGAAGTCCAAAGTTGATGAAGATTCACGATTGACACAGGAAATTATTGCTGATGAATTAGTCTTGAATGCCATGGCTGTATCGCTAATATTAAGTTATCATCTGGGATACACAAGGAAATCTGCTCGATGGGTTCCACGAATTTTAAATGGGGCCCAAAAAGAGGCTTGAGTGCATTTTGCTAAATTTTTCTTAAATAAATTCGAAAATGGGCAGTCTAGCAACTTAAGTAAAGTCGTTACTGATGACGAATCTTGGTTCTATAATTACGATCCGGAAACCAAACAGCAGTCTATGGTATGGAGCTCAACAGGAGCAAATCCACCCGTAAAAGCTAAGCAACAAAAATCAGCAACAAAAGTAATGATGTCAGTTTACTTCACCCGATCAAAAATTGTAGCTGCTATTCCCCTGGAAAAGGGTCAGAGGGTAACTGCAAAATGGTATACCGAAGACTGCTTACCAAAAGTTTTCAAAAATTTGTTGGAAAACCGAAAGAAAGAGGATTTGCGACGCTACTTTTTACATCATTACAACGCGCTAACTCACACTGCTAAACTAACGAGTAACTTTATTTTGAACTCTGGCATCGAAGAAATTTCTGCTTATTTCCAAATATAAAAAAAAATTAAGGGGAAAGGTCTTTAACAGTAACGCGGAGATAATTGATGCTATTAATGGTGAACGTGATAAGCTTAAAAAAGCAAGATTTTGAAGACTGTTTTGAGAAGTGGATCTATAGGCTTAAGAAATGCATTGAAATCAATGGCGATTATGTAGAGAAGATAAAAAAGACGAAGATTAAGAATAAATACGAAAAAAAACATTTTGTTTTTTTTTCTGGTCAACTAAGTAAACTTTTGTTAGTCCCCTCGTATAATTAAAAATTAATTAATTATAATGAAAAAATAAAAATAAATACATTTTTTTTCCGACAAAATTTGATCAGATTAATATGCTACACACACAGGATTTAGTAGCGCGTATTTTCAATTTATTTAAATTATTTTACATTAAGAAATAAATTCAATGGTTTTAAATATTGATTTCAATTAATTAAGTGAAGGCAAATTTAATGAAAATTCGGCCATTCGACACACGGCCTTTCAACCTTCGGCCTTTCGACCCATTCGGCCTTTAGACCTTTGGTCTCTCAACACTTTCGGTCTTTCGACCCAATCAATACATTCGGCCATCCGACATTCGTCATTCCGACCCATTCGGGCTTTCGACATTCGGCCTTCCTACATTCGACCTTTCAACATCGAACGAATTAAACACCATTGTCAATAAAAAACCAACAACTACAACCATCTATGTTAATTGTAAATATATAGAATTAATCCTCAAATCAACTCAAGCTTCTTTCCAACTCAACCCTCAATACAACTCCTAATAAATACCGAACTGAATGACTGACTCAACCTGAACTCAACCCTAACTCAGCTCTTCCGTGGTAGAAAATGAAGTAGGTTCTGAAGTAGGAATCTTGGTAGAAAATGGAGATTATTTGTGGTTTGGAGAAAACTGAATTTTCAATTCATCGGACGAATCATTAGGCGAATGTGATTATTTAGGTCCCTCATACAAAATAACAATCTTTAAGATTAGCCTAATTAATTGGGTTATTTTACATAATGTGCTTGTAAACTCGGATAGTAATTTATTAAAGTTTTTTAAGGGAATTCGGCATTAATATACCCAAAACAAGAAGTTCACTATTTCAAAGTGATAATAGTGTCCCTGATATAGGTATTTGTACCCCTGGTAGTTGCAACTAGAGAATTCGTTCATTTTGGCATTGAGAAATTTATTTCCCGACACGATTTCAAATTTTTAACTAGTTTGCCGGAGTTCGTTTGCGACTTTAATGTCGATGAGTTACCTCTCTACAAAAGTCCTCGAAAAATACTGTGGCCCATCCTTGGCTCTGTCTCGTATTCCTGAGATCATCCTCCTTTTAGCGTTGGCGCATGAATATGTGAGGGTCATCCTACGTCAGTAAATAGCTTTTCCGATGTCTTTTTTAGAATTTCTAAAATTAAAAAAATGAGGATTTATAGTCCAGTGTTTGACGGTTTTTACTGTTATTACCTCAGAATTCTTACGAACCATACCGATTTTCGTGTAATTTGGACAGTGGATAGGAAATAGCTCAAGGAAGAAACGGTATATAATGCCGTTTTGTGCTTTTACCATAGGAGTGGATGTCACCCGTTCTAGGGGTGGAAATTAGTACACTCAAAATAACCATAGAAATCGGTAGAGGGATGAATTCTAAGTTTCCTCGATAAATCAATATTTTCCGAGTTATTCGCGATTGAAAATGTTGATTTTTCGCCCCTGTGTAGATTTAGCCACAATTGAGAACATTAGTTTTGTGCAGCAAATTTTAAAATTGCGTAAATCTGGTAAGACTTATTTTGCTGTATATTGCTGAATTCAAGTAAATATAATAAGGGAAACCACCTAAATTTACTGCACGTCATAAATTTCATAGAGAAATTTATCATTTGTGTCAGTGGTTTCGATGAGTGAGGTTATTTGTAAAACAGGTAACATTTATTGTTATACATTTATTTAATTTGAGTATTTTTTTCGTGATTGTTTCATTTTTTTGTGTCAAAAATACACAACTTAAATTTAAAATAATCATTTGTCTTGAGTTTTTAGTGTAAAAAAATGTTTTTATTTGGCAAAAAAGTGTCCTCATTTAATGCCAAAGTTACTCAATGGATGAGTCCTCATTTGGGGACTTAAATATAACGGTTCACAATTAGGTCACAAATTATCTTAACGGGTTCAAAAAACTTTCTGGAATTTGTATTGTAAAATACGTTATATAAATGCTTGCTTTAGAATTAAAAGCAAAAGATATTAGATCTTTTAAACGAGGACGATTCAGAGCTCGACATTGCGGACAATGCATCCGATGATGATGATAAGAATGAAGTAATAATATCAGCTGTTCCTAAAACAACATTAAATGTTCATGTAAAAACCACAAATGAGCAATGGACCGAAGAAGCACATGTCGATATTGGTTTTATCGGATTTGATAAAGAGCAGACATATACAACAAAATCTAACAATAGATGGCGAAGACGTAGGTTTGAGGGAGGCAAAATTCCGTTTAAGGGACCCGACGTCAAGGAAGAATTAACCGATTTTTCACCAGTCAAATATTTTTTTGGTTATACCCCAAAATGGGTGTTGGGTGCGTCTCAATAGGGTAGGGGTTGACCGCATATAGCCGTGTATCTCGTGGTCTACATTCCAACGGTGCAACTATGTAGAAACCACAAAATGTGTCTATTATACCTCCATGTGGTAACACCCGGGCAAAGATATGAAGCATCGGCGAAATACTAGAAGCGAGTGCAGTACACTATAAATGAGAAATGAGCAGAACAAATATGGAAACTAATACCCCAGGTGGTACACCTGTTGCTCAGGTAAATCCACCCTCTTCGGAGGTCGTCTCATGGTTTCTGGGGAAACCAGCCATTGCTATACTACAATTATTTTAACCAATCCCAAGACATGTTGGTGAATAAACAAGCTCAATTGAGTGAAACAGAAAAGGATAATTCACATTCCTTCCATAGGAGTAATAAAGTGGCGTATTCTCCGATAAGAGGCGGTAGTCCCTCCATTAGGGCCAGCAGCCGCAACTCTCGTTCTACAAACGAAAAAACGCTTCACAATGAATTGTGTAAAGCGAATAATGCATTAGTTGAAGCCAACAATATAAATAAGCAACTGAATGTTACAATTGCATGGATGCAGGAGCGTAAGAAGACACTTGAAAACGAAGATAAAGCTCTTAAGCCAAAGAAAGACATCGGTTCTACTCGTAACCAGAATACAACTTCACAAGAGTATCATACGGATGAAGAAGAACTAGCTCGAGAAACAGAGTGGATTAGAATTAATGGTGGGAGAAAAATAAGAAGACGGAATAATACGCCCTCCCCACCTCAATTAAAGGGCGATGTTCCAAATATTATCCAGAAACAACCAAAAAAAAACAATACCTCCACCACCACCAATAGTAATAGATGAAGTCAAAGACTACGATGTACTCTATGAGAAAATAAAAACAATAACTGCTACTGATAAGTTTAATGCAAAGGTGATGAATGGAAACACCATCAAACTAAACTTAGAAAATGCTGAAACAAACAGAAAAATGACAAAAATGTTAAATGAAGAAAAACGTGCTTGGCACACGTTTGAAGATAAACAAACCAGACCAATTAGCGTCATGCCTAAAAACTTACACCCTACGTGTAAACCAGACAAACTAATTGATGACCTGAAAGCAAAAGGATTTAAGGCAACTGAAGCATCGATTAAGCTAAAACGGAGAGGCAAAGTACTTCTCAACATGTTTATGTTGTCGAAGGTCTGATGAAGATATCGAAAAAATTGATCAAATTAATTACATCTTAGTACATCTTAATTAAGTTCAACAGGGAATCCAGATGTGTCAGATGTTTAGGTAAACATCATACCAAAGATTGTGTAAAAGCCCAAAATGTTCAACCTAAATGCATTCACTGTGAGGATGGTTTTCTTCTGGCTAACTACAGAGGATGCAGCATTGCTATTGAACTGCAAAACATGAAAAATAAGATTGTGATTGCTAAAAATCCAAGTTTATTCAGGAAGCAAATCGTAGAGTGTCGGGAACTACTCAAGGACATTTTGGTAAAATGACTTATGCTCAAAACTTGCCAATGCTTAAAAACTGCTCAAAATGATGATAAAAGTCAAATACTTAAATTAATTTTAAGCAGACTAAATACATTTGATGAGCGATTACAGAAACTAGAGTACAGGACTAAGGGAGCCATCCCTAAATAGAAAAATGGCCAATGATCTTAGAATCTTATGTTGGAATGCCAATGGACTGATGCAACATCAACAAGAACTGCAAGTGGTCCTGGACATCGAAAAAATCGATGTATGTCTCATCACGGAAACACACTTCACTAGACAATCAATCATTAAATTTAAAAGATATCAAATAAAGGAGGTAGTGCTGTTATAATTAGAAATAGTGTCTGTTATTGTCAAATGCAAAAGTAGTTCTATTTGTATTGCTATTATTTACTGCCCACTGAAGCACTCAATGAAAGAAAAAGATTATCTCGAGTTCCTCAGCAAATTAGGAAAACGATTTGTACTTGAAGGAGACCTTAATGCAAAAAATGTCCACTGGGGATCCAGATTAACAACGACTAAGGGTAAAGAACTCCTAAAAGCTATCAGAAAATGCAGCTGTGAAGCCCGCTCAACTGGAAAACCAACCTACTGGCCAACTGATCCAAACAAAGTACCAGATCTGATTGATTTCTTTATAATAAAGAACATATCTGTAAATTATATACAAGTAGATGAGAGCCACGACTTAAACTCTGATCATTGACCAATACTTCTAACTTTAAGTGAAAAAATCATTCAGAAAGAAAGAAACCCATTCCTAGTAAATAATCACACTATTTGGGCATGCTTTAGACTATCGCTAGAAGAAAAAATTAACTTAATGGTTCCTTCCATTAAAGACTGAAGAACAATTAGACAAAGAAGTTCACAAATTTGTATACGATATACAGCAATCAGCTCGGGAAAATACTCCTGAAATTAAAACGAAAATCAAGGGAAACAACTACCCTATGGAAATTAGGGAACTCCTCGCAGAAAAAAGAAGAGCGAGAAGAGTATGGCAACAAACAAGGGCCCCCCAAGATAAAACTCATTTGAACAATCTCACTCAACAATTAAGAAGAGAGATCAAAGAATTGAAAGATGAATCAATCAGCAACTATTTAAGAAAATTAACTAATGATAACAGTACTGATTATTCTCTTTGGAAAGCAACCAAAAGAATCAAAAGACCAATAATGCAGATTCCCCCAATAAAAATAGCAGGTGAGAAATGGGCTAGAAATAATGAAGACAAAGCTCGAAAATTTGCTGAAACCTCGAAAAAATATTCCAGCCACATGAAGACCAAACGTTGGAAGCCGAGATAATAACTGAACAAGCTGTGCAAGAAAGTAAAGAAATCCTACCCACAACACCAAAAGAAGTCATGCGTGAGATAACAGCTAATATGAATACGAAAAAAGCTCCTGGGTACGATCTTTTTACTGCAGAAATCTTAAAAGAACTGCCAAGGAAAGCTCTGGTGAAACTCACCAATCTTATAAATGCAGCATTTAGAATCAAATGTGTACCAAGTGTACCAAGCTTATGGAAAATTGCAGAAGTAATTATGATCCCAAAACCTTGGAAGCCACCACACATGACATCGTCTTATAGGCCAATTTCGCTATTGCCAGTCATGTCCAAACTCTATGAGAAGCTTCTGGTAAAAAGATTAAATCCGATAATCGAGAGTAAAAACTTGATCCCAAATCATCAGTTCGGTTTTCGCAACCAACTCTCAACAATTGATCAAGTATACAGAATAACCAGTATAATTGAAAGCACTAGAGGAGAAAAAAGACTGTTCAACAGTATTTCTAGACGTTATGCACAAGCGTTTGATAGAGTGTGGCATGAAGGACTTAACCCCAAGTTAAGGAATCTTCTACCAAAGCAATTTGCTAAGATACTGGAATCTTACTCGAAAGATAGGTTCTTCAGGATGAAGTAAGATGACACATTTTCTGAATTAAAAGAAATCAATGCAAGAGTTCCACAGGGCAGTGTAATAGGGCCGGTTTTATACCTACTATACACTAATTTTCTTCCTACATTAGAAAAACAATACAGTGGCGACTTTTGTAGATGACACGGCAATCTTAGCTGTTGGAAAAAGCAACGAAGAATCAACATAGAAGCTACAATACAATCAGCTATAACTAAAATATATAAAAGGGAGAATAAAAGCTAAATGAAGCTAAATCAGTTCACATCAACTTTATAAACAGACGATTCGAACATAGTCCCATTACCATAAATCGGGAAATACTAACGCATGCGAACAGCTAAGTATCTCGGCATGACCCTGGATGCTAAAACTACGATGGAAAGCACACGTCAAGAAGAAAAGTGAAGAATTAAAACTTAAATACAGAAAAATGTATTGGCTGATGGGAAGGAACTCTTCTTTTATCAACGTACAACAAGCTTCTACTTTAAAAGCAAACATTGAAACCGATTTAGACTTATGGTATTCAGCTTTGGGGTTGTACCAATTAGAGCAACGTAAATATTATCCAAAGATTTCTGAATATGGTATTAAGGAACATCGTTGATGCACCTTGGTGTGTCAGGAACAATGACCTTCATAGGGACCTTAAAATGAACCTCATCTTAAACGAAATCCAGGAAAAAAGCACGGATACATGAAGAAAGGCTCCACCAACATGTGAACATTGAGGCAACTCAGTTCCTAAGCATCACGAATTAAGTACGCAGACTTAAAAGAACCAAACCTTTTGAGCTGGTGCGATTGTCAGTTTAAGCAGCATTGTGCTGATCTAAAATCCACTACAAAGATATGGTTTACTTCAATTTACCAAACACTATGAAACGACGCCAATGGGGAAGAAGCCATAGATTAATTTAAGTTAGTAAACTAAGTCAGAAACAAATTGCTCATTAGTCCAGGAGACTAGATTGTAATTACATAAAATAAGAAAAAATAAAAATATCCCAAAACAAATGTTTTTTGAGATGGCCGAGTACACAAATTTATATGCAAAAAAGTCCAACGTTCAAAATTATAAAGAAACCAGCTCAGATGAGCTAGTTAAGGTTTTTTGGAATTTTGATGTTAATGGGGAATTTTAGGAATTTTTTGTGATTTAAGAACTGTGGGTGGTGTAATGCACCTAAAGTTTCAAGACTCTAGTAGAGCACGTAGATTGCTTCCATACGATACAGAGCATTATGTTGCTCCCACTGAGGACGCTGTGTTACAATCAGCCAAACCCGTCCGGCTTGACGTTTCCAATGATTTGGGCATTTGGAAATCCGTCTGGCATTCCTAAGTTTTGGAACACACAAATCGGTAACTTTATAATCACAGCGAACCAGAAAATTGAGCAATACTTTATATTGAAAATATCGTTAGGCAACATTCTGTTGACTAGACTCCGAATTCGATTCGGAAGTCAAGATAGAAAAAGGGGAACGTTTTGAAGGTGGAACAACTTACTACAGCCAATTTAAGCTATACCTTTACCGTTGAAACCCAAAAGCACCCTTGTCATAAGGACGAAGTTGGAACAAGCTCACGCTACACATTACATCTGCTAAGCTTATTATTTGGACAAAGCTGGAATAACGTCTGACTTAACAATTCAGAAAGTTGTTGAAGTCGTAAAAAAGATCTTAAATTCTAAGACAGTTTTTGCAAATATAGTTATCCTTTTTGGAGAAGATTTCAGGCAAACATTGCCAAGTTTCTTTCATGCTTCTCGGGTTGAAATCATTGAAGAGACATTGAAAAGTTTTGTTCTTTGGTAACATATAAAGCAAGTCCGCCTAACACAAAATATTAGAACTGGGGAAGACAAAGAATTTACTAATTGGTTTATTTAGTTAGGTCAGATGATATTGGGGATGAGATATTAACAGCTTTTTTCATATTGTGTCCTATATGGATGCACTAAAAATGAACAACGAAGTTTGAATCGCCTAGAATGAGAAGGAAAAGTTTATGACAGTGTTGATTCTATTGTCACTGATGACAAACAATAAAGGTTAAATTTTCGAACAGAATTTTTGAATATACCATATGCTTTAAAACTTAAAGTCGGTGGAATTATTATGTTGCTTCGAAATTTTTTCTAAAAAGGAGCCATATGTTTAATGGCACAAGGCTTAAAATCAAAAAGTTGATGGCAAATGTTATTTTCGCGAATGTCCTTACTGGAAGAGCAGCAGGACAGTTCACTGTTATCCCAAGGATTGAATTGGCCCTTTCTGTTATGAACAAGCAATTTACACTTAAACGACGTCGCTTTCCTATACGAATTTCCTTCATCACAACATCATTGACAGCTATATGTTGTTCTTTTTCTAGAGTTACATCCAACAGAAATATAACCTTTAAAGTAATTACCACCAAAGAGCAGGGAACACATATTGAAGGAAGCTATAATGGCTTTACCAGTAACGTACTATACAAGGAAGTCCTTTAAACTAATTTCCAAATTTCTGCGACGTCCATGAGATGGGATCGGGTAGATGGAGGGCCAATTAAGGCATAAAATCGCTCTATTTTAATCTTGGTGAGTAAAGCCTATAAAAGGCTGACGACCACAAGCACTGCCTTCTAGAATATAGAGCCATAATGATAGTGACGTATTTTTTAGAAGCTTTTTAGTGGTATAACTTTTCACTGATTTTCATAGGAATCCATAGTAAAAATGGTGTTTTTTAGCTTCAAGTTTTTCAATGAAAAAAGTAAAAATATTATAAACCGTTTATATAAAAGTTTTCTACATATATTTAAGAACAATATACAAAAAGGCCATATTGGTATTAAGTAAATATTAATTGCAGAAATATTAAAATTAAACTATTTCTAAAATATATTTTTTCGAACTTTCATTTTGAAAAATACATCAAAGTTGGCTCTAACAAATTAAAATAATACTTGCTAAATTTATCTTTAGTTTTACTAGTGTACGTAGGATGTCTAAAATGGTTGCAGAAAAATACGAAAAAAAAAATTATTTAATCGCAAAATTAACACACGTTCCTATATTTTGTGAGTTTGTTTTGCTTTTCCTACAATTTTTGAACTTGAAATTTCCCCAGGTGGTAATTTTTGGTATGATTTTTTCAAATTTGTATGGCCATCACTGCCATCTATGTAATGTATATTGACTTAATGACCAAACGAATCGTAGTAAGCTTTTATTTCAATTTGACCAGAATGCTGTTGTTATGAATTTTTTTTTAATATTTTGGTTTAAATAATTCAATTATTACAAGAAAATGAAAACGATTTACTTAAACGACATTCATATATGTTGAAACTCAAATATTTATGAAAGTATTTCAGAAATCATAATTAAGAATTTGTAAAGTTTTCATTTAAAAATTTGTCTTAGGAAAAAAAGTGAATTCCCATATGTTTTGTTTGTTTTACTATGAAAAGTTTCGTTTTTTCCTCGTTTCTAATTGTGGCTCTGCCACAAGTTAACCATTTACCGCTAAGTTTCACCAATTATAAAAAAACAAATGGGCATGCGACTACTATCAAAGCAACCTAGATTATACAAAGCCATAGTTTAAAAAACACAGCTTTTATAAAGGAATTAGAAACGTGGAAAAAACCAAATTTTCATAGTAAAATACACAAAACATATGGAAAATCAATGTTTTTCCTAAGACAAATTTTTAAATGAAAACTTTACAAATTCTTTATTATGATTTCTGAAATACTTTCATAAATATTTGAATTTCAACATATATGAATGTCGTTTAAGTAAATCGTTTTCATTTTCTTGTAATAATTGAATTATTTAAACCAAAATATTAAAAAAAAATTCATAACAACAGCATTCTGGTCAAATTGAAATAAAAGCTTACTACAATTCGTTTGGTCGTTAATTTAATATACATTACATAGAAGGCAGTGATGGCCGTAAAAATTTGGTAAAATCATACCAAAAATTACCACCTAAGGAAATGTCAAGTAAAAAAATTGTAGGAAAAGCAAAACAAATTCACAAATTATTAAGTACGAGTGATAATTTTGTGACTAAATAAGTTTTTCTCCGATCGTAAGAAAAAATATATATTTCCGTTGTTTTTTCGAAACGAAAAGCTCATGATTCAAGTATGTTGTATTTGTTGCTAAGCAACAAGTAATAATAGTACGAGAATATTTTTTCTGGCCTAGGCCGGGAATATATTCCCGTATGGATTTTTAATTGTTTAGAAGAAATAAAAGTACACTTACGAGTATAAGGTCAAACGCATTTATTTATTTTAATTTAACAGTAATCAATTTTTATTTGAAACACTATGCCAAACTAATTATGTGTTAGTTAGGAGTTTAATTTTACTTATTTGTAATATTAACGGTTATCGTACAATTAGTACAATTATTGAACATTGGTGGATTATTAGTATCGCATCCCAGCATTGTTGTTGATATATTGCTATTAAAATCATTAACATTATTTGCATCGGCTGTTTCATTATCCGTTGTATCGAAAATCTTATGAGCAACTTCAATTTTATTGATGATGGATTCATCGATGTACCCTTCAGTTGCAGTCGCTGACTTCCATCCTCCAAATCTTTTTAAGCATGTTAAATCTGCGCCGTTATCAACTAAAATTGTCGCAGATGAACGGCGGAAACAGTGCCATGTGTATTGTTTTGCGTATGTATTCCAACTGCTTGTTTAAAACCTTTACCATTTGTGTATTTAAAAAAAAAAACGCAAAGAATTGAAATCTTTTGGACGCGAAGCTATATATTTTCTGTAATATTCTAAATAAGTTTCGTTTACGATAAATGATCTTGATTTATTTGTCTTGTTATTCGGGATTTTAAGTAAAAGTTTAGATACTAATGTCAGTAATTTCCATGCGGGCAAGTTCATCCCGTCGACAAGCACCAGCGATTCCAAAAATTAACGCAACCTACAAAAAACAATCATAATATTACATACAAAAAACCCGTGGCGTACTGCAGCTATCGGGGGGGTCACAGGTGGTGGATAGTGGACGGCCTATCGATAGGTAGGCTAGCGGTGAATTAAATAAGCCGCCCCCAACCACAGTCCAGCTGGGGGGAGAGTCTCAGGGAACTGGGGAGTGGTTAACCTCAGTTCATTAAATTCTGAGTGCCTATGATGCCCAGCATGGAAAGGCGAAAAGATGGCGCCAGAAAACCATCGACCAATAACCACGGCGGACTGGGCGTCGTGTCCTCTCTGCACCTCCGGAGTCTCCGCGGGTGATGAGTGGGGGTACCCCTATAAACGGGTGACCCGGGGAATGGAATGGATCCCATTGGATTGGGCTCTCCATGTGAATAGGTGAATGGGGGGAGAATGTGGGCGGAGGGAAGGTGCGCTGGGAGGCCGCGGTGCTAGCGAGCCGAATGGGCTGGATTAAGGTGTTAAGCGACCCGTGCTGATGATCAACTAGGGTGGGGCCCATTTAACAAAGCCCAGTCGCTAACGGAGCCCTCTGGATATCTGGCGACCTCCAGTTGTATTTAGCCTTACCTGCGTATTCGGATCTCTGCGCAGGCGGACCTCTATTTCTCCGATACTCGTGGGAATCAGATGGAAAGATCGAACACCGAAAAATCAAAGGGCACCGGCTCTCCTCAAAAGCCAGTATCAGCGAATGGGGGTACCTCGAAAAGGGTCTCTAAAGTTGCAAAGGGGGTTGGCTCTAGGGCAAAAGTCCCGGGAGTTAGAGGTACCAGCGCAGCACAGGGGAGTGGGACGAGAGACATTCCTCCAGGCATTACGAATTCTCGAGAAGTGGGCTGCGACCCCCGAGGGGCAGCTTACGGAAGAGCAAAGAACATCAGTAGCTTGGGCAAGGAGCACTGTGGGCTGCGGAGGCTCGGAAAGGGACCATGTGTCTAAAAGACAGCGGTCCCAGGACGAGGTGGAAGTAGTCAACAGCAAGCGGGCCAAGTTGGTCACTGAAAGGAAGCCGAGCTCCAACTCAGGAATAAAGCTGTTCAGCGATGTCCTGAGGGAGCATGTGTTGATGCTAGCCGTCATTGGCGAAAGTCAAGAAGATGGGAGCATCACGGCCGAAAAATGGAGGTTGGTGTATAATGCACTCAACCTCGTCTTTTTAAAAGTCCTGGTGAAAATCCGGGACCTCCCCCATCCTGCAGAGATGCGGGGTGGTATCAAGGGCGTGTGAAGATGACTGCATGCTTGGACTCTAGATCTGTGGATCTATATAAAAAGGCTATAGCCAAAGTAGGGGAGGTGTGGCCAGGCGCAAAGCTTGCGGCAGTTAGTCGGGAGGAAATTCCCAGCAGGCCGAGGGCACGTGTCTGGCTGCCATCCGAACCGGCTAGCCCTGACAAGGCTTTGGAAATCATTCAGGCCAGTAACCCGAGTGTTCCGACCGGCAATTGGAAGATCGTCAAACAGGAGGAGGCGAAGGGGGCCTCAAAATTATCAATTATGATAATAAATAAGGAGTCCCTTGCCCTCCTGCACAAAACGAAGGGAGTAATTGACTTCGGTTTCGGGTCAATTACTCTCAAAGTTTATAAAAAGGATGGGGCGGAAGCGCGTACGGGAGGCCAACCAGAGGATGGTGGCAACCCGCCCAGGCCTGAAGGGGGTACCAGCAGCATTGTGGGAGAAGCTGAGGGTATGGGGGAGAGTAAAGCCGGCGGCCTCGGTCGAACAAGGCCTCCCTTGAAGCATAAGGAGGGGCACATAAGCGAAGGAGCTGGTGTACCGATGGAGGAGGGTGTCCGCAGCCCGGCCAGACGGGTCGGCACTGACAAGTCCTCTACAGAGGGTATGAGGGGTGACGAGACGGGTGGATCCGGCGCACCCCAAAATACCGAGAAAAAATATTCCTGCGGTAGCAGGAATATACCATAGAGATAGGTAGAGGTTAAATGGTTATGATTAAGATAACACAAATTAACCTTCACCATTCTAAGGCTGCTTCGGCAGCTCTACTCCTCAGGCTGACTAGTTCGGGTGAGGATGTGATATTAATCCAAGAACCTTGGATTAACAACAACAGGATCTGTGGCCTCAGAACCAAGGGGTATAAAATTATATCCTCTAGTAAGTCTGGGAAGATCAGATCTTGTATTCTTGGGAAAAATAATATTAATCTTTCCCTTCTCTCTCAATACAGCAATGGTGACACTACTGCAGTTAGCCTGGAAGTAGGCACTTGTAGATTCTGGCTAGTTTCAGCCTACATGGACCGGGAGAAGGAGGTTCCTCCGGATAACCTGGAGGAGCTGATCCGTAAAGCGGAACAATCAAAGGTAGGTGTGGTACTGGGAGTTGATGCTAATGCGCATCACACTATCTGGGGAAGCACAGACATTAATGAAAGAGGTGAGTCGTTTTTTGATTATTTGATGAGTACTAACCTTTCAGTGTGTAATATTGGGCGGGAACCCACATTTATTACTAGTAACAGGCAGGAGGTTCTAGACGTGACCCTTGCCTCAAATAACATTCTTCATATGGTTAAAAATTGGAGGGTGGATAAGGAACACTCCTTTTCTGATCATCGATATTTAACCTATAGCCTCGATATTCACCCTGCTACCCAGGAAGCCTTCAGGAATACTAGAAGGACCAACTGGAGCAAATATGGGGAATTATTGGAGGAAATGTTACCGACGAGGGCTATGGAGCCCCCTACGACCGTTGGGGAGCTGGAGGACATGGTGGCTAGCGTTACTAGCGCATGCAACCGATCCTTTCGCGCTGCCTGCCCACTGGCTAGGCCTAGGGGTAGGCAAAAACCGGTATGGTGGTCCAGGGAACTGGGAACCTATCGTAAGGCTTGTAGGATAGCCTTTAATAGAGCCAAAAATACAAGGGAGGTTCAGGATTGGGACTCCTATAAGGAGAATCTCGGAATTTATAAGAAAGAATTAAGAAAGGCACAAAGGAGGTCTTGGAGAATC
Organism: Tipula vernalis; assembly: GCA_958295665.1. NCBI lineage: Eukaryota > Metazoa > Arthropoda > Insecta > Diptera > Tipulidae > Tipula > Tipula vernalis. The sequence goes on from OY282559.1 coordinate 122,865,337, forward strand.
TTCTGTGATAATATGGAAGAGGTATCCGAAACCTCCCGCCTTAGGAAGATTCTTTCCAAAAGTACATCTAGTCCTAGTTTTTTGATAAAACCGGACGGATCTTGGACAGCTTCTAGTGGAGAATCTCTGGAGCTTCTCTTCGAGACACACTTCCCAGGGAGCTTTGAAGACCTGCTGGTGCGTAGCAATCATCAGGAATCACTGTCAGTAACCACAGAGGATATCGTAACCAGAAAACGGATCCTATGGGCACTGAGGGGTTTTAAACCATTTAAATCGGCTGGTCCGGATCATATTATACCAGCGGAACTTTAAAACAACTCAGTAATTATTCTTCCCTACCTAGAAGCTATATTCAAAGGGTGTTTGAAGCTGGGCTATATTCCTAGGTACTGGACGGAGGTCAATGTGGTGTTCATACCGAAAGCGGGGAAAAGCTCATATGTCTATCCTAAGGACCTAAGACCAATAACTCTATCATCCTTACTTTTGAAAACCTTGGAAAGGCTGCTGGATGTATACATCAGAGATAAAATAGGTGCCAGGAAGTGGGCATCGTCTCAGCATGCGTACACAAAGGGTAGATCTGTGGGCACTGCTCTGCACGCCTTGGTGTCTACGATTGAGAAATCGATTAATTCGAAGGAATTCTGTTTGGTGGCCTTCCTTGATATAGAAGGCGCCTTTAATAATGTGAAAGCGGAGGCAATCAAGGAGGGATTGTCATTTTTGGAGGTGGACGTTCCTCTGATAGGGTTAATCAATTATATGCTGGGAAGCAGGATTGTTAGCTCGAAGTTGGGGGACTCCACCTTCAAGAGGCGAGTAGCTAGGGGAACTCCGCAGGGGAGGGTTCTGTCCCCTCTTCTCTGGAACATAGTGGTAAACGGGTTACTACTTGAATTGGAGAAAGAGGGTATTGAAGTTATTGCGTACGCAGATGACGTAGCTTTAGCTGTTACCGGGAAATTCCTGGGCACGATTGTAGACGTAATGCAGAATGCGCTTACCATCGTTACGAAATGGGCTGGCAAATGTGAACTTTGTATTAACCCGTCTAAGACAGAGCTGGTACTCTTTACTAAGAAATACAAAATCCCGGTAGTTGTCCCTCCTACCTTAAATGGCACGAGACTTGCTTTTACTGATAGAGCTAGATATCTGGGCATTATCTTGGACAGTAAGCTTAGTTGGAAGCCCAACATGTTGGAGAGAATAAACAAAGCTACTATTGCTTTGTACTCCTGTAGGAACGCCATTGGTCATAGATGGGGTCTGAAGCCGGAGCTGGTACACTGGCTCTACACCGCCGTAGTGAGACCTGTACTCATGTACGGGGTGGGTGTTTGGTGGCCAGCTCTGGACAAGGTAACTTACAAAAGTAAGATTGAGAGAGTGCAAAGAACGGCCTGTAAGCTTGTTAGCGGGGCATTGAGGTCGACACCGACAAGTGCCTTAGAGGTTATGTTGCACCTTCTTCCGGTCGACATTTTTGGCAAACAGATGGCGGCAAATATGGCTGTACGACTTGCAGCCGTCTCTCAGTGGAGGTGTCTTAGTATAGGACACTCTACTATCGTCAGATCGTTGAAGGATGAGCTGGCGAATCTTGGCTACATTAAAACTACTCTACGCTTCGAGAAGCGATTTCGGACCTCCTTCCCTTCAAGGGAATCCTGGAGGGATAGACCGTTATCGGAAACTGAAGCGTTGCAATTCTTCACAGATGGCTCCAAGCTAGACGGCAAAGTAGGAGCTGGAGTATTCTGTGACAAATTAAATGTAAATATTTCTATTCGTCTCCCTGATTACTGCAGCGTGTACCAAGCTGAAGTCGTAGCGATTGAGGAGGTCATGACGTGGTTGAAGCATAATGTGTTATCCTCAGACGATATCACAATCTATGTGGACAGTCAAGCGGCGATCCGGTCGTTAGAATCGGTGTCTTTGGCGTCACGGGCGGCGTTGAGTTGTCACTCATCTCTAAATGAGATGGGTGAGCATTTCAACATCCAGGTAGTCTGGGTCCCAGGTCACTCGGGCGTCATGGGGAACTGCAGGGCAGATGAACTTGCTAGGCATGGTACGACTCTCCAGCTGCAACCGGAAAGGGCAAGTCTGGGGAGGCCTATCACAGCGCTGAGACAAGCACTTGGGAATCAGCGGGGGAAAGGTGGTCTAACACCCTAACCTGTAAAGTTGCAAGACAATTTTGGCCAAAGCTGGACTTGGGGCGCACTAGGGCATTAATATCCTTACGCAGACGTGAATTAAGAACGATCGTAAGAATACTCACGGGACACTGCATTTTTGGAGAACATGCAAGAAGGCTGGGTCTGGAGGCTAATGACTTCTGCAGAAGCTGCTTGGACGAAGAGGAGGAAGAGACGTTGGTCCACTTCCTTTGCTCGTGTCCAGCATTGGCTCTCAGAAGGCACAAACACTTAGGTAAGTTCAGGATGGACTGCCTCTCGGATCTTGAAAACATTAAAGTGCGGGACGTCTTACGCTACATAAGTAGCTCGAAATGGTTCCAATAGGGGTAAAAGGGGATACATCCTGTGGTATCACAATGGACCGTCACCGGTCTAAGTGTGCGTAAGCAGCCACTCCAACCTAACCTAACCTACATACAAAAAAATATTGCAGTGTGAATTGTATTTTATCCGAAAACATATTTAATGTGTAAATACAAATAATAATCGTTTTAAATACCAACATGCTTACTTTAGTGACTAGGAACGAATCATTTGAAGCTTCCAAAATTAATTGTTGAACATATTCCATAGTTAATATTTTAGATTTCTTCGCTTTATATCCGTCGGATTGGCGTTTCAAGAAGACACGTAATTTTTGGTATTTTGCAATATCCACATTATTTTTAACCACTAGCATCGACCTGATCATTGAGTAGTTTGACCATAATGTGAATGATTTCAATTTTGTAGATAAATCAGCGAAATACACCAGAATGACGTTTTTCGAAAATGATTTGATGTGTTTAGATTGACGATAATCCATAAAGCGTTTATAAGCATTTTCGTATTTTTCCTTCGATTTTTGCGGGAGTAAATCACATGTAGCTGAATTAGCTGCTTCCACTATATCCGGCGGGGTACAAGATAAGGATAATTCGCTTTCACTGTCCATATCCCTTAAATTTCGTTCACACGTTTTTTATAAATCAAATAGGTACACAAACTTGACAACTTTTGAAAAAAAAAAAAAAAAAAAACAAAATGTATTTATGTCTTATGATGTCGTGGCTAACTAAGCAATAATTTTATGTTATTTTCGATTTTTTACTTTGTTTTGATTTCTTAATATGATAATTAATGAATAATACCAAAAATTATTTTGGGTTTATATTCGTTTTAAAGTCTGATCGGAGAAAAAATAGTATGTACAATTCGGAGGAAATGTGCATTCCCGCACTCCCGTGGTTGCCGGACTCGGCCAATTTCCACTATCGTCCAGGAATGCAGTACTTTTCCTCCTAATTATACAATATACTATTTTTTCGTATTTTTCTGTAAATATTTTAGACATCTTACGTACACTAGTAATAATAGTATTATTTTAATTCATCAGAGCCAACTTTGATTTATTTTTCAAAATGGATATTCGAAAAATATATTTTAGGCATATTTTAATTTTCATATTTTTGCAATTAATATTTATTCAATAACAATATAGTCATTTTGAATGTTGTTGTTCAAGGTATGTAGAAAATCATTAGATAAACGTTTTATAATATATTTGCTTTTTCCATTGAAAAACTTGAAGCTAAAAAATACAATTTTTACTATGGATTCCTATGGAAATCAATTAAAAGTTATATCACTAAAAAAGCTTCTAAAAAATACGTCATTATGATTATGGCTCTATACTTTAGAAGGCTCTGCTACTATCCTAAAAAATGTTTCTATCCGTCAATTTGGACGGATAATTTTTCTAGTTGTTTATAAATGGTGAACATTAAATTAAATAAAGCAGAATGAATTTATTAATTTAATTCTACTCTTAACAACATGTTGTTTATTCTCGTTAACTAAATAGATTCTAGCCGAGGTAATCTTTTGTGACGGTGACACCTAGGTTGTAATAGAATAAGTTAAATTAATAGCTCAATGTTTTACTGTACTAAAATGGAATTTTCCATGATAAAACTGTTCTAAATGTTTCTACACTATTCTTACTGAAAAAGTCATGAACTTTCTAGATGTTTGTTTTGTGTATATAAAAAGGCGAACGAAGTCGAATTGGATTAGTAGTATTTGGAAAGCGACAGTGTGAAAATTAAAAAGGAATTAAAAAGTGATTTAAAAAGTGTTTTAGTGCAAAATAAAAAGTAGCAGTGATCAGTAAAATTGTGCGAATATTAAAGTAAAGTGATTTTGTGAATTATCGTTAATAAATTGTGTTGGAATAATTTTTGTGCTAAATAAATAAATTCGTTGGTGATAACAGTGATACGAACCTTGATTGATAAACAATAACTATTATAGTTAATTGTAAACCAAGACTATCTTATATCCTTTTTTTCGAGATTAGTCGCACTGTGTCAACCTTGATTTAATCTAATCCCTTTGTTTTTCCATAGAATACTTAAACTGGTTTAACTAAATCGGATTTATTAAACCACAGTCTGTCTAGGGTATTAAATTTACAACTTAAGTATTATAATAGTCTAGATTTATATAGTGTCACTTACTATGGTTCCTTTTGTTCACAAATAATTTATTGTAGGCAATTTAGAAAATCTTTATAATTTTGCTGTCATTCAGAAATCAAAGAATGTTGCAATTTAAAAAAAAAAACGTAAATAGTTAATTTGGATATTTCAGAGTCAAATGTGAAAGAACAAATTGTTTAATAAATATTTCTCCTATATCTAGAGGTAAGAAACTGAAAACTACAACAAAATATGTAAAGGTAGTTCAATTTATATTACACAAACTTTATAATACAATTACGCTAATAGTTTATGTTAAACAGTTTACTTATGTATGTAGATAATACAAATATTGTAATTTCTAATCCTGTGTATAACGAAGAATATTAAATCAATATTATGATTAGATTAACAAAACCTAAATTTAATATTTTTTTATATAAATGAATAATAAAAATAAAATTAATAATTTTATTATTAAAACAAATGGAAGCTTTATATACTTAAGGAAATTTTACCTCCTTATCATAATCTTACTCGTATACCAAAAACCAAAAATTATTTTCATTCGTTTGTTAATTTATAATCATAAATCATTTGACAAAAAAGCCAAAATTATTATTAAAACTATAGCAATAATATGAATAGTTTAGTAATAAAATAGTTATTTAGAATATTGGTACGCGACGCCACTAAATAAAATTTTGCCGTGTACAACCAAATTGGGTAAATATAGTTTACCTTTTTTTTTATGAAAGGGTTGTAGTGTAATCGATTATAGAGGATTTACGTTGCTATTTCTCATTTACTTTAATTTTCCAAAGATTCTTTAAAGATAAGGGAACATATTTTATTTAATAGTTTTTGATTGCAAAAAACAAAACTACTACTATAGTAGGTACTTTGTATACACAAATTGTAAATTCGTGATCGCGTTTTGTAGCTAAATTAAAAGCCGAACGATACACAAAATTATGTAAAGGATGTATTTGAATATAATTTCAATAAGCATTCATGAACTTGTAAACAAAAATAATTTGTGTTAGTTTTTCTTAGAATGTCACATAATCCTGCATCATTTTAGGTATAGGCGCATAATTTTCTCTTCCATCAGCTTGTATCCATTTCAATAACTTTTTTTGGCGAGGTGGTCGAATTCAGCCAAATCCAATGTTGCATCGTTAATCAGATATTCCAAAAAAAATTTATTGATTACAGAAAAAGCGGCACCATTAATATTTTCTCTGTATTCGATCGTTTTGTTTCTTATTTACAAAAAAATAACAAAAAATTGAAAATTGGCATATAATTGTTCGTTGACAGACAAATAAAATAAATTTATTGTGAAAACTAAATTGTCAAATGCAAATAAAAACATTTTATTTTGTTCAAGCAAACAAATAAAAAAAAAAAATCGTTTAATGTTGTTGTTGTTGTTGTTCAGTTACCAACATACATATAAGAAAATAAATACAACTCGATGCAAAAAAAGTAAACCAAACGACAAAAGACATTCTTGTGGATATTCAATTCATTTTTAGAACACCGAGTGACATCTGGGGCGTGTATTCGTTTTTATGTTATTTTTTATGTGTTTTTTTTCTTCTATTAGACGGAAAAGTATGATTTTTACCGACAAAACTATAATATAACCGTTTATATTGGCTGTTTATTTAAAATTGGCAAACCGATGCAAGTAAGGTGTGGATTTAACAATGAAAAGCTGATTTTGACCACGTTTGAGAGTTTTCCAATCAATCTTCTGTTTGTTGTGTAGATTATGGTGATTCTCGAACAAGTACATTTCAGCTGGTGTGTTATTGTACTTATGCGCTCACTATGTCACAATTTTCAAAGATCTATTTTTCTCTTCAGGTGGTTTGGCGTCTACTGGAGGGGGGACCAAAGTTGAGTAGAATTGTAGTGATTCAATCATTCAATTCGTTTATTTCATTCATTCATCCCTACAATTGTTCGAAATATAACCCATTTCGACTGTTAAATATAATTGTATTTAAATGTTTTGAACAGCTCTTTTCAGTTTAGTAGTGACAGCTACGGAGCATTCTGACAACTAACATATTCTAGGTGTATTTCTGTACTCACTACTTTGTACTAAATAAATATCTTAGACACATTTAGTACAACACCATCTATTGTAGATAAAAATCACTAACCCATTATAGCAAATACACTTTTTGCTTATTATGAATATCATTAATTTTTGTGTGATTAAGCCGCAAGCGCTATCAACTTCTTGTATATATATATATATATATAGCCGTTTCTTCATGCTGTCTCAAATACAGCAATACGCAACAAAAAAACTCGGTACAAAGAAAAATTCAGTCTTATATAATTTTTGGATGAGTGAATACTATCGCCATTTTCTTGCGGCGATTAATTTGTGAATAAAACAGATCGGAAATTATCCGCGTATACTACATAGTTATCGCTATCGCTAGTATTGTTTTTTTTCGTGTTCATTTACGAGTGGTGGTGGTGAAATTTATTAATTAGAATTATATCCACATTTAACACATAAATTATAAATAAACAAAAACCGGCTCATATTTGAATTGTGAGGCCGGCAACTAATTAATTTTTTGGATTACAACGATTGGGAATCAATTATTATCCCAGAAAAACATTCCATACCCAAATCCAACAATTGGTGACCCCGACGGCCGTTTTTACGGCAATAACGGTAAACGGTAACTCAAGGACGCTAGGTACGGAATTCCCGTACTGAGCAAAAGGTACGTAACAACCTTCATGTTAAAAAAATAATAAAATTACGTAGACATTTTATTAAAATTTTTTTTCCTTCTCTCTTCGTTTTCGATTATAACAAATTTTATACAACGGAGAGCACCCAATACCGCAAGAAAACAAGAAAAAGCAAAATATTTGCGTATATCTTAAACGTTTTATACACAATATATAAATATACATATATAAGAAATATAGATGCCTAACCCGCCAACGGGAACAGTAAAGCACAACAACAACGTTTATCTGGTTAAATTATAAACATTAATACTACCAACGGCACTTAAGAAATCATAAGAACAACGGAAAAATCATACAACATAATAATAACTCAGCGCGACTGCAAAATAAAAACCGCCTAAGGTACAATAAGTAATAAATAAACATCCAATTGTACAATTGATACCACATTTACAGCCCAAAAGGAGGCAACGGTATTCAACATTACGTCAACAAATCGGTAAAACAATTGCACACAAATTTTTATCTCACTACAGCTGTATAAACAGCGATCAACGGCACATCAAATATACCATATACAACAACCATCATACGAGAACTACAACAATCAATCATTTATACAATTGTCCAATAAAGACATACAAATAAAACAAATATTCAATAGAAGACAACATCAGCCATTCCAAGCAAAATTAAAAGAAGAAAAACAAATCACCTACACACGTGAGCAGCTTCATCATACCAAATCGCAAGTTTTTAAAAAAAATTTTATTTCATTTCTATATTTCTTTTGCGACAGCACCAGTCAAATAACATTTGCATTATATCATTTTTTTTTTATTGTCGACTGGGCTGTTATTTAACGTAATTTTAAATTTGTTTTTGACAACTATATTATATTTAAATTTACCCTTTGAACATATTTCGAAACGAAAATTTTTTATTGTAAAATTTTCACCACCACGCCTCGCTAATTTTCATATTCCACTATCGCTAATTTTCTCTTGAATTTTATTTTTTTTATCACTTTTCGAATCCGATTTCGTTCCGAATTGTTTCTCCCCTACACAACATTGTAACTATTTCTAGTCGGTAACATCCCGGGAATTAGGGTGCAATTATTCACAGACCAAAACATAGTATTAAAATATATATAATGACTAACTCAGACGACGAAAGTACCAAGCCAAAACCAGGCGGTTCACAGGCCACAGGCGCCGTGACTAAACAAAAACAAATAACGACAGAGCAGGATACCCAAGACATAGAGATGGAGATCGCGGGTCATGAAAAACTCAATTTACCTTCATTCTGGCCTGAAAAAGCCAGTAACTGGTTTCAACTAATTGAGATACAGTTCGACCTCCGATGTATCACATCCCAAAAGACAAGATATTTGCATTTATTGTCAACAATCTCTCCACAAACGTTTGACATAATTTCCGATATATTGCAAAAACCGCCACAAACCAACCAATACAACTTTCTGAAGCAAGTATTGTTAGAACGTCTGGAGCCTTCAGATGAACGTCAGCTCGAGTCACTACTTTCCGGGCAAGATCTTGGAGATCGCCGCCCCTCTGATAGTTTACGACACATTCGTACACTCGCAGGAACCAAGCAGCTGGTAAGCGAGACTTTCATACGAACCATCTGGATTCGAAAAATGCCAGAAATCATCAAGATTGGACTCATGGCGCAACCAGACTCAACACCGATAGAAACCCTCGCAAAGACGGCAGACCGTATGTTCGACGCACTGAACGTAAAGCAACCAAACTACCAAATTCACTCAACACAATCGAAACAATATAACAACAACAACCAGAGACAACCAAGAACCATAGAACGAGCAGAACGGGGCCGCAGTGGAGACCGTCGATCACCAGAAAATAGGGGAACTCTACAGGATCGCTTAGCTCGCATCGAGGCTCGATTAGACGGCTTGTTTAGGGACGGCCGAAGCCTATCGCAAAATCGGCGTTCACCATCTCGCCAGCGGTTCACCAGAAATACCAACACTTACCACCAAGGTATTTGTTGGTATCACGCAAAATTCGGCAAAGCTGCCAAAAAGTGTATCAATCCATGTAACTGGCGTAAACCAAGCACAACGGCCAGCATGGAGGTAGACCAAAATCAAAAAAACCAATAGACAAACGGGTCATGACTACCACGTCGCACACCCTTAGTTCTGCCGCAACTTCCAATATTTCACTATCTACACGATTACATTTATTCGATAAAATCAACAAACTAACGTATCTAATCGACACGGGCGCTGACCTGTCGGTTATCCCAGCAAAACATTACAAAAACGAATTTTCAAATTACAAACGAAACCTCGATCTAGTCCTTTCGGCCGCCAATGGTACACCCATCCACACGTACGGCACAAAATTGCTGCAGGTGGATCTCGGACTGAAACGAACTTTCACGCACGCTTTTATCTTAGCTGCTGTGAATCGTCCGATCATTGGCGCCGATTTTCTATGCAAATTCGGACTTCTTGTTGACCTAAGAAACAAACGGCTGGTTGATTCAGCCACAAAGCTGTCAATCAATGCCACCATGGTTCGTGTCGACACACCGACACCGATCCATTTCACGGTCAACAATGATTTCGGCACTCTGCTCAAACAATTTCCTTCTCTAACAGCAGAGCCGAACTACAACTTACCAGTCCGACACAACGTGGTTCACCATATTGTCACCGCAGGCCATCTGCCCGTGGCAAGACCACGTAGGCTAGATCCAATCCGTCACAAAGCTGCATTCACAGAATTTCAGCACATGGTGGAATTAGGGATTTGTCGGCCATCGGCATCTCCCGTCTCGTGCCCTTTGCACATGGTAAAAAAGAAAGATCAAGATTGGAGACCATGTGGGGATTATCGGCGATTAAACTCGGTCACAACACCGGATCGCTACCCGATACCCCACATTCAAAATTTCTCCATGCACTTGCATGGATGCAAAATTTTCTCCAAAATTGATTTAGTCAGAGCATACCATTTAATTCCCATAGCGCCTGAAGATGTTCACAAAACGGCAATAACGACTCCATTTGGCCTCTTCGAATTCACTCGAATGCCATTCGGTCTACGAAACGCCGCACAAACATTTCAGCGCTTCATGAACGAAGTAGTTCGTGACTTAGAATTCGTTTTCGTCTACATAGACGATATTCTTGTTGCTTCGCACACTGAGGAACAGCACAAACTTCACTTAGAACAATTGTTCACTAAGTTAGCACAGTTTGGTGTTCATATCAAGAGCGCAAAATGTGTCTTTGGCGCAACCACTCTTGATTTCCTCAGCCACAAGATTACACCTGATGGTATTCTGCCATCAGACGAACGAATTAACGCTATCAGAGAATTCCCAGCTCCAACATCAATTAAAACAATTCAACGATTTGTCGGTATGGTAAATTACTACCACCGTTTTATACCGAAACTCGCACAAACACTCGCACCAATTCACGGTCACTTGGCAGCTTTACTCAAAAAGCCCAAGACTGCCAAGAATTTCACTTGGCCCGACGAATGCCAACACGCATTCACGTCGTTGAAGACTGAATTGGAACAGATAACACTTCTGGCACATCCACTGAGCGACTCAAAGCTCAGTTTGACTACTGATGCATCAAACACTGCCGTCGGTGCAGTACTGCAACAGTACCACAACGAATGTTGGGAGCCCCTGGGATTCTTTTCGAAAAAACTCTCGGATGCCGAAAAGAAATATTCAGCATTCGACAGGGAATTACTAGCAATTTATCTGGCAGTCAAACACTTCAGATACTTTGTTGAAGGTCGAGAGTTTACAATCTACACTGACCACAAACCTCTGACACGAGCAATTCAGTCAAAAACTGAACGTAATCCAAGGCAATCACGCCACTTGGATTATATTACGCAATTTACTTCGGACATACAACATGTTCCCGGACATGATAACGTTGTCGCGGACACATTATCCCGCACTACTGACAACGAAACGGCCGCGGTCGAAACACATTTAGACTTAATCAAAATTGCAAATACTCAAAAAGTTGACCTAGAACTTCAGAATTTACTTTCTGGTTCCGAATGTCACACTAGTTCATCATGGAAACTAGAAATTTTTAAACTACCTGGCCTTGAAATCGTATGTGAAACTTCCACGGGTAACAATCGCCCATACATTGCAGAATCATTACGTCGAACCATCTTCGACACTCTGCACAATATTTCGCATCCTGGTGTCCGAGCAACTCGTAAATTGATCGCTGCTCGTTACTTTTGGCCCAGTATAAACAAAGACGTAGGCAATTGGGCTCAGTCTTGTTTATCTTGCCAACGCGCAAAAGTACAACGTCACACAAAATCACCCCATGGCAAATTCGAAATTCCACATAGTCGATTTGAACATATCCATTTAGATATAGTAGGTCCACTTCCTCCATCTAATGGATACACGTATTTACTTACTTGTGTCGATCGCTTCACTCGCTGGCCCGAAGCGTACTGCATGACCAATATGTCTGCAGCAACCATTGCCATTACCTTCGTCAATAATTACGTATCTCGATTCGGCGTACCCCTTACGATCACAACTGATCAAGGAACGCAATTTGAGTCCAAGCTTTTTACCGAGTTAACAAAACTCCTTGGCTCAAACCGAATACGTACAACGGCTTACCATCCACAAGCCAATGGCATGGTCGAACGCTTTCACCGGCAACTCAAAGCCGCGTTAATGGCCAGAAGGAATACCACTCATTGGAGCTCGGAAATACCAATAATTTTACTTGGCATCCGAGCGACAGTGAAAGAAGATCTAAAGTGCTCACCGGCAGAATTAGTTTACGGTCAAACCATCAAACTACCCGGTGAATTCTTTGTCGAAAATCCTCTTTCACCTCTACCGACCGCCGACACAGTCATCGACCAATTACGACATACAATGCAAAACCTTGTACCAAAATCCACTCGTCAGTCCAAACAAGACGACGTTTTCATTCCAAAATCGCTTAATAATTGCGATTTTGTGTTCGTAAGAACAGACAAGGTTCGCACCGGATTATCACCTCCATACGAAGGTCCATTTAAAGTCATTCGACGCCTTCGCAAACAATTCACCGTGTTGATTAATGGTAAAAATCAAACCATTTCAATCGACCGGCTCAAACCGGCTTACGGCATACTGTGTTCCACTGAAAAAAAATCAGTTTGTAAAACACCTAAAACTGTCCGTATTTCAGCCGAATAAACATTTTTATGGAGGGATCTATCTTGCGGGGGAGTCATGTAGTGATTCAATCATTCAATTCGTTTATTTCATTCATTCATCCCTACAATTGTTCGAAATATAACCCATTTCGACTGTTAAATATAATTGTATTTAAATGTTTTGAACAGCTCTTTTCAGTTTAGTAGTGACAGCTACGGAGCATTCTGACAACTAACATATTCTAGGTGTATTTCTGTACTCACTACTTTGTACTAAATAAATATCTTAGACACATTTAGTACAACACCATCTATTGTAGATAAAAATCACTAACCCATTATAGCAAATACACTTTTTGCTTATTATGAATATCATTAATTTTTGTGTGATTAAGCCGCAAGCGCTATCAACTTCTTGTATATATATATATATATAGCCGTTTCTTCATGCTGTCTCAAATACAGCAATACGCAACAAAAAAACTCGGTACAAAGAAAAATTCAGTCTTATATAATTTTTGGATGAGTGAATACTATCGCCATTTTCTTGCGGCGATTAATTTGTGAATAAAACAGATCGGAAATTATCCGCGTATACTACATAGTTATCGCTATCGCTAGTATTGTTTTTTTTCGTGTTCATTTACGAGTGGTGGTGGTGAAATTTATTAATTAGAATTATATCCACATTTAACACATAAATTATAAATAAACAAAAACCGGCTCATATTTGAATTGTGAGGCCGGCAACTAATTAATTTTTTGGATTACAACGATTGGGAATCAATTATTATCCCAGAAAAACATTCCATACCCAAATCCAACAGAATAATCCACAAGCTCCGTAATCTTCCAGTAGGGTACGCATCACGTGAGCTGTTCTGGTCATGTTATTAGGCAGCTGCGTGATGGGAACAATTGTGTAAGGGGTAACCTGTTCACAATTCGCAAGTGTACGTGCTGCCTGCTCGTGGCAACCACTGGTAAATAAGGTTATTTGGCACATTTTAGGCTATTTGGCACAGGCTAAAGTACGGCGCTAAAGGAGAAAATGTTGACCCCTAATCTAAGGTGGAACAGCATATGCCCATGGATGAATGACTGATAGGTTAATCAGTCCAAAATATGCGGACTATGATTACCAGGCCCCCTCCAGTTTTATTTAGCCTTCCAGTAGTAATGTTGGGTGACCTACAGGCGAGTAAAATCAAACGGAATACAGGGCAGGAGTAGGAATATACGGGAGTGGGACAGCCCTCTCGAAGCCCTTGGGCTCCAATGCCACCGTCTTTCTAGTGAAACTACATGCTGTAGTAAACATCTAGGAGGGAGAGCAATACTCCCAGATAGTATGTATCACGTACCGGGAGGCAGTATTGTCAGGTTCATTAAGAACCTGAATATTGACTGGACGGATAATTAAGCATGGTCCAGCACAATAGATCTGATCGCCCGTATGGCCCTCCAATAATAATAATAATAATAATAATCTATCTCTTCAACATATTGTTACGTTTTGGGCTTGACAATCAAGGTTCCTATCACTGGATTGTGTATAAGTAAAAACGCTTCAGTTTAACACAACGAAATTATTTATTTAACACCATAAATCAAAGTGTAGTGGTACCGAACGGTAATACCACGTAAGGTTTAATAAAACACTATAAGTTTACTAATTTTATTAACACTAGAACTACCAAACCCATTAAAATGACGAATTGTACATTTATTGAATTCAATTTTTTAAATTATGATGTTAATATTTTTTTGGAAGTTTATGATGAATTTTAACATCATTACTTTGTTGTTAAAAGTGTTTTAATTTGTTAAAAGTCATCACAGATTCCCACAAATGTATTAACATATTAATGAAAAAACTTTAAATAATAAACTTTAATTAAATAAATTTATAACCGGTCATTTTGACCGGTCGTTTGTTCTAGTGTTAATATTTAATTAAAACACAGGAACTGAATATTAATTTGAATTTTATTTAAGGTTAACTTAATAATTTTGCACAATGCTTATATTAGTTCTTTATTTAATTTTAAGATATATGTTAATTCACAATTTTTATTTAGGTGTCAATCGTTCGATGGTTAAAGTCCTACTGATTGTTTTATGTTTATTTTTAAATGTATTACACATTGTTACATTATTTCAACTTCTTAATTATGAGCAAATTGTAAAAATTGTAGCACGATAAATTAACAATAATTCCAAAACCACTTTTTATAACAATTGCAGAAATTTTGCTGATCACTTGTAACATTTATTTCGCACTAAAACACTTTTTAAAGCACTTTCCAATTCACTTTTAACCTTATACTTTCGCTTACCAAAAACTAGAAATCTAATATGACTTCGTTCGCCTTTTTATATACATAAACCAAATTTCTAGAAATTCCATGACTTTTTAAGTAAGAATAGTCTAGAAACATTTAGAACAATTTTATCATAGAAAATTCCATTTTAGGAGAGTAAACATTGAGCTATTAATTTAAATTATTTTATTACACCCTAGGTGTTACCGTAACAATATGATGGCAAGTCGAATTGCTTAATTTCAACATATTGTGACGGTAACACCTAGTGTGTAATAGAATAAGTTAAAATTAATAGCTCAATGTTTAACTGTACTAAAATGGAATTTTCCGTGATAAAATTGTTCTGAATGTTTCTACGCTATTCTAACTGGAAAAATCATGAGCTTTCTAGAAGTTTGGTTTGTGTATATAAAAAGGCGAAGAAAGTCGAATTGGATTAGTAGTATTTGGTAAGCGATAGTGTGAAGATTAAAAAGTGTTCTAGTGGAAATAAAAATTAAAAGTGTACAGTAAAATTTGAAAATAATTTATATAAACTGATTTTGTGAATTTTTATTAATAAACTGTGTTGTAATAATTTTTGTGTGACATAAAAAAATTCGTTGGTGATAAATTAAATTGATTTTGTATTATTCACAATCCAGTGATACGAACCTTAATTGACAAGGCAAAAGCGTAACAATTGGTGACAGCGGTGGGATTCGAACCCACGCCTCTGAGTAGACTGGTGAATAATAAAATAAAGAAAATGATTCTCAACGAATTAAAAGTTCCAGAATTAAAGAGGGAACTTGGGAAACGGGGTTTGGCCACTGATGGTAGTAAAGCAGCTTTACAAACGCGACTACGTAATGCCATGGAAAAAGAAGGGTTAGACGCGGATCAATATGATTTTGGAGAGAAATTAACGGATGCGGCAACCGTAGAGCAGAAAGAAGGAGATAAACAACCGTCAGTCGAAACAACACAACCACCATCTGGAAGTTTCGATTTGTCGCAGGTAATCGCTGCTATGAACCAGATAATGGGACAAATGAGTGTAATGAGACAACAAAATGTGCGACAGATGGAGAAAATTGAGCAGTCAAATCAAGAAATGAAACAACAAATTGAGAAAATTGAGCAGTCAAATGGGCGACAGTTTGAGACTATAAACCAGTCAAACCAAGAAATAAAACACCAGATGGAGCAACAAAATCAGTCTCACCAAGAAATTAAAGACCAAATTCGATGGGCAAAAGAGAATGGACGAGAAATTTATCGAGTTATCCACTTCGCTACGTGACGAAGTAGAAAAATTGCAAACGAAATTGCAAACTGAAATGGAATTTAAAATAGAGATTCTAGATGTGGAACATAAATTACGAGATGAGTTTCAAACGGAGGTTAAACGTCTCGAGAAGGAGCTGACTATGACGTCAAGGCAAGTGGAACAACGATGCAAGTGGTTCAAACCTTCCAATCAATCTAGTTAAAGCCACCAACATTCTGTGGAACAACATCTTTCGTCATTTTCAAATTTCAAATTGAGACGGCAGCCAATCAAAATCATTGGAACTACGAACATCGTGTCGCGGCATTAATAGTGGCCATCAAAGGCGAAGCAGCAGAGGCTTTACAAACCATCACGAAACAAGAGCGCAACAATTATCACGAAATTATGAAGGCGCTGGATAGGAAGTACGGCAGTGACCACAAGCGGGAAATTTATCGCATGGAACTGAAAAGACGCTACCAAAAGGAATTTTCATCGGAAATCGAGCAACTGGTACATCTACCACATACTAACAAGTTGGCCGATTGTATGGAATGGCTAAAAATTGACGCATACATTGACTTCATTCGAGATCCAGAGACACGCAAGGCGGTGATGTTGTCACCTAAAGCAACCTTCACCGAAACCATTGCTTGTGCGTTGACAAATCAACCAGCCATCACCAAGCCGTCATCACTAAACAAGTCATCACCAAACCGTCAATGAAAATACGCCGAGTGAAAATCGATACCAGCATAAACACAGAACGGTCAACACCAAGATACCGCGACGGAAGCGGCAAAATCAAATGTTGGGCATGTGATAAAATCGATCACATCTCTCGGGACTGCTGAGAAATAAGAAGAAAACGGGGAATATCACCGTCTCCTATGCAGCGACAGCCAAGCGGAGCACAGACAGTGGCCAAGCAAGAGGGCCAAATGACGACGGAGTCGTTAAACTTGAACGAGTCAGCTTAAAGGGGCAGAAGCTGACTCCCACAATCGATTGCCCCATAACTTCCATCCGCGTTTCGAAAATAGCAAGAGGCGGTGACAGCTTAACAATCAAATGCGACATTGATGGCACAGATGGCACAGAGCAAATCGCACGATTGTCCGTAAAGATCTGATCGATGGAGGTATATAACCAGCTAATGGATTGAAGTTACAAACAGCAACTGGAGATATTTCAATAATAAAATGCAAAAAGTTCGTGAAAATAAAGATCGGAAGAACTCTTTTCTAACTGGAATGGACTTCTTAAGGGCAAATGGCTTTGTGGTGGATGTTGGACGAGGAGTTTTAATTTACGATAACATCGAATTGCCACTTCAATCTAGCAGTGCAGGAGCAACTACCAGGCGAATTATTATTGATCATCGGGAGAAGCTGCCACCGAATTCGGAGACGATCGTATGGGGAAGATTGGAGGGAGGTTTTGGGTCACACAGGTTATGGGTTGTTGGAGGTAACGGAAAGGAGAACAGAGTCAAAAAAATTATAATCGGAAAAGCCCTAGTTAAATCAGATAACGACCTTAGAGTACCAATTAGGACTCTAAATCTCTCGGATAAGACGAAAACCATCAAGAAAGGGAAAGTCATCGGCAAATGTAACGAGGTTTCAACTATATTAAAGTGTGAACAGAAAATTTCGATTGAAAAAGCCGACATGCAAGGCCAGAAAGTAATGGTAGAACAACTTATGTAGAAATGGACCGAAGATCTTAAAAATTGGAATTTAAAAATTTTTATTAATTTTCAATTTAATATTTATTTTTTTTTCTGCTTCGTGGTTATTTTTTTTTCTGTGTGTTGTTCTTGTTAGTTTAATTTTATTTGTGCTTTTCTTTACAAGAAGTGTAACGCGAACTGTTGGTTCTGTCCATTATAATGGCAGCCAACGTGTGTTTTAAGTGTGACAGTGTTGCTCGGGATAACGGAATATGGTGCAGTGGTCAATGCAATTTAATTGTGCATTATAAATGTGCAGGCTTGAAGAAATCAGCTTGTGACTTGATATCCAGTTCCAATAATGTACATTGGTTCTGCGACAATTGCAACAATATTTTTAAAGTGCATAACGATAAACTATCAGAATTAGCAATGCTTTGTAAAAGCATTGATATGTCAGTCAAAAATATTGAAAAGTGTTCTCAGAGTAGTTTGCTTCAACAAGATTCTGCTCAAAGTATTTATTTGTGCGCGAATGATTCACTCGGTAGTCATGATAGACAGTGTGATGATTTAAGCCGAAGTGATGTGAATGGTGATGTATATGTGTCGGTACCTGAAAGTCTGCCAAACGTGGCGATTACAGCACATGCTATTTTAACTGATGAAATTCTTCCAAATAATTCCACAAATGTAACTGTTTCGGTACCTCGACAATCAGCTGGTACGATACCATGGAATGTTTCACCAGCCAGTTGCCAATCTGTTTTTGTTTCTGATACAACTGGAGTGCCGATTTGTCAATCTACATCTGAAACTAGTTCATTGCCGATTTGTCAACAGATGCATCGATCTGTTGATATACTGTGTAAAAAAAATGCCTGCTTTGCCGCTGTTTCTGCACAAAATGAACTGGTACCTGCAGTCAAGGATAAACAGGGACCCAGTGGTAACAAAAACATTGCGGTTAATGGACGCTTTAACCAACATATGTCGTCGTCACGAACTACTAGAGCTAGGGGTTCATCATCCACAACAAATGCTGAGACAGTTGCTGCTACCCAATCAGTAAGTGTTATTAATAATATCAATTCTCCCAAAATTATTATTGGGAGTGGTGGTTTCGATGCTACTCTGCGCACTGTCGAACCTGTTAAATGGATTTTTGTTTCACGTCTGTGCAAGGATGTTGGTGATGAAGATATGTTTCGGTATTTGAAAAATAAATTTGAGATTGAAAAACCCTTCTTGGTTCGGATGAGGCGAAGGGATGACCGTGACTATGTCTCATTTAAAATTGGTGTTCCTGAGAATAAATTCAACCGGCTGTTGGACCCCGCATTGTGGCCTCCTGGTGTATTTATTAAAGAATTTTTAAATTATCGTCGGAATTCGTCGAATCATTTTTTAGTACCTCGGTCGGCTTTAACTGTTTAAAGCCAGCTTTTAACTCAAAGTCAAGTTCAGTTTTAGTAAACTCTAATACTTATCATTGTAAACATTCTGTAACCAACATCTTTGGTTTCTCTGTTGTCCATCAAAACATTCGTAGCATGCGCGAAAATTTTGATAAACTGGTTGTAAATTTGAGTTCATTTGATGAATACCCATCTATTATTTTTCTTTCGGAAATTTGGATTTTTGATCATGAGTTAAATTATTATAATCTTCCTAATTATGAATGTATAGGTTGCTGTAACAATAATTATAGAGCGGGTGGTGTTTGTGCTTTTTACGATTCAAGTTTGAAATGTGTTAGTGAAGCTATTTCTTTAAATTCTGCGGATGTTTTAAAGTTATCTGTTTCATTAAATAATAATAATTATATTTTTGTTTGTGTGTATCGCCTACAATTTATTCCAATTTCATCATTTATTTGTGAGTTTTCAAATTTCATCTCGAAAATTAAAAATCAAAATGTAATAATTGTTGGTGATTTGAACATTGATATTTTGAACTTTCCAGCTTCCTGTAATGATTATATGTTTATGTTGTCGTCAAATGGATTTCTGTCACTTATTAATTCTGCCACAAGAGTTACTAGTAATACTGCTACTTGCATTGATCACTGTTTTGTCCGTGTTAATAGTGGTGCTACTTTGGATGTATCATTGCATAATTTACACATTACGGACCATGATTTGGTTAAAATTGATATAGAGATTCTTGGTAATTATGTTAACGAAAAAGAATTGGCGTACAGCAAATTTGATATTATTAAATTTGAATCATTAATCTCGTCACTTGATTTTTCTAGTTTATTAAGTCTAAGTAACCCCACATCAATTTTGACCAATATGGTTTCAATGCTTTCAAAAGTAGCTGATTCATGTTCCAAAAATGTAATTAGGCATAATTCAAACATAAAGCTTAAACCGTGGATTTCTAACAAGTTGGTACTTTTAATAAATAAAAGGAAAAAAATTCAACTTAAATGTAAAAAACATCCGGCGAATAAAAAACTGTATAAGTATTATCTCAAATTGTGTAGCGGAATCAATGAATCTATAGTTTCTGTTAAAGACAACTATTTTAGTAGGAAATTTAATGAATGTGGTAAAGATTGCAAGAAGACCTGGTCGGTTGTTAATGATATTTTGTGCGGGAATTTCAGTAGAACTAATATCAAAAGAATTTTGTCTATTAACTCAGAGATTCTGTCTGACTCTGTATCAATTGCTAACGATTTTGGTTTTTATTTCTCTAAAATCGTTAGCGATTTGAGATCTTCTAACTTTTCTGCCCAAAGTATGAGTCCTAATGATTGTTCTTACTCTACTGAAATGTTGGATACATTTTTTATTAATCCAGTCGAGGAATCAGAGATTATTGGTATTATTAATGGACTTAAATCAAGTAATGCACTTGACATTCTTGGTCTTAGCTCGAATATGCTAAAATTAGTAGTTATAGCAATTGCGCCAGTTTTAGTACAATTCATTAACCAATGTTTTGTAAATGGTGTTATCCCTAATGTTTTAAAAACTGCAATTGTTATCCCTTTGTTTAAAAAGGGTGATATCAGTATTAAGGACAATTATCGGCCCATTTCATTGCAACCCACAATTTTGAAGATCGTTGAAAAATCGATGAAATCCCGTATTGAGAAGTTTTTGGACAAATTTGAGTTTCTTAGTCCTCATCAACACGGCTTTAGATCTGGCAAAAGTACTGAATCTGCGTTAATTAATTTCTTAAATGGAATTCACATTAATCTGAATGAGAAGAAGTTTGTTGGTGCAGTCTTCATCGATATAAAGAGAGCCTTTGATATGGTGGATCATAATCATCTTCTGCGTAAGCTCCAGTCTATTGGTTTTAGAGGTGTATCACAGAAATGGTTCAAGTCTTATCTCAGTAATCGAACATTTATGGTTAGGATTGATAAATCGCAAAGCATTCCATTTATTATTGAACATGGTGTTCCTCAGGGTTCTGTTCTTGGTCCTATCTTGTTTTTAATTTACATAAATTCAATTTTTGACTTAAACTTAAACGGTAAAATTGTTGCTTTTGCTGATGATATTGCATTAAGTTATTTTGATTTGACTGTTAATGACCTAACTAACCAAATAAATTCTGACATGAAAATTCTTCGCACATGGTTTGATAATCACTCCTTGCTCTTAAGTGAAAAAACTAAGGTAATGTTCTTCAAATTGGTTGGTGATCCTTATCGAAGTTTCATCCCCGAGATTTTTTATCATGTACGTAATTGTGACTTACGTAATTGTAGCAGTCTTTGCATTAAAATTGAAAATGTTCGTTTATTTAAATATTTGGGATTGAACGTTGATGCAAATTTAAACTGGAAATCACATGTTCAAGTTGTCAAAAATCAAGTTAATTCTGCATTACGTGCAATTTATTTGTTACGTAAATTTTGTCCATCCAATGTTTTACTCAATTTTTATTTTGCTTGCGTGGACTCTCGCATCAGTTATGGTTTACCATGTTGGGGTGGAGTTTATTTTGATACCATTGAACCGCTATTAATTTTACAAAAGTATATTATTCGGGTTATGTTTTTCAAGCGTCGATACGATCATTCTTGGCCTATTTTCAATGCCTGCAAAATTTTGCCATTACAGCACCTATATATTTTTAAAGTGTTAAGATTGTTTTATTTGCGACGTTGTCATCGGTTGCCGCGAATTGTTTACACATATCAAGTTCGGAATAATTATCGAAATTTGTACTCTGTTCCGCCATTTTCATCTGAATTATTTCGTAAATATTATATAGTTTCTGCGCCCACTTTTTTTAATCGATTGCCGCTTCATATAAGAACGATGATTTATGATAGGAAATTTTTGCGTTTGGTCAAAGACTGGATACTAGAAACTAAAGATGTAGGGTTTATGTTTGCTAAATAATTTTTGTTTTGTATAATTTTCTTTTTCTTTTAATGTACTGTGGTTTTTAATCTTTTGTCTTTATTATATTTTTTTTTTTTTTTTTTTTTTTGTAAATTTAATTTTTAACACTTGGGTTAATCGTAACTGTCGTTTTGACAAAGATTATCCAATCTTCTTAACCACACTTTTTATTTTTTTTTTTTTGTATGAGTTTATAAAAAAAAAAATTAAAATAATTGTATATTTGAATGGTTGAGAGAAATAAATAAATAAAATAAATAAAATAATAAAATAAATAGATCTTACCGAGGCACAGAAAAATTCTGCACATCGAATACTCAAACGGTACATGTCCATATTCTGTAGTACATCGGATTATAACGGAAGGACCTCAATAGTAAAGCACCAAATTGATACTAGAACAGAGATGCCAATTCGTCGACCACCCTGGAGGCTACCTTTGGCGAAACAAGAAAAAGTCAATCGAATGGTAACAGATATGCAGGCAGCAGGCAGGAGTAATCGAACCATAAAACAGCCCATGGACCTCACCGGTAGTGTTGGTTTGGTCGAGAAGAAGGACGAATGTATGAGATTCAGCGTTAATTACCGAAAACTCAATGTTGTGACTAAAAAAATAGCAACCCACTGCCAAGGATCGATGACACGTTAGACACGTTATCGGGTGCTCGAATATTTTCTACATTAGATCTACAAAGCGGCTATTGGCAGGTGGAAGTTCATGAGGAAGATCGCGAGAAAACAGCGTTTAGTTTTGGTAATGGGCTTTGGCAATTTAATGTTATGCCGTTCGGATTATGTAATGCCCCTGCGACATTTGAACAATTAATGGAGCGCGTGTTAAAGGGGTTACATTGGAAGACGTGCCTAATATATCTGGACGAAATCATTGTCATGGGGATGGATTTTGACGAGCATCTATCTATCTAAGGAACTTGACGGAAGTTTTGGATCGGATACAGGCCGCGGGATTAAAGTTAAGCCCAAAGAGGTGTAAACTGTTCAGAACTGAAGTCAAATATTTAGGTCATCTTGTAACAACTAATGGAATTCACACCGACGAAGAAAGATCGCAGCGATAAAGAACTGGCCAAGACCTTAAAATGTTTGGGATTGTTCACCTATTATACACGAGTTAACCAGTAAGAGCAAGGATTCGAATGGAAGAATGACCAGGAAGAAGTATTCGTGGAGCTAAGGAGACGGTTATGCGTCGCTATATTCCTCGCATACCCTATACCCTACGTGAAATTTATTTTAGACACCGATGCAAGTAATGACGGTATAGGAGATGTGTTATCACAGGAGACTAACGGCCAAGAATGAGTTATTAGTACACAATAACTTCAAAACATTATCGAAACCGGAGCGTAATTACTGTGTGACACGGAAAGAATTGTTGGCTATAGTGGAATGTGTCAAGCATTTCCATAAGTATCTTTATGGCCAAGCTACGATTTTCAAATCGAACATCGGAAGGGAAGTGCACACGGAGATGCCGACGCATTATCAAAACGTCCATGTCCAGTAGAATGTAAACATTATGCTCACGTTGATGCAAAGGAAGCCATCATCGACTTTAGGCTTGCGCAAGTGCTTCCTGATGAGGAGTGGACCGACGAAATTATCAGGAAAGAGTAAATGAATGATATGGATTTATCAGTTATCATGGAATGGAAGTAAAAGGAACATCGACCGACTTGGTGTTTAAAACGATTGTGGAAAGAGAAATATCATGGAAGAGCAAGTGAGGGCAACCTAGGAATTAATAAAACACTAGCCAAGATACGTCAACGATTCTACTAGGCAGGATGTAGACAGTCTGTGATATAATGGTGCCAAAAATGTGACCAATGTTCGGCGGTGAAAGAACCCGCACGCAAAAGTCATGGAACCATGAAACAATATAACGTTGGGGCACCATTGCAATGGATGTAGCGGGGCCATTTTCCACCACCGAGAGGATTAATAAATAAGTGTTAGTGATTAGTGAATTATTTCAGCAAATGGCCGGAGGTGTATTCCATTCCCAATCAGCAGACGACAACAATAGCTGATGCCGTGGTCAAAAACTGGATTAGCCGATTTGGAGTGCCGATGGAGATTCATTCCGATCAAGGAAGGAATTTTGAACCGGTGGTATTTCAAGAAATATGCCAGATGTTCGGTTAAATAAAACGAGAATATTGCCTTTAGATCCACAGTCCGATGGTATGGTGGAAAGATTCAATGGCACATTGGTGGAGTATCTAGCAAAAGTCGCGGAGAAAAACCAACGCAACTATGATCGGCATATACCGATATTTCTGATGGCCTAGCGATCAGCAATACATGACACAACCGGAATGACACCAGCTAAAACGTTATTTGTAGATAATTTACGATTACCTGGAGGTTTAAAGTGTGGGGATGTTCCATCAGCAGCTTTTTGTGGAGAGGACTACGTAGACCAAATGAAAGAAGAAGCTCGATATGACATACGAGCAAATAACCAAGGTTTCCAGGAATGGCATTTAGTATGGTTTCACAACCCACATGAGAAGGACCTTACACTGTCGTCACAAGGATGAATGACGTGGTTTATCAGATACGGAAGTGACACCGAGGTAAACCGAGGGTGGTGCATTTAGAGAGGCTGGCCTTATATTTTATATAGAGGAGGAGATTTGTGTTCTGTTCGGGACGAACAAGCTTAGATGGGGCTTAGTTTTACAATGACACCTAGGTTGTAATAGAATAAGTTAAATTAATAGTTCAATGTGTACTCTACTAAAATGGAATTTTCCACGATAAAACTTTTCTACAAGTTTCTGGACTATTCTTACTGGAAAAGTCATGAAATTCCTAGAAGTTTGGTATGTGTATATAAAAAGGCGAACGAAATCGAATACGATTCATTAGTTTTTGCTAAGCGAAAGTATACGAGTAAGTATTAAAAAGGTGAATTAAAAGAGACTTGAAAAGTGTTTAGTGTGAAATGAAAAGCAAAAGCGATCAGTTAAATCGTGTGAAAATTATAAAAATGTGATTTTGTGAATTATCGTTAGTAAATTGTGTTGTAATAATTCTTGTGGGACATAAATAAATTCGTTGGTGATTAATTGAATTGATTTGGTTTTATTCACAATCCAGTGATACGAACCTTGATTGACAAAGCAAAAACGTAACAATATGACTTTTTGGTTAAATCATAATTTGGGTTATTTTTAATGTAATTTAAAGCCTTTTTGCTTTAGTAATTTAAAAATAAAATTTGAGCCGTAGAAGAGAAGAGGAAAAGATAGAAAATTTTTTTGTTTTTTTTCATTTGACGCTACTCCTGGTAGCTACTTGTTCTAACGTTATTAAATGTTTTAACACTTTTACTTCACTCCGTAGTTGGTAGATAGGGCTAAACCCTAACCGACTTGTCGGCAGATAGATAGCAAATAAAATACCATCCGCGGACCAAAACTAGGTAGGTATGGTTCCATGTCCTTATGCGAGCCATACGTTGCAGAAAATTATTGTACCTTAAGCAATCCAAAAAAGAGTGTCAAATAAAACGTCTGAAATTGTGCCTCTCAATATCTCAATATTTACATCGACAAGCCAAAACGAAAATGTGGTTGCTATTGTTATATTAAGAGGTAGTTTTACAACATTTTTTAGTTCAATTAATTACCAAAAGAGGGTTAAAGCTTTTTAATAAGCTTTTGTTCCATAAACATAAAATGTACCCATAATTAAAATTAAGATACACAAATACAAACAAACCTCATAAAAGTTAATTCAATTAAATGTCAAATGATACGTATTTGTTTACGATAATACAAAATGGTTAAAAATGTTATAAGTTAAATTTACCTAAATTAATCAATTAATTATTATAATTTTTAGGTTGCCAAAAGAGTTTAAAATAAGAAATTTTACTGTATGATTTAAGGTGAAAATGACAACAAATGGAAAATAATGAAGTTGTTTGTGTCTTTCATGAGTGTCTATTTTGAAGAATTTTTAACTCTGAGCCAAAACATGTTCGAAGCGATATCTCATAAATAGGGACTAACTTTGAAATAGGATTAGCACCATTGGATTCAGCATACACGAATTAGATTTACCTCCTGGGTGCCCAGCTTGTGATAAAAAAAATTCAGCGATTCAAGCAGCATGTCTCAAATATTTATAGGTAATCGGTATTTTTTGTATTAGATCGGTTACTACAAACATATAATTGTCGCTGAAATAAAATTATCCCGGATTCTAACAAAATCTGTTCCTGTAATCGTAATTTTTATATCAAATAAAATCAATAATTAATAAATATGTACATAGACGTTGGTGGGCAATGTATTTAATACCTAATTATAAAATGTCAAATCAAGATTTTTATACAAACAAATTCTTAGGGGTAAATTCGCGAATATCTAGCCAGAAAAACCGAGATTATTAGCAAAAATGGCGTAGTTTCTATTCAAAATTTTGCGAATAAAGTATTCTCGATAAGTTTAGAAAATCTGCTTTAATTTTTATTCAGTATTGAATTGTGGCATTAGCATTTTGTATAATGATCCTTCGACGACCACTTAATAATAGAAAGCTCAATCAAAAACTACAAGGTGGAATAGCTTAGCTTCGTGAAGTTTTTAAAGTCAGGTTTAGGAAGCTAGTATCGTTAAAACAAACCATCTTAACATTCAAACTGATTATTCTCTATGTTACAAAATTTCGTAGAATGTTGAAATACACTTTTACGGATTAATTATCTCTCCATTTCAAAATGTACCCTACGAAAATATTTAACCAGAACACATATGTATTTTTATTTAATTTACAGTCTCAAAAACGGGTTTTTGTGCTATTTTGATTGCAAAACTTGTTGACAATAGTTGCTTTCCAATCGATCAACCGCAAGCACCCGCTGGAAAACGGCTAGTAGAAACGTTTTTATCCTTGGCTATGGCCGATTGGAACGATTAAAATGGATGATGTGAGTAAAACATACCCTATAAATCGTATATGTTTTGCAATTGCTGTCAAAACTTTGGTGCGGCGAACAATTAAAAATAAAAATGACGACAGAGAAGACAAAACAAAATTGGACATTCACCGAAACTAAGGCTTTAATTCATATTTATGCAAACAGGCAGGAAGAATATGATAAAACTATTAAAAAGAAGAATTTTTGGGAATCAGTTTTAACTGATCTAGAGGCTTTAGATGTTAAAGTATGTAAAATTTTCAATCAAATCCAAATAAATATTTTAATACATACACAAATTACATTTTAGGAGAGTGCCACAACAGCTGAGAACATCGAAGTAAAATGGCGAGCACTATGGAGGATATATAAGGTATCAAAAGATCGAGGCAGTGGCGGAAGCTCGTCACGATTTCTTTTTTTGGACCTGATGGATGAGTTATTCAACACTCGCCCAACGATTATTTCATCACACACTCTAGATCCGTCGGTGTGTTTAGTGAGCGGATTGGGCCTGTTCGTGCACAAATCCCAAACGGGGTATCTCAATTAACTGAGAGCGACCATGATGGCCCATTAAATGTAGAGACCGATATACTATCTCCTCAGCCAAGAAAACGAAAAAGTAATAATGAGAAGCTTCACGAGATATAAATGAAGTATTACGAGGAAAAAATAAAAAGTTTGCAGAATAAAACAAAATCTTCGGAAAAACGAACGAAGCTGCTAGAAGATTACGTATTATGTACATATTTATTTATTAACCAATGGAGTTTTATATGAAAATATCATATTTGAGTTTTATTATTAATCAGTATCTAGAAACATCTCTTCTAACAGTTCTTACCTTCGATTGGTATTTTCTTCAATGATGAGACTTTCCTCAATCATACCATTGTAGTATATTTAAAAACACATGTTACTAGAATAATGGCCTTTTGACTGACATTCGATTTAGAGATGGTTCGATAAGGAATGGAACGGTTCTTTAGAATAAACTCAATTTACACGTTAACTTATTTACTTAATGTTTATTTATTTATTTACAATTTATTGTTAGTTTTTAATCTATAATATTAGTACAATTACTTTTATTTATTAATCAGATTTATGTACATATTATATTTATGGTGTAATACATAAGTTACAAGATTTTTATGTTATTTATTTCTTTGTTTTTTATTTTCACAATAATTACAATTTTAGACCTTGTACTTTTAGATTCTTGACTGCCCTTTTTGATAATAACAATTGGGTTTATATAGGCTAATTTTATTGTTTTTGATGTTCAAATTCGATATTGAAACACAAAAATTCTTAATTCTAGTACATTGCTATACAACACCATCACGTATTACATCGATTTCTCCGCCGGTCTCGACAAAATCATTTTTATCGATGCCTATATTATGAAGTACACATGCTGCAATTGTACAATTTACAACAAAATCTATTGAAATATTTTCAAATTTTGTTAATCTCTTCTTATTTTTTAAAAGTCCAAAGGCATGTTCCACTACCGCCGAGTGTTTTTTATTATGTTTCTGCGAATCAGAAAGATTACCCAGGTCCCTAAACGGCGGAAATAGCCAAGTAAGACACATCAAAGAGTCTTGATTTTCACTGCACCTCTTATATACCTCTGTTTTCTTTAACATGCGACTATCATGCATGCTACCTGGCTCCCCAACATGGATGTCGTAAAATTTAGAATCTGGTCCAACGACATCTTGTAGCAAAATACTATACTATTTTTTTCGATTATAATAATCGATTGAATTTATTTGTGGTTTAGGGATTTGTATATGACTCCCGTCAATAGTCCCCAGTACGTGAGGGAATAATCCCTTCATCTGAACAAATTTATTTTCAATGACTTCGTGATCTGCTTGTCCTTTCGGCCATTTAATATACAAATGTGCGCAATGAACCAGCCAATGTGTAACCCGCACAATACATTTTAAATAGATTTGATATTTCGAGGAATGTATCTGTGTTAGACAAATACCATAGCGTTACCAAAAATCTTTTTTCTGCAATGATTTCTCCTCTATTGTGCCTTGTCATTGAATTTTTGTATTGGTCTGAAAAATATTAAAATTAAAAGCAAAATTGACTCATATAATGAGTATGTAATTGATATTTTAAGTCGAAAATGACTAACAAATTCCTTTTCACTATATTTTTCTATAGACGCCATGAAATTGTTGACCCTCAGTCGTTTCACTTTAGGGACATCTTCTTCCGACGAGCTGGAAGATGAGTCCGACTCGGTCCATATCACCTCTTTAATATCTTCTAGGCTTAAGCTCTGAGTCTGATGAATTAGCCAACTTAAAATATAAATATTTAATTATATATACTTTTATTAAAAATATTGCATTTTTCAATTTTAACTCAATCATACTGTGTTTTATAAGTTCTGTATTACTAATGCTAAGATATTACACACACAAGTTAACGTGAAACGTACAATAGAAACGTACAGAAGAGTTTAATTTATCAAATATCCAGTAATATTATATATTTACTTTCGATTAAATTTTTTTTAAACAACATAACCAAAATATTGACAAATGCGATAGAAAAATTTGTATTTTTGACACAACAAAAATAAATATTTTTGACATAAAAAAGCGGTTTATCAAACGGTTCTACACTCAACCGTCTGGCGGCGAAATTATGCGTAACTGCTTCTAACTGCTCGTGAAAAATAACAAGAGCAGTTACGAGTAGTTCATTGAGCGAAGACAAAAACCTTCCTACTAGCGGTTTGCTAGCGGCTGCTTGCGGTTGGTCGATTGGAAAGCAACTGATGTGAAGCTCGCTTTCAAGTAGCAAAGTAGTTCTATTTTTATAAGAACGTCTCTGTCCACTGGACAATTTTGTACAGTGTCATACCCTGTAACTCTACTCAGTCGGGTTGAATTAAAGTCCTGAAAGTTATAAATAAGAAATAGATAAAAACATTCAAATATTATTTTAATTTTATTTCTACTGGATATTATACAAAAAAATTAATTACTTAAACGAGCGTATAAATTATCAGCTTTTATCCCAAAATGTTTCACATTTTTTTTTTTTGCCTTTCAAATGGTTGCACAATTACACACATAAAATATAAACTTTTATTAAATAAACAACAAACACAAAACAAACAAGTAAAATATGAATAATATTAAGTCCATTTAATTTTTAGTGAATCGCAATTAAAATTTCGTATTCAGTCAAAAAAAGAACAAAAAAAAATAAAAAAAAGTCTCGTATAAACAATATGCTCGATATATTGAATAAACCAACTCAAATTTCATATCAAAAGCACACAAAAAACATCATTTACAATTATTTTTTATGTTTTTCGTTTTTTTTTTTTTATTTTTTATAAATAAATTGATGGTCAATTTGTTCAAACTATCAACATTTTAAAATAATAAAAAATTTAAAAAACAAAAAAGCTTTCAGGAGTTGGTACAGCATACAATATAATATTGCCAGAATCCACCCATATCACTGCAAACCATATATTTAATTAAATATCGCGAATATTTAAAATTTTAATGATTATTATTTATATGAAAAACATTTTTTTTTATTTTATTATTAAATTTAAAAATAACCCCCCCCCCCCCCCCCCAAAAAACCAAGTTATGTATATTTTTTATGTAGATTTCGTTTTTTTTTTTTTAAATTTCAATAAACTGGACCACATTGAAATACAATATGTTTATTATGCTATGATTTTTGTATGCACCAATCGTATTATCAAAAAAAAAAAAAATCGTTTCATAATTTTATGGTACCGCACATAAAAGTCATTAATTCAAGATTTTTTTTTTTTTTTTATGTTATCATAGAGATCATTGCATATTCATTTAATACTTTTTTTTAAATGAAAATGTGCTGTTTTTTATGCAATTGAACGTACATAAAAAATGTTATGTAAATAGCATATGTTTTATGTAATCTGAAAGTATTTAAAAATAAAAATCTTTTATGTTTGTTATAATTTCAAATGTTTATTTATAAGCTTATGCTTTTTTGATCA
Source organism: Tipula vernalis (assembly GCA_958295665.1). NCBI lineage: Eukaryota > Metazoa > Arthropoda > Insecta > Diptera > Tipulidae > Tipula > Tipula vernalis. The sequence continues at coordinate 122,896,602 of OY282559.1, forward strand.
CACCACAATGTTTTTACCGCAGGATAAGTGCTAAAGTTCTAGTAAATGTATGAAGATAAATGTTAGTGTTTCTGGGGAAGGCTGTAACAAATTAATCGCTGAGTGCTGTAGTATTGACCACCATTGTGTCTTAGGCGCTGTGATTAACCAACCAATGGCTATAAAAACCAAGGAATAGCCGATTGAGATGTTAATTTCTGTGTAAACTCTAAGTCGAGCTTGAATTAACCGGTGCATCTTGTAGAAAAATCTACATCACTACGTTTACATACATCTTGGAGTAACAACTTAGCAAAAACTGCAATAAATCGAATATACATATATATATATATATATATATATATATATATATATATATATATATATATATATATATATATATACATATATATATATATATATATATATATATATATATATATATATATATATATATATATATTACCAAGGTAACCTTTTGTTTTTATTAATAACAAGCATATACCATATATTTATTGGAATTTAAATCATAAATGGATTAAATAAATCTTCATGAATGAATTATTAAAAATCCAATAATTATCGCATCAATATAACGTCAAACAAACAAAAAAAAAACAAAAAATTTTACAAACTGACAATAAAATTTGTCTCTAGTCTCTTGTGTAAATTAAATTGAACTATCGGTAACCAATATCTGTAAAGTTGAAAGCGTAATTCTTCTAAATTAAACTAAATGCTTCTCAAATCAGTTAAATCTTATATTCACTTAGAACGCGCGAAGTTTCGACAACTTCTCTTAAATCCGAAGAATTAATTGAGTTACAAAATAATTTAGCTAAAATGAAATTCTACTACAATGTTGCAGTCAAGCTTATACCCGAGCTTTTTGGAGGTCATAAAACTCCCATACATAAATTTATTAACTGTTGCGATGGATTATTCGAAACATTACCTAAGGAGTTAAAATCTGATTTCTTAAGATTTATTCCGCACAAATTAAATGGTCAGGCGTATTACGTTTATCGGTTGGGAACATTTAAGACCTGAAACGAATTAAAAATAGCTTTAAACAGTAATTTTAGAACACTTCGTTCGATAGAATGCATTCAAATCGATCTAATCAAAGCTACTGAAATTGATGAGCCAGTATAGATGTTTGCGAACAAAATTGAATCATTACTAGCAGAGCACGAAGCATGTTTTGAATCGCAAAATAAATTAACTGATGAAGTACAGCAACTGAATTGGAAAAAGCCTTGTGTTCTTTTAAAAATGGGCTGCGAGAACCCACTTATCTCATTATAAAGGCAGGTGCTTACCATTCACTTAAGAAAGCAACTGAAAGGGCGTTCTTTTATTATAGAGCGTATTAGTTCTTTTATTATAGAGCGATGCTTCTACTATATAAAATTATTAATAATCGGGTTCCTTTGTACTTATACAATAAAATAAAAATTGGATCTATTCGCAATGGCAGCATAATTCTGCCAGCCAACCGATCCAATGTCTACAATAACTCACCCTTGTTTACAACTTTTACAATTTGGAATAGGGTTCCGGTTGAGATTAGAAGTGCAAGACCTTTATCAAAATTTAAATCTTTGGTTTTTGATTTTATTAAAAATAATTTCTAATTAGTGTTTGTTTATATGTTATATTTTATAAGTTTATATGTAACTAGATAATAGTAGGAATAGAAAAGCTATATGCTTTATTCCATGTTGTTGATAAAAAAAAAAAAAAAAAAAAAAAAAAAAAGGGCTTTATAGAAGAAGAAATACGGATAAAATCGAAAAAGTTCACTCACACTTATAATGCCAATAAATTGAAACCACACAAGTCGCAAAGTATCAAATTCATGTTGAAGTTAGTAAAGAAGTAAATCAGAGCCACAGGAAAACATTCAGGGTCTCGCAAGACAAAAGGGTACGGCCTTTCGAGCACCAACCAAAGATTAAGTGAGGATTTTTTTTATTTTGTTTTTATTTATTAAAAATTAACAATTTTTAACACTAAACTAAGACTCAAAGTTTTGAGGAGAGCGGATAGCTAATGGATTTATGGTCCTTTAAAAGCTATTCAGCTCTCCTCTAAAACAAAAATTAGACAGAAATAATGTACAAGGTATAAAATAACAATTTAGTAATAAACTGCAAGTTAAATATATGTATAATAATACAAAAAAAATAAAATAATCAAAATAAAATAATAAAATAAGATGAATAAACAAATTTAAAAGATACAGATAATATGTCGCGTTAAAGATAATCTTCAACCAGTTCAGCCAAATACGTCTTTAAAGTTTTCTTGAAATTGTAAACATTCACAGATCTATTAATAACAGTCGGTAAATGGTTATATACATACATATGGACCAATGTACGATATGGATTTTCTACCAAATTCAGTTTTGATTTATAACATTTTAAAAGATTAGAATGACGGGTTGTATGGCTATGATTTACATACTGAAACTCAATGTTTGATAGCGTTGACGATAACCGCAAACATTTATACACATATAGTGAAACATGAAATTGGAATAAAGCGTTTATTGGCAGGATTCCTTCAGTTACATTCTTATACAGCTCGACGGAGGGAAACAAGTATGGAAGCCTATAGATAGCTTTGCAGCTTTTGTTTTGTAAAATTTGCAACCTTTTTATCTTTGATTTCCCAATATGATTAAAAACAACCAATCGCAAAATAGAATCATGGGTGAATAAATGAAGAATAAATCATTTTTAGAATATGTTGGGGAACAAAGGAAGCAAGCTTCTTAATCAAATAAATAAACGGGCTGACTTTTAAACTCAACGTATGAATGTGTTCATTCCAAGACATATGCTTATCAAGTAAAACTCCAAGATATTTGAGTTTATCAACTCCCTCGATAATACCATTTAAAACTTGCAAGGGTTGGAAATCACAATGAGGGAGGAATGGGGATTGAAAAATAATAAATTTGGTTTTGTTGAGGTTTACAGATATTTTATTTACATTGAAATATTCTATAAGTACAGTTACGTCGTTTTCCATGTGTATCATGGCTTCGGAACAATCTTTGGAATTATAGAATATAGCGGTATCATCAGTAAACATTCTAATTTTCCCAGCCAGAGGTAGGTGTGATATATCATTTATGAAAATCAGAAATAGAATAGGGCCAAGTACACTACCCTGAAGGAGGCCGCAATTAATAGTTAGAGTGCTACTAATTACACCATCTAAAGCCACAAATTGTTTACGATTTTGAAGATAACTCATCAAAAGATTATAAGCCAAGCCCCGAAAGCCATAGCAATACAACTTATTTAGAAGTAGACGATGATCAACGCAGTCAAACGCTTTATGCAGATCTAAAAATAGAACACATATATACTCCTGATTATCGAAAGCTTGGTAAATCAGATCAGTAATCTCAATTAAAGCGGTATCTATGCCAGACCCCTGTCTAAAATCATATTGATGATAGTAAAAAAAATCTAAAGCATTTAGATATTCAGTCAGGCGAGTTGCAATTAATTTTTCAAGTATTTTGTCAAACACAGACAAGACAGAAATTGGTCGGAAGTTACTAGCAGCTTTGCAGTCTCCTGATTTAAATATTGGTGTCACTTTTGCAGACTTCAAACAATCAGGATAAATACCGGTTTGAAACACTACATTGATTAAATCCGTCAATATAGTGTTTGAGAAAAGAATGCTGAGTTACGTTTTATAACAGTATTATGAATATTATCATACCCACTACCCTTAGGTTAGGTTAGGTTGGAGTGGCTGCTAACGCACACTTAGAACGGTGACGGTCCATTGTGATACCACAGGATGTATCCCCTTTTATCCCTATTGGAACCATTTCGAGCTACTTATGTAGCGTAAGACGTCCCGCATTTTAATGTTTTCGAGATCCGAGAGGCAGTCCATCCTGAACTTACCTAAGTGTTTGTGCCTTCTGAGAGCCAATGCTGGACACGAGCAAAGGAAGTGGACCAACGTCTCTTCCTCCTCTTCGTCCAAGCAGCTTCTGCAGAAGTCATTAGCCTCCAGACCCAGCCTTCTTGCATGTTCTCCAAAAAGGCAGTGTCCCGTGAGAATTCCTACGACCGTTCTTAATTCACGTCTTCGTAAGGGTATTAATGCCCTAGTGCGCCCCAAGTCCAGCTTTGGCCAAACTTGTCTTGCAACTCTACAGGTGAGGGCGTTAGACCACCTTTCCCCCGCTGAGGATAGCGCCTGCTTCCCAAGTGCTTGTCTCAGCGCTGTGATAGGCCTCCCCAGACTTGCCCTTTCCGGTTGCAGCTGGAGAGTCGTACCATGCCTAGCAAGTTCATCTGCCCTGCAGTTCCCCATGACGCCCGAGTGACCTGGGACCCAGACTACCTGGATGTTGAAATGCTCACCCATCTCATTTAGAGATGAGTGACAACTCAACGCCACCCGTGACGCCAAAGACACCGATTCTAACGACCGGATCGTCGCTTGACTGTCCACATAGATTGTGATATCGTCTGAGGATAACACATTATGCTTCAACCACGTCATGACCTCCTCAATCGCTACGACTTCAGCTTGGTACACGCTGCAGTAATCAGGGAGACGAACAGAAATATTTACATTTAATTTGTCACAGAATACTACAGCTCCTACTTTGCCGTCTAGCTTGGAGCCATCTGTGAAGAATTGCAACGCTTCGGTTTCCAATAACGGTCTATCCCTCCAGGATTCCCTTGAAGGGAAGGAGGTCCGAAATCGCTTCTCGAAGTGTAGAGTAGGTTTAATGTAGTCAAGATTCGCCAGCTCATCCTTCAACGATCTGACTATAGTAGAGTGTCCTATACTAACACACCTCCACTGAGAGACGGCTGCAAGTCGTACAGCCGTATTTGCCGCCATCTGTTTGCCAAAAATGTCGACCGGAAGAAGGTGCAACATAACCTCTAAGGCACTTGTCGGTGTCGACCTCAATGCCCCGCTAACAAGCATACAGGCCGTTCTTTGCACTCTCTCAATCTTACTTTTGTAAGTTACCTTGTCCAGAGCTGGCCACCAAACACCCACCCCGTACATGAGTACAGGTCTCACTACGACGGTGTAGAGCCAGTGTACCAGCTCCGGCTTCAGACCCCATCTATGACCAATGGCGTTCCTACAGGAGTACAAAGCAATAGTAGCTTTGTTTATTCTCTCCAACATGTTGGGCTTCCAACTAAGCTTACTGTCCAAGATAATGCCCAGATATCTAGCTCTATCAGTAAAAGCAAGTCTCGTGCCATTTAAGGTAGGAGGGACAACTACCGGGATTTTGTATTTCTTAGTAAAGAGTACCAGCTCTGTCTTGGACGGGTTAATACCAAGTCCACATTTGCCAGCCCATTTCGTAACGATGGTAAGCGCATTCTGCATTACGTCTACAATCGTGCCCAGGAATTTCCCGGTAACAGCTAAAGCTACGTCATCTGCGTACGCGATAACTCCAATACCCTCTCTCTCCAATTCAAGTAGTAACCCGTTTACCACTATGTTCAAGAAAAGAGGGGACAGAAACCCCCCTGCGGAGTTCCCCTAGTTACTCGCCTCTTGAAGGTGGAGTCCCCCAACTTCGAGCTAACAATCCTGCTTCCCAGCATATAATTGATTAACCCTATCAGAGGAACGTCCACCTCCAAAAATGACAATCCCTCCTTGATTGCCTCCGCTTTCACATTATTAAAGGCGCCGACAGAATTCCTTCGAATTAATCGATTTCTCAATCGTAGACACCAAGGCGTGCAGAGCCGTGTCCACAGATCTACCCTTTGTGTACGCATGCTGAGACGATGCCCACTTCCTGGCACCTATTTTATCTCTGATGTATACATCCAGCAGCCTTTCCAAGGTTTTCAAAAGAAAGGATGATAGAGTTATTGGTCTTAGGTCCTTAGGATAGACATGTGAGCTTTTCCCCGCTTTCGGTATGAACACCACATTGACCTCCGTCCAGTACCTAGGAATATAGCCCAGCTTCAAACACCCTTTGAATATAGCTTCCAGGTAAGGAAGAATAATTACTGAGTTGTTTTGAAGTTCCGCTGGTATAATTTGATCCGGACCAGCCGATTTAAATGGTTTAAAACCCCTCAGTGCCCATAGGATCCGTTTTCTGGTTACGATATCCTCTGTGGTTACTGAACGTGATTCCTGATGATTACTACGCACCAACAGGTCTTCAAAGCTCCCTGGGAAGTGTGTCTCGAAGAGAAGCTCCAGAGATTCTCCACTAGAAGCTGTCCAAGATCCGTCCGGTTTTATCAAAAAACTAGGACTAGATGTACTTTTGGAAAGAATCTTCCTAAGGCGGGAGGTTTCGGATACCTCTTCCATATTATCACAGAAGATTCTCCAAAGACCTCCTTTGTGCCTTTCTTAATTCTTTCTTATAAGTTCCGAGTTTCTCCTTATATGAGTCCCAATCCTGAGCCTCCCTTGTATTTTTGGCTCTATTAAAGGCTATTCTACAAGCCTTTCGATAGGTTCCCAGTTCCCTGGACTACCATACCGGTTTTTGCTTACCATAAGCCTTAGCCAGTGGGCAGGCAGCGCGAAAGGATCAGTTGCATGCGCTAGTAACGCTAGCCACCATGTCCTCCAGCTCCCCAACGGTCGTCGGGGGCTCCATAGCCCTCGTCGGTAACATTTCCTCCAATAATTCCCCATATTTGCTCCAGTTGGTACTTCTAGGGTTCCTGAAGGCTTCCCGGGTAGCAGGGTGAATATCGAGGCTAAAGGTTAAATATCGATGATCAGAAAAGGAGTGTTTCTTATCCACCCTCCAATTTTTAACCATATGAAGAATATTATTTGAGGCAAGGGTCACGTCTAGAACCTCCTGCCTGTTACTAGTAATAAATGTGGGTTCCCGCCCAATATTACACACTGAAAGGTTAGTACTCATCAAATAATCAAAAAGCGACTCACCTCTTTCATTAATGTCTGTGCTTCCCCAGATAGTGTGATGCGCATTAGCATCCACTCCCAGTACCACACCTACCTTTGATTGTTCCGCTTTACGGATCAGCTCCTCCAGGTTATCCGGAGGAACCTCCTTCTCCCGGTCCATGTAGGCGGAAACTAGCCATAATCTACAAGTGCCTACTTCCAGGCTAACTGCAGTAGTGTCACCATTGCTGTATTGAGAGAGAAGGAAAACATTAATATTATTTTTCCCAAGAATACAAGATCTGATCTTCCCAGACTTACTAGAGGATATAATTTTATACCCCTTGGTTCTGAGGCCACAGATCCTGTTGTTGTTAATCCAAGGTTCTTGGATTAGTATCACATCCTCACCCGAACTAGTCAGCCTGAGGAGTAGAGCTGCCGAAGCAGCCTTAGAATGGTGAAGGTTAATTTGAGTTATCCTAATTATAACCATTTCACCTCTACCTACCTCTATGATAAATTCCTGCTACCGCAGGAATAATAATTCCCGGTAATTTGTGATGCGCCGGATACGCCCGTCTCGCCACCCCTCGTACCCTCTATAGAGGACTTGTCAGTGCCCCCCGTCTGGCCGGGCTGTCGACATCCTCCTCCATCGGTACACCAGCTCCTTCGCTTATGTGCACCACCTCATCCTTCGAGAGAGTCCTTGCCCTACCGAGGTCATCGGATTCACACTCCCCCGTACCCTCAGCTTCTTCCCCCATGCTGCTGGTACCCCCTTCAGGCCTGGGCGGGTTGCCACCGTCCTCCGGTTGGCCTCCCGTACGCGCTTCCGCCCCATCCTTCTTATAAACGTTGAGAGTAATTGACCCGAAACCGAAGTCAATTACTTCCTTCGTTTTGTGAAGGAGGGCAGTGGACTCCTTATTTATCACCATGATTAATAATTTCGAGCCCCCCTTGGCCTCCTCCTGCTTGACGATCTTCCAATTTCCTGTCGGAAGATTCGGGTTACTGGCCTGAATGATTTTCAAAGCCCCGTCCGGGCTAGCCGGTTCGGATGGCAGCCATACACGTGCCCGCGGCCTGCTAGGAATTTCCTCCCGGCTAATTGCCGCAAGCTTTGCGCCTGGCCACACCTCCCCTACTTTGGCTATAGCCTTTTTGTACAGATCCACAGATCTAGAGTCCGAGCATGCAGTCATCTTTACTCGCCCTTGATACCATCCCGCATCTCTGCAGGATGGGGGTAGTCCCGGATTTTCACCCAGGACCTTTAAAAAGACGAGGTTGAGTGCATTATACACCAACCTCCATTTTTCCGCCGTGATGCTCCCATCTTCTTGACTTTAGTCAATGACGGCTAGCATCAACACATGCTCCCTCAGGACCTCGCTGAACAGCTTTGTCCCTGAGTTGGAGCTCGGCTTCTTTTCAGTCACCAACTTGGCCCGCTTGCTGTTGACTACTTCCACCTCGTCCTGGGACCGCTGTCTTTTCGACATATGGTCCCTTTCCGAGCTTCCGCAGCCCACAGTGCTCCTTGCCCAAGCTACTGATGTTCTTTGCTCTTCCGTAAGCTGCCCCTCGGGGGTCGCAGCCCACTTCTCGAGAATTCGGAGCGCCGAGTGGCGATTCCTGTATCGCCTTTTCGCCGGAGGAATGTCTCTCGTCCCACTCCCCTGTGCTGCGTTGGTACCGCTAACTCCCGGGACTTGTGCCCTAGAGTCAACCACCTTTGCAACCTTAGAGGCCCCACCCGTCTGGTTCGAGGTACCTCTCTCCTCTGATACCAGCTTTTGAGGAGAGCCGGTGCCCTTTGTTTTGGTTTTTGATCTATCCATTCGATTCCCACGAGTATCGGAGAAATAAAGGTCCGCCTGCGCAGAGATCCGTATACGCAGGTAAGGCTAATTACAACTGGAGGTCGCCAGGTATCCAGAGGGCTCCGTTAGCGACTGGGCTTTGTTAAATGGGCCCCCAGCCTAGTAGACCATCAGCAAGGGTCGCTTAACGCCTTAATCCAGCTCATTCGGCTCGCTAGCACCCCGGCCTCCCTGCACCTTCTTCCCTCCGCATATTCTCTCCCCCATTCACCTAATCTCATGGAGAGCCCAATCCAATGGGATCCATTCCATTCACCGGGTCACCCGTTTATAGGGGCCCCCACTCATCACCCGCGGAGACTCCGGAGGTGCAGAGAGGACATGACGCCCAGTCCGCCGTGGTTATTGGTCGATGGTTTTCTGGCGCCATCTGTTCGCCTTTCCATGCTGGGCATCATAGGCACTCAGAATTTAATGAACTCAGGTTAGCCACTCCCCAGTTCCCTGAGACTCTCCCCCCAGCTGGACTGCGGTTGGGGGCGGCTTATTTAATTCACCGCTAACCTACCTATCGATAGGTCGTCCACTATCCACCACCTGTGACCCCCCGAAAGCTGCAGTACGCCACGGGACCCACCACCCTTATTATTGTCTAAATTATTAATTATATTATATGTTTCCGTAACGGAGATTGGGCGCAAAAAAAAAAATTGAATTCGAGCTGTTATTGTGCAGATTGTATAATTCAGTGTTACCATTACTTGTAGAAAAGAGGCTGTTGCCAACATTTACAAAATGGCTACTGAATATATTTACAATACTGGGAAGGTCTTTGTATTCGACATCATTTTGCACAATGGAGTGGATATCCGCTTTAGTATTATGCTTTATGAATTGATTTATTTGATTCCATACTTCCTTTTGATTTAAATTATTAAACAAATATAAGAAATATAATTTTTTTGGGTAGTATTTTTTAGATTTGATCTTTTTATTGAGTAAATGTAGTCTGTCCTTTAACGCAGAGTTGTTTGTGCTTTGTTTAAGCCTTTAGAGTGTGCGATTTTTTCTTTTTATTAGATTCCAAAGATCTAGATTCATCCAGGGACAAATACTAGCATTTTTTATTTTCACCTGTACTTGTTTAGACTTCGAAAATTTACCAACCAACTCATTATATTTTCCAAAGATTAATTTTAGGGTTGAATCAGGGTTGTGAATGTCAAATGAGGTTGAAAATAAAAATTCATCGAAGTATTGATTCATTTTGTCATAATTTACCGTTTTCTTTTCTAATTCCTTAATTATGTATTTCGGTTTAAACACGAATTTTGAAAAAATAAAACTATGGTCATTGATATCAGATTCAATTGTTGAGTTAAAAACTCATTCTATATTAAGAAAACTGCTAATAGCATGATCCAAGATATTCCACTTACTGGTCTGGTAGCAAATGTGTTAGTAACAATCATACCGTGACTTAATAAGGTAGAATTGTACTCAGAAATTAGTTTTAATTTTTTATTAATCGGTATATTCAAATCTCCTACTATAATAAAGTCAGAATTGGAATTGTTGCTACATAGAAGTTGTTCCAAGATTTCTAAAAAATAAGTAGTATCAAAGCCAGGTGGCCTATAGATCCCACAAACATTAATTGGATTAAACCCCGAGAGTTGAATACAAATAAACTGGAACGGCAAGGTCCCATCGTCATTGTTTAGGATAAAACAGCGAATACCTTACCTGATTAACATCGCAATTCCTCCCCCACTACCCCCTCCCCCACCCCCAACCTGTCATCTCTACAAGAGAAGACGTTTAAGAATTTATTAATATTAAAGGAGAATATAGTATATTTGAGCTTTTAATAAATGTTTCGGTTATAAATATCAAATGAATCTCAGTATGTAAATGTAAACTATCAATGAAATTTAGTAAATCGTCAAACCTACTTAGTTTATTCATGCCCCAAATATTAAATTGAAGTACACACAGGCTTTAGAAAGAAAGATTCATATCAACACTATCCAATGAGAAATCATCAATATTTGAAAAATAATTGTTAAAACATTTTGCTTTTAAAGATTTAAAAGTCATTCAATAAAAACTGATTACTTGAGGATCCAACAAGAACAAGATTTACTAATGAACCGTTCAACATTTATGTTCGCTTATGCCTTGGCATGGATTCTTCAGATCTTTTTAATTTCTTAGTCAACAATGGTGCCGATCTCAGCGTTATTAAACAATCGTGCGTGCTTGAATCTTCTATTTATTATCCAACCCTTAAATGTCAAATTAAAGGCGTTACTAGTGGAATCGACGAAACTTTAGGATTATTACAATTCGGAAATAATTTTTACTGATACATATAGCATTTCTAATAGTTTTCTAATTGAAAAAGACACGGAATACCTGAGTCTATCTAGCAAGATACTCCCTGGCGTGTTTGTTGGTAATACAATAGTTGAACCCCACGACAAATTAATTTCACTTAACTTAATAAACACCCAAGAGAAATCAGCTTCAATATAATGTAACGTTCCCTCTGAAATCATGGACAAACACAACACCGAAGAACTTCAATCTATTCGGAAAATTATTCGAGAATTTAGCGAAGTTTTTCATTTAGATGGTGATGTAATAACTGCGATACACAGTATTAAATATAAAATACCCACAAGTTACGATTGTGTACCTATTGTTTAAGCATTTACATAAATAATGAAAATGTGTTCGAAACTAATGTTCATAACATACTTACTTACCAAATCATTCAAATCTCATACCTGAAAACATTAACCAACATATCCTAAAATAGAACAAAAAACAATATAAATTAATATGTAGATTAAATAAATATGTGCAAACCTGATGGATTTTATGTTGCAATTATGTCGAAGAATTATCTCACCAATTTACACGGAATGCGAAGAAATTGAAGTAATGCGAAGATGGCGGTGTTTCCAACTTTAAGACAAACACACGTGATGCACTGTAGTGCTTACTGAATAATTAATTACACAAAAACGTCACCAGTTTGAAGTTACTAATATTTCATTAAATTTTATTTTAATGTTTGAAGTAATTATATAAAATACAATTTTATTGAAATGACGGTATAAATATTTGATTTATTTAATATATTATTATTATTTTTATTTATGTTGTTCAAGCGAACTCAAAATCTTGAATGAATACAATGGCTTCAAAAATTCCCAAAAGGTGCAGGTTAGTTCGACAAATTACTCCAAGGTTAGTATCGACGCTTACATTTAGGTATCGCGTCGATCAATTCTATGTTATTATTGTTGCACTGAACTCCAAAAAACTGCATTGGAATTCATCCACCATTTGACAATTTGAGTTGTCATTTTGGAATATTTTGATTATTTTGGTAAATATTGAAGATAATTATAATTGTTTTTGTTTACAATCGAATTACATAAATTATTAATTGTTAATTGTATTTTTCAGGATGACCAAAAATTATACAATAGTAAAAGGTAAGTATTTATTTAATCTACATGTTAATTTATATTTTCTGTTTTTTCTTATTTTAGGTTATAGTTATTTATGTTTTCCAGGTTGAGATTTTGTGAACATTAATTTGGTAAGTTTTTTAATTCTATTGTTTAATGTGCGTTAACAAAATACTTACCCTTTACTATTGTATAATATTTGTTTATCCTTAAAAATAGAATTAATAATTAATAACTTATGTAATTTGAATGTAAATAAAAAAATTATACTTATCTTTAATAGTTACCAAAATATTCAAAGTTCCAAAATAACAACTCAAATTGTCAAATAGTGGATGAATTCCAATGCATTATTTGGAGTTCAGTGTAATAATAATAACATAGAATTGATCGACGCGATACCTGCATATGAACGTCGATACTAACCTTCGAGTAATTTGTTCGAAATAATCTGCACTTTTTGGGGGATTTGAAGTTTTCGGCACTTTTCTAGATTGTGAGTTCACGAAATAAACATTAAATTAAAAATTAATAATAAAATAAATAATCCAATATTGTATAACGTTTTTGCTAAATATGTAATTTATAATTCATTCATCAAATAAAGAAAATAAATACAATTAACCATATTGGTGGCTTATACGAATTGTGTAAATAATTATTTTTATAAGGAATTCTTCGCATCACGTGTAAATGGTGAAGAAAATCTTCGGCCATATTAGAAATAAAAAATCATCATTTTCACATGCAATTTGGTCGTTCGAGCTTCGAATCCGAGGTTAATTGAAATACTTCGTTTGCAGTGAATGTTGGGAAAATCGTCGGCCATAGTGGCAATATTAAAACCAGCATTCACACCTATCTATCAAAAATTGTATCGCATGCCTGATTCAATTAAAACGGTAATAAATCAACAAGTGAAGGAAATGCTAAAACAAGGGTTAATCAAACTAAATGTGATAGTTAGTCCTTCGAATTTTCCACTGTTAGCCGTACCTAAAAAATCTGTCGATGGTTCACGTAAATGGCGCGTCGTTGTCGATTTCCTTCGCTTGAATGACATAACATTAAATCGCGTGTTTCCTTTGCCAAACATCGTGGAAATTTTGGATCAACTGGGAAAGGCATCATACTTTAGCAGCTTGGATATGACGAATGGATAGCCAAGGGCTACTTGATGATGAAGCAAAATAAAAAACAGCCTTCATATACAACTGCTGGGCATTTCCATTTTAAACGCGTGCCTTTCGGTTTGAAAGGAGCTCCAGCAACTTCCAAAATCTTATGAACACTATTCTTTCCGGTCTCAATGGTCTCAAATGCTTAGTATATTATCTGGACGACATAATCGTATACGGTCAAAACTTATAGCAACAAAATCAAAGACTTAAAGAAGTTTTCGAGTGTGTACGAACATTCAACTAAAAATTGAATCCCGAAGATTTGACTTACTTAGGACATATAATTGGACTATATGGTAAGATAAACACTTTCGTGAACTATACTGCGCCCAAGAGACAGCGTAACGTCAAAGCATTCCTTGGATTCGTAGGATATTACAGACGATTAGTTCAAATTTTTTCTAAAATTGCTTTACTTTTAACAAGTCTTCTGAGAAAGGATACACCATTTATTTGGTCACCGGCCTTAAAAATTCATAAATCAATAATTACCAAGCCACCAATCTTACAATTTCCAAACTTTGATAAACAATTTACATTAACGACTGATGCAAGCAATATAGCTATCGGGGCAGGAGAAGCAGGAGAACTTCCCGTTGCTTTTGCCAGTCACATTTTAATGAAAGCAGAACAAAATTATTCAGTAATTGAGAAGCAACTCTTTTGGCTCTTTTAGTTGTTTGGTCTTTCAAACATTTTCGAGCTTATGTTCTTGGAAAAAAAATTTAACTTATTAATGATCATAAACCGTTGGTATGGTTATTTGGTATATCAAATCCGTCTTCTCGTTTGATGCGATGGCTCTTGGAACTCGAAGAGTACGAATTTGAAATTTCCTATAACGCTGGTGTACTCAATAAAAACGCTGATGCACTTAGCCGAATTTCAATTGATACTTCAAAACTTTTCACAAATTCCATAATTAATTAATTAATCATATTTCAAGTAATTTTAATTCAAATTCATCATATTTTATAAATATTAACGAAATAACACGTGCACAAAGTAAACTAAATGCTTCACGTTCTTAAGGTAGTCAAAATATGTGTAGATTGTTCTTTCATACTATAATTAAACAGAAGTGTTTGTGTGTAACGCTCAAAGGTTATTATGATTTTTTTTTTTTGAAAATTTTTTTTTTGCACTGAAAAAATAACTTAGCAGTCTTCAAAAAGAAATATTAAAATTTTTTCAACATGCCCAAAACCAAGTTACCATCAAGTTAACTAATACCAATTCATCCTTAAAAGCCCTTACTCTTTGGTTTAAGGCTTATTTAAGGTAAAATCATCCTTAAAAGCCTTTAATATCGAACTACTTTTACATCAAATGTTCAAATGCTAACTGTGGCAGCGGCCGCTGGGCACCACCATTAGGTGTAATATCTTTAGCAAAACATTACATAACTAAAGTTATTCACAAAAAACTAAAGTTATTCACAAAATTGTATCCGTCCTAGGACGGGCTGTACCCCCTAGTATGGTAATAATTCCGACTATCAGCAATAACCAAGCAATTCAAATTAAGGACAACCCAAAACTTAACCAAATCCTATTAAATTTAGTGGAAGTCATTGAGGAACAATTAATACTCATTACGGAATTCCATAACACACCCCTAATCCCCTTCCGAAAATGCGGGGAATGATTGAAAGAATCATCAAGTCGTGTGAATCATGTCAAAAAAAACAAGGTCAGCCTTCCTACAAAAATGATGATAACCTCCTGTTCAAATACGCCCTTCTTGATATTGTGAAAGTAATGAAACGTTGGAACGTTCACATCGAATGCTCATTGAATATTTGCGGCATTTTATTGATAAAAACGAAATGGATTGATACTCGTGGATTAGATATTCAATGTATAGTATGTTTACAATACCCAATGGAATGGTACCTAATCTACCACTTTTATTTCATAATGACCCTGAAGTCGCATACAACTATGACGACTACCTTGTAGCATACAACTATAACGACTACCTTGTAACTTTAACTAGTAATGTACACCCGAACACTTAAACGAACAGCCGATTGAGATGTCAATTTCTGTGTAAACTCTAAGTCGAGTGTGATTAATCCTGAAGTCGATATAACAAGAGTGCGAGTCATTACATTGCCTAAAAATAAATTGTATTAAAAAAAACCCCACACTTAAATGAAAATTGTAAATTAAATATAAATAAACTTAAAGTTTATAATGTCATTGAAAATAGCAATTAATTGTTTGTAATTTCCTACATATTTTTATGGAAATCATGGTGTCTAATTAATTCCACCAGGAATACACAAGAAATTTTGGCGCAGCCGGTAGGATACCGAAAAAAAAAACAATAAAATGGTCGAAAAAAGTCAATAGGCGGATCCACGTTAACATAAAAATTGTGGAAAATTAAACAAAAGAAAACTATTTATTCAACATTTTCTACATAATTCAAAATAATTTTCGGTGAAATACCAATTCTAAAATGATAAATTAAAAAAATACATGAACATTTTATTATGTATGCTGCTATTGTATCCGGAAGCAAAATTTAGGATGGCGCTCAATCATTAGTTCATCACAAAAACGGGGCACGTTTAAGGGCCTAAGGAACATTTTGTAAGGCAAGGAAGGCTATTTAAATGGCTTTACAGTAGAGATGGCCTTGACGATTTTGGGGCCGGTTTCGATCCGATAGCAAATGAGACTACCCAACGTATCGCTAATCTGGATATAAGCAAAGGCTGCAGTTACCAGGCCAACTAAAAAGAACATTTTACAATAATTTGGATGATCTGATGTTATCAGCATCTGGATTGCTGTACTACGACAAACGAGAATGAGAAATACCGCCCACACTCGCGATACTAAATTTCGACCGAATTTATCAAGATATAATCAAATAACATAACAGAAGGATGATGTACTTGCACGATCTTATGAAATGGTAACCATATACTTTCAAGACTAAAAGTTCCATGAACATAATAATTTTGATCACGCTCATTGAATTAAATTGAAATAAAAACTTGAGTGAAATTTAAAATTTTAACAAATAATTAGGTATCCTACTAATTGAATATTGTAGTTTTCCTTTTAAAATGTGAGTGGTATTTAGACTAGTAAGTTAGTTTTAAATCAAAATTAAGATTTTTAGTCAGAAATTTAGCTCCAAGCGGTTTTCGATGTTAAATAAAATGATAAATTGAATTTTGGACATAAATCTAGTCGAAATTGGTCAACTGCATTCGAGGGAAAAAGAAATTGATTAAGATAACGAAATTTTAAAGAGAGAAAATTAGCTTGAGTTCTAATCTCGATATAATGAGTTTGACTGAAATTTTAAGTAGAAATTGTCTTCTTTATATTGTATTTGAGAAACACATTTTTAAAACAATTTTAGCAAAATATTTAGTGCACTTTATGTGACTGAGCTTTAATTCTAAACACGATTTCAACAAATTTTTTCAATCAGGAATCAATTTTAAACTGTAATTAAATAAAATCTTAAGTAGAAACTTACATTAGTAATAAAGTTTAAATTTGTTAGCAGTATATAAAGCAAAACATCGAGATAATATCGCGAACAGACATAACTATATTCCTTGTAAAAAATCTACATATCAAACATTATCATACTGACACATCCCCGTATTCATTGTCAAACATATTTCCTGATCAACAGTCGCAGAATAATAAGAGATATAGTAAAAAATTACAACACATGACGAAGATTTAGTTTACAGCCGAATTATCAAAATATGGGAAACTTACCTTCAGATCGTGTTCAACCGGTGTGGATTTCGCCAGACCGTTACAAATAAAGCAAATTAATGGCCGGTCTATGAAAGTCTGGAAAACTTACCTAGTCATCTTTGTGTATAAGAGTATAAAGGCTGACACCAAACAACTCCATTGCATCACTTCAACGATTTGGGGGATTCTTTAATTGAACGTCCTCTTGTACAGATACTAGAACCAAATTTACTGGAAGTAAAGTTAATAAAATTAATGCAATAGAATACTTCAGTAAGAGGTGGGAATTTGAGTATCTAACCTGTTTACATCAACGAACCAAATGGTCTTAATTCGTGAGGATAATTTATCACCTACAAAATGGTTGCTAGGCCGGGTAGAGTGTAGTGGTTAGAGTTGTCACTTTAAAAACCCAAGCTGGACATCCAAGGTGACCGGGTATAAGTTGTGTAAACTGAATTAAATAAATAGATTAAAAGCGGGCGAGAGCATTCGAAACATTTTCATCGAAGAATTATAGAATGGATTGTTTTCGCCTGATTAATACCACAGATAGTAGCATATTTTATTTAATGTAGCTATCGCCCACCAGATTTGGCGCTTTAATCGATTTTATTTCAATACAATGCAAATTTGCCGATTTTAAATATATTGGCAATAAAATCGCTATATTTTGTTAATTAATTTTCAATATCGTAGATTTTTTTTTGGAGAGGAAATATTTCAACATTTTTTTTATTTATTCGTTACTTTCTTATTGTTAACCCTGCTTTGGTTTTGTTACTTTCTTATTGATGTTCCTAATTTACTTTTATTTGAAAATTAAAATTACGATCATTTCGGATGTTACTCCTTTGCCAAATTTCTAACAAACACTAACTAAACTTATAACAAAAAACTTCTTTTATATCAAATTTGTTTGCCCACGTGACTTGTGAATCTCCTCTCCCTTCTGTTTTATTTTTCCTTATCATTTATTTAACAAAGAAAAGGGCGAGAGGGGAGAAGAGTGTTATCGCCAAAAAATATAACAATTCGTGGACAATCTGATGCGTCTGTAGAAGTGATGTTTTTTGCGGACTACAACGAGGTCGAAATTTGGTTGTAGCCTTGTATATTTCCCGTTCTTCTGATCTGTTCATTATTGGTCCTTTTCAGGCATTAGTGGTTCATGTCAGTGGATTGTTTTTCTGTCGTCAAGTGTTGTGCATATGTCGAGTCCGACTTTTGTTTTTCCGATTCCTATTACTCATTTTATCAATTAAGTCCATGTTTTATCAACTTTTTAATTGCTATATATTTAATGATTTTCAGCTCTTCCGAATAGTTCTGATTGTTAATCGGGATCGTATTGAGCCTGTTTAATAAAAAATTGAGTGCCGCTATCTTATGTTGGTATGTGTGGTTACGCGATTTGTCTATGCCGTGGTTCGTTTGCTTAATGTTAATAAGCTCTGATTCTACAGTAAATTTTATGTTCTGATGTTTACTGTTAATGTTCTGCCGTTAAATAGTATTAGAATATCATCCAAGTATCTGTGCCAGAACCTGATTATATGGGTTTTGTGGTTCGATTACGTTAATATAAGCTGATTTTCAAAGTGGTTCATGTACGCATTAGCTAAACCTCCAGATAAAGGATTTTCCATTGGCTGTCCATCAGTCTGAATAGAATTTGTTCTTGCGTGTTGAGTGATAGGTTCTTGGTTCTGTTTTTCTATAACAGTTCCTTGGTTATTCAAATTGTTTCTTGAGTTGGTATTTTTATGTAAATGTTGGTTTTGTTGAATGATGTAATCTCGATGTTACTTCTAATTGAATAATCGTTTTGTATTTGTATATTTTTCTGATGAAGTAATTAACTTCTTTAGCAACTTTATACAGTCGTGCGGTTGTGAAGTTTATACTCCGTCTTACTGTCATTTCCGGTTTGTGAGTTTTTGGGATTGGCCTGATTTTTAGTCCCTTTTAATTAATGGGTTTAAAACGTCTTTTATGTACTGGATTAAACAACGCAGAACAGTTGGTAATCTTTTTATTAATTGTCTTTTTATATCTGCTTGTTGCGTCTTCATGCAGTTCAATAACGAGTGAATTTTCTTTATCAACTTTTGTTATGAGTTTCAGTCATTACTTTTTGTGGAGTTTGTCATAACTCAAATTATTAATAATTTTTTTTTTGTTTTTATTATATGAGGAACTTGGAATTATTTTGAAATACTTGTTGAATTACTTAAAGCGGGAAGTGTCACACCTGAAGAGCATGTGTGCAGATATCTTCTTATCTGAACACATACTCTGCAACGATCTTTTAAAGAACTTTTCCATTCTTCTAGTTGGCCCAGGCAAACCACGTTTAAACGGGGCACTTAAGATGTTCGTCCCACAACGTGGTATTTAACAGGGTGTGGATATCTGAAACTCAACTACAGTGTACATATTAATATATAAGAATGCGGAGCATTAAAAATTGGATACGTAAATATGTCAAAATATGTCCTCAAATTCTGATATTCACAAATAACTGCTAAATATATTCATAATACATGATGAAATCGTTTAATATAAATTTATTATTATGTACAGTACATAATTTCCAAATAACCTTATTAATAAAGATTATCTTCATAAAATAAATCGTATCAATCAACCAACAATTTCAATTGACATATCGGTTAAAAGTATTATGTACTCGGATAATTGGTAAACATAAGACATTGCGCGCTGATTTCAAGATTTTAAGGCAATTTGCTTTTAAATGTTAACAACATAACTTAGATCATAATAATTAAGCTTATAATTTACTTATTCTCATTATTCTAAATTTATGTGTACTTATGACGGGATTATGTACAAGTTTTACAAAAATAATTTGGCGCAGGCAGATAGTAAAAGTAATAATAGTAATTTTTGTTTTTCAAACCCTATTATTGATTATGAAATTTTGAATTAAAATTTTGAAAGCATTCAATTTAAATTATGTTATTTCCTTTTATTTTTTTGTTTTGTTTTGTTTATTGTACATCACAAGTCACCAATAAATTTTAATAAAAACTCTTTTCGGTAAAACAAAATTAAATATTTTGATATGTGATAAGACATCGTTTTGAAATAGTTTTTTTTTTTTTTTTTCTTGTAGGTACTTTATAACAATCAATTACAATAGCATTTAGCATTGTTTATGAAAAATAAAAATAAATTTTAGAAATATGTATTATTAAACAAAATAAAATTAATTCTATTCACATAAAATTTGAAATCAATTTTTGTTCTGTATTCTACTGATGGATGGTTGATGCGATCAATGGATATACAAGAAAATGTTATGGTAATTTACAAAATCTTTAATTGAATTTATATAAAACTAAATAGCTAAATATTTTTAGGTATGTATATATGGTGCTATGTTATTGATGTGTAAGCGCCATTGTTGCCACCGCACTTATATTATAGGAAATGAGTTGTTTGCGCGCTTTAATATTTTTATGATATGAATTTTAATAAGTTTAGAACTATAGATGTATTCATTTCTAATATGTGGATGAAAATATTCTTTTTGTTAATAGAAGTGTCGGTGGTGGCAAGATTGTGCGAATAGATAATTCAAAAATATATTTTTAGCTTTCTACAATAGTATATTATCGTAGTTATTGCCAAATAATATTCCAGATTTATTAACATATTTTACGATATGTGTCATTTTACAAAAATTAACCCACTTAAACTTAAAACCGTTTAGGTTAAACCAATAAATTGTATATTGTTTACATCGACGAAAATTGACTGTTTTTTAAGTCCAAAATGTGACATAAGTGTTGGTCATTCTCTGTTTCTTCGTCGTTCGATTTCCATTTAATCAAGCGTTATGCCCACGCTCCTTCTTCAACCGATAGATATAGGATGTATATCTGAAGATGAATCCTTTTTTGTTTAATTTGTTAATATCTATCGATTTTCCAAAAATCATTAGAAACTTTGCATAAAATCAACCTCTTTCGCTGGAAACATTACAATTGAATCGGTTTATGGGAAAAGGTCACATCATCACAAAATAAAATTTTTAAGGAGATACAAAAAACGGATTATTTTTATAAATATTTTATTTGTAATAGAAAAGAAATATGTTATTGATTTCTAATATTGATATACACATGTGTATAACTGTAACATGTGTCCTTTTTGCACATAACCGAGTTATTCTTTAAATAGATTGATACTTCGTTACAAAATTAGTAGTCAAGACCTATTATTCTTCAAATTTAAAGGTAAAACAAAATAGGAAACATAACTTTTGAATTAAAATTGAAATTGTGTGCTAAAATTCTTCTTCAGCCTCGTCCCCAGCCAAAGATGTAAAACATTCTAAAATCCGGTTGAAAAAATGTTTGATATTAAATTTACAATCCTTTTCACATTTAATGGAATTGTGCATAGTTATAGCTTTTATAATTTGCTTTATTGGGAAGATCTGGTAGTGCCGCTCGTGATTTTGTTAAAAAAAATTCGTCCATCAAGGTCGAAATTCCATCAATGAACATCGAAGTTTTAACTATATCCGGAGCTTTAGATCTCTGTATGAACTCATTATACTGCGACACGTGAAAAACTACGTTTGCGATTCTTGAGCGTTGTTTCCTTATGATGCAGTTGACAAAACTGATTACGTATAGAAATTTGGCCATCACTTTTTAAAATTAATAATGTCATTGTAAGGTATTTCGATGACCTCAAACGTCTGCTGGTGCATAAATTCAATCGTCTTTCTTAACTTTACGCTCGACAGTTGCACAATCCCAATAGACGACAAAATATGATAGATTTGTTTGAAAATTTGATTAGAAACGAGAGCTAGTACAGCCATCTAAAAAAAAAACAATTTTTCAACCGTTTTGGAATATTTTTTTCGATGTAAATTTTTATAAAAATACAAACTCCATTTGGGCCTTTGTGACCTTCACCTTCTGGGTTATAGTAAGCCATAATTGTCGGATCGCAAAAAATTTCTTTTCTATCTCTCTGATTTTCTTGGGTTTATCGAAATATTTTTTAGCTCTTCGTCTATGTACGATGTATTCCGCTACTGCCGCACATAATGTCTAATGTTTAATATAATGTTTTTGTTCTATATGTGTATTGCAGTCTATAGTCGAAAAGGTCACTTTGATTGTTGATTTGTCTTTTTCACAAATAATGCCGAAAAGTCCGTAGCAAATTACACCTGTTTAGAACTGTTGTGTGTTCCCTTTTGCACCAGAAATGTCAGTTTATTCTTTTAGAGTACAGCAAAAAGAAAAACGGTATTTCTAAAAAGTCAGTAGTTTCCCGTAGAAAATGTGCGAAAATTTGATTTTACAAAAATTATTAGAAACTTTATATAAAAACACCCTTTAGAGTTTTTTCATGTGACTTGTTATTGGGTATCGCAGGAAAAATTTCAGTTCAAGTTCCCCGTCGGAAACCTGAGAAAATTCGATTTTGCAAAAATCAGTAGAAAATTTGTATAAAATCTTTCTCTACAATGTTATATCTGGAGATGGACTTCATTGATTTGGCTTGTCAAAAGCTATGCAGGAAAAAAATTCAGCTGAAGTTTCCCGTGGGAAAATTCGATAGATTAGGAAGTAAAAAATGATTCCGTAAAAGTAGCCTCTACAGAGTATGTCTATAGATAGATTGTATTGATGTGACTTTTCAATAGCTAATACAAGAAAATTTCCCGTGGCAAATCTGGGAAAATTCAATTTTCCAAAAATTATTAGGAACTTTGTATAAAACCAGCTTGCAGTTGTGTCTGGAGGTGATTGGTTTTTAATTTATTTTATTTTAAAAAAGAAAAATTTATTCGGAACCATAAGCTCCAGTACAATTTTGACTAATAATAACAAAAAATACAATTTTTTCAAAAAATTAAATTATTAAAAGCACAAATAAATTATTCAACTGAAATAATTTTTTTTCAATTATTGTCTGATTTCCACTTTCGTCATGTTAAAGTCGCAAAATATGCAAAGTTCGTTATGAAGTTTCGACATAGAATTCAAAGGCTCGTCGCTTCCATAATTCGTTCGGTGAAAATCAATTTTCAAGAGTGTACGAGTACGAAGGTTTTTAATAGGAGCATACAATTTTAGGTTCATTAACAAGTATGCACTCAAAATATTACCGTTAAGTAAATCGGAAATAAAAATAGCTCCAGCATGCTGACGACGAATTTCAAGTGGCTCAATTTTCAAAGATTTACATCCATCTACATATGAAGGTAGATTCCTAATAACATTTTCCCACCAAGGTAATCGACGGTCAAACTCCCCAGTTTTATATGCACAAAAAATGAGAAAAGATTTTTGTATATTGATTCAATTCTGCTTAGGTGATCATTATAACGTGGAGACCATACGCATGATGCATATTCAGCTGTGAGCGTACAAGAGATTGATACATGCAAACAAAAACTCTAGGATTATTAAACACTTTCATACTACGTTTTAAAAATCCCAACATAGAATTGGCTTTGGCACAAATCATGTCAAAATGACGACTAAATGATAATATGGAAGTGAATATAATTCCAAGATCCCTTATTTCGTTAACACGATTCAAAGTGTTATTTGCAATGTTATAATTATTAATAAGATGCGAAGATGAACGTGTAAACGTCACATTTTGCACTTTGCTACATTCAAATGTAATAAATTATTTTTACACCAAAAGCTTACCCCGTCTATATTCATTTGTAATTTAACCGCATCAGATAGACTACGAATAGGAGAAAATATTTTTAGATCGTCAGCATATATTAGACATCGGGAAAATTTTTTGCTTTTTGGGATATCATTTACAAATAATATGAAAATAAGTGGACCAAGATGTGAGCCCTGAGGTACTCCGAAATAATCATAAATTGGTTTAGAAAAACTGTTGTTAATTGCTACAGACTGTACCCGTCCAGTGAGGTACGACTCAAACCATTTGACTAAATTATCATTAATTCCGAAGGATTTTAATTTTTGCAAAACAATAAAGTGTTTGATTGAGTCAAACGTCTTACTGAAGTCGTTGTAAATGACATCCAGTTGAGCATTACTCTCAATTACCTCCGTGGCATGTTTCGTAAACTCTACTAAATTTGACACAGTAGAACGCCCACGGAAAAAACCATGTTGCTCATCTAGAATAAACGACTTTAGCCCAAAAAAACATATAATCATACACAATTGACTCAAACAATTTTGGAATGGCTGACAATAACGAAATACCCCTGTAGTTAGAAACATCACTCCTATTACCAGATTTAAATATCGGTACAATATGAGACGATTTCCAGGCAACAGGAAAAACACCTTTTAAAATTGAATCATTAAATAAAATTGACAAAGGCAGAGCCATTTCATTACTAAAATTTTTAAGAAAGTATGAAGGAATACCATCTGGGCTACATCTATACTTAAACAAATGAAGGGATTTAACAATATCCTCTGGAGATATGTGAGGTGTGTACAAACAAGAGTTGGTACAACTCCCTTCTGCACTAACATATTTGTCATTATCAATATCAGTCCGACTATATATATTTTGAAAAAATGAAGCAAATAAGTCTGCAATATCCCCAGAATTATTACTAGTAACATTATTGAACCGCATAGTTGATGGAAATTCAAAAGTTTTCCTTTTGGAATCAACGAAACTCCAAAATGATTTAGGATTTGTAGTCATATTATTTTGGGCTTTAATAATAAAATTTTTATAAGAAATATAATGCGTAGGTTTATTAGATCGTTGTTAAACCACACCGGATTATTACGATTAACTTTTTTATTAGAAACCGGTACAAGCCTGTCGAAGCCAATGAATAAAATGTCATAGAAAATTTGCACATCGCGGTCAATATCCACCAACGAAAACACGAGTCCCACTCTACTGATTTGAAATAAGAAATCAGACCATCATTATCAGCACGCCTAAAATCATAAAATTTAATTAAATTACAATTATTAGCATTAAAATTAGACACCAAAAACTCAGATACGTTTAAATTGATTTCCATAGATTTGTGGTTAACATCGTTGATGATATACGGAACTGGTGCCAACTTTATCATAAATAAATTGGCAGAGTAGGTAAAAAACAAGTCCAGAAATTTACCATTATAGTTAGAAACGTTATTTATCTGAACAATACATATTGATTCAGCCTCTGACTTAACATTGTACGGAATGACGCAGTTTACGTCGTCATCTACCAGCCATTCAACCTTTGGCAAGTTGAAATCGCCAACTATCAGCACGTTGTCAACTAAGTTGAGTTTATAAATTATATTATACAAACAGTTTGTATATGTCGTATAAACTTCAGATGAAGACCTTGGTGGAATGTAAAGGCCAATAATGAAAATATTTTTCTTAAATATATTTAACTTGATGCATAAAAGTTCAATTGTTGGATCACTGTCAACTGCTACACTTACAATAGATGAATGAACTGCCATCAATACATCTACTCCACTTGATTTAACACTAGATAGTGCAGAGCGGTCACACCTGTATACAATATAGTCAATCGGAAAATACTCAGAACTATATATATTCGGATTTAAATTGGTCTCTACAATCACGTAAACGGGATACATAGAAGCGACGACAAAGCGATAGAACTCAGCGGATTTAGAGGCAATACCGCGAACATTTTGAAAATATACAAAATTGTTTCTTAAATAAATACTATTAGGTGTTGATATGTTTGTGCTTAAAGCACTCGTTGAGGGAGCCGCCGACCTCCCCGAAAATTTCTTCTATTTTGATTGAAGTTGAATTCCTTGATAAGTTCGTGTTCCAGCCATAAATCAGCATTCATAATAATCTCAAAGGATTCAAGTGGCACACTTATTTTATACGAAATAAAAGGCGCTTCTACTCCATTCTGCGAATCTTTATTGATCCGTACACAAGTAGCTAGCATCCGAAATTTGAAGATTATTTTTCACAAACTCAGTGAATTCACTGTCAGTAATGGTAGGTTTAAGTCTCGACACAAAAATCCATTTACGTGGTGGAATAGCTTCGACAGATGTTATATTACTACCGGTACCAATTATGACATCAGGTTTGATGTGATTTGTCAATAGTTATGGCCGGAAAAAAATTCTGTTCAAGTTTCCTGTGGAAAATCTTTAAAAATTCGATTTTCCAAAAATAATTAGACATTTTTTGTAAAATTAGCCTCTAAAGTTTTATGTCTGGGCTTGGATTGCCTACTGATGTTTCTAATGATTTTTGGAAAATCGAATTATCCCAGGTTTCCCACGGAAAACATGGACTAAATTTTTTCCCTGTATTAGCTCTTAACAAGTAACATCAATGCAATCCATTTCCAGACATAACACTCTAGAGACTGATTTTATACAAACATTCATTTATTATTTTCGGCTTCGATAACGTAATCTGCAATATTTTTTTTTACTTTCGGCTGGAAACTTTATAAAATTTTCCCAGATTTCCCATGGTAAACTTGACCTAACAATTTTTCATGCAATAGCTATTAACAAGTCACATTAATGCAATTCACCTCCAGTATAACACTCTAGAGGCTGATTTTATAATAATTTTAAATGTTTTTTTTTTTGGTTTCGTGAATTTTCCACAATTTTCCACCAGGAATTGGAGGCAGGTTTTTTCACTTAGGAATATTGACAAAAATCTTCATTGCTATCCATGCATCAACAGTAATTTTTGATTGAACACTATCGACTGATTACGACTTTATCTTTTTTCGGCTGGCATAACACAATCTGCATTACCGATATTTTTTTAAATGTCGGCTAACATTATTATAGAACTGCATTATCAACTTTTGACCAGCTTTTTAAAAAGTTATCGTTCTCAATATTTTTTTATTTCATAACAAGAGACTTTTAGCTCTAATACAGCTTGTCGAATTGAAGAAGTTCGATTTACTTCTAAATACTCTATAGTAATAAAATTGCAGCATTTACTTCATCACCATCGTTTCAATTTATCCTTTTTCGAAAAAAAGAATTTGAAAGGTTCTGCTCTCGTTGGACAGCGTTCATCGTTGAAGATGACTAGTCCACCACAGCAAAGTCACGTTTTATTGATTAATCTAAGTATTATCTTTTCTTAACTATAGTTAAATTGAAAGAAAAAAACTATTTACGAAAACGTTTTTGTAATGAAAATACTTTTTTTTTATGAAAAATGTTTTTCTCCACCAAACAAAACTTCCATTTACACCTCCTACGTATATTTCTTCTCCTTTCTGTAAAAAGTTGTAAGTTTACATAAATTAGTCACTAACTAGCCCCACAAAAATTTTGTAATTTTTAACCTGCAAAAATACCGATGAAATAGTGATGACCGTGTCGGGCAATTACTGACACAGTGCCTACAAAAGTATATACGTAATTTGGAGCTCTTCTCTCTTCTCGACAGGCCGAAATAACCGAATTGGTAATTTCGTGATGCAGCGGATACATAGTTATGGGATTTTTTACGGGTGGAATTTACTTTAACGACCCGGCTATTTTAAAGATCCCTGAATTACCGTGAAATATCAGTCTATCTTACTGCTTACATATGTTTAAATGATTTTTACATAACGATTTGGCTTTACTAAATCGCTATTTTTGGGGTTCCAGATTATCGTAAAACTTCAGTGTATATTTCTGAATATTAACATACACGTGGTGTAATTTAATTTAGGGAATCGATAATTTCGATCTGTGGTACCCAATGTTTACATATACGGTAAACGGTATTTTGTGTTCCTGATTACTGTGAAGTATCAGTCTGTATTATTGTATTATTGAACGCTTACGTATACATTTAAAATATTTTGACGTGCCCTATTTCACTTCACCGAAGCACTATTTTTGTTTTTTGAGTTGTGTACAAGAAATAAAAAGTCTTTTTATATTTCATACTTTATTTTTATTTACTTGGATTAAGATTTCGAAAGCTACATTGCTTACATTATCAATTCTAATTGATTTGGCCTAATTGTATATTTTTTATTTGAAATGAAATATTGTATTGTGTGTAATTTATTATTGTTCTGATTTTTTGCTTATAGAATATTATTGTTCTTTTCATATGAAATGTACTTCATCATATGAAATGCAGCACGAGCATTCTTTAATTTAATTTTAATATGTTCATTATAAGATAAAAACCTTATAACCTTAAATTTGATTTTCTATTTGCGAAAGAAGTTATCTATATAGTGTTTATACCTTCTTGTGGTGCATTTCTAATATTTACAACCATATTATTATTATCCTGTTAATATGATAGTAGATTGTCTGCAAAAGCTAATATTTGACATTTATGGTATTTAAAATTTATTTTGACAGAAGGTCGGAGATATAAATATTGAAAAGTAACGGTACCATGCATTAATCTGTCGGTCATGAAGTACTCTTTATCAGACGTATTGATTCCACCAGTTGCAACAAATTTTTTACCACATACCACATTATTTACGGGCATTAATAAATCTTTATTGGGATGGGGACAAAATTCAAAAAAAAAATTCCATTTCCATTATTGGAATAATGAATTTAAATAACAATTATTTTAATTTTCCAAAATCCATAATTCCAAATTCCAAAATTCCATAACTTAATTCCAAAAAAAAATCCTCAACCTAAAATTCCAAACTTTTATTTGATGATCAAAACAATGACCTTAGCCAAATTTGATAAATATTCTGTATAATTTTGTATAATCCAATGTGTTTTTTCTACGATGACCTTTATCAGAGCTAGAAGGAGTATAGAGCCATAATCTTAATGACGTGTATGTTTTAAAAGCCTTTTCAGTGGTATAACTTTTCACTGATTTCCATAGGAATCCAAAGTAAAAATGGTGTTTTTTAGCTTCAAGTTTTTCAATGAAAAAAGCAAAAATATTATAAAATGTTTATATAAAAGTTCTCTACATTTCTTTAAGAACAATACACAGAAAGGCCATATTGGTATTAAGTAAATATTAATTGCAGAAATATTAAAATTAAATTATTTCTAAAATATATTTTTTCAAACTTTCATTTGAAAAATACATCAAAGTACTTGCTAAATTTATTTTTAGTTTTACTAGTGTACGTAAGATGTCTAAAATGGTTACAGAAAAATACGAAAAAAAATTATTTAATCGCAAAATTATCACACGTTCCTATATTTTGTGAATTTGTTCCCCAGGTGGTAATTTTTGGTACGATTTTTCCAAATTTTTACGGCCATCACTGCCATCTATGTAATGTATATTGACTTAATGACCAAACGAATCGTAGTAAGCTTTTATTTCAATTTGACCAGAATGCTGTTGTTATGCATTTTTTTAATATTTTGGTTTAAATAAATCAATTATTACAAGAAAATGTAAACGATTTACTTAAACGATATTTATATATGTTGAAATTCAAGCATTTATGAAAATATATCATAATATCATAGTTAGGAATTTGTAACGTTTTCATTTAAAAATTTGTTTTAGGAAAAAAAGTGATTTCCCATATGTTTTGTGTGTTTTACTATGAAAAGTTTCGTTTTTTCCTCGTTTCTAATTCCCTTAAAAAAGCTCAGAATTTTTGATTATGGCTCTATAAAATACAGGGTGCTCTGCTTTTATCCTTCTATGCCAAGCTGCGACTAAATTTTGTGTCTTTGGGTAATTGCTTATGATTGTGGGGGCGAGTAGCAGGGACAGCAGAGACACAACGATTTCAACAACAACGTCAAGCAACACTACCTACAGTTAGTACAAATTTGGGTGACCGCATGGAAACATAATGATGGAACGAAATCTCGCCCCCCTCTCACAACCGCGGATGGAAAAAATGGTGGAGGGGAATAATAATAGTTGTTTACAGCTTTTCAGAAAAAAGAGTTTGCGGTACCAGGAAATTTGTGTTGTCATTGTGTCTTCTTTACAGGTTGCTTCTTACAGGTTGTTGGAGCAGTAGATGAACTTTAAAAAAAAAAAAAAATTGTATTCTTGTTGTGTCTATAAACTGCTAAAACATATATTACTAACAAATTTACTAACTATAAACTACTTAGGTGTCTGGAACCGGGTTGAGTCTTTGTTGCTAACATTCCTTTCCCATCCCTCGATCTTGTTATATGTAAAAGGTGTACGACGGCGGCCTGGCCAGGGGCGGATATCACAACTATTAGACTTATGTGGTTATCGATGTGGCGCCTTTCTTTAAGGGGTTTGGCTTCATGGAGAATGGTGTCGTGTTGTGTAACATGGGTATAGTGGTGTGGTATTCGCATTTATAATACGGGAGACTTGCTTAATGCTTGATCGTACGTCGCAATCAATCAATCAATTTGGGTAATTGCTTATGATTGACTCATTTATGGACCAGATACTTATAGGTGTTATATTTGGCTGTTTCGTTAATGAAACATTTTTTTAAATTTTTGGCAACTTAATATGCGCTTGAATTATTTTAAATATCGGGGAATGCAGTCGGATGATACAAAAGCCTAAACTTTAAGCCTTCGAATTTTTAGCGAAAATTCTTCTTAATTTCCGTATTTTTTGGTTAGCTTTAACTTTTGGGTTCTCCTTCAAATCAACTGACCAAAATGGAAAAAGCATCGTTTAAATTTGGTATTTGAAAAATATTCCAAAGCAGAAACGATATATCGCTATTTCAAAATTAGTTATAATGACTTATGGAGTTAATTTGATATTAAAATCAATTGAATCAAAAAATCATTATAACAGACCTTATTTTTTTAGTCATTAGGCAGAAAATTATAGGAAATACCGGAAAATTATTCTTCAATAGCCCCGTGAATACTGAACTGTTATCTAAAAATTATTGGTAAATTTTAAAACTGGGAAGTGTTCCTAAAATGATAATTTTTTCATCATTATTGAATGTTTTTTCACATAAAACAAAAAGCTCGCTCTCTAAATATTTCAATTCGTTTGTTATGCATATCGCTGTTACCGATTTCAGTTTATTATATTTTTTAACGCTAGTAACGTTTCGAATAATCTGAGATGGTAAAATAGCAAATGTTTTGGCACAAAGTTTTTATTTATTATTCACCCTTGATATATGCATTGATGAGCTTTGATGATCATTTTCATGTTGTAAGGGTTGGACGGATATTTTATGGATTCCATCCGAATTAATAATAGTTTTAACAGAAATTTTGCATTGAAAGGAAATTCTTTTGGTGCATCTCCAATAGAAGATTTGCTTGTTGGTTTTTGGCAACGTGTACCTTTATTGCTTACCGATTCAACAATTTCCATGCCTCTAAATCATAAAAATAAACATTACATTTACATAGATTTATTTATGTTTTAGTTAAGATTATAAATTATGATGTATTATGCATTTCCCACTATATTTTCCATAAAAACTTAACTACTGCCAGTATTTGCATATTGCGCATGAGTTGAACAAATGCAACGTTAACATATGTACGCATATGTTACGCCGAGATGAGTATAGTTCTATGTTCATTGAAATATATGTAGTTTAATTTATCTAAAAATGGTTAAGAAATAGAAGAAAAATCTAACATATTGTTTTATTTACATTACCTCTATATATCTGTACCAATTGGTTTCGCACCACGAATGCGAAGGTGACAGGGCAACTCATACTCTTGCAAATCATACCATAGGCAACTCATACCATAGACATCATCTACTATATATAACCTATCTGCTTCCTAGAAAGTGCAATTTTTTTTTCTAACTAGGTAGCGCAACGACCCGCTTGATATAACCCGATCCTATACTCCCGCTCCTATAGATTCTAAAATTCCTATAAACTGAATTTTTTTTTCTAATTAGGGAACCCAGCGACTCGACTGATCAACCCGATCCTATACTCAAGCTCCTATCGATTTGTTGTTTCCTATAAACTGACATTTTTGTTCTAACTAGGAAGCTAAGTGACACGAGCACAGCGACCCGACTGATACAACCCGATCCTATACTCTCGCTCCTATCGACTTGTAAATTCCTATAAACTGACATTTTTTTCTTACTTGGGAGCGCAGCAACTCGATTGATACAACCCGATCCTATACTCCCGCTCCTATCGATTTTGAAATTTCGATAAACTGAAATTTTTTTTCTAACTAAAGAGCGCAGCGACCCGACTGAGTTAACTCACTCCTGTATTCCCACTCCTATCGCTTTTTTAAATTCCTATAAACTTAAATTATTTTTGTAACAACGGGAGCGCAGCGACCTGACTGATGTCAGGAATTTATCAGAATTCAATTTAAGTTTAATATCTATTTTTATGGCTCTGTGGTCGCTTTCAAAATACAAAGTTGTAAATTCATTGCAATTATTAATATTAACACTGTCTATTCTACTGTCAACGAACCCAATATCTAGATATGAGATTCGCAACGTGTAAGTGGGTTTACATATATGTTTTGACTAAATTTAACTAATAAAATATCTCATTCTAAAAAGAATGTTTCGCATTAAAATCACCTCCCATTATAAACGAGAGAGCGATCCTATACTCAAGCTCCTATCGATTTGTTGTTTCCTATAAACTGACATTTTTGTTCTAACTAGGAAGCTAAGTGACACGAGCACAGCGACCCGACTGATACAACCCGATCCTATACTCTCGCTCCTATCGACTTGTAAATTCCTATAAACTGACATTTTTTTCTTACTTGGGAGCGCAGCAACTCGATTGATACAACCCGATCCTATACTCCCGCTCCTATCGATTTTGAAATTTCGATAAACTGAAATTTTTTTTCTAACTAAAGAGCGCAGCGACCCGACTGAGTTAACTCACTCCTGTATTCCCACTCCTATCGCTTTTTTAAATTCCTATAAACTTAAATTATTTTTGTAACAACGGGAGCGCAGCGACCTGACTGATGTCAGGAATTTATCAGAATTCAATTTAAGTTTAATATCTATTTTTATGGCTATGTGGTCGCTTTCAAAATACAAAGTTGTAAATTCATTGCAATTATTAATATTAACACTGTCTATTCTACTGTCAACGAACCCAATATCTAGATATGAGATTCGCAACGTGTAAGTGGGTTTACATATATGTTTTGACTAAATTTAACTAATAAAATATCTCATTCTAAAAAGAATGTTTCGCATTAAAATCACCTCCCATTATAAACGAGAGAGCGATCCTATACTCAAGCTCCTATCGATTTGTTGTTTCCTATGAACTGACATTTTTGTTCTAACTAGGAAGCGAAGTGACACGAGCACAGCGACCCGACTGATACAACCCGATCCTATACTCTCGCTCCTATCGACTTGTAAATTCCTATAAACTGACATTTTTTTCTTACTTGGGAGCGCAGCAACTCGATTGATACAACCCGATCCTATACTCCCGCTCCTATCGATTTTGAAATTTCGATAAACTGAAATTTTTTTCCTAACTAAAGAGCGCAGCGACCCGACTGAGTTAACTCACTCCTGTATTTCCACTCCTATCGCTTTTTTAAATTCCTATAAACTTAAATTATTTTTGTAACGACGGGAGCGCAGCGACCTGACTGATGTCAGGAATTTATCAGAATTCAATTTAAGTTTAATATCTATTTTTATGGCTCTGTGGTCGCTTTCAAAATACAAAGTTGTAAATTCATTGCAATTATTAATATTAACACTGTCTATTCTACTGTCAACGAACCCAATATCTAGATATGAGATTCGCAACGTGTAAGTGGGTTTACATATATGTTTTGACTAAATTTAACTAATAAAATATCTCATTCTAAAAAGAATGGTTCGCATTAAAATCACCTCCCATTAAAAAGTATGTACGCATTCGGACTATTTAATTTAAACCTTAGACAAAAATTTTCAAAGTCGTTTATAAAGAATTTCTCTTTTGAACCATTGTCTTAGGTAAGTAGCTATAACAACGAAAGATGAATCATTTGTTAATTTTATCTCGATTGCTAATATTCTATTTTACGGAACATCAATTATGAAAAAATTTTGCTTAATTTATATTTTTGTTTAATTAATATGTCTGTACCGCCACCTAAAATTCTACCATTCCTAGTTCCATAGTTTGCTATAAATATTGCTTTATTAATTCATCTACTGGATGGTCCTTTGGTAAATGACTGGGTATTTTGTAACACAGCTTAGCGGAAAGTTTCGTAATCGTCCCCCAACTCGTAGTAGGCACTTGGAATCGATGAATAGATCTAGCGATAATAAATGATGTTTGCTTGATAAACTGCCTTTAGAAATAGTTGTTAATTTTGGTTCAAACGCTGTGTTTTGAATATTTCGGAGTATTACGATTTCGGCTTCTTTCAGTTCAGCTAAAATTATGTTGATGTTTCGTTGTTGCTTTTTATAGTGTTTGCCAAATCTAAACACGTAGGTCATAATTTGTTTAATTTTGAACCAGGATGAACATTGAGTTAAGAGTTGCTTGACGATGTTTTCTTTCGCGGATATTTCCAAAAAAACGTCAACGAATTTGAACCCAGACTCCTTTGATTTTGGTCAACTGTATTCAGGTTCAGACAGCCATTTCGTTCCTTGCCACCAATGTTCTAAATTTGAGATGAATTGTGGCTTTACTCCTCTTGTTTAGCCGGATTTTGAGTTAATTCGAAAAGAGCCCATTTGTTCCTTGGAATGCTTTCAAGTTTTTTTGATGTCAGAAAGCTAGTGTAATACGATCATAGAGTCTGTCCATGCATAAATTATTACTTCATTATACTGTAGTGTTTGTACACAAAATTTTACCAAACCGCACAGCATGATTGCTCCACAAAGCTCCAGTCTTGGCAGCAATATCTGTTTCAATGGAGAGCAACCTTACCCTTTGTAGGTATGATGTTTACTGTGATTTTACCTGTTTCATTCACTGTTCGTAAGTAAATCACAAAACCGTACGCCGCTTCAGAAGCATCGCAGAATGCATGTATTTGGACAGATTTTTGCGTCTTTAAAGTGGTTAAACATCTTGCAATTTTCATTTCTTCAAGTTTGGCCATGTTGTCGTAAATATTTCTTCATATTTTGAGGATGTTATCTGGTAAACTGGTGTCCCAATCAATTTTCATTAGCTAGAGCTTTTGCAGAAGGATTTTGAATAAAATTAATGTCGGTGCTAGCCAATTCAATGGATCATATACCTTTGACACTGCCGACAGTAGACTTCTTTTGTCCCAATTGATGTTGACGTCAGCTGGTTGAACCTTGAATGAAAACGTATCGGTATCGGCGTGCCAGAGGATTCCCAAAGTCTTGATTGAGAAGTCATCTTCAATTACTTAAGGTATCGTTTTTTGGAATCGCAGAGCAATGGTTGTCAAATCTCGTTGTATGTTGGGTCGCACTTGCAGTACATTATTCAGTAAAATAGATGAAGTGGTTTTGCAGGACGTATCGAAAACTACTTTGAGTTTGGTGGTGCTAATGGTTAAATTCATTACTACGTGATGGAAAATGAAATATCTATAAGTCATATGGCCTAGCTCGATGTACTCATTCATAAAATCCTTTTAACCCTTACAGAACTCTGGTGGGGTAATGTATCGATTTTCCAATGCTACCAGCCTTCTCCGTGCAGCTTACAATGAAATGCCTATAACAGTTGCTTAAATAGAAGCCTCACAAAAAATCTACCACTTGCGTCCCTAATCATCGTTGTGAGATAATGTGATTCGCACCAATTTTCGTAAGGAGTCGGATGTAGCTGATTTGGAATTTCTTTAACTTCCCAAAATCATTTTATTAGCTGAGTGATGTTATGTCTTTATGGCCATCTGTTGTGGATGTATTAACGCAAGAATAGACATTTGTGACTTCAGTTGGGCATGATATTAGGGCACCTGCTACTAATCATCCAAATTTCGAATTTTTTAAAGTGGGCAAATCGGGCATTGTTAGCCTTTCTGCACTCAATATTTCAAAAAATGCGTCTGCACATAAAAAAATGTTAATCTCGTTGCGTTTGTGGAGGTCCGGGTCGAGTTGTGATATTTATCGTCTATTCATGGGCATCGTTCTTCATCGGCATTTTTTAATAACCACCGCAATTACATCCCATTTGCTTCTTGACAAGGTTTTTGATCAAAAAATGCTTGAATATGCGAAATTATATAATGGATTTTATCTCATTATACCAATTGCATGGTTTATCCCATGTTTCCGTATAATTGGCTTCTGTGATGCCGACATGTTTGATTAATGAAGCTGTGTCACCATTTAACATCTCACTTAATATTTGAAATTTATGTACTTTACTTAAACTATTATTGTCGTGCACTGTAATTGTATATATGTAAGTCATGAAATGACGGCCAATATTTGTAGTTTCCAGAAATTGGTTCTATAGTTACTTTAGGAAGGGGTGCTTGTTTTGTCACATTAACGCCTTCATAAAAGCTTCTTTGTTTTACAATAAAATTTTCAAGGGGTGTTTTTAAGATAGGAGCCTCCGTAGATGCAGTGGCTCGTTTTGACGATACCAATTCAGTAATGGGCTGATAGTCTCCATTAGCAAAATGTTCGGCTTCGTACTCGTTCAAAGAAATGTAACGTATTTCAAGGCGATCTAAGCGAGTAGTAATTGCTCCGACTTCTGTTGCATCATTTTCAGCGAATTTCAAGATCACTTTTATTTGCGCAGGGTCACGTATAGTCGTTCTAAACGATCCGCCATTATATTTTGGAATTTGCGGTATTTTGTGTCACACTTTGTTTTTTCGTTCTTATATGTTCACTTATCACTTTTAATTATCACCGTAGCAAATATAGAATATAAATTAAATTGTACTTATCTGGTCTAACCTGATGTTATTCCCGGACTTCACCACCAAAAAATGTTGAAAAGTGTTGTTGAAACCCCCATTTATTGTATTTGGGTGACAAACTTGGGTGC
Organism: Tipula vernalis; assembly: GCA_958295665.1. NCBI lineage: Eukaryota > Metazoa > Arthropoda > Insecta > Diptera > Tipulidae > Tipula > Tipula vernalis. The sequence continues at coordinate 122,933,645 of OY282559.1, forward strand.
CAAAAATGGGTGATAGCTTTCGAGGGAAGAATCTTATATGTGATTGCTAGAAATCGACAATAGTTGCATATACTGAGTTCGAGTCACCGAATCCCATTCGTTGAAAAATAATTTACTTACCCATTTCTATCAGGTAAACGCTTGTAAATTACCTTATACATTCTGCATCATTCAATTTCCAAGCCATCAAGATTTGTTACGTCTTAATTTTACTAAAATTCTTACAGAGGTGAATTTGTTTTATTTACAATATTTACAGTGGAAAAGTTCTTACAATTTGTGAATACTAATTTTTAGTACTCTGTAAGTTTTTCAAAAAATTTCCATAAAGTTGCAGCTATAAAATTTTTACATTGTGTGAATAAGGACGTAAGAATGAGAAATTGTGTGACGGAATAAATCAACACAGGCATTTTATTGGCCCCGGTTTAAATGACATATTCAAAGTGACATAAGGTTTACAACATGGTAATAACCGATGTTGGTTAAATTCAACAAGTGCAATGGAAATGGTATTATAAAGTTAGATGTAGATGAAGATGATTAGGATGGAACATATAGTCGTCAGGTAAATTAAAGGCTAAATTGATCGCCAAATGGCTAAACATACTCATTCTAGAATTTCCAGTGGATCCAAGTAGATAGGAGAAATATTTTAAAAAGTTGAAATCAGTTCAATTAAATGGAAATGTTCGACTAATTTCAAAAGTATTGCCATTTTGTTAAATACATTTTCAAAAAAATTCGTATGCTCAAAAATATTTGTATGTTTAATTAACCAAACTGGAAAATATCTTTCTCTCTCGTGAGCCTACAATATTTCAAATCGCTGTGTGGTCGGTCACTTTTTAAAATCTCATTAGCACACAACACTTTAAATAGCCGCATCGCGCCGCTTTCATATCGCTTAATAGTTTTTTTTATCGATGATAATTCAAAATGCATTTAAATGCATTTCTATAAAAGCGCGCGGTATTGATTGAGTTGTTTCATTATAATCAAATAAGCAGCTAATCTATTCCATTATTGTTTATTGAAATAAAATATTAAACTCTTTAAGGAATATCATATTGATTTAAGCGCATAATTTTATACACTTATACGAGTATAGAGGCCCAAAAAAGACCAAAAAAAAAAAACGAAAAAACCAGAAAACAATTTAATAATTGGTGTTCTTTCCACCGGATTTACACAACAGCAGTTAGATTTAAATATTAAAATTAGAATCTATTTCCTGGGACACTAATGAACAAGTAATAAATTTTCGATACATAATTTTGTTAGAAATGTACAATTCCAACCGATTTGAGTTTTTTTTTTTTTTTCTTCCAGCGATATGCTTAAATCGTGGGTGATTACTACAATAGAAACTTTAATGTAAAACAACAACAACAACAAAAACATATTTACATATAATTGTTTGTTGTTTTATGTTGATTAATTGAATAGTTTATTTATTGACATTTTTGTTTTAACATTTGTGTACACAAAATGTGTGGTCTTTGGCTGTGTTTTTATTCTTTGCGTCGTCTTCTTATTATTCACTCTCTCGTTAATTTAAATAAATTGAATTCGTTATTATTTGATCGATGACGACAAGTTTTTTTTTTGTTTCTAAATAATAGTTTAACAATTTATAGAAATAATAACGGGTTTATTTTGTACTGTTTTTATGTTAAAAGCTTCATCAATATTTTCCTGGAACTTTATAATAATTTTAATTAATACTAATTAAACGACCAAAATAAATTTCAACACCCCATAACACAAAACATACTTCAAATCACATTAAAAAGACTCAAACAAAATCAGCACCAAAAAATACAAAAAAAAATAAAATACATTGACGGCCATTTGACTCCATTTGACTACAAACTTTTTTATGATTTATGTTGAACATTTATTTTTTATTTATTTGTGTGTCTATATGTATCGATTATAATGTTGTTTTTTTTATCAGTAAATTGATCGGTTTCATATATAGTTAACTTTTATCACCCGAAAAATGTTAACCTTTCAATTCGAATTACAACAATAACAAAATTGGTTCGGTTTGTATTTTGAAATGATATCCAGGAAATAAAACATTTTTGTTTGTGTTGCACACATGGCATTGTTGAATATATTGGGATTGAGTTTTTTTTGTTTGATAAAATATTTATACAAATATAAGTAAAAGGATATGGTCTGTTTGTGATAGATTTGTTGAATCGTCGTGGAAGTAAAACTACAAATAATCATTATAATATTGACCATATCCTACTGTTGAACAGCATCGTCTCTCATTTAATAAACACGTAACGTTTTTCTATCTTCTTTGGAAATCGATCTCAATCAGTTTCCAATAAAAATAAATTATGTACGAGCACCTGAATGCCTATTGGCAAGAGATACATTGGTGTGAAGTTTTTCCCAAAATTCCCATTTTTATTTATGTGTTAGTTTCACACTGTTGAACTGAATTCCAATTTGCAAAAATTTAGATTCCTATTGAAATATTGAGTACTAAAAATTGTAATTTTAGTACAAAATAGAAACGAATCATTAAAAAAAAATTATTATTGGAAGGGAATATTACTTTGGGTCGGCGGACATGGAATTTAGTCAGCTAATTTATTAACTAAATAAATGACCCTTTAGTATTTATCGCCAAACTGCGATAGACAGGGAATGGAGACAGGGAATACATCTTCAACTTGATGGATGGAGACTATACTATATATTCTGATGTCACGTGAACTATCAGAACCTAAGTTCAAATCTTCAACTTGATGGAAGGAGAATATATTCAGATGTCACGTGAACTATGAGAAACTGGGGCCCTATTCTCGAATTCCACATCCATTTTCCACATGCGGACATCTGTCAAAATTCATCAAAACGTTCGGAAATTTTAATTCGTATATAAAAAACATGGGGCATTGACATTTTCCTATATGGGGAATTTCTTCCACCTGCTTCCTTCCATTCGGAAATATTCCCTTAGTACCAGAAAAATTCAATTTTTATGATTTTACATGTGGACATCTGTGAAAATTCATAAAAATTGAATTTTTTCGGTACTAAGGGAATATTTCCGAATGGGTATAAGCAGGTGGAAGAAATTCCCCATATAGGAAAATGTCAATGTCCCATGAGTTTTATATACGAATTACAATTTCCGAACATTTTGGTGAATTTTGACAGATGTCCACATGTGGAAAATGGATGTGAAATTCGAGAATAGGCCCCCTGAACCCAAATCTGGGACAAAGGGTATTTTGCCTTTATCAATTTCAGTCAAAACGCAAATTAAAATTCGAAGATTAAATAGAAACACATTTATGTCTCTGGTTAGGGGATACCTTCATAGCTTGATATGTGGAGAATTTAATCAGCTATTTCGTTAACTATTCCAACTTGAGTCCAATTCTCTAACATTGGCCTTTAATGGTCTGGATTTGGACTTAAGTTGTCGTCGTTATCAAGCTATGAAGGTTACCCCTTACCAGAGATATATACGTGCTTCGAATTAATAACTTCAAATTTTGGTTTTGCATAAAATTGATAAAAGGCCATTAACAGTTCGCGAAATAGCCGATTAACCTTCACTTCGTGCAATACTAAAACTCACACTAACCGTGTAGTGGGTTTTTTTTCCTTAGGATTTGTATGAAAACAAGCTTTTTACTTGTGTATATAGAATTCGTTTATTTATATTTTGTTTATTTATTAAAAAACTTTAAAATTAATTAAAAAAATATATAATTATGATTTCACTTATAATAACTTTAAATTGTTTTGAGATTGTAGTATACTCGTACTTAATCATCTGAGTTAATAACTGTCTTTTGGCAATACAAACAAGATAAGCTTTATTTGTTATTGTCTTTTCTTGGGCATATATAGCATCGCTGACGTTGACTGGACGAAGGTTTTGGCTGCTGAATTGGGGCATTTATAATAGTCGTGGAGTATCCAATTTGTTGTAATGCTACTTTTATGCATTTGGTCATAGCCGGCGATTTTTGTAAACGGCTCATTATGTGATTATTAGCTAGTCCGGACGCCAATTTTAGCAAAAATTCCTTTCTAATTTTCTTCGTTTAGTGTATAATGGCGTATTAGCCAACCGATGTAAGTTGTAAACTGCTACCCCAGGTACGTCAATTATATTAAAAACGAGAACCATTGGCCATCGTCGAGTCTTCCTTTTGCAGGTATATGTTTTCACTATAACTTATCTTGTGTATCAACACCGCCTTTATTGTCATTATAATCTAAAATTATATTTCGCTTACCAGTTTTTCATCGATGGTACCTTCATTGTAAAGCGTTGATAACAACAATACATTTTTCCTGACTTTTGAACGTAGCTTACCAATGTCATGTGGCCATGATACGCAAATTTGGTCGACTTTGCTTCCCTATGTTTCGTTTCTTCCTTACCTGCTAGTTCTCGAGGTAAATCTGGCTTATTTGCTCTAATTGTCCCAATTATAGTTGTATCTAAGCTTATCATTTGCTCTGCAAGTTTACACGACGTAAAATAATTGTCCATTATTATGGTTCGTCCTTTATTGACCTATCCTTTGGCTAGTAAATGAACTACATTGAGAGCCAAATCTGTCCCGCGTGGTTCGCCTCTAGATGTTCTACCGACGTAAATTTCACTTTTGAATGGAAAAGCATTTATTGAATCGCAAATCCAAAAATCTTTATGCCATATTTGCCAGGTTTACTGGGGATGTATTGCCGAAAAGAGCAGGGTCCTCGTGTGGGTACTAGCCGCTCATCAATAGTCAAATTACTCGATGGTTTATAAGGCTCTTCTAGAAAGTCGAGAAACATAAGTGAATTGCAGCTATTTTATCAGTTTTTATTCGTTCTTTTCTCGTGTTGTGGTTATCGAATCTCATAAATCTAAAAAATTGTTCGGCTCATTGTAAAGACATTACAGCTTTATATAAGGGGCGACTGTCGGGTTGACACACCTCACCCAATCATTCATCCCAATTTCTCGTGCTCCGCCAAAAATTAAAATGACAATAAGTGCCTAATCATCTACATTTGTATCATGCCATATGCGACAACGTTTACGATCTCTAACAGTAGTGTTACAATGATCATTTGCTTTCCTGTTTTAGAAGAACACGTTTGAAACATTGAACCGGTGTAGTGAGTTGTTGTTGAGTTGCGGGTAATATGCCATATGTTTGTCTCAAAATATTTGATATTTTGGCACTTTTGAAATTCTCGACCCACCTGTTAAACTAGTCCATTTCCAATTATCGGCATATTTTCTGTTTTGTGCGTAGTGAGGTTATCGGTGGGTTCAAGTTCACTAGAACTTTCTTCATCTTCATACCAATTTGTAATTGTTCATCCGCTATTAGTTCATTTTCAATTTGCGGTACATTATCGTCAGCTTCTAAATTTGAATCATCAGAACCCGTCGGCGTTAAAACGCTTTCAAATAATTCACGTAACTCGGTCATCGTTTGGCCTTTTTGTGCCATCTAGAACTATAAAAAAACAAGTAAAAAACCGTTAACATTCAACTCAAACAATGCAACAATAAAAATTTACTTAGCGTTTACACAGAATTAATTTACGATAGTAAAAATAAAACCAAATATAGTAAAACCAAATTAGCAACAAGCCAAAAAATACAAAAAATTATATCTTTGTTCGTAATAATGTATAAAACTAACAATAACAAAAATTTATTCCGTCGAATGTTGGTGGCTTTAACTTGATTGATTGGACGGTTTGAACCACTTGCGTCGTTGTTCCACTACCGTTGACATCATTTAGTTCTTTTTCGAGACGTTGAAATTTTTCTTCAACCTGCCAAACCTCTGTTTTGACAAGTTGAACTTTCGTTGCTAGTTTTTGTTCAACCTGTTGAATCTCCATTCGCAGCTTCTCCACTTCGCCGTGTATGTTAGTAGATAATTCGAGAAGTTTCTCATCCATTCTCTTTTGACAATCTATAATTTGGTCTTTAATTTTATCTCCTTGTTGTTTCAGTTCGTGTTTAATTTCTTTGACTGGTTTATAGTCTCCAACTGCCGCATATTTTGTTGTTCCATTTCATTTTTAATTACTTGGTTTGACTGCATTGCTTGTTGCGCCATCATCTGCTTCATATCAGCCATTAACTGTGACAAATCGAAACTTCCATCCTTATCTCCTTCTTTCTGCTCTACGGTTGCCGCATCCGTTACTTTCTTTCCAAAATCATGTTGATCCGCGTCTAACCCTTCTTTCTCCATGGCATCACGTAGTCGCGCTTGTAAAGCTGTTTTACTACCATCAGTAGCCAAACCCCGTTTCTCAAGTTCCCTCTTTAATTCTGGAACTTTTAATTCGTTGAGAATCATTTTCTTTTTTCTTATTATTCACAATCCCACCGCTTTCACCAATTTGTTACGTTTTTGCCTTGTCACTCAAGGTTCGTATCACTGGATTGTGAATAATACAAAATCAATTTAATTTATCTCCAACGAATTTATTTATTTCACAAAATGTATTACAACACAGTTTATCAATAAAAATTCACAAAATCAATCTATATAAATTATTCTCAAATTTTACTGTTCACCTATAATTTTTATTTCGTTTTTTAAATCACTTTTTAATTTCTTTTTAATCTTCACACTGTCGCTTAACAAATATTACTAATAACCTCACAAGTTTACACTATCGCGTTCTAAATACTAATAATCCAATTCGACTTCGTTCGCCTTTTTATATACATGAACCAAACTTCTAGAAAGCTCATCACTTTTCCAGTTAGAATAGCGTAGAAACATTACGTAACAATTTTATCATGGAAAACTCCATTTTAGTACAGTAAACATTGAGCTATTCATTTAACTTATTCTAATACACACTAGGTATCACCGTCACAATAATGATAAATGTGTACTTCAGCAATTTTTTTTTTAATGAAATAATTTGTATGTGCAACGCTCTGCAGATAAAGTTAATTCCTTAATCTTGTGCCTACTAAGTATTATTGATTATCACTCCGTATTGATTTCTTAATTTTTTATTCCACAATACATGAAATGAACCCCGGAAACAAACAACAACAATATTATTATAATTAAGCCATTATTTGACATTTACTAATTATAAAAAAAAAAACATTCAATTTGTTATAAATATGATTTGTTCACAAACAAAATACTAATACTAATTTATTTATTTAAATAAATTCGAATTATAAAAGGCTAAATATAATTTTGATAAATAAATTCATCTGTTCGATTCACATCGACTGTCGTATATAGTATGTATAAATACGTCTACGGTATAACAAAACCTTCAACAACAATAAATTACCGGGTAGATATTCTCCATAATACACACAAGTTCTTCAACTTTTTTTTTTCTCCTAATATTCGTTTTTATTTTTATTTTTTTTACTTTTAATTCAACTAAATTTGTCATACTAACAATAAAATAAAAACTTTTAAATTATAATAAAATAGAGAAACTTAAATTTAATAAATAAAAAGTTATTTTGATTTAACAGTCAAATCGTGCTGCGCTTATTTACGTTTTTTTTCCTTTTTATGGTGGGACGGAAAATTAGGGTTTCGAGTAAGAATTTCGACACGACAATTTTTTTTAATTTTTTATTTTTTTAATATGAACCAAACTCTACTACTGCCTTACCCCGGGCGTTTAAATGACACACAATTAAATGTCGAAGAAATTCACCACCCTCCTTATTTATTTACCTAAACTACCTTTAAAAAAACAAAAATTTGTTAATAAATTAACGAACTTATAATAGAAAATTATCCAGACTTTTATTATATTTATGTATGATGACAGGAATTAATTCAAACAACCCAAAAATATAAAAACTAATTTTTGGAAGCTCTATTAATAATAATAAAATAATTTCGGTTTTTTATTTTTTATTTTAAACTTATAAAATTTTTGTATTTTATAAGAAAATTGTCTTTTCGTGACCAAAAACATAAAAATTATAAAACGAATGAAATTCTCGAGAAAAAAAAATGTTCCTAAGTTGTCAAATGAGCAACTAATGAAATTTAATTTGAGTTTGAGTTGCTTATTTTATTTTAAATTAAAAATACAATAATTTTTAATTTTATTGCTTTCGCAGAATGGGGATTCAATGTTTTAATAATACGCATAATTATTCGCCCGGAAATCTTAGATCTGAGTAGATGTGTCACTTTATTACTAAAAAAAAAATTCGTGTTTTGTAAGATAAGTTAATATAGTAAATAATAAGGCCCTTTGTGTTAGTTAGATTTCAATATCAATTTTTAGATAAAATCACCAAATGAATCCAATTGTAAAAATTGAGTATTAAAGAAGATGAACCAAATATTAAAATCAATACGGCAAATAATTATATTATTATGGCATGATACCACTTTTGAAATGAAATTTCTAATTACCATAGACAAATTAAAGGAGTCGAAATATAACCTGGTACTTATTCATCAAGCAGGAATTATTCTTTTCTCGATTAAACACATTAGACCTTTCTGCTTTTTTTCTGCAGTTTTCTGCAACAAGACTATATTCGTATTAAGTAAATATTAATTGAAGAAATATTTTTTTTTTTGGATTTAATATTACAACTGATTTACAAATCATTTAGTAATTTATCTTTTTTAATGAAGATTTACATTTGACGGGCAGTAACCCAATGGTTACTCCCGTTTGAATTTACATAGTAATTATTTTTCTCTATCCTAATTAAATACAACTGCCCAATTCCAAAGGTTTCTACCTTTGAAGTCTTCTTACTGCATTGGTGGTATCCAACAAACTTCGTATGTCTGCATTTTGGTGCCGAGATATCCGCTGAATGTGTTTCTTTGCATGATTTTGTATTTCTTCACGTACATATTCCATGTTTAAGTCCCTATGGAGGTTATCATTTCTAATGTACCATGGTGCGTTTACAATGCCACGCAGCACTTTGTTTTGAAAACATTGTATCATTTGTACATTTGTCTTCTTGGTACAACCCCAAAGTTGAATACCGTAGGTCCATACTGGTTTAAGTATTTGCTGATATAATAGCAGTTTGTTATATATTGTCAGCTCAGAGTTTCTACCTATTAGCAAATACATTTTCCTATATTTGATGTTCAATTCTTCTTTTTTCTTTTTAACATGCTCTTTCCATCTAAGCTTGCAATCGAGAGTCATGCCGAGGTATTTGGCTGTATTTGCATTTGGAACCGGCCTTGAATTAAGTTCCACTGGAATCCAGTTAACTTTCTGGTTTGTGAAGTTTACGTGAACCGATTTTGCTTCGTTTAGAATAATACGCCATTTCTTTGTCCAACCACTCACTGTGTCGGTTGTTTTTTGAAGTTTGGTCGTTGCTTCTGATATACACTTTCCAGTTGCCAGAAAAGCTGTATCGTCTGCAAATGTTGCTATAAAGGCGCCTTCTGTATTTGTCATAACTCTGGTGTACAGGATGTACAATATAGGACCCAGTAGGCTACCTTGTGGTATGCCAGTTGATATTATCTTTAGTTCAGAGTACTCTCCGGTATATTTTACACGGAAATGTCGGTCTGTGATATACGATTTAAGAATTTGACAGAACTACTTAGGTAGATCTCGATGCAATTTAAATTCAAGTCCTTGGTGCCAAACTTTGTCGAAAGCTTGTGCTACATCTAAGAATATGCTGGAGCATATCTTCTTATTCGCAAGTGCGTCTTCGATTATATCCGTTATTCTGTGAACTTGTTCTATCGTAGAGTGATTTTCTCTAAATCCAAATTGGTGTGGTGGAATCAAATTTCTCTCTTCTATTATTGGCTTGAGTCTCTTGAGCAGTAATTTTTCAAATAATTTTGAAATTACAGGAAGTAGTGAAATCGGTCTGTACGACTTTTTATCGTTCGCTGGTTTGCCAGGTTTGGGAATCATAATTACAGCAACCTTCCAGTGTCGTGGGACATATTTTAGTCTAAAGACAGCATTGATAATTTGAACCAATTTTCGTAGTCCCTTCTCGGGAATGGCTTTTACGACTTGTCCAGTAATTAAATCATATCCTGGAGCTTTTTTGGCGTTCAAATTACACTTGATCTCATCTTTTAATTCCTGTAATGTTACACATCGAATATTATATTCATCAATTTTGCTAACTGTTATTATGTTTTCATCTGCTGTTTGCCTAGGTAACGGTTGAAATGTGTCTTCCAAGTGAGCCGCAAATAAAGCAGCTTTTTGCTTGTCGCTTTTGCCCCAGGTTCCTTACCCATTTTTAATAGGCGGCACATGCATTTTGGTTCTTTTTAATCCATTTGTTACTTTCCAAAGAGAGTAATCAGTATCTTTATGTTCGGTGAGACCATTTAAGTACTTGTTAATAGTTTCGTTCTTAATTTCTTTTATAAGTTGTTTTAGTTTATTGCATAGAAAATTGAGAATTTTTTTGTTTTCCGGGGCGCGTGTCCTTTTCCAGGTCTTTCGTTTCTTCCGTTTCTCTCTAACTAGCTCCCTGATCTCAATAGGATAATTTTGATTCCTACGGGATTCGGTTTGATTAGCAGGAGAACTTTCCCATGCTGCTTGTTGAATAGTACTGTTAAATACCTCTAGTTCGTCTTTCAACTGTACCGGTGTTTTAATCGGCACTCTTAGAATTATTTGCGTTTCAATTAATTCTTGGAATGGGTCCCAGTTAGTTCGATTATTTGTTAATTTAGGCAGGTTATCCTTATTAATTATCATTGTGCTGAGAGTCATGATAACAGGTGTATGATCGGAATATATCCTTTCGCTGTTTTTTGATGCACATGTAATCCTGGAAGATCCCTTTCGTTACATAGAAATCAATGAGATCTGGTATTTTATTTATATCAGCAGACCAGTATGTTGGTTTACCTCCAGAGTGGAACTCGCAGTTATTTATTCTTCCGGCTTCGAATAGCTCTTTTCCTTTATGGGTTGTAAGTCTTGATCCCCGCAATAGGTGATTTTTGCATTAAAGTCACTACCAATAATAAAATTGGATCCTAGTGATCTAAAGAGTCTATTATAATCTTCTTTGTTTAGATTATAGCGTGGAGGGCAGTAGATAGAGGAAATACTGTATTCATTATTATTCTTAGTTTCAACTTTTATGGTTTTAACTTGCATACTTTCTTCTTCTATACTAGGTTATTCATAGTGTTTGAGATTCTTTTTCACTATTACTGTTGATCTTCCTCTGGGTTTTCCTCCTAGGTAAACAGCATGGTAACATTCATAAGACATATATCTATTTTTTCTAAATTTAGAAAAATTTCTAATTTTGGAACATGCTGCGCTAGTCCGTTCGCGTTCCAGGTGACAATTCTTAATGTTCTGCTCATTTTAGTATATGAGGGCTGTTGCCTCGTTCATGGTTTGATGCATTTCTAGACGCTTATATAAAGCTTCAAGACCACGTTGTCGCTTTGCTAGCCGTATATTTATGGTTTCTGTGCTTCGACATATCCTTTCAAAGGGGTTATCATTCATAGCATTAGATGATTGCTGTACAATTTGTGAATAACTTTTCCGCTCTGTACCTATACCTGGTGGTTTTGGCTCCGCTTGGGTTTTAGTTAGTTTCTCTCTGGTAACCTTAGGGTTTTGAGGAAACTAATGCATTTTTTTTCTTAGCCTTTGAAGTTCTTTGGCTACTTCACAGCCTCTATAATTTGCATGATAATGCCCTTTACAGTTTATACATTTTGCAGGGGTGTTTCTATTTTCTGTACACTATTCCGCGTTGTGTTTTCCAGCACATTTTACGCATCTTGGTTCCCGACTGCAATATATTTGCGTGTGGTTGAAACCTTGGCATTTTTTGCATTGAGGTATTAGCCTCGTGTTTGTCTTTAGCGGTTCTATTTAAACCCTCATATTGAGAATTGCTTTGATGTTGAAGATGTTTTCAACTTTCTCCTTTTTGTTAAACGTAAGCATGAAGAGTGGAAGCCCCCTTTTTTGACTTGATTTTTCTCACCTCTCTCTCGTTTTAGGATGTTTACCGCATCTTCTATTTGCAGATCTTTTGCCTTTAGGTCCTCAATTATATCCTCCTTTTTACACGTTGGATGAAGGCCTCTGGCCATAATCTTAATTGCGCGTTCGTTTTTATCTTCGTATGTGAACCATTCTTTACCTTCCGCATTGAGCTTTGTTGCTAGAGCTCTATATGTATCGGAATCTGGTGTATTGATTTTCCACACGTTATTGTTTAGTGGCACTACTCTATATTTCTTAGCTGTCACTGATTTCATTATAGATTGTATATTAGCAAATTCTGTTATGCCGATTATATTAATTGGCCAAGGGGCCTTTTCTTTCGGTATAACCTATTGTTGCCGATTTTGTTGCTGTTGCTGGTAAACTCGTTTGGTATTAGTATCACCAGTTACAACTACATTAGCCTGCGAATGATCTCCAACTTCAGGCGAGAATTCTGCTTTTCGTTTTTTGGTAGGTCTTTTCTTCCTTTTCAGTACCCAATCTGTTTCTCTCATGAGATCCTCTTCATCAGTATGGAACTCATTGTTATAACTGGTGTGAGTACTTGCTTCATTATAACAAGTTAGCGGGTTTTCAGAAATCTCCATTGGTTTGGGCTTCTCCAATTCTTTATTTTCTTTTTTTAGTTTTTCAATTTCGCTTCTTAGTTGGGTTATAATTACATCTACTTCACTGAGTTTTGGACAGAGTTTTGCGTTTTCGTCTTTCTGCTGATTTGCAGAGTTAGTATGTTTGTTTGGTGATCTTGTCGACATTGAACTTCTTTCGAATGGGTTTAGCAATGATTGGCTCACCCCAGAATCCATTGAGCCAGCCTCATAAGAGGGTGGATTAGCCAACTGGGTAGTTGGTTTACCACCCGGGGTATTTTCTCCTTTTTGTGTTGTATTCATTGCTTAAAACTGGTTATGTATCAACTACCAATCTAACCAGTACACGTTGGTAGTGGGTCATTGAAGAGAACATCATTTGCTTTGTTCTCGGTGGTCGGTTATTCCGCCGTATCGCGGTCGCCAGAGCCTCGTTAGTTAATTAGCAGGAAGTACCACGTGCAGGTGAGATTGACATTTGGGCTAGTATATTAAGACCATCTAAACCGGCGCCCCTTACTCCCTTATTGCAGAAATATGAAAATTAAATTATTTCTAAAATTTATTTTTCAAATTTTTATTTTGAAATATACATCAAAGTTGGCTCTGACGAATTAAAATAATACTTGCTAAATTTGTCTATAGTTCTACTAGCGTACGTAAGATGTCTAAAATGTATACAGAAAAATGCGAAAAAAATTATTTAATCACAAAATTGTCACACTTTCTTAATATTTTGTGAATTTATTTTACTTTTCCTGGAATTTTTGAGCTTGAAATTTCCCCAGGTGGTAATTTTTGGTACGATTTTATAAAATGTTTACTGCCATCACTGCCATCTACGTAATATATATTGGTTTAATGACCATACGATTTGTAGTAAGCTTTTATTTCAATTTGACCAGAATGCTGTTGTTATGAAACTTTTTTTATATATATTTTTTCTTAAATAACTCAATTATTATAAGAAAATGAAACCGATTAACCTAATCGTTGAATCGTCGACATAGAAGTCGATACAAAATTTATTAAGGAAATCTACAAGAATCTCTGGAACATGTGGCGAACGACCTTGCGGATTATTCCCATATGGTGTGCACATGCTTGCATTACTTACATCCGCGATGCTCAGGGTCGGGAGGGTACTAAACTCACCATGTAATGAATAACCGATCTGTCACAGAAAAACGAAACTCATGTGCAAAAAGGAGGAGGAAAAAAAAATAATGTAACCTATAGTACGTATGCTCAGTATGCTCAGTATGTAACAATCATGCCATGCTTCCCTCAAAATGCTGTTCAAACACACATCGTTAGCCGAATAACCTTAAAAAAAAATTACAGTAATCGATGATCATGGAACAACTTATGCAAATCAATGAGCCACAGCTCTATCACACCATCCCGTAACTGCGGAAAACCAAAATTGTATTTCGATCTAACATAGAAAACTTTAAATTACAGATTTTTTTTTTTCTTTTTTTTTTTTTTTATTTTTTTTTTAGTGAAAAAAAATAAAAATTTAATGAAAATATGAATCAAAATGAAAGTTCTAAGTATCAAAAGAATATGTAAAATAATTTAAATATGAGGAAATATGAAATGGGAAATAATTTAAGAAAACGCAAAAGACAACTAAAATTAATTATAAAAATACTTCACCGCAACCGCAACTCTGATGGTGTCCATATTTATTGCAATTCCACTTTTATATAATACGTACGACCTTGGTACGACTGGAGCTCGAGGTTAGGTTAAGCCGGTTGGCCTAATCCGTAAATTTCAGCAGCAACGATCCTTTCTGTTATGTTTGTGCTTAATCATAACACGCAATAATTGATTGTTAACGCATCGATTTATCTGGTTAACAATTTTGTAGCCAATCAAGGTTTAAGAGTTTTATGGATCACAATCACAACAACTATTAGCACTGTGTAATGGAGTCTTTTTTTTTCACCACAATCAATTACAACACCAATAAAAATAACCCCTTTTTTTTTTTTTATTTTCGTGAATTAGCTTAATCACATATTATATTATCATAACAAAAAAAAATAAGTACAAATTGTTTTTTTTCATTTTATACAAGAAATTAGAATCTCAATGATCATTACAGTATACAGTGAATACAGTAATTTATATTTTCGTCATTACTTTATTATTTATGCAATTACATAATACATTGTTTATTTTTTTTTTTTTTTTTTTAACACCATAATAAATTTCTAAAGTTTTCTAATTTGATCTTGCGCCACATAAAAAAAAATAATCGTCATTCATTTGCACTACAATTATTCCATGTCACTCAACAAACTGTTATTTTCCAAAAATTTTTATTTTTATATATTTTTTTTTTTAAATACAAACACTTACGCTTGCAAAACAAAATACTTCAAAAACGAACAATAAATCCCGATCCGTTCGTTAATCACGCCACAGGACTTAATTTTATTCACTTAATTTATTTTCGGCCATACTAATAAGGTTTCTAGCATCGTCCAACAAGAACTTTTACACGACCATTTGTCTTGACTCTTGTTTCTGACCCAAAAAAAAAACCCACTTAATTCAAGCTTTATATACTGACTGCCGACTCCTATCATTTTTCCCCCAAATCAAAAATTTTTCTTTTCAACAATTCACCATACTACCATCTCATTCTATGGTCCAATCTACTCCTATTACCGTACTGCATAAAACAGTAACACAATTGAACCATAATTGACTTAAGCATTACCATAATTTGGGTGGTTTGAGTACAAGCTACGTGTGGACAAAAACGACGTTTCTATTTGGCCGATAGATATCGACACCTAACAATCTACAGAACAAAAAAACAAAATTTTAAATAATTCAATCAGCAAAGAGTAAAACAAACACAACTACTCTGATCGCTGAACCTGGCCGGTACCACAATTAGCCAACCGTTACAGCACAGATTTGTTTGATTTGAATCGCATTGCATAATCAAACAAAACTGAAATAAAACAATTAAGTTAAGGTTTTATATCCTTCGTATGGAAGATACCGAGTAGTTTACCATCTGGACTCTCAACTTCATAGTTTACCCAACCGATTTTTTTCCGTACAATTGCTTTTTTGAATTGAGGAGCCAATTTTGCATTGAAACATTTACTCGCATCGCTCTGATGATGTTCTCGAACGAATACCGCCTGTCCTGGTTGGAAATTAGTAACGCGGGTTCGCAGATTATAGTGCTGTGCATATTTTTTGAAGGCGTTTTTTAAATTGATTTGCACTTCACTGTGTAGTTGTTGTAAGCGATCAGACAGTGTGTTTACTAATACTTCGCTCTCATTCAGACAGTTAAGCTCTCGAAGCAACTTATACTCATTACTATGACCAATTCGGTGGTAACCAAATAGTATAAAGTGTGGTGAGTACTTAGCCGAATCGTGAATAGAATTTCGTAAAGCAGCGCTTATTGCCCCCAGGTGGACATCCCAATTACGATGATCTGAATTTATGTAGGATCGAATGGCAGCGATAATGGATCTGTTCACACGCTCGGAAGCATTCGATTGTGGCGAGTACACGGCTGTCCGAATATGATGTACCCCAAAATCTTGTAGCAAATTCTGGAATTCTTTGCCAACAAACTGTATTCCATTATCCGAATGCAACACTTCTGGCACACCGTACATAAAAAATACCTCATCCCGAAGAAATTCTACAATTTTATTCGCCTTACCATTAGCAAGAGGCTTAAGCAGGACGAATTTCGTCAATTGATCCAAAACGATTAGGATTACCGTTTTCCCATTTTTGGACCGCGGATACGGGCCCAATATGTCGACGTACAGTTTTTGAAATGGCCGTACGGATATATTCGTTGGATTAATCGGCGGTTTCAAAATTTGATTTGGAGATTTGGTAGTTTTGCAGATTTCACAGGATTTGATGAACTCTTGAACTTGAGCTCGAATTCCCGGCCAAAAATAAAATCTTCGCAGCCTCTCGAGAGTCTTGTTAATTCCGCAATGAGAAGCTGTAGGATCCATGTGTTCTTGTTCAATTAAGGATTTGGTTAGTCCTTTTGGAACACACAGTTTCCACCCCGGAATATCTGTAAGTTCTGCATCACGTTTAGGTTCAAAGCGAATAAAAACATGGTTGTCATGAACTTTGTGATTAGGATAGTTATTCGGTGAGCTCCTAATCTTATCCATAAGCGAAGTATATTCTTCATCCGAGAAATGTTCGGAATCAAAATCGATAACGTTAACTAACAACGGAAGATTTTGTAACAATTCAGTTAATTCGTCACAATGCACACGCGAAAGAGTATCGGGTACCACGTTTAATGATCCTTTCTGATGTTCGATCACGAAATCATAGCCTTGTAGCTTAAGGCTCCAGCGAGCAAGTCTTCCGCTAAGATCCTTTTGCTGCATGAGCCATTTAAGGCTAGCGTGATCGGTGATCACAGTGAAGTGATACCCCTCTATATATGGTCGAAATTTTTTAATGCTTAAAATCGCTGCTAAGCATTCTAACTCAGATATGGAATAGTTCTTTTGAGCTCTATTGAGTTTCTGAGACACAAAAGCTATTGGTCTCTCATCGCCGGTTGCATTTTTTTGATATAAGACTCCCCCAACACCTTCCGTGCTAGCGTCACAACGGATGTAAAATGGCTTACAAAAATCAGGGTTAATTAACACAGGCGCAGAAGTGAGTAAAGACTTCAATCTTTCTAAAGCAATTTGGGCTTCATTATTCCACGTAAACTTTGATCCCTTTTTGAGCAAATTCGTGATGGGTGCGGTCACGTCAGAAAAGTTGGGTATAAATCTCCTGTACCACCCTGCCATCCCTAATAATCTTCGCACTTGTTTAATATTAGTAGGTGCGGGAAAACTACAAATAGCTTCAACTTTCTCTGGGTCGGTACGAAGACCATCTTCGCCAACGAGAAACCCCAGATATTTAATTTCACGCATCACGAATTTACTCTTGTTAATATTTAAGGTAAGTCCTGCAGCTTTGAGCAGTTTTGCTACGGTTTTTAAGAGTTCAAAATGCTCGTTTAGGTTAGCAGATACTATCAGGAGATCGTCAAGATAAACGAACACTCTGTCGTGGTACTGATGTGGGATTACCTTATCCATTAGTCTCGACATTGTTTGCGGCGCGTTGCACAGACCAAACGGCATCACGGTAAACTGGTATAACGGTCTACCAGGCACCGTGAACGCCGTTTTGTCGCGCGATTCTTTGGCTAAAGGAATCTGCCAAAAGGCGTCCTTGAGGTCTAATGACGAGATAAAATTAGTTTCGCGCAAGCGCCCTAGCAACCCATCAATATGTGGCAGAGGATATGCGTCCTTTTTAGTGACCATATTCACTTTTCTCGAATCCAGACATAATCTGACTGAACCATTTGCCTTTTTTACGAGTACCACGGGTGAACTCCATCCGCTTGTGCTTTCCTCGATCACCTTGAGTTCCAACATCCGGTCCAACTCTGAATACATCAGGTCTTGAACCGCTGGGGAAACGTTATAATAACGTTGTTTAATTGGCGGTGTCTCTCCCACGTCTATGATATGTTCCAATATATTCGTTCGTCCTAACCCCTCAACGTTAAAAGATGGAAATGAGCTTATGATCGTAGCGAGCATTGCCTGTTGATCAGGTGAAAGATGGTGCTGACTACTATCTTTCCCAACATTAGCAACCTCACTGACAATCATTGGCGCAAGATTGAATTTAATCCAGAAATCAACTCCAAGGTATACTTGACTTTGTAAATTTGGGACGATATAAAATCTAATTATGTGTTCCTTACTATCGTAAGCAGTGGGTATATCGACGTAGCCTAAGATTTTGTTGGCGGTCCCATCAGCTGTTTTCACGCAAGAATCTAATTTGCGTAATCCTAAATTAAGCTTGGTAATGAGATCTATTGCCCCTTTTCCAAGAAGGCTGATGGACGCTCCACTATCGAGGAGACCAGTCACTGGCTCGCCTTTAAGATATACCGTCAAATGAGGACGAGGATCATTATCCAATTTTATAATTGTTGAACAACAAATTTTGTTTATCAGCTTACGTTTTCTCCAATAAATAATGTTGCGAGTGGGTTGTAGAACTAAATTCGACAAATTTTCAGATTGCTGATTTACAATCAGATTTAATTCAGATTGTGTACTAACTAATTGCGAGTTTGAAGCTAAATTTTCTACTTTAGTGGGTTCCTGGGAGAATCTTGGGGATTTACCGAACGCATCCCCACAGGACGAATAACGTTCGGTGCATTGTTTAATGGAACATTACGGTTGCAATTGGTACAGTTAGGCTTGCGAACTCCTCCCTTTCCACAACCAAAACAAAAAATATCAACAAACTCTTTTCGGCAATCGTGATAGCGATGCCCCATATCCCTGCAGTTCCAGCAAATCAGGTTTGTTGATGAAGTATCAATTCTTAGTTGTTCTACCATAGCGGATATTTCTTCACTGCCGCCGCGATCGGAATCATTGGAATTTACAACTGAAGTTTCATCGTAGTTGTTATTTGAGATAATCTCGTTAATATGACGATGATCGATAGTACGGCGATTTTTGCTTAAATCACCTTGGTACTTATGATCGTAATCAGAGCTTGACCAGATTCGCTCATACTTATGACAGATCACTCTTAAGTCTTCGATACTACCAAAGTTCATTGGGAGAGTTGAGGTCCGCAGTGCGGGACTCATATTCTCCCGAATAATTTCCAGCAGTTCAATTTCGGAAAATCGATTTGTTAATCGCCCGTTCAACGTTTGCAATTCCAATATGAAATCATTAACTGGTTCCCGATACTTTTGAGTCCTTCTCTCGATAAGCCTACGCTTCTCTCTCTCAGTTTCTGGTCCAGAAAATCTAATCAGGAATGCGCTACGCAGTTCATCCCAAGATGAATTAGGATGATCACGAGTGTAAACCCATAACCATTTCTCGGCCGTTTCGCCAACGAAAGCATGGATGATTAATGGTAACCGATTGTTCGGAAAACCATCGCGTCTCGCGAAAGTTTCCAAGCGGAATAAAAAATCAAATACATTCAACCCGCGTGTACCACCATCAAATGACAATTTCCATTTTGGCATATAAAATCGACCATGATCCCTTTCCATTTTCAATTCCCACTCATTGCGATTGACATCGCCGCTCGTTGATTTTTTAAAACCTATATGTGGTGAAATTTCCGAAGGTGGATTGTCTAAATAATCTAACTTATCCAAAATGTTACCGCTTACCCTTGAAGGAGACTTGGGACCTAGTACAGGGATAGTCTTTTTCCCCCAAGATAAATTAAATATGTTTTCCGAAGTATCTATCGATTCCTGGCCTAAATCTATCGCTTTTGGTAGCGGTTTAGGTTCTTTTTGTGAGGGAATTGTCTTCAATTCGTCGATTCTGGCGGTTTCTATGTTAGTTTGGGCGATCTGGGTAACGCGTTTGAACTTGTCTAGTGACGACATAAGCTTTGTAACATTACCAAACTTTTTTTCCAAGCGCTGTAATCGCATCTCCCAGTGAATAGAGCGATAGTATAATTCCCACCATGACTTAATAGTTGCCCCAGTTTTGAGAATTGGCTCGAATGACTCCAAAATATCGCGACTTGCCTTAACTTCGGATTCCGGTTTTTCAGTGATATGCGACTCTAGAGGGATCAACCTTGAATCTTTTGTCTCCTTTGCCAAAGCTGATTTCAAAAGTTCTTCCCAATTAATATCCGTAGTATTGATGCCGCGTATAAACAATTCTACGTCGAGTTCGCTTTCGGTTAGAAATCTAGTATAATTATGCATATCCATATTGATCGAGTATAACAAATACTTCAGGATTAAAGCCTATACCCAACAACCCAAACTATAATAATTTTAAACTTAACCAATACAAACAAAATAATAACAAAAAAAATATGAGATGATATATAACAATAAACAACGAAATTTTTTTTAAAGAATGAAATGAGATTTCCGAAAACAATGGAATAATATTTTATGACAAAACAACAAAAAAAAAAATTAAATAAGTTTTTTTTTTTTTCCAAATACAAAAGCAAATACACAAATATCAGTGTTTAAGTTTCTCAAAAAAAATATAGTAAAATCGGGAAGCAATACGCAATAATTGTCAATACCTAAGCATACATTTAGTTTATATATTAGTACTAAAGGAAAGAGAAAAAAAAAATTTTTTAATATAACAATTAAACTTAGTGTTGATGACTGACGAGATGGCCAAGAGTCACTTAGATTCGATCCTCAATCACATCAACCAAATTACCAATTGTTATATGTTATGAACTCTAATACGATGGGCAAAACAAACAAATATAACTCAACAAGCCAACTCAAGAATCTGAAAGTGAAACAACTAGTAAAACATTAAGAAAAGCTGAATCACAGCCAAATCGATCAATAATTTTAGTTCGTCGAAGTCAAACTTTCGTCCACCAAAAGTACGCTGAGAGCACAATATAGAATGTTACCCCGAGAAAGAAATATACAACAATTAAATTTAGTATTGATGACTGATGAGATAGCCAAGAGTCACTTAGATTCGATCATCAATCACATCAAACAAATTACTAATTGTTGTATGCTATGAACTCTAAAAAAAATATGAAAATTTTAAATTTTGAAAAAACCATAAGGGCCAAATTACAAGAGATGAATATACCGCATTTTCACAATAGTTATTAGAATAGAGGCGGAAAAATTATTATCTTTAATTAAGGAGAGAAGCTCCATGGATGCTTTATTAAAGCGACCTAACTAATTAAAACGGTTAATGAAATCACATGTTAATTTACGCGAAAATGACCTTCAGCCATGTTTGGCTAATATAAGCTGTTCAAAATTGATCAAACTGTCCCTGTTTCGGCGCCATTTTCTGTGGCGAACGACCTTGCGGATTATTCCCATATGGTGTGCACATGCTTGCATTACTTACATCCGCGATGCTCAGGGTCGGGAGGGTACTAAACTCACCATGTAATGAATAACCGATCTGTCACAGAAAAACGAAACTCATGTGCAAAAAGGAGGAGGAAAAAAAAATAATGTAACCTATAGTACGTATGCTCAGTATGCTCAGTATGTAACAATCATGCCATGCTTCCCTCAAAATGCTGTTCAAACACACATCGTTAGCCGAATAACCTTAAAAAAAAATTACAGTAATCGATGATCATGGAACAACTTATGCAAATCAATGAGCCACAGCTCTATCACACCATCCCGTAACTGCGGAAAACCAAAATTGTATTTCGATCTAACATAGAAAACTTTAAATTACAGATTTTTTTTTTTCTTTTTTTTTTTTTTTATTTTTTTTTTAGTGAAAAAAAATAAAAATTTAATGAAAATATGAATCAAAATGAAAGTTCTAAGTATCAAAAGAATATGTAAAATAATTTAAATATGAGGAAATATGAAATGGGAAATAATTTAAGAAAACGCAAAAGACAACTAAAATTAATTATAAAAATACTTCACCGCAACCGCAACTCTGATGGTGTCCATATTTATTGCAATTCCACTTTTATATAATACGTACGACCTTGGTACGACTGGAGCTCGAGGTTAGGTTAAGCCGGTTGGCCTAATCCGTAAATTTCAGCAGCAACGATCCTTTCTGTTATGTTTGTGCTTAATCATAACACGCAATAATTGATTGTTAACGCATCGATTTATCTGGTTAACAATTTTGTAGCCAATCAAGGTTTAAGAGTTTTATGGATCACAATCACAACAACTATTAGCACTGTGTAATGGAGTCTTTTTTTTTCACCACAATCAATTACAACACCAATAAAAATAACCCCTTTTTTTTTTTTTATTTTCGTGAATTAGCTTAATCACATATTATATTATCATAACAAAAAAAAATAAGTACAAATTGTTTTTTTTCATTTTATACAAGAAATTAGAATCTCAATGATCATTACAGTATACAGTGAATACAGTAATTTATATTTTCGTCATTACTTTATTATTTATGCAATTACATAATACATTGTTTATTTTTTTTTTTTTTTTTTTAACACCATAATAAATTTCTAAAGTTTTCTAATTTGATCTTGCGCCACATAAAAAAAAATAATCGTCATTCATTTGCACTACAATTATTCCATGTCACTCAACAAACTGTTATTTTCCAAAAATTTTTATTTTTATATATTTTTTTTTTTAAATACAAACACTTACGCTTGCAAAACAAAATACTTCAAAAACGAACAATAAATCCCGATCCGTTCGTTAATCACGCCACAGGACTTAATTTTATTCACTTAATTTATTTTCGGCCATACTAATAAGGTTTCTAGCATCGTCCAACAAGAACTTTTACACGACCATTTGTCTTGACTCTTGTTTCTGACCCAAAAAAAAAACCCACTTAATTCAAGCTTTATATACTGACTGCCGACTCCTATCATTTTTCCCCCAAATCAAAAATTTTTCTTTTCAACAATTCACCATACTACCATCTCATTCTATGGTCCAATCTACTCCTATTACCGTACTGCATAAAACAGTAACACAATTGAACCATAATTGACTTAAGCATTACCATAATTTGGGTGGTTTGAGTACAAGCTACGTGTGGACAAAAACGACGTTTCTATTTGGCCGATAGATATCGACACCTAACAATCTACAGAACAAAAAAACAAAATTTTAAATAATTCAATCAGCAAAGAGTAAAACAAACACAACTACTCTGATCGCTGAACCTGGCCGGTACCACAATTAGCCAACCGTTACAAACAGTTACACCAGAATAAAAAACTTTCGGAATAAAGCGCAAACTAATGGAAATAGCTACAAACGAGTCCCAGAATCCAAACATGTTAATAATTTGCGGCGCTTGGATAGTGTTTTAGTTAAACGAGCGTAAGTAAAATGTAAACCAGCGTCAAAGATTATTTGTAAACAAAGATTTCATTTTTAGTTAGAAAAGTAGTTTGGATCTTGTAACTCCAACAAAATATGATATCAATTTGAGGTCCCCTGTTCCTTCTTTCACTCCTACAGATAATAAACATTATAATATATTTACGTTTACATGTTTTATTTTTCATTTATTTTCCAAAATCAACCAGCACGGATTTCGCTCCTACAAAAATGTTTCATTCTTCAAGTTTCCGATCTTCCATTTCATCAACCTCGGCCATTGATTTATTAGAACATTAAGTAAACTAGTGGGCAGTGTAAATGCAAGCAAGCCCGTGGAAAATGACGTTGAGCAGATGTTTGACGATCTGGTGGCTGTATTCATAAGAGGTTTAAACCAGAAAGCTAAATATACATACATCCCAATTATATATAATGCAACATATGAATGACGTAAACTATTTAATTATTCAAAGTCCCATTGTCACGGAACCGAGCCATCCATCATAAAGTGCTCCGCAAGGACATTTTGAACCTCGAATGCAGTTGTACATGCTTTATAGCTACCCTGAATAGAGATTGAAGGTAACCCTCCAAGTTTCCTCAAGTCACCAGGTCTGGTTTCATTTTGTCCTAATGTGTCTTGGTCGACCAGAGTAGTAGGAGAATATTATATTTGATGATGAAGGGATTCCTCCTCTTCAGTGAGGTAAAAGTTATGCATGCATGTGGCTGCTTGGATTAACCGATCCACTGATTCCGTAGAAGCTAATATTCCAAATGCATTTTCTATTACTCGCCTGGCCCTCGACTGACGGTAATTGAAAATGCATTTTTCATAGCTTATTAGTTTTCCTGCCGATTTTACGGAAAATGGTGTTATCAAGTAAGGTTTTAAGCCAAAAGCTTCATCGCGAAAAATATAATAGGGCAAAACAAAACCGTTTTCATAGAGTTCGCCATCCTTTGGAACATTTATACGATTACGGTCCTATAATTTCCCAAGTTCTGAATCTTTGAACACTCCTCCATCGCACATACAGCTAACAGTATAATGAAAAAAAAACTGTTTGTAATTATAGTATTGCGATTCGGAAGCTGGAGGGCTTGCAATATAAATTAAAATGTGAAAGTTTGTAAGTATGCACAACATACCTTTATTTCGATGTGCTTACCATCTATTGCTCCAATGTAATTTGGAAAGTTCTATAGCATCTTAAATCCTTCTGCGACTGGCATCCATGCTTCTTCCGTGGGGAATGGCATCACTTCGTTCCGGAGGCATTCTTGAATTGCTGTTAAAGTGTCCCTTATGATTGTTCATGCGGTGATTTTACCCACTCTAAAAGCGTAAGAAAATAATATCTGACTATTACCACTAGCTAAATACCTAGAAGAACAAATAAAAAAGTGTATATTTGTTATATACCACAATTTTTTAAGTTATGCACCTTAAAGTGAGCGCCAATCTGGTTGAAGGATTAACTGAGGACCGATAATTGGTATTCTTTTTTGAGATGCTATGTCCAACCATTCCAAGCAGCTTGTCAAATGACGCTGGAGACATTCTTGTGTAATTAAAAAATGATTCATAATCATTTAGACTCATTTCGGCAGTCCAGTTATGATTGTTTGAGCTGCTGCTATTTCGGCTGTGACTTCAATAGAGGTACCTCTGCTAATTGTATGGGGTAGCTTGCTTTCCCAATCCCCAAAACAAATACTCACAACCCTTTGTTAATTTGAAGATAACCGCTTCAATAAAATATCAAACTATTTATTCTAAATTTCAAAACTTTTTTTATTTCTTAAAACACAATAATTTTCTCTTATTTTTAGCTGCTTATATTTTGGAAGCCAGATTGTAATTAATTTAGTTTAAAAAAAACTATTATTCTGCATTTTGCTAGTTTAAAATACCACCGGTATTTTGTTAGCGCTAATATTTAAAGAAATGTTATGTACAAAATCAGTCGCCTAAAAGCGGGTTAATTCAAATTGGTAACTTATTAAATAAAATTAAAGTATAACTTAACAATAAAAAATAATAATAAAAATGATCGAAAAATCATTGATCGATAGTAGTACAATTCATTACATTTTGTTAGTGACTGTGTGTAATGACATTTGAACAATAAAAAATTCATTATATTTTTTAACCTCTAAATGTGATGTTGTGAATTATTTTCTGATATACACTGCCAAAACAATGATCACCGTAATTTTTCATTGCTCCTTCCGTGAAGCTAGGCAAACCCACCACCTGAAACTCTCCCGCTTCTTTCTTTCTAACAATTCGGTACAAGTGCCAGAGATAACTAATGCAATGGCAGCCGTACTAATAGTTCTGGGATAGTGTTCATCCACATTTAATTTTATATTTACACAAAATAATTAAAACTTTTGAACACAAAATCTCCACTTATTACACTTGTTACACGATTTAAACTAAACCAAAAACTGTCTCCTGCTTGCGCCATCTTCATTCATTCTTGTGTATTCTGGTTATGACCCATAATCATATCTGGAAATATCGTTTATGGCTGGTCATATAATCAACATCATTCATATTGTCGACGAGCCGTGTATATGTATTTGGGTTGTTGTTCATTTTATTATTTAATCACTAAACACGCCTCCCTTTGTACGCTCGGACTTTCTTGTTTTTACTAGATCATTATGCATTTGTGCGTTTGTGTATAAACATCCCTCTAAACAAAAAAAGTGATTCGGAAAAAACGATACGATAGCGATATGTAAACGATGCTTAATTTCTTATAACACACTACGCACTTTCTTTTTTGATTTCTATGCCCATAGAAACAACGAAAATAAAAATTATATATTGTGCGTTCTCTCACTTGCCATTTCAATTCAAGTTTAACCTAAAACAAAAGCGGAAGGCGATAATTCAGTAAAAAGAAATTAAAATCATTAGGAAATATTTCGTGTTGTGAGTTTAACAAAGTAATTATATTTCTTTTCCAATTTGTTTAAATCATTTTAGTTTATTAATTTAATCCTTATACTAGGTAGTTGTTTATTTTCTAAGATGTGAGCAAATTTAACTACTACCGATTTAATTGAGGAGCGAAGTATTATGAAACCCGATACTATTAAACCGTCAATCATATAAACAAGTAAATTTTATATATTATATATAATGTAATAATTATTTTATTATAATACTTCAAATAAATAAAAAAAATAATAATCGTATTGTAACATTGGCTTTTTATTTTTGCTAATCCAAAATAAATACTATCGTAACCAACACGAAAAATACGATACGCAAATATATCGCATAATTAGATCTGTTTACGATATGAAAAGAAAGCAACGTAAACGTATCGTAAAATTCTGTCTATTTACGTTACGTAAAAAATTCTAATTATCATGGGACATTGGATTCGTAAACATATCGATTTCGAATCGCAGAAACGATTCGTAAACGATATTTTGTATGAACAACAAACATCATTTTCATATCGTAAACGAATCGCTTTGTTTAGTGGGATGTTTCGATGTCCACAATAAATAATTGTAATCAAACATGGCCTGCGACGAGCATCGAACCATCGACCTTTATGTTGTTCATACTGCGCGCCAATCGTCTGAGCTATCGCTCTTCGTAATGTGAACTCGATATATGATGAATATCTAAGCTGGCTATATTGTATATAGACAGCTTAGAAACATAGTAGAATCCGGATGCGTTTAGCTGTGGACATGGAAGTACCACTTGTATTTAATACACAGCAACATGTACATTCTTACCCGTTTTCTTATCCTGATCCTTTTTCAAGTATATGCTCTTCATAGGAACTTTGAATCTGTTGCTTTTCATATTCGTTGCTGTTTTCAAAAATCGTGCAATCTTTGCACTGATCAAGGATATATTAAATTCCGTCCTAATGTCCCCCAGCTCCATATAATACCCTTTAAGTTTTCTGAAAGCAATATTGGCTTTCAACTCAGGGAATAAACATAATGTGGTTTTTAGCTCCATCTTTTAAGGATGCATCCAAACGTCGTGCAATTTTATCATGCTAACTCCGTTTTTTACCTTCAAGGACCAGGGCAACTATGGCTGATTTTTTGAGCTTGCTAATAATAGTACGAATCGGCCTCTCCTTTATACCGAGGATATTTTTAAAAAAATACTTTGCAGACTCTGATTTTGCTTTGTTGTTTCGTGAACTAAAAAGCGTTGTTATTGGTCCTTCGAGACGGCAATGTACCATCGTCTCCAACTCGAACGTAGTTAAGTTTGGAATTAATAGTATCGATATTTTGAGGCAGGTAATCTCGTTTTCTTTGCTACTCTCCCTTTCGTTCTCACTAAATTTTGTAGGACACTTCAGTTTACAACTATCAGAATGAGAACCCATTTTCGTTGCAGGGACTTTTTTTTGTTTTGATGAAACGGAAATGTATCCCAAGTCTGCTCTTCAGAGCAATATTTCTAGTATTTTTTTTTCTTAACAATTTCAGTTTATCATCTTGATCGGAGTGTGATGAAGAAGGCTTAAATTCACGATCAATGTCAGAATTGTCATCGTTAGCAAACATGCCTTTTAAATGACTAGGTTTTAGATGGAAATCAAGCAGAACCAATCGCGCAACAGACAAAGCTAGGTTGGATTATATTCGGAAATACGAAGGCAAATCAAAATGTCTTGCAATATCATATGAAAAAAAAGGGTGAATGAGACAACTATATATTTTTTTTAAAAAAATTTTGTCGCGGTGAAACTTATAGAAACAAAATTCGATGTAAATTTTACAGTTCGTTTGTTTTATTCAATTTAGTAGCCCGTGTTTCGAAAAAAATTCTAAAATGAATGAAATTGAATATCGTGCCGTTATTAAATTTTTCTGTAAAGATGGACGCAATGCAATTTATATATTCAATTACATATCAAAAGTTTACGGCGAATTTGCACCATCATATTCCACAGTAACTAGGTGGGTAAAATTGTTCAAAAGTGGTCGGGAGTCATAAGAAGACGACAACCGCCCGGGTCGTCCCGCAGATGCTATTAGCTATGAAAACATACTTTTGGCAGAATCAATTGTGTTAAAGGACTGCCGTATTTCTGTTTCGCGGTTAGCGTGGAGACTTTCCCTTTCATATGGTACCTCTTATACCATATTACATGACCACCTTCACATGTCAAAAGTAAGTGCGCGATGGGTTGCCCGTTTGTTGACTGCACAACAAAAGAAAATTCGTGTTCAAACTTCAAAGGCGATTTTAGAAATGTATGAAGAAGATCCAGAAAACTTCTTGGATAACATAATAATAGGCGATGAAACATGGATTCATCATTGGGATCCGGAATCCAAACAAGAATCGATGCAATGGATTAAACGTGGTGAACCACCACCAAAGAAATTCAAAACTCAACCGTCTGCTGGTAAGGTTTTGGCAACAATTTTTTGGGATGTTGAAGGGATATTGATGATTAATTATATGCCACCGAAACCACAATCACAGGCATCTATTACGCAGAGGTTTTGCGAAAATTGAAAAAACCGATCCAGGAAAAACGGCCAAAGAAAGTTAGAAAAAAAACCTTACTTCTTCACGACAATGCAACAGTGCACAAGGCTAAAGTTGCTCAAGCTGCATTAAAGGACTGCGGCTTGTAGAAATTCCGCATCCACCATACAGTCCAGACTTGGCACCCAGTGACTACTTTCCGTTTCCCAATTTGAAAAAAAAAAAATTAAGGGGCCGGAAATTTTCCAGTGATTCTGAAGTACAGTCTGTTGTAAATGAATATTTTATGGAGCAAAAGAAAACATTTTTTTTAGAGGGCTTAGACAAGTTAATTGATCGATGTAACAAATGTATAAACCTTAAAGGAGATTACGTCGAAAAGTAAAAATATTGCTGTCTCACTCACTCTTTTTTTTTCATATGATATTGCAAGACATTTTGATTCGCCCTCGTACCTCAAACAACAAGCCATCCAAAATCGAGTCATTGATCATTTTGGCACCAATTGATCATTTGGCACCATTGATCAATTTGGCACCGAGTCATTGATCATTTTGATCATTTTAGACATTGACAACCAATTAAAGAAATTTTGGGAAATAGAAGAAATACAGCCCAAGAAACTTTATACAGAACAAGAAAAGCTGTGTTAAGAACATTATCAGCAGAATTACGGACGAGGCACAGATGGTCGTTACATAGTACGACTTCCGTTTAAACAAAGCTTACCATTGCTCGGTTCATCCAAGCAGAGAGTCTTGGCTAGATTTATTCAAATAGAATGGCGATTGTCACTGGCCAGTGCATTCATTAAAGATTATCGAGAGGAATAGGGTATAAAAGGATACAATCAGGGGCATTTGATTGAGAGTAAGGAATATAACAACAACGAATATTACATTCCTCATCATGCAGTGATCAAAACTATTAGTACTTCAAAAAAACGTAGAGTAGTATTTGACGCATCGCCAAAAACGAGCAACAATATCAGCTTAAATGAAATACAACTCGTGGATCCCAAATTACAAGAGTGGACTTAGAACAAATGTATACTGACAAATAAAAGTACATCCCGATGATCAACTGTACCAAAAAATATATCGAA
This sequence comes from Tipula vernalis, assembly GCA_958295665.1. Lineage (NCBI taxonomy): Eukaryota > Metazoa > Arthropoda > Insecta > Diptera > Tipulidae > Tipula > Tipula vernalis. The sequence goes on from OY282559.1 coordinate 122,963,791, forward strand.
AACATACCAGCTAACAACAGTAACTTCTGGGATGGTATCTGCTCCATATCTGGCCATCAAGACGCTGCAACGGCTGGCGGCCGATGAGGAGAAAAACTTCCCGATTGCAGCAAAAATAATTAGGAGCGATTTTTACGTAGATGACTTATTATCTGGAAGTAACAACCTTTAGGATGCTCAGATGGCACAAAACCAACTGATCAGCTTGCTACGAACTGGAGGGTTTAACCTGAGAAAATGGACTTCTAATCATCCTCAACTCATAGAAGGTGTCGATCCAGACTCGAGAGCATTTGAGCCCATTATATTTAACGATGAAGCAGTGACGACATTAGGTACTGATAGATTTGAGTTTGGGGAAGCTCAACAAAAAAATTGGAAAAATTACCAAACAAAAACCATTAGGGTGGCTATCTCTAACCCTAATACAAGCCAAAATCTTAATGCAAGCACTTTGAATCTCCGGTCTTACCTGGGATCAATACCTGGCAGAAGATATAGGAAATAAATATCAACAGTATTGAATATCCCTTCCAAAACCAGAGGGGATAAAGATTCCAATGTGGATCCATTTCAACTCATCTCTCCCAGGAGAATTAGATAGATTTTGTGATGCTTCCGAAGTAGCTTACGCAGCAGTAATATACTTCTATAACAGAACTTCAAACAAGGCAACATTGTTAACAGCAAAAACACGGAGCAAGGTGCAACCAGATATGAAATTTGACGAAACACCGAAATATTTTTGGACAGGTTCGATGGTTGTGCTGGGGTGAATGAAAAACAAGGCCCATAAATTTATAACATTTGTAGTAAATCGAATCTCGGGTAAACGGAAGATAACTACTCTGTCTCAGTGGTTTTACGTGAAATCATCCGAAAACCTCGCAGATTGTGCATCCAGAAGTATCGAAGCTGTGGAACGGCCCTCACAGAATCTTTGAGAAAGCAATCCTTCTAACACCAATAATAGTGAAAGACACACTAGATCAATTGGAATTAAAACACTTTTGACCAATTTCTTTTGAAGTACTCAAATTTTAATACCATAAGAAGCTTTATGGTGTATGTGGCAAGATTTATCAATAAATGCCACGCCTGGTCAAAATATCGCATAGACAACATTTCAAAAGCAAAATTCGAGATTTTGTAAATCAGAAAGGAATAGAAAACACAAGTAAGATTAAATTTTTATCTCCATCTCGGTGGACGCGGTGGAGTCGGTGGTCTGGTTCAACATTCAACAACATGGACCTACGATGAGAAACATCCTGTTATTATCTTTTTTGGGACCATCTAATCGCCAAGCTACTCATTCAAGAAGCTAATCTCTGCACCAGATACTGGGTCATATATGGTCGAAATCCAACAAGAAATTTTATATCAAAGTGTATAAGGTGTCATCGGTTTAATTCTAAATCTAGGACGCAGCTCATCGGAAATTTAACAATCTTTGTTTGCATGACAACTAAAGCCATACAACAGTTCATCGCACCCTATAAAAGATTCACTGTATAGCGACAACGGATCTAGTTTGTCGGCGTGCAAAACCAACTTGATCGAGAATTAGCTGCACTACTTCGTAAATCCTCTAAAGAAATTTCCCATCTATTGGCAAACGATGGAACAACACATTTCATAGCGATAGCATTTAATACCTCCAGCCTCACCCCAGTTTGGAGGACTTTGGGAAGCGGTAGTAAACGCGGTCAAGAGACATTTAATAAAGGTTATTGGAGTAGTAACCTTAACTTTCGAAGAAGGTTCAACGGTTACCTCACAAATGGAAGCTTACTTAAACTCAAGACCTCTGGCACTAATGCCATCAGATCCTAAAGTTATCACTTTTTTAACTCCTGGGCCCTTCTTAATCGGTGCACCATTACAAAAACTTTTAGCTCATTCGAATTTATGACTTAAATATCAGAGTAGAGGTTTTCCAACTTCAATATCATATTTTTCGATACCCAAAGCTTTCTTGGTCTCATTTACATCCATGACAGAATCCATGTAAAGTATATTTTCACCAGTCGTTATATTTTCTAAGGACGGTTCCGTTACTTCATTTTGAAAATCTGTGTCACTTATGGCCTGCCAATTATGCCTTGTGTCCCCTAAAAATAAAAAAGTAACTATTAGTAGGTCCCCAAAACAAATAAATATTTTATCATGGAGTCCGTGACAATACCTGCTACGTTAACTACGCCAATGTTCCGAATTCTGTTTAGCTTCAAAATAAGTTATGTACGCTTTGATATCATGGTATGTTGCAACTTAGAAATACAACTTCTTAAATTGATAAATTGTTAGCTGGTTTTATAATTGCGAAAACTGTCACAAGTTATATTATTCTGTAAATACTTGTACCAAAATATGAATTAAATAATTCAATAAAAGCTTTGGCCTCGGAATACATTTATTTTTGGGGGGTTTTACTGTTTCCAACAATCAACTGCGGCTTAATAATTTTTATATCTTGTTTTTTTTTATTAGGCCGCATCAAAATGATTCAAAAAACAATTTTATTTATAATACATCTATGCGCAGCATCCGGCGTGAAAATTATAATTTATTATGTTCTTAAGGTAGAAAAAAAACTTCCATTTATGTTTTATCTTATTAATAAAAACAAATAGATAATTAGGCGATAATTATCCATCCTCATCAACCAAATCCATTAAGAAGAGTGCAAATTTAAGTATTTTACGCTTAAAACTAAAAAAAAAAAAAAAAATTGTTAGTTTCCTGTAGTAAAATATAATGGGATTCTGCTACTGTTTGCTTCCATAAACGGTAATCTTTTTCATAACAAGCCATAAACAAATGCTAATTCAATTATTGTAAGTCTTTGCGTATTATATCGTTTCTAACGAGCATTTCGACTAAAATTAATTAGATCCGTTTTTTTGCATTCAGTAAATTCCACAAATCTTCTATTAATTAATTAACAAAAAAAAAAAAGTTTCAATATTTTGACTGTGGGCGCTAAAAATATTGTAAAAATTTAATTTATTTAAGCAAAATTTGCATAAATGCTTGATAAATTCATCTAGAAGTACGCAAACACACAATACATGGATCGTTTTTTCGCATTTTTTCGAACAAATTATTACTAGAGGTGGAGAATGGATTAATCAATTCAACAATTTATGTTTTTGTGTATGAACAGACCTGTGGGAATTTTTTGTTTGGTTGTGCAAAATTTGAAAAAAAATGTTTTTTGATGTGATTATGCTTAAAAATGTGTGCGGCATCCAAATGTTTATGTTAAAAACGTAGACATGATGTTTGGTAGGAAAATGTGGGATGTTGACAAATTCGCGACGGGCGGGCATGCATTTGCGATCATGCAGTGTTCTTTTCTTATTGTTAACAAACTTTACCGAAAGACTTAAAAATAAGCATAAAGAATGGAACTTAACGGAATTGCCTTCTGAAAATTACTTTCTCTTCTTGGACTACACATTTCTATTTATTTTAAATAAATACCCTTTTTTTGGAAGTTCCTATTTAATCAGCCTTGTTGAGTGCTGGTGGTGGTCAAATATTTTAATCTATGTTCCACTCACTTCCCTATAACCTAAGATTTGAAATTTTGTAACTTAGGGCATCACAGTTGGGCATATTCGTGTAAAACAATTTTTTTACATTTTACAAGTAAAAACATAAAAAAATACATAAATTACATTAAAATGCAAAATTATAAATTTTATGTAAAAAAACTATTTTAAAAATAGCAAATATTAATAATTAATTAACTGAAAATTTAAAACACAAATTATAAAAACTAATAGTTAAAGATTTTCGATTGGTTAATCAGAAACAAAATCAAGAGGCCAATTGTTCATAATATATCTACCCAAAAAAGTAGATATAACAATTACCCCTCTCCACCTCTTCCCCCCCCCCCTCCCCTCTTCCCGTACTTTACCACCAAGAGTTATACAAAGTGTGGATTGATACTTCTACTTTTTTGGGTAGATATATTATGAATAATTGGCCTCCTAATTTTGTTTCTGATTAACCAATCGAAAATTTTGTGAATGCCACTTTTACTAATATATTTGGGTCTATAAAAAACCGAAAAAATCATTTGATAAACAGACATATTTCTCTTAAACTTCTTCATATTGTGTGGGCATTAAACACAGACAAATGAGGGTTTTCCTTGAGATTTTTGATTTAGTGAATATAATTCGCTAAATCAGTACGTTCGTACTTGAAACTATCTGTGTTAAGTAGGAATTGTGTTTTTGTAGTTTGGTCGTAGCTACCTGATGAGTAGGTAAACTTTTTTAGTACGAAACCAAACTACCGACATAATGAGCTCAAGGAAAATTCTAATTTTTTGTTCAAAATTATACACTTTGTATAACTCTTGGGGTAAAGTACGGGGGATTGATATTTTTACTTTTTTGCTTCTTAATTTTGTTTATTCTTTCGATAATATAAGATCAGAAAATATTTTAAGTGTGCAGATTAACAAAAGAAATACCACCTAACTCAATAAACTGAGTACCTCCATCAATTTCCTCGTCTTGTAAATTGTACGGAGCTGAAATTAAAATCTAAATTCGTGCAAATGACATAGTTTTACAATTGGAGATATTAGCAATATCATTAAAAAACAGAATAAATAGTAATAGACCTAAATGACTACTCTGAGGAATACCGGATGAGACTGTAAACTTTTCAGAATAATTTTGACCAATACGTACCAGTTGAGACATTTGTTCTAAAATAAGATGATATCTATTTTATAGAAATAAGATTAGAATTCTCTATAGTTAATTTATCAATTAGTTTGTGATTAATTTTGTCAAAGGGCTTGCTGAAATCTGTAAAGATAGTCTCAACTTGGGCACTTTTTTCTTAACACGATACCGTATCACTAACAAATACCGCAAGATTGGTTGTCGTTGACCTACCAGAAAAAAACCGTGTTGTTGATTTAAATATTGGGATTACATACTTTGGTTTCCAGCACTGGGGAAAAATAAATTCTGCCTAATGTGTAATTAAATAAATGAGTTAAATGACCACTTAAGGCTTCGGCGCAATTATTTAAGAGTAATACATTTTTAAATATTAAGTCCAACTAAAGCCGTTTTGATTTGAGCCCCCGTAAAAGAAGAAATACCCTTAATATGATTATTGAGCAGTGAGAGAGAGAGAGAGAAAGATATCTATCTATCTATATATATATATATATATATATATATATATATATATATATATATATATATATATATATATATATATATATATATATATATATATATATATATATATATATATATATATATATATATATATATATATATATATATATATATATATATATATATATATATATATATATATATATATATATATATATATATATATATATATATATATATATATATATATATATATATATATATATATATATATATATATATATATATATATATATATATATATATATATATATATATATATATATATATATATATATATATATATATATATATATATATATATATATATATATATATATATATATATATATATATATATATATATATGTTGTTACAAAAAGGCGATTTTCCAACTTTCCAATAAAACATATGTCGGTAATTTGGTAAATGGAATAAAATATATTGAAGTGGTTTGATACCTCTGAAAATTGTTAAAATTCGTCATGAATCAGCGGCGAATTTATTGATGGTCCAGATTAATAATTTTTTTAAATTATTTTATTACTCGGGATGACTAATCTTGAACAACGGTTGTGTTGTACCCAAAAATATAACATCAACGTATAATCAATCATTCTTGTGTGACCATTGTAGCAGTAGACCACGAAATAAAATTATACTTCTACTCAGTGGAATTAAATTTAGTCTTTGTGTGTGTGAACTATAGTATGATAATTTTGGTAAAGCCGAAAATAAAATAATAATCCAAAATCGGAGTGAAATTTGGTTTGCAATTGGCACCTATATTGAAATCTTGAGAGGTGAGATAAATTCGTATATTTCTGTTTGTAATTTCTGGTATTTATGGAAGTAACGCAGAACGGTTTCTTTTGTTCGCCACAGATATACCAAAGTCCAGCTGATCTGCGGTTGGAATTCACGAGCCACTCGAGAGGCCTGTCGGTGGTTACCGGACAGTGGCTCACAAGAGTTTTTTTTTGTGGATTATTCTATCACGTAAAGAGTAAAAAAATAAAAGGGAAATCCATCGACAAAGTATTGGGTATAAAACAACGGCACCTAATTCTGTTTTGAATCCACCTGTTAGTCATGATCAAGACGGAATTTCAACAATTAGATTGTGTTTAGTGTATTTGCTTTATTTTTTTTGTTCGTTTAAAGACATACAGACAGATTTTAATGTCCAGTAGTGAATTATCTAAATGAAAAATCATAAAAAATTATAAAAAGGAAGAAAAAGCGAAGAAAATTTTTTTTTTTTTTATTATAAATGTATTAAAACTGTAAATTTAAGAAATCAGTATTCCTGTATTGTTAAATAAGTTCAGTTAATTAAAATAGTTTGTGTTTAGAAAAGTTAAAAGTGAAGCAAAATTTTGTACTCGATTTAGGGTAAATTCCCAACTATTTGGTGATTACCGTTACACTAATCCATTTTTCACAGCAAGCAACGGAAGAGCTCTACCGGAGGCTGACTATGAATAAGGTGAGTGATTAAACGATTTGTCTTATAATCGTAATGTTATCGCGAAAGAAAATTTGGTCATAATTTTCGAACACTTAAAAATTTTGTTTCACCTAAAAATATTTCATTAGGTTTTCATTTCATTTATTTTTTTTTGTTTTGTTTCTTTTTCTTATAATTTTTCCATTTAACTTATTTGTTTATATTAGAATTAACTAGAACAAGTTTGAACCAGTTATTAATAATAAAAGATGTAAAAGCGTAATATATTTAATAAATTCCGTTATAATGGTAACGGTAAAATTTAAATATATTCTTTAAATTTCCTAAATTTCATAATGTGGTAAATGTTTTTCTTTTGGTGAGGTGAAGTGCTTCGTGACATGTGATCTAAAATTTGTGACCAGCCTGGGGTATTATTCAGTTTTGTTATTTTTTGTTTTTTTTTTAAGTAAGTATCGCACATCATGTAAAATTTGAACGGAAATTATTAATAATAGCGGCTTAAATTGAACCCCGATTTTTCACTGATCGCTATCCACGCTTCTAGGATGTGCTGCCGCTATAGTTCCGTTACAAAAATGGCGCCGAAACAGGGACCAAGGTCATTTGATAGAAAAGTCTTGCGAATATAGCAGTGTTTACTAATATCTGTAAGATTTCCTCAACATGAGTTGCTGTGTCCCAATGTAAATTTCAGTTATTTTTTTTTTGTTTTTTTTTTCCGGTGGTCGCCCTAATAAGGTATCCAAGGAAGCTTCACTTCCCAACTACAGTTTTTTTTTATTCACAAGATCGCTAGATGATGAATATTTTCAGCGGATAAATCCCTTCTTTTCTATTAATATTTCAAGTTTTTTTTTTTTTGTTTGTGTTTCTGTTTATCTTTAAACCAAATATTAAATTGCTTTCAAGTTTGAATCGATTGATTCTGTGCTTATTAATATTGATGAAGCCATAATGATTTTATGTGATCTCAGTGTTAGTCTGACACAAATACTCAATTCATTCTTCTCCACGTATTGTTTTATTCTTTAGTTAGGTTTAGTGTGTCATCAATTAATTCAAAACTAAAAATACTATGTTACGGTTCATTTATTTCATTGTTTGATAGCCACCTTAGACAGCTAATGATTCGATGCCGAGGTGATTCCTCGTGTTCTCCAAAAGCCAATAAGGATTGGTTTCACAATGAGATGATTGGATTATAACCCGCCCATACAAAGTATTTTGAAATATTAATATTAGAATTATCAATAGGATACTCTAGGTATGGACTTATTGAAGATCGCCACTTCATGAGTGCTGAACACCTCACCAGCCGTTCGATATTATCTATTTGTACTATCTCATTTTCTTTGTTTTTTTTTGTTATTATTGTTATTTTCTATTTTATATTTTGTGTAATAATTACGTTATTTCATAGTTAATTATATTTTTTGATACAATTTACTATTTTGTAAGCATGTCTTCCGAATCGGAATTAATGCAATTTTTAAGCCCAGAAGAGTTGGGAGTTGAATTTATAGTACGGGGAATTGTTAAAAATCGGCAGGGTGCTGAACAATTGCTAGTAGACTCTTTAAGGCAGGAACGTGACGACATAAGATGTAGACCTAAAGATAGTCATATCATTACATCTCCAGACTTAGAACGAGACTTGTGTTTTGATAAATCTCAAGAAATTTCCAAACTTGTGTCAGATTTGCCTCATGAATTTTCTTCACTTCAAGTTAAACGATTATTGGCAATGTCCTCCCATTATTTAAATCGCGCTATTCGCTTGCATAATACTCATGGTGAGCTTCCAAACTTGAAAATTGTTATTGAACAATTACAACGACACCAACGAAGTTTAGTCAGAGAATTTAAAGTGATCCCGCATCAAACTAGACAAGTCAGTACAGTAAAACATGCCAAAAAGTTAGATCAATCAGACAAGCCTGCCAATCCAAATTTAATGGATGAGAAATTTTCAAATGAAACAGATGAGCATGAAAAAAATGTTAGCAAAGTGCAAGAGTCAGCTGGGAATACGGTAGAACAAGCGCAGAATATTAGTGCAATAATTGGGAATAATAGTGTCCCTAAGTTAGCAGGTAACTCTAGAGGAGCAGGAGCAACATCAAGTCCGGGTCATTCGATGATTGAAATACCTGCATTTTTACCTAACCCACGGCAGGAAATAATAAATGCATTTGATCCACTTGGTGATTACGAATTACCTAATAATCACCATTTCGAAGTACCTAATTTACAACATGCTGGTCCTTCGAGCACCAGAAATTCATACAGGTATTTAGATAAATATATCCCGCAATGGTCAATTAGATATGATGGCTCCAATAAACCACATGATATACACGAGTTTATATTTCGAATTGAAAATATGGCTGCTCGTGAAAACTATGAAGTCTCTAATTTAATCAATGTTATTCATCGTTTTCTAGAAGGTACTGCTGAGCGTTGGTTTTGGGTATTTCTACATACCTACCCCACCGCAAATTGGATACAAGTACGACAGGCAATTTTGTCCAGATTCAGCAAACCTGAAAATGAGGATGAAGTAAGACGTCGTATTCAAAGTAGGTTTCAACGCCCAAACGAATCGTTTAACGAGTTCCTACTAGAGATTCAGACGTTAAATGTGAAACTACTAAACAGATTCTCGGAAGCTGAGCTTCTTACACGTTTGCGTAAAAATATGAACACTCACTTGAAAGAAAGAACTCTTCCAATTCATTTTAATAATGTTGAAGAGCTTCGTTTATTGTGTCAAAAATATGAAGACCTGTGGAATTCAAACTCGCCTGTAAGATTCACTAATAATCCAAATCGAGTTCGTTCTTCTAATATAAATCAGCTAACTTTTGATTATTATTCGGGGTATTGTGAAGACGAACAGTCGAACACGGCTGAATTATCCAGAATTGAACCATATTATGGGAAATTGCCTCAAAACAAGGGCGCGTGCCGAGATGGTACACAGAATGAATGGAATCCGAACACTGCTAGATCGTCAAATTTGTATCATTATGGAAAACCATTAAGCCACTCATCTGATGAACCACAAGTATCACTTATGTCAAATTTGGCAATAACGGACGGGGCAGAATTATTGGCACTTGAGCCTAATATATCATCCCTAAACAGAACGCCTCGTGTACCAATAACTGATAAAGACAATTCTTTGATATGCTGGAATTGTCAGGACATCGGGCATAGATACCAAGACTGTCCACAGGAGTTTTTAAAAGTATTTTGTTTCGGTTGTGGCCGGCCAGGCATTCGAAAACCCAATTGTCTATTTTGCCAGAAACGTATGTCGGAAAACTTGTACCCGAATGCAAGAGCTGGGAAAATGTGTTCGGAGAGAGATGCACCCAGACAGATACACCAATTAAACTCGAGAACCGAACCAAAATAATTTCTTTATTAAATGTTACGAACAACAATGTACACCAAGATAAGTCATCGTTTTCTGATTGTATTAATATCCCTCTAGTTACAAAGTTTACAGATACTGAGCGAAATAACCTTCAGTCTATATCCCAAATTAGTAATAAACGACAACAACGAATTATAAAATATTTTCGACAACGGAAAACATTATTAAAAGAAATATCAGCAACCTCAATTGAAGATATCAAGGGTAGTAAGACCGATCCTCGTCCTTATGTAACTATTTATCTTTGCAGTAAACCTATCACAGGACTCCTTGATTCTGGAGCGTCAATAAGTATATTGGGAAAAAACTGTTTAAATTATTTAGAAGAAAATCAACTGAAGTTTAAAAGATTTAGTTCTTCAGTGAAAACAGCAGACGGTACGGCTAATAATATAGTTGGATACATCAATGTGGGTGTTAAATATGACAATCGCGAAGAAATAGTTCGTTTTTATTTAGTCCCTTCTCTTCAAGAAAACTTATATCTAGGCATTAATTTTTGGGAAGCTTTCGGTATATTCCCAACTATACGAAAAAAAATTGATAGCCTGTCGATAGAACCTAACATCAATCAACATTTGCTCACTATTGAGCAGGAGATGGCACTAAATGAAATAAAACTTTTGTTTCCGTCGTCAACCAATCTCGGTTTAGGAAGAACAAATCTTGAAGAACATATAATTGATGTTGGTGATACAGCACCTATTAAACAACGACACTACCCAATGTCACCAGCTGTTCAAAACTTGGTTTATGCAGAGTTAGATAGAATGCTTGAGCTAGGGGTAATCGAGGAGAGTCATAGCGCTTGGAGTTCTCCGGTTGTTCTTGTTCGCAAAGCAAACGGCAAATCCCGTTTATGCCTAGACTCACGCAAAATAAACGCAGTTACCAAAAAGGATGCGTATCCCCTCCCGTTGATAGATGGATTATTGGGTAGACTACAAGCCACGAAATTTATCAGTAGCATAGATCTGAAAGATGCCTTCTGGCAGATTCCTCTGGCCGAGGCATCCCGACAAATAACCGCATTCACTGTTGCCGGAAGACCGCTCTACCATTTCAAAGTAATGACATTTGGACTTTGCAATGCTGCCCAGAGATTCTGTAGACTCATGAACAAAGTGATCCCTCATAGATTTCATGATCGTATATTTGTCTACTTAGACGACTTACTGATCGTTTCGGAATCTTTTGAGGAACACGTCAATTTGTTGCGCTTAGTAGCGACGAGGTTATCTGAAGCTAAGCTGACTATTAATCTAGACAAAAGCCACTTCTTAATGAAGGAGATCAAGTATTTGGGGTTTCTAGTTGGAGAAAAAGGTCTACGAGTAGATCCTGATAAAGTTGAAGCAATACAAAGGTTTCCAGTCCCTTCAACTGTCAAGCAAACTAGGAGACTCCTTGGTATGGCAGGATGGTACCGTAGGTTTGTCCCAAATTTTTCAGACGTCACAGCTCCAATAACCAATCTCCTCAAGAAAGGTGTCAAATTCTGTTGGAATAATGAGGCTGATAATGCCTTTCAGCAGCTAAAACATCTTTTATCTTCTGCTCCAGTGCTGATAACACCAGATTATTCCAAAGAATTCTACATAAGATGTGATGCTTCAACGGCAGGAATAGGTAGCGTGTTATATCAAAAAGATGACGACGGCCATGAGCGACCGATTGCATTCCTATCTCAAAAGTTAAATGGTGCTCAAAAAAATTATACAATTACCGAGCTGGAATGTCTTGCGGCAGTATTAAGTGTTAAAAAATTTCGTCCCTATATTGAGGGTCACAAGTTTTCAATTATGACTGATCACGCCAGTTTGAAATGGCTTATGTGTCAGAAAGATCTTAGCGGACGTCTAGCGAGGTGGAGTTTAAAGTTGCAACCTTATCATTTTAGCATACTCCACGTGAAAGGAACTGAAAACGTAGTACCCGATGCTTTGTCTCGTGTAAATTGTGACACGGTGACTGAGCTGACGAATGATCTTCCTTTATTTACTAATGCATTAAATCTTTCTTTACCTGAGTTTCAAGATGCAGAATACACAATTTTTAAAGAAAAGATTGAGAAAGATCCTCATAAATTCTCTGCCTTTCAAATTCAGAATGATCGAATATACTTGCGACTGGAACCTAAGGCAAGAGAAAAATTAACGGACTTACCTGTATGGAAATTATGGGTTCCAAAGTCTCTAACCAGGCAACTTATACATCAAAATCATGATGAACCGACATCTGCTCACAGTGGGATTGCTAAAACTATTGAGCGATTAAGGCGTCTCTATTTCTGGCCCGGTATGGCAAAGGAGGTGCATGATTATATATCTACATGTGTTGTGTGTAAGAGTACAAAAGCTCCTAACGTACTTTTAAGACCAATAATGGGTGCTTATCTGAATGTGAACCGTCCTTGGCAAAGGATATACGTAGATCTTTTAGGTCCTTATCCCAGATCACAAAAAGGTAATGCAATTCTTCTCATTGTCTTGGATCAGCTCACAAAATTTTGTCTCTTAAAACCACTTACCAAGGGAACTACCATAAAAATTATTGACTATTTGAGAGAAGATGTTTTTCCTCTATATGGTGTCCCTGAGTACATCTATTCTGATAATGGTGTACAATTCGTTAGTAAAGAATTTAAAGAGATGGAACGTGACTACGGAATCAAACATAACTATACGGGATTATATTCGCCACAATCCAACGCATCAGAACGGGTTAATCGCACTATATTGACAGCCGTACGTTCATATTTACATGATAATCACAAGCTATGGGATAAACACATTCAAGAGATTGCTAGCTCCATTAGAGATACGGTGCATAATTCAACCACGTATCCTGCACATTTTATTATGTATGGTTATCACCGGATAAATCATGGAAACGCATATGATATTTTACGCGAAGCAAATAGTCTAAATGAGTCCGAAATTACTGAATTACCGCTACATCATCGGCTATCAATAATTCATGCTGACGTTCGAAAACGACTTCTTCAAGCGCACGAAAAACATACTAAATTTTATAATTTGAGAGCCAGACCAATTTCATTTAAACCTGGTCAAAAAGTTTTTGTGCGTCAACATCATTTGAGTAGTGCTCCAAATTCTTTTTCTGCAAAATTAGGCCTAACTTGGCAGCCCGCCTCTATATTAAAGAGTGAAGGTAACGTGAATTATATTTTGACTGATGAAAAAGGCAAGATAATCGGGAAATTCCACGCTAAAGATATCAAGTTGTAAAGCCCTAACCAAATTTAGTAATTTTTTTTTGTTATATCAGATTCAAGTTGCTATTTAGACTTGTGGAGTATAAATCAACTTGAACCTGTGTTGTTACAAAAAGGCGATTTTCCAACTTTCCAATAAAACATATGTCGGTAATTTGGTAAATGGAATAAAATATATTGAAGTGGTTTGATACCTCTGAAAATTGTTAAAATTCGTCATGAATCAGCGGCGAATTTATTGATGGTCCAGATTAATAATTTTTTAAAATTATTTTATTACTCGGGATGACTAATCTTGAACAACGGTTGTGTTGTACCCAAAAATATAACATCAACGTATAATCAATCATTCTTGTGTGACCATTGTAGCAGTAGACCACGAAATAAAATTATACTTCTACTCAGTGGAATTAAATTTAGTCTTTGTGTGTGTGAACTATAGTATGATAATTTTGGTAAAGCCGAAAATAAAATAATAATCCAAAATCGGAGTGAAATTTGGTTTGCAATTGGCACCTATATTGAAATCTTGAGAGGTGAGATAAATTCGTATATTTCTGTTTGTAATTTCTGGTATTTATGGAAGTAACGCAGAACGGTTTCTTTTGTTCGCCACAGATATACCAAAGTCCAGCTGATCTGCGGTTGGAATTCACGAGCCACTCGAGAGGCCTGTCGGTGGTTACCGGACAGTGGCTCACAAGAGTTTTTTTTTGTGGATTATTCTATCACGTAAAGAGTAAAAAAATAAAAGGGAAATCCATCGACAAAGTATTGGGTATAAAACAACGGCACCTAATTCTGTTTTGAATCCACCTGTTAGTCATGATCAAGACGGAATTTCAACAATTAGATTGTGTTTAGTGTATTTGCTTTATTTTTTTTGTTCGTTTAAAGACATACAGACAGATTTTAATGTCCAGTAGTGAATTATCTAAATGAAAAATCATAAAAAATTATAAAAAGGAAGAAAAAGCGAAGAAAATTTTTTTTTTTTTTATTATAAATGTATTAAAACTGTAAATTTAAGAAATCAGTATTCCTGTATTGTTAAATAAGTTCAGTTAATTAAAATAGTTTGTGTTTAGAAAAGTTAAAAGTGAAGCAAAATTTTGTACTCGATTTAGGGTAAATTCCCAACTATTTGGTGATTACCGTTACACTAATCCATTTTTCACAGCAAGCAACGGAAGAGCTCTACCGGAGGCTGACTATGAATAAGGTGAGTGATTAAACGATTTGTCTTATAATCGTAATGTTATCGCGAAAGAAAATTTGGTCATAATTTTCGAACACTAAAAAATTTTGTTTCACCTAAAAATATTTCATTAGGTTTTCATTTCATTTATTTTTTTTTGTTTTGTTTCTTTTTCTTATAATTTTTCCATTTAACTTATTTGTTTATATTAGAATTAACTAGAACAAGTTTGAACCAGTTATTAATAATAAAAGATGTAAAAGCGTAATATATTTAATAAATTCCGTTATAATGGTAACGGTAAAATTTAAATATATTCTTTAAATTTCCTAAATTTCATAATGTGGTAAATGTTTTTCTTTTGGTGAGGTGAAGTGCTTCGTGACATGTGATCTAAAATTTGTGACCAGCCTGGGGTATTATTCAGTTTTGTTATTTTTTGTTTTTTTTTTAAGTAAGTATCGCACATCATGTAAAATTTGAACGGAAATTATTAATAATAGCGGCTTAAATTGAACCCCGATTTTTCACTGATCGCTATCCACGCTTCTAGGATGTGCTGCCGCTATAGTTCCGTTACAATATATATATATATATATATATATATATATATATATATATATATATATATATATATATATATATATATATATATATACATATATATATATAGAGAGAGAGAGAGAGAGAGAGATGTTAAAACATTATCGACTGAATAAACGGCTTAACTAGCTTGCCTATCATTATAACCCCTAAGTAAAGGGTGACTAACAGACTATCTTTTAGAATTAGTATAATGCCATAAAGACGATGGATCCGACTTGATAGCAGATTAAATATCTAATAAGTAATTACAATACATAAAGTGATTCAAAACCTTAAACTCATACCGATACGTTCGTATTTTTATACCGTTGTTGTGCCTTGGTTTTACGGTTATATAAATTAACATGTTCTTTGTTGACCCACTTTTCACGATACGAATTATGTTGTTGCATCTTTAATAAATAGATCCATCCCCCTCATAAAAAAATTCGTAAAACCGGTTAGTCATAATTTCGATATCATTCCCATTATAAAGGAAATTCCAGGAAATATTTTCAAGATATCTATTTAGAGAGTCATAAACATCGTTTCTAAAATCAAAGATTAAAATATTATCATTTAGAACATAATCGTCGAAACATTGAAAATTTAACATAATTAACAAGGGTATTTGATGAATGCTTGGTGAGCGAGCCAGGTCTTCACAAGGTAGTCATTCTGATTGTGCATTTTATTATGTTGGCTTTGAGCCATTTTAAAAAAATGAATCTATCACCAAAGAGGTATAGGCAGTGTTACCAAACGGTGTAAGTATTCCGTCAATTCGTCTAAAATTTATGTTTGGCAAGTTAAATTCTCCCACGATGCACAAACTATCATTTTGTTCCATTTTCACGTGTAGATTTCCCGGGAACATGCGTAGCACAAGCGAAAACCATTTCCTTTAGCCATATTTACCTTTACTAAAAGGATTTCAATATTGTCGACCATGACCAACATTCAGACACTCTCCAGGATCATGCCGGTCTCTGCGAAAAACTATATAATATAAAGGACAGAATTCCTCATTCTTTAAAGCAGGAACCAGCCATGTCTCAGTGATGACTATGATGTCAACATCTTTTTCCATAACCGATGTAAAAATGTATCCACTTTTGTGCGCATTCCACCCGTATTGCGCTAATATATATTGAACCAGTATTTGTCTTTAGTCGTATGATTCCCCACTTCTTTGCCACCATTATTATCATCAACATACTCGTGTTATCGTTGTTTTTATTTTTTTTATTATTACTGCCATTATTATTAATAACTTTTACATAAATAATTAAACTGGTGACTGTATGTGACGCTGACCACATATTTCCGTCCAGCAACCTGTCCACAATATTTGCTGAAGTATTTACTTTAAATGAAGAACACTCCATTTCAAACCGATGCTCTAGTTTAGGGCAACGAAAATCGTGAAAATCAAATTTTCCCTTGATATATTCCATAAGTTCAGCTTTCATTGTTGAATTCTACCATTTTCTTGCATCAGCTGCACAAACGATATCAATCGAATTCCGGTTGGATGACGATAAAGATGAAGGTAATGTTGATGAAGAATTTATCGTAATAGTGTAACAAAAATTTAGAAATTTCTGGGATATTTAATTAATTTATGTTTGAAAAAGTCCGCTTTTTGACTTATGGGGAATAAGGAACGAAACAAATCGTGGTCATTTTCTCCATATTATTTAAGAAAAATCCAAGAGATATTTTTAAATTCGGTTTTAATACATGTTTATATAAGTCTTAAAGTACACGAAAAAATTTTATTTAAAAACAAAATGGCGGCGCCGTGACTGATGGAAGGAAACTGATTTTTTTGAGTGACCTCCACGTGCAGAAATCTACAGGTCACAATTTTCAATCTAGAACAAACAACTGAAATTATTTTGAAAAAAGATGTCAAAATCTTTGAAGTAAGTATAGGAATTTTGGAAAAATATAGATTTTCACAATAATGGCGTCAATATGAAAGAACATTTTTTTTCATGCAAAAATCGGTCGAAAATTGATCTGAAAATCGTTAAACTTTAATTGATTAAAAAATTGTTTTTTTTTTTTCAAAATATTTTCCGTCCTTCATTCTAGATTGAAAATTGTGACGTGCAGATTTCCGCCCGTCGAGGTCATTCAATAAAATTAATTTCCTCTGATCAGCTACTGCACCGCGAACTTATACGAACATGCATTAAAAACCAAATTTAAGAAAATTACTCTTGATTTCGCTCCCACAAGGTGTTATTACCCCTTAAGAATATAAATATTTTCTAAAATTAAACGTTTATCGCGATTTTTTTCCTTCCCTCGCATCCTCCAACAATAATGAGTGGCCATTGTCCCGTAATTGATTTGTAATGCGAATTTTGAAAGGCAAAAATGGAATCGTGAATATTTTGGTACTGTTTCATCTGTCGTACATATTATTTCCCACAAAAACAGTTTAACTTATACACCAAACTGGAGTGTAACGTATGAGGAATAAAATATGGACAAACAAAAAAAAGTAAAAAAAAAAATTATTTACTAATTAAACGATTTTGATCCATAATTTAATTAAAACTTTAAATGTTGGATAAAATTTACAGAAAATTTGCGCCCAATATCGATTAGCTTTCCTGATCCTTTCTGGCACTCTTTTCATTGCCGCCTGCGTTCCTGGTGTATCGAACTTCTTAAAATCTCTTTTTATCTTTCTAATCAGATATTCAATATTTTTGGCACGATATCCATTGCTGTATACCATTCTCTTCAGATTTGCCCAAAACGTTTCAATGCGCCTTAGTTGTGGAACATTTGGTGAGTTATAGTCTTTAGGGATAAATTCGATTCTGCGTTGACATAAATCAGATAACGTTGCGTTGGCATAATGTGGGGAAGCCAAATCAGGCTAAAAAATCGTTTTATCATTTTTATGATATTTATTTATAAATTTCTGAAGCACAGGTTAACATTTGTTTGTGTATGTTTGCGCATTAACCGCCAAACCACTTTTGAAAAATACTGGGTCACTGACACCTCGTTCGCTAATAGCCAACCACAACATAACTTTACCTGGAAGCTTGGTCTTATGAATAAACTTCTCATTTTCTGGTGCTTTGTGATCGGGAGACTCTTATCGGGAGACTAGTAGTATTTTGGCTGCCATTCATTACCTTCAACAGTGAAATAACTTTCATCATCCATCACACATTTATAAGCTGAAGAAGCGGCGAAATATGTTTGGGAAAGCACTCTTAATCTAGATTTGACTGTAGCTAATTGTTTGTCTGTAGTTGCTGGTGCCGATTTTTTGGGTTTGCGTTGTATATTTATATCTTGTCAATATTTCTTGACAGTTTTTGGGTCAACTTGATATTTTTTACCCAGATGCCTGTACGATTTTGCAGTTCGACCTACTGTTTCACCTTTCAATTTCATTCGAACTTTGCTATCTTGTAATTGACATTTTTTACCAGAGCCAGGTTATCTTTCTACAGGTTCATTATTCTCAAACAGTTTAATTGTTTGGTAGATAAATGATTTTTTGAATCCAAGCTCCTTGAAGTAGTGAAAAACCTCTTTCTTTTTTTTGTTCGGATTTTCCTGACAAAATTTATAAATTAATTTACGACGATCTACTTCTAACAACGACATTTTTGTAACTAATCGTAAAATGACGCAGTTGTTATGTATATTTTATGAAATATAGGGGAATCACCTTATTTAAAAACAAGGAAATTTTTATTTTTGGTTCTACAATACAAATACAGATATATTTTACATTTGCCCATATTTTATTTTTCATCCGTTACTTCTAAAGGAATTTGGTTTTTCAGTTTTTTAATGATCTACCACTACTAATTTTTATAATCAATTGATAGGAAAATCTGTCGAGAGATTTCAACCATCGGTGACCCAAACATCTGCTTGACGCATCTACAGTTCAAACTAAATTAAATCTGATCAAAGACAAATTTTAAGGCCTTTTCGAAAAAATGTAATTCCAAATTGGAATTAATTTTTAATTTTATATCATTTCCTAATTATTAATCCACTAATATATATAATTTGGTGGCAGACTAAAATTTTTGATTTTAATTTTGAAACCTTCCTCATTTTTTATTGTCGAAAAATTATGAGTATGACCCACGTAACAATTTAAAATATTTAACAAACATTTAGACAATTTATGTACCCTGTATTTCCTCTACAAGCCAAGGCTTGTTGGATAAGACAAAAAAATGTTTTTGGAAAAAAATTGCTGCGACTTATAACAAGAGCGGTGCCGCAACCAACCTAACTAACAATATTGGCCTTAAAGTATTGTCGCCTTTGTGCATTTTAGGAAGGCTATACGTCCTTGGAATCGTACCTCTATAGTTTCCTAGGTTCTTAGCAACAAATTTATTTATTTTGCCTAATCGTTCCCAACAAGAAATAATTCGATTTAAATTTGTATGTGTTGCTTTCTGATAAGATCAAGTCCATTTTCTCAATAGACTCGGTTTTTGCGTAAGTACCGTAATATTACCTTTATCAATCAGCCTTCAACACATACACACTGCTCCTGATTGTGGTTTGTATTTTCTCGTCTAATTTGCAAATTCCACTCTCTCTCTCTCTTTCTCAAAACCAGATCTTTAATTCTAGAATAAGCAATAAAGTCTTTCTAGAAAAAACAAAACGTATTTCCTTATTTTAGAAATTTTTAAACGCCCCGAGAGTTCCCAAACCTAGTAGACCAACGAAGGATTTCTCTTCATTAACACTTTCGAACCCGATAACTCTGGTCAAGGATGTTTCTCCTGCAGCAGTAAAAGGTTGCATTAGTGAAGAAACCTTTAAAAACAGATCAAGTTTAGAAATTTTCCCATTTGGGTTTAAGCATTTAACCATTTTGAAAAAATCATCATAATTATGTGTAGATGTCGGCCGGAAAAATATTTTTAACTGTGATATTTCTTTATTGAGTCAAACAAGACTTTTAAAATTTTTTTAATTTCATGATTAATGATCGAAAATAGGGCATCGGATTAACCGATTTGGCCATTTTCCATTAATTAGTTAGTCGGATTTTTATGTTTTATTCCAAACTTCTTAATTGTTGGGGAGAATATTTTGTTGTAATTCGGTTTTCTTTAATTAGAATTTAATGTTTTTATTTAAAGCACAGTGTCTCACTCAAAACAAGTAATATCACATTGAACGTGCCAAAAAATAATATTTGATGAGCCTAACGTACCATTTTCAAATCAAGTTAAATTCATTGGTTTATCTCTTTAAGAGACATTAAATACGGCAGTGAAGTTTGTCCCAAATAACAAAAATAAGCATGTATTAGAATATACACTGTTAGAATAGTTTCTTATAAGAATTTTTAGTGTAATTTTCAGGAACAATTGTGGAAAAGATACAAAATTAATAAATTTAATTCCACACTGAGAGTTGTAGAGTTTGTCGGGTAATAACCAAACATTCAAATGATAGCCTAATTTTCGTGAACCAATTGAGCCATAAGCCATTTCCAAATGGAGGGGATGAAAATGTTTAATAATTTTTCGAAAGTCGTAACGATTTTATTTGTCTGAGTAGTTTACGAATCGGTCAATATCAGATATCCTAGAGTTCGTCGGGTAATGACCATACATACATACAAATGATAGCCTAGTGTTTAATGAACCAATCGAGCCATAATCCATTTCCAAGCGGAGGGGATGAAAATGTTTAATATTTTTTTGAACGTCGTATCGATTTTATTTGTTTGAGTAGTTTACGAATCGGTCAATATCAGATAAACTAGAGTTTGTCGGGTAATGACCATACATACAAATGATAGCCTAATGTTTCGTGAACCAATTGAGCCATAAGCCATTTCCAAATGGAGAGGATGAAAATGTTTAATAATTTTTTGAACGTCGTATCGATTTTATTTATTGCGATGTATCGTAAATTGAATTATGAAAACCAATTCATTGATATTTCTGCACAGTAATCGATCGGCGATATACATATCATCATTTGGATTTATATGCAAATGAATTCATTGAAATATCTGGCTAGTATTTGATCGATGCATTCACTTCGTTTGCGTTTTTATAATTTAGTTTTTCATATAAATTAAAATTGAAGGATTAATAGAATAATTTTGTTTTAGTTGGCTTGTAATAACGCCGTTACGTCTTCTTATGTAAGCAGTATAATGTCCAACGCTCCCAGCAATCGATGGGTGATGATAATTTACTATTCCTTTCAGATACACTTTTCCTTCGACTAAGCTTATATCAGATTGAATGTCTTCTACGTGATTTTAATGTCTTGGTACATGCGCTTTTGGTAACTTTGGCAAGTTGCATGTGGTAATCTTATTTTATATTCAATATGTTTGAAATCATTTTCGCCAAATTCAAGATCCTCAATTGATAAATTAAATATTTCTTTTGACAATTTCCCGTGGCGTACTGCAGCTATCGGAGGGGGGGGGGGGTCACAGGTGGTGGATAGTGGACGACCTATCGATAGGTAGGTTAGCGGTGAATTACATAAGCCGCCCCCAACCGCAGTCCAGCTGGTGGGAGAGTCTCAGGGGACTGGGGAGTGGCTAACCTCAGTTCATTAAATTCTGAGTGCCTATGATGCCAAGCATGGAAAGGCGAACAGATGGCGCCAGAAAACCATCGACCAATAACCACGGCGGACTGGGCGTCACGTCCTCTCTGCACCTCCGGAGTCTCCGCGGGTGATGAGTGGGGGTACCCTATAAACGGGTGACCCGGGGAATCGAATGGATCCCATTGGATTGGGCTCTCCATGTGAATAGGTGAATGGGGGAGAGAATGTGGGCGGAGGGCAGGGGTGCAGGGAGGCTGGGGTGCTAGCGAACCGAATGGGCTGGATTAAGGTGTTAAGCGACCCGTGCTGATGGTTAACTAGGCTGGGGGCCCATTTAACAAAGCCCAGTCGCTAACGGAGCCCTCTGGATACCTGGCGACCTCCAGTTGTAATTAGCCTTACCTGCGTATACGGATCTCTGCGTAGGCGGACCTTTATTTCTCTGAGACTGAGTGTGAGGTGAGTTACTTGGTTCGTTGATTCGTTGCATTTCTTTCCCCAATAACGGTATATTCAAGATTCGCATATGCTTCTAAAAACCCCACGACCATATACCCTGAGCTCTAGCCGGCTACACAACACCGTTCAGAAGCCTCTATGTGAATATTCTGCTAACGAAAATCGAATCATCGACGATCATTACAGTGGCACCCAAACTTAAGCAATCAAATATATTAAATGGCTTTCCTTCCACAACTTTCCTATTTTAATTTTTTTTTTTTTTCAAAATTTAATAACTTTCATTCTACAGTTCCCTTTTAATATTTAAATAATTTTTTTTGTCTCATTCATTCAACTTTATTTCTAGTTATTTACACTGTTTGAGTTACGTGTTTGAATGTGTCAAGGTTTTTCTTTAAATTATTAATATGTTAGTATTGAGACGTCCAACTGCTTTTGCTTTTAGCATAGATTAATAAGTGGGTTTCTCAGTACAACTATAGTCCGTATTAATGTGGCAACTTGAGCATTTACATTAATTCACCAAATTGGTTTGATGTTGTGTTTTATGTTTTGGTTGTCGACAATCTCAATCAACTATTTTCAATTGATCCCGGGATAGATGATCCCGTAGACTTCACTTGTCAATGAGTTTGTTTTCTTTTCCTCATTCTTTTCCGTATATGCAATGAATCACATTTACTGAGAGCTGCTTTTACCTCATGCTCATTATCCCCGTAAATCATTCGAAATTTTTAATTTAAATTTATTAGTCTAATATTCACTGGGCATTACAGTTCGTTCAATTTTTTTTTGTTTTTTTTGAGGTATAAATAATTAAAATTTAAGTATTACTAATTATAATTTACAATTTATTGAATTAATTTTTTTTTCTCACATTAAGTTGGTTTAAGTCACATTACCGAAATCTGTTTTCGTGGGTTTTAACTTATTATGATATTAAATTATATAATAATAATAACTTGTCTTAATATTATTCTTTTCTCCTATACAATTATCGTTGTTTATTCGTTAATTTTTTTTTGAAAAAAAAGAAAAGAAAATGGATCTCCATTTATTGTTTCCGGATGAGTTAAAAATCGAATGTAGGGTCCGTAATTTGAAAGGGAATCCCACGGATGTTATAATTCAACTGGAAAACGCTTTGAAACTAGAAAAGGGAATGCCTTCATTACGTCCCTACAGAATGCATGCCGCTGGTCGTAAAAAACCACAACATGAGATAAAAAAATGTTCCACCAAATTGTCCGAACTCATACTTTAGTTGGAAGCTTTGGATCCTCAAGGCATTGATAATTTGGTTTTACGTCGTGCAGAAACTCGGTTGATTCATTTGATCGGTCGATTGAACCGAGTACAACTATCCCCTACATATGGACACAAAACTAAAGAATTGTATAATACAGCTCAAACATTACTTTTAAAAACCCAATCTGCCATGCAAGATGAGACTAGGATCGATCAAACTTTAGGTGAATTAAAAGAATTGCAATTGGAACAGCCGGAGCAACTTTCAGAATCCGACCTTGATATTGATTCACCCATATTTGTTTATTCCGCTGCGGCAAAACTTAAAGGTTACAGCGATGTTAATAGTACTGCAATTAAACTACCCGAACAATCCGAAACAAATTTCGATAACCTAGAACAAAATATGGGAAATCAACCTAACCCTAATAATTTAAATGCTGAAAACAATATACCGAGTATTGAGTCTTCAGATGGTACCCCGCAATCCACTAAAATGCGTAAATACATGTCTGATACTCGAACACTAGCTAGATCGGGGATTTCTTACGATGGTTCTCCTACCGCAGTTCCGATTGACTTATTCATATTTCAATTAGAAACCTTAGCTAAATCTCTAAATTTATCGGAGGAACTACTTTTTACCGAAATCTGTTTTGTTTTAAAAGGAAATGCATTACGTTATTATTGGACGTATAGACGATCCAGTCCAAACGCAACGTGGTCTCAGTTCCGACACGATTTGATTGAGAGGTTTAAAGACAGAAGGTCTGAATTTGAACTTCGTCGATTATTCGAATCCAGGAAACAACATAAAGAATCATTTCTAAATTTTTATAATGATGTCTGGAGTCTTACATTACAATGTAAGAAGCCCTATTCCGAGGAAGATCTCATTGAAGTATTGAGGTTAAATATGCACCCTGCTTTGCAGTTAAATCTGACGGGAAAAAATTTTGAAAATGTACAGGAATTAATAAAGAGTGCAACCGCTTGGGAGACAATATGGGCACGTTTAGGTGTTAATCCTGATATTTACATTGTACCAAATAGGTCAATTCATGAAATTCACTTGACTGGGAATCCTGACAACTCCTTGCGATCTAACGACCCTGCCACTAATCAGTATCCAGTCGATTAATTTCGTCAAGATGTTTCACAATTGAATTTGTCTAATTATAAGTCAATTCCATCAACATCAAGAGGTTTAAACCAAAATCAGATATCCATCTGTTTCAATTGCGATGACATAGGTCACACGTTCCACCAATGCTCATTACCGCGTAAACGTTTTTGTTACAAGCGCGGGTACAAGGGAGTAACGATAAGCGGATGTCCTAATTGTGCGAGTGGTGCTCCGGGTGAGGGAAATGCTTCGCGGGACCAAATGCATGCTGGGAATTTGAGTACCCCGAGACATATATTGAAGACCCAGAAAACAGACAGTGCTTGCAACACGGATTACGAAATCAGTCAACTGAACTCCAACAATGGGAAGTCGAGTCAATAGACTCTGATGACTTATTTTATTCTACTAATTCTTTAGGTTTTTCATCTCGTCATCAATCCAATAATTTTTTCTTTCCACTCATGTCTAATAGTATTTCAAATTCTCCATACCAATCATTCAATAGCAATTGCCCAATCGTAACTAAGTCCGTCGAAACTCAAACATCTAACATTATTGATATTGAAAGTGAAACGTTGTTAAATTCTAATTTTGTCACAAGGACAAAAACTCATATAAATTAGGGAAAAGATTTATTTCGCAGAAACGAAAGGAACGCACACGTCAATATGGGATAAAATTAGAAGTCTTCGATTTAACATTATTTCTTCTGCCATTACAAATGATCCAACCGACAATAGGCCATATGCTGATGTTTTAATCAATGGGCAGCTATACCACGGATTACTAGACAGCGGTGCTAATGTTAGTATTTTGGGGGCTGGTTCTGATAAATTGTTACAAGATCCAATTATCACGATACATCATTTGCCTACAATTATCTCAACAGCTAGTGGAGAGTCTCAGCGAGTCTTTGGATATATCAATGCACGCGTCACGTTTAACAATCAATCAAACCCAATTCGCCTATTTATTGTTCCCACCTTACAACAACCTTTGTATCTAGGAATTGATTTCTGGAACAAATTTGGTGTCCAGATCACTCCACTTCAAATTTACAGTCATTCCAATAGTTCATTAAATTCTGATATCTCACCTGCTATCAACGAAATTTCTATTACTGATCAAGACATTACTAGTCCGGCTGAACATCATATATTATCCCCCGTCGATCAAGAAAAATTAAAACGAATTATTGATCAGTTTCCATCTTGTTTGAAATTAGGACTTGGCCGAACGCATCTTGTTCAACATCAAATTAGACTCACGGACGATAAACCTATAAAGCAACGCTTTTATCGTGTTTCTCCTATAAAACTAAAGCTAATAAATGATGAAATAGATCGCATGCTAGCGATAGATGTTATTGAGGAATCCAATAGTGGTTGGAGTTCACCTATAGCGCCTGTTTTGAAGAAAAATGGCCAAGTACGTCTTTGTTTAGACGCCCGGCGTTTGAACGACGTAACTCAGAAGGAAGCATACCCTATGCCTTTATTTGGAAGCCTTATTAGTCGTCTTGATAATACGCGGTACATTTCTAGCCTCGATCTTAAGGATGCCTTTTGGCAGATGCCTTTGCACCCGGATTCACGTGATAAAACAGCATTTACTTTGCCGGGACGGCCACTTTTTCAATTTAAGGTGATGCCGTTCGGTCTGTGCAATGCACCTCAAACTCTTTGCCGTCTAATGGATAAGGTAATTCCACATAAACTGGTACACTGGCTCTACACCGCTGTAGTGAGACCTGTACTCATGTACGGCGTGGGTGTTTGGTGGCCAGCTCTGGACAAGATAACTTACAAAAGTAAGATTGAGAGAGTGCAAAGAACGGCCTGTATGCTTGTTAGCGGGGCATTGAGGTCGACACCGACAAGTGCCTTACAAGTTATGTTGCACCTTCTTCCGGTCGACATTTTTGGCAAACTGATAGCGGCAAATACGGCTGTACGGCTTGCAGCCGTCTCTCAGTGAAGTCGTCTTAGTATAGGACACTCTACTATTATTAGATCGTTGAAGGATGAGCTGGCGAATCTTGACTACATAAAACCTACTCTACGCTTCGAGAAGCGATTTCGGACCTCCTTCCCTTTAAGGGAATCCTTGAGGGATAGACCGTTATCGGAAACCAAAGGGTTCCAATTCTTCACAGATGGCTCCAAGCTAGACGGTAAGTTCAGGATGGACTGCCTCGAAAACAGTAAAGTGCGGGACGTCTTACGCTACATAAGTAGCTCGAAATGGTTCCAATAGGGGTAAAAGGGGATACATCCTGTGGTATCACAATGGACCGTCACCGGTCTAAGTGTGCGTAAGCAGCCACTCCAACCTAACCTAACCTAACCTTTTGACAATTTATCGCAAGCATCGGTATATACTTATTCGATATAAAGCGAAAGGTCCATAAGGTTTTTGACTATTTGTAGTATATTTGAAACTATTGACAGTATGGTTGGTTTCAGTATTTGATATGTATTTTAAAATTAAACTTGGGAAGGATTTCATTAGAATTTCCGAGCGTGTGATATATGTTTCTCGTTTGATTCCCTTACTTAATAATTCTGTGATAAACTTAAAATATATATTGTTATTGTGTAACAGAAATAAATATTTATAATACTCTATATCCATTGCCGCCTAATATAAAATTTGGGTTAATAACCGCACGTTTCAGTCACGCTTATTCGTTTAATATCTACTTCGCGATAAATAATTCCATTTGATAATATTGGCACCGATTCAACATTTAAATATCGGTCACATAAGTTTAAGTGCGGAAGATAGATTGTTTTCAAAGTTTACAAGGAAAGTACCAATAGAAATAAAGCGAACCAAAAATTAGGAATCAAAACAACGATATACATGGTGCGAATATGGTGGATCCATGGTGGATAAAGTACGAGAACACATTAAAAGCTTTCCAATAATGGAATCTCATTAGTGTAGGTAGATTAAGTACTAATAGACATACCTAATATGAGCCGTTCAGTACACAAATCGATTAACTCCCTAAAAAAAAAAGTTGAGAAATGCGATGAAATAATGTGCATTGTTTTGAACATTCAATGTAAATTGCATGTAATATTATTCAATGGCCAAAAAAATTTTGTCGTTTAACGGTGTTAATCTTTATTATTCAGGAAATTTATTATAAATATAAAAAGCTATGACTATACCAAGTGCTTTGACACTTAAATTTAAGATTTTTCAAAAAGTGGAGTTAATCGATTTGTGCACTGAACGGCTCATATTTCGAAGCCGGTTTAAGTGTAAGTCGGATATACTCTATGTATATATAAGTCTCACTTCCGATCCTTTCAAATTAAACATCTATAACAAAACTAAAAAAAAATCCAGTGCGATCAGTGTGTGAAACATAACCTTGCAACAAAACCTACTACATCAGAAATATCTAAATATGAGAAACACAAACAAAATAATATGATGGCCAAATCATTTAACAGCGGTACTGTGTTATGATTTGCAGAACGTATTTTCTCTACCCAGAGCTGATGTTTCAAATATTTTCTATAAACGGAAATTTTCAGTTGACAAATTGACATATCGTGCAATATATGGCACGGGGAAATTAACGAAAGAGCTGAAAATGATTTAGCATCATTTTTAATAAAAATTTTAAAGACCGTTGTAGCCGATAACCCAACGGGACACTTCCAAGTGTAGGAAATTGATTCAGTTTGTAAACACCATCGAAATTCGAAACATAGTATACCAGCGAAAAGCTTTTAAGAAACTTGGAAATATATAGACCTGACACCTTAATAAAACTATTGTAAAACCTGAATTATATCAAAGTACAGCTTATTCTACTCTATACTGCGTCGGTAGGAATGCTTTTTCCTTCATTTGATTCCACATCAAACTTAATTTACAATCAATCAAATTTATCACAAATAAAATATCGGTGTGAATAAAAATAGTGTCGAAACTACCAATTTTTTAACTACTACCCGTTGGCGTGATGTACCAATTTCATTACAAAATATCTGCTGAAATACGACTTAATGACATAAACCTATACGTTAGTGAATTTTCAACTTTAACACCATGCAATATTAGGTGTCTTGCACATTTGCACAAAATGTTTTATTGAACTTTTTTTTAACACAGCACTTCTTATTTTAGGGAGGGGAAAAGGAAAAGTTTAAGCGTTTAAGTTAAAGGGGCCCACGAGAATTATCAGGCATTCGAATATTAGTCCAAAATCAAGGTTTGAAATTTGCAAAATTGAACATAAAGCTGACTTCATAAAAATGAAAATGGATTTAGGTTCGGACAGATATTTAGATTTAGAAGAAAATTTGCCAAACTCGTTTGAAACAAAGCTTTTATGACAACAAACGATAATGCTGTGGCAACAACTAAAAACCACTTATGTACGAAATACTCGATTTTCAGTAGAGCAAAAACAAGCTGTTTTGTAGTTTTTTAAAAAATATTTAAAACTTAAAGAAATGGTCAATATTATCAAAATATTGGAATTTTTTTACACTTTTTAAAACTATTTTAAAATTTTCAAAGTATTTTCTAATTTTATAGGAATTTTCATTTGTTTTACTTAAGTGGTTTTACTAAACTTAAAATAAATAAAAAAGTTTACTTAAGTCAACATAATTGATTTTTTCAAAATGAATCAAAGTGAATAAAGAGTTTTAAGTTGAGTTAAGTTTATTTATTAAAATAAAAATATACAAAGAATTCACTTAAGTTAAACATACCATAATAACTAAAATATATCATAATTAAATGAACTAAAATTCATTATACGTAATCATTTTTTACTGCAATAACTCTTAATCTGCATCGCTTTCTGAATCAACATCAGAGTCTGCAGATGGTCCTATATTGCATACGTTTTCGTCGAGTATATTCAAATAAAAATTATGAAGCGTTGGATCTATAAATTGCAATAAATCCAAGAGGTCCTTCTTCTTCTCTTTACTTATTTTTAATGGAGCTGAATAACATCTAGATAGATCCGAAATTGATACATTGTTCACTCCACGACGTCTTATGTTTAGAGTTTTAAATGGTTCATCCTCAGTTAAGGAATTCTTATATAAAACTGTTCCAAAATTTTTCGTGTATCGCAGCCATTGGACGTTTCGCCAAACAAATTTATTTTTTTCCTTGTCGACCTTACGCAACATAAATTTAGTTGGATGAATCTTTGCAAAGTCATAAAATTTATCCTGAGTCATTTCAGTTACTAAAAAGTTATGCTTTGTGCCCACTGTTCGGATGAATTGATACCAATCGTGTGGTATATAGATGTTTATTGACGTTCTTTTTTTTTTCCTTTCTATAAGCGCATGATCTGAATCACACTCCATGTGAGTGTGGCCTGATATT
Source organism: Tipula vernalis (assembly GCA_958295665.1). Taxonomy (NCBI): domain Eukaryota; kingdom Metazoa; phylum Arthropoda; class Insecta; order Diptera; family Tipulidae; genus Tipula; species Tipula vernalis. Next base: position 122,993,744 of record OY282559.1, read on the forward strand.
AAAAACTTATGGTCTATTATTTCTATGTGTTCTGAAATGGACATAAATAGAGAAAACATCTCCAAAACCATGGAATTCTTATTTTGTCCAGTACAGTTGTCGCTGTATAATACAACCTGCTTTGTATTGGCACCAACCGAATTCATATGTTGCAATAAACATGAAGCCATCTCGTTGCCTCCGCGACGCGCATCAACTTCATTCCACATGTAACAATAGGGTTGATTGGTGGCGAGATCATGAACTGTAAAGTTAAACGTCCAAAGTTGACGTTTGTAAAAGGATAGTGAATTCTCCAAGTAGGGTGTTGGCAAGCATTGTTGCAAATCAAACGAAAAAACTTTAATCGATGAATTAGTTTCCGCAATAAGTTTGTCATTGCTTTTACATTTATACGCCACATCCGCTTGTTCGTGATGCATTTTCTGGCGTTGAATTATATCATTTCGAATGGCATCATCAGTACAAATTGCGATCTGAATTTTAAATTTTTCACAAGTACTACATACGTCAGATTGTGGTTGTTTGAATTTTATATCCATTCCTAAAAAAATATAAGGAATAAGAAATAATTTTTGAATTTTACAATGCAAATAGTACAAACCTTTAAATATTTGAGAGTATTTTGTCAATGAAACTGGATTACTATATTGTTCTCTATACATCTTGTACATTTTTGCAACGCTTAAATCAGATTGAAAGTATCGTTTTTTGGTGTGACGTCTGGAATAATGACTTTCGTAGCTAGGAAAACTGTTTACGTGACATTTTACTTCATTAATTTTTTCATCAGAAAGCTTTGAATGTGACGAATCGGCACCTCGTAAATCAGATAGAGATCTAGTTTCACCTAGACTCATTTTCTTTTTTAATATAGTTTTTAGAACATTATCCGTTTCATCAAATGTTGTTCGAAAGCATTTTTGGCATACATCGATATTTTCAACGCCTATCTTAAGGTGATAAATACAAGAATATTTTCTGATTTTTGGGCGAACGGTACTTTTAACCTGTCTTCGCGTTTTTGGTTCTTCAATAGAAATTAATCCTGCCAAGTAAATAATTCTGGATGTATAGGATCCTAAATTCCAATACGTCTCAAACAATTGTTTTTGACTTTCATTGGAAATACGACCAGCGCAATTTTTTCTACATTTATCAAGAGGCTGACACACTCTTTTTCTGATAAGCCGACCTTTACCAGTTTTATATTCCTTACCCGTGTTTCGACTATTTTGTCTCAGTCTTATAAGCTTTGATTTTGACATATCGTGTGGCGACTGATCTTGTATAATTGACGGCATTAAATTTCTTTCCAATTGTGCTCCCATTACAATTCGATTCTCCTCGTCAGACTCATTTTCATTAACTGATAACTTGGGTGAATAATTTGGATCATTGTCACTATCGTCATTGTCTTCAACTTCGCTATAATCAATTGTTTCTCTATTTTGGTAATTATAGATGATATATTTTTCCGATGCAAAATGTACTTTATTGACATATCGCGACATTAGAATAAAATGGTTCTAACTTCAGTTACTGTCATTTTGAGAAAATGGCAAATGAAATTTCAAATGGATGTATTTTTTTAATTAGACATTATTTTCTAATTTGGTTTTCGCACTCATAGATATTGAATTATCAATTTTCTAAAGGCTTCTACTAATTAATGAAATTTTGCGAATTAAATTAGAGAATTGCAAAAATCATTTTGCATTTACAACCTTTTGTAAATTTTAACGCTATTAGAGGAATGTAAAAAGGTTGTAAGTGGTCACTTAGAATTTTGTTTTACTGCAGTTGGGAGAATTTTATTCGAATTTTCGAATTGAGGTTGTATATACTTCATTATGTAAATTTAAACATAAAAATAACCTTAGGTATTTTACTAATAAATTTTATTATAATATAATAAGTATGTATCACATATTAATTCAACATTTAAAAAAATAAATAGATATAATGTTAATAAATCAACCATTAAAATAATAATTCAATTTAAAATTAACTTAAATGTTGTAACACAGTAATTCCATTTTTAGTCTTAGTTTCAATTGCTTTGGCTCCAATGGCCAAATACTTTTGATATTCTTAGTCTCTTGACGTTAATAAGATCTTGTAGTACTCCTGATCTTGTTGGCTCATATACTTAAACATTTTTTCGATATCCTTTTTTTTATTAATAGGTATCGGTTTATGGTTCAAATTAATTATTGATGGACTAGGTAATGTTTGAATAAGTACGCTTTGCGGTCTAGTAACCCTAGTTGTTTTCGATGCTGATCTTATGGATACTTCGTGGTAGTTCTCATGAGAATACGACAAGCTGTACTTGATTTGAAACATATTTTGAGTAAATTGCAACATTTTTAAGGAACAGAATGGTACCATTTTATAATTAAATGCTTTTGAGCATGCCTCAAAATTTTTGAAATCGCATGGCTTCATTTGCAATATTTGGAAAGGCCGCTTCCGGTTGATGGTTTTTAGTAGTCGCATTAGGCCGATTGGTGAAAAAAATTCGTTTTTTGAAAGCACCTTTTCAATTTGGCTGTGTGCATTATCAATTTCTTGAATGCAAGAATGACCAGGCAAAGAAAATCGCATTTCAATGAATTCTATTTCTGGATGGATAGAAATAAAATGTTGAATGGCAAATGATATAAATGAATTCTTGTTCTGGGGCACACAAGCGTCACTCCAAGTTATAAGTTTCGTTATATCATTTTCGGCGAACACTCGTTCCAGTATTTGAATAAAGGCCGATGCTATATCATTGCCGGTCCGTCCCATGGTAGCTTCATTCCATATAGCACAATAAACAGCTTTTGTGGTGGATAAATGTGCCGTCAAGTTGTACACGTTGAGTTTGGAGAGGTAAAAAGATTCATCAATGTTGGTTTTCGGACATGTTATGACCTTTTGCATGTCGAAACAAAGAATGGGTACCCCACTTTCCTTATCGTTTTCCTTTAACTGCCGCATTGCCACTTTAAAGGCAATATGGTCAACATACTCGTCTCCTTTAATTTTGGTTTTGTCGATTACGAACAATTCGCATAGGCCACATCTATCAGATTTGGGTTTGAAAAAATCCAGATTAAAACGCGTATTGAAGATATGCCGATAGTAACTGCTTTTGACAGGTGATTCATTTGATTCTAAACATCTTTTGGAATACAAATCATACATTTTACAAATGTTTAAATTAGCATCGAGGTATTTCTTCTTGGTTTTTTCTCTGCAGTAGTGCGATTCTACGCAAGGGAAGCTATTGATGTGGCTCAAGACTAAATGTAGCCTTGCTTGTGATATTGCTCTTCCACTTCTAGTACCCTTCATACTTTTCGACACAGTTCCAGTCATATTCATTTTTTCGTAAACTGTGTATATAGGTTTTTGCGATATTGCCAAAGTCCCCAAATAAAACTGCTTACATACAGATATTCTGTTTCCATGAAAATTAAAAAAATAAAAATACGAAAATTTTCGGCGAGATGTTTTGTCCGATTTCCGTTTTCGGCGAGTATCGACCCGTTCGGTGGTTTTCGATATGAAACTGTATTTCCCGGCTTGGTCAAGTGAATAGTAATCATCAAAAATTATTTTCTGATCAGCTTCACTTATTTGTTTAGAACAATGCAATCTGCAAGATGTTAAGCAGTTTTTTAAATTTTTGACTTGCTTGTTAGGGCGAACTTGACCTTTGTGGTTTGTGAATTCTAAACCTGATTGGTAATTTCGGTTTCGTACGTTTACTTTCCAATTTTCCGATTTGCGGGATCGTTTTCTTGGTTTAAGCTAAATTCAAAATAAACGTTTTAATTACATATGAACGTTTAACTTATTTAATAATCTCTTACCAATTCATTTCCAGTTGGATTAGAATATTCACTATCCGAAACTGGAGGGCATTGATAAGATTCAGGAACACTCGGTGACGAACTCTCGGCAATAGCACCATTTTCTGTAGCCACAACACAATTATTGATATTTGGTGTCCCCAAAAATGATAATATTTCAGGATCATTTATAATCAAGCAATCGTTTTTCGAGTTAGGTAATTCAAACTGTAAAATTGCATCCCCTTCTCCAACCATACTCAAATATTCAACAGCAAATGCTCCAGACATGGCGGTGCTAGATTATAATAATGGAAAATTCAATATTCAACATTCCTTTAATAATAAAACGTTTACTATTACTTACATATTATGTACAGAATTTTACAAAAATTATCACAAGTGAACAATACACAACCACGAATTAAACCAAACTGAAATTTACCGCGAAATTTTGACGTTTCATTGTATTTCTACAGTAGCGCTAAGAATAAAAAAGTTGTAACTACTTAAACAATGTAAAAAAGTTGCATACCACACTAACTGAAATTTTTTTTTCGATAAAAAGGTTGTAAGTGACAATTTCTAGGTAGATAGAACTATTTTTCATAAATTATTGGAAAAAGACGAAGAAGTTACAACGTTTTTACAACTTTATCTTTTAAATGAGCCATTTTTTTGTAAATCTGACAACACCAATCGGAAGATTGAGCTAAAATTAGCCTATTTACATATATAACTCATTTTTTTTAAAAATGTCGCTTAGAACTCTTTTATTCTAATGTCGCGATATGACGACGATGTTTCGTTAAGAACATGCGATAGAAATACTTCTGCCGAGTCCATTGACACAGGTTTTGCAGTATCTGTTGAACAGTTAAATTATGTATTTATTTTAACCGGACTACTATTTAACGTATATAAGATAAATTGCTCACCTTTATTAGAGTCTTGTTCTGGTTTTTCTTTTCCATACTGAAGTGATGAGTTGGGCTCAGTATAGTATTAACAGCTTCGTTCTCTCTACGCGTACTTCTGAGATTTTTTTATTTTGATGGTAACCATTTCTTTTGTTTATTAATATTATCTTGGGCCATAGACAGCATTCATTTTGTACGAAAAGACATCCTTATTATATAAAACAACTAACAATTTAGATGAAAAAGAACTTAAGTAAATCAAGACATATTATAATGTTTTTAGAAAATGCACTTATTTCAACTTACCGTTAACCTTTATCAAATTGAAAATTTGAAAAAATCACTTATGTAATGATAATCACTTAATTTAATTTTCAAATGTATGAGAAAAATGTAGAACAATAACTTAAGTACACTTACAAATGATAAAAACACAAATTTGATTTTTTGAAAAAACACTTAGAACAACTTAAGTTTTTATTCCCAAATTTTAAAATCCAAAAACTACTAATTTTTATGTTTGTACAATCGCTTAGGTCAACTTTGTAAAATTATTTTAAATTTAATTTTTAAAAATGTGACTTAAGTGGTTTTTCGGTTTTCATTATTTCAAAAATTATACTTAAGTGATTTTTCGCTTAGTTATATCTTTGGTGTTAGAAACCCGAAATGTATGAAATTTTGACAGAAGATGGATTCAACAATAATCAGTTCAAATCTATTACAAACTTGATTTAGACGTAAGTTGACTTAAGTGGTTTTTTGTTGTTGCCACAGAATGATGTTAGTGTTTGCTGGGTTGATTTATTTGTAATATACGTTTTTCACTTCAAATTTACCACTTTTAGACTTCAAATTCAACCTTTTAAAAATCAAGTTTTGATTAGAGATGAATTGAATGTGATTGCTATAGTTTCTCGTTTACCGAATCATTTTTATTACCGGTAAACAGTAAATTAAAACTTAATTTACGGGTTTTATTTTGAAATACTACAAATTGGCCAAAATTATAAAGCACCCCTCCCAAATTGCAGTATCTACAAAACGAATGAAGACAAAAATTAAAACTTAATATTTTTAGGAAATACTTTTTATATTTTATTAATTTTAGTATTTTGTAGGTCCTCCTTTGGCTTTGATGACAGCCAGGACTCTTTTATTCATCGACCGTACTAATTTTTCGCAGGTATTTCTCAATATATTTTTCCATTCCTCTGTCAGCGCACGTTTGAGGTCTTCCTTTGAAGTCATACTGCGATCCTTGATTTTTTTTTTTAAAATTGACCACAAATTTTCAATGGGATTTAGGTCTGGTGGCTGGGCGGGCCAGTCCATGAATCGAATTTGTTTTTTTCGAAACCAACTCATCGTAACGCGGGAAGTATGGCAGGGGGCATTATCCTGTTGATAAATTATCGAAGAACTATCCGTTTCCCCAAAGATTTGCCGAATTGAGGCATTCAATGCAGTCTCGAGGACGGTAACATAGTTGGTACTGTTCATCGGACCCTCACAAAACAACAGTTTTCCCACCCCTGATGATGCCATAGAACCCCACACCATCAGTTTACCCCCTCCATGCTTTATGGTAGGCACTATACAATCAGGATTGTATGCTTCCCCGACTCTTCTTCTTACGATGGTTGCGCCAGGAGTTCCAAAAATCTATAAGAATTCCATCAAATTTAACATAAATTTCTCTATTAATTCTTTTAAAATACACAGCACAATTTTTTTTTTTTTTTTTGACTAATTATTTTTTAATATTTATTTTTTATATTTACCTCAAAAGTAGATTCATCTGACCAAACAACTCTCGCCCAATCCACGTCATTCCAATGTTTGTGTTCTCGAGCCCATCTCAAGCGACTTTTTATGTTGGTAAATGAGAGCAAAGGTTTTTTTCTTGCTTTACAACCTTTCAATCCAGCTTGCAGGAGCCTTCTTCTAACTGTCCGTGCCGAAATGTGAACTTCTTGTTCTGTTAAATGCTCTGCAGCTATCTCAGCAGATGTTTTTCTTCGGTTCTTGAGAGATTTTCGCACAATTTGTCGATCGTCTCTTACCGAAGTGATACGATTTCTGCCTGAGCGTAGTTTATAGGCATAGTCCCCGGTCTCTTTAACCCTTTTCAGGGGGCTTACACCCTGGGAATCCAACAACACAATTTGTGCCCTTATTCCTTCACTGAGTTGGCACGCTTTAGGCATAATTATCACAAACACACTTTTTTTCTCAAAAAACGTGAAGACTGCACACGATCAAATACAAAACTAAAATAAAAAAATTTTACGAAGCTACAACTTCTTGTTAAGAACCTAAAACAAAACAAAAATTGGTGATTTTCAATAACTAAGGGTCGCATTCGGTGGGATGACTCGTTCGTTAACACCTATTGTTTAGAAAGACATAATATTAATATATAATGCTAATAGATAGGGGTGCTTTATATTTTTGGCCGATGCTGTATACTTCGTTTACCACTTTTTAAAATTTCTCGAGATTATTGGAGTATAGTCTGGAAATGGGATGCGTGATTGATGCGAGACTTAATTGGTGGTTCGGTGTTTCGATACTGTCAGGTTATTCGAGAGTTTCAAGATTATTCCAGTATGTTTAAAATTTTCGGGTGTATTTCTTAGTTCGATGCTACTCGAGAACCTCAGAGCTTATTCGAAGAATATGATTGTTCGATATTTACGAAATTAACCGATCTATTTGAGGGTTCCATTATTATTGGCTTAGTATAGCATTTTGCTTTAATGTATTGTAATGATATTGCCATGAATTTTTGGAATTTTTCGAAATTTTCGTCGGTTTTCTAGATTTTTTCAGGCTTTCCGAAATTATTCACTAATATCTAGATTTTTCGGTATTATTGAAATTATTCAAGATCAATCGAGATAATATAGAGATTAATCAAATTTTTCTTGGCTAATCGAATTGTTCCGCGGTTTATTCTGGATTTCTTAAGTTTCCGACATTTCTAGAATATTCGAGATTTTTAAAAATTTTTAAATTTATTCGAATTTTGTAAGGCAATGTTCTGTGCTTAGCTTTGAGTTATGGCTACTTTACACATACAGTTGCGAACAAAACAATGCAACTAAATAATTTAAAGTAATATTCAAATTAAAAATCGCATTTAAATCGCATTATACAATAAAATTCGTATTACTTACGATTCAATTGCAAGAAATTTCGTTTGTTTCATACTCTCGAAATCAGACACTTTTATTTAATGTGGGGCTGGACAATAACAAAACAATCAGTTTTTAACTAAAACTTTACTTGCTCATAGGTACAAGAAGCATTTTTCGGTGCCCAAGAAAAATGTTGCAAAATTGTAATTTGTAGTTACTCCACTGATTGTTTAGTTTTCTAACCAACCAAGCATCGGCAGTATTTCTACATAGTTAATTATTCTATAATAAATTTAATATAAAAATACACGACAAACTAATCAAATGTATGGCCGAGTCACTAAAAATTCTGTGCTATATAATACGAGTTTGGTTGTTGGAATTTCCGACGCAATTGCATTCACATAAACGACCTTGAATTGTTGCAAATTGCTTCTTGACACCACCAAGAATCGAACCCGGAACCACCAACTTGCAAACCAAAGTTTTTCTCACTATCTACAAATATATTCTTGTTCGCCTATGAACACAATTCTCTTTACATTACCAATAAACAATGCTTGACCAGTAAACTTACTCCCGCCTTTGAAGTATTTAATTACTTCAACAGCTTACAAATTAAAATAATAAATATTCCAACCTTAAATTGTTGTATTTCATTCATTAAAGATTAGTTTAGTTTAGACCACGTCTTCTTTCAAATTACGATACGAAATTGCTAATTGAAATAATAATGTTTTCATGACCACAATTCGTATAACAAAGAACAGAAAATAAAATCGTTAGAAACTCAGTAACTATAATTTATGTGTACATTCATGTACGTCGAATTATTTTGAAATTAAAAACGAATTAGATATTGTCCGGAACTGATTCCACATTAACTCGAAGAGGACATATTATACGAGTTATTGCACGCTTAAATTCTGAGTTCGTCGTTTTAACCGTGACTACTCTCACATACCCATCTTGGCCCTGGTGAACGTTGATGATTCGAGCCATAGGCCATTTTAAAGGAGGCATATTATCTTCCTTTAATACGACAAGATCTCCGATCTGTGGAGACTTATACGGTACATCCCATTTTCGACGTTGCTGTAATTGACTTAAATACTCCTCTTGCCACCGTTTCCAAAACCTTCGAAATGTATGTTGAACCTTTGGAAAATAACTGAGTCGGTTAAAATCTAAATGTAGCAATGATGGATCGGGAATTGAATTGATGGCTGCCCAATCAAAAAATGTCCAGGCGTCAAACACTCCAAATCATTTGGATCATCTGACATTGGTCAATAACGGTATGTAAATGTTCAATAGAAAAGGCATAATTGCTGAGAACTCGTTTAATGTGGTGTTTGGCACTCTTAACTGCCGCCTCCCACAATCCTCCGAAATGGGGAAACCGCGGTGGAATCGCATGCCATTGAATATTCGATCCCAAGCAAAACTTGAGCACTTCGGTTTGATGTAATTCCGACAAAAATAAACGACGAAGATCGAGTAGCTCGGATTTCGACCCGAAAAAATTAGTGGCATTGTCCGAATATATGGTTGAACATAGCCCGTGCCGAAAATTTTGCAACATAAACCTTTACTTAGACCCTTGATCTTAATTTACTGGTAGTCAAAAATGGACCACAGAAAACTATGCCGACATTTTGGAATAGTCGCGAAGATCGAACTCGATGATCGGGTAATTGTCCCATGATTTGCTGTAAAGTGTAAGGTCTTGCTCGGACACAAAGTATACACTCTCGTACCATATTTCGACACAAATTTCGGCCTCCTATAATCCAAAATCGTTGTCTTAGATTATAGAGCAATAATATGTTGCTTATATAATGGCTAATATTGTATTTATGTAATAGTTAATGCAACGTAATCTCGGAATCTGTATATAAGCACATTGAGTTGAATTTAACCTGCATCGCGCATACAACTTTGTGAACCACTTGGGCCAGCAGAAGTGAAGCGCATAATTCTAAACGTGGTATGGTTTCAGTTTTCAGAGGAGCAACTCTGCTTTTCGAGCAAACGAAATTAACGATTACATTATTCTCAGAATCAAGACTACGAATATATACTACACGTCCGTAACCTTTTTCGGATGCGTCTCCGAATCCGTGAAGCTCGATCGACTTTGCCATTGGCATAACAACACATCTCGGAATAGATATTTCATCAATTGAACTCAATTTATGTTTAAACTCGTTCCAGTGATCATGCAATTGAGATGGTAAGATCTCGTCCCATCCCACCTTTGTTGCCCATAGTGTTTGCATGAAATATTTTGCTTCGACGACAATAGGTGCGCATAGATCTAATTTGCCGACCAATTACTCAATTTCCGATAATACTGACCTTTTCGTAGATTGTTGCGCGATACTATATTTTTGAAACGAAAAATTGAATTTATCAGTTTCGATGTTCCACTGCATCCCAAGAATTGAAATCGATTTCGAATGATGTGACTCGTCCAAAGACGACACTTCTGGATGGTTTGAGGTTATTTTACGTAAGTCAAATCCTCCACTACTCAAATGATCTACAAGATCACTCGTCAACTTCATCGCGGATTCCAGATTGTCAGAACCAGTCAAAACGTCGCCAACATTAAAGTCCTGCTCAAGCACCTTTGAAGCTTCCGGAAAAATTGACTATTCATCCTTGGCCAACTGGACCAATGTACGAATTGCGAGGAATGGAGCACTCGCTGTGCCGTATGTTACTGTTCTGAGTTTATAACACTTTAACGGTACCGATTCTGACTCACGCTACCAAATTCTTTGTAAATCTTGGTTATTATCGTGAACTAAAATCTGACGATACATTTTCGTTATGTCGCCAGTTATGCCAATCAAATATTTCCGAAATCTCAGAATGATTGAAAACAAGTCCTGCTGAATGGTAGGACCAACCATTAGACACTCATTCAATGATATGTTCGTCGATGATTTTGATGAGGTATTAAAAACAACGCTAGTTGTGCTACTGCTTATGCGAATGACTGCGTGATGTGGCATAAAATAAGATATTTTATGGATTCAGCCGGTTTCGTTTGAGTTAATTACCTCTGTAATGTGTTGTAATTGCAAATACTCGGACATAAATTGTGAATATTGCTTTAATAATTCTGGGTCTTTATGAATGCGCCTTTCAATTGCCAAAAATTGTTTCGAGGCGTTTGTCGAAGAATTCCCTAACTCTTTGATCTTAGGTTTTATTGGAAGGGCAACACTATACTTTCCCGTTTCAGTTCGAATGCCATTTCTGATATTCGAATGCGCTTAGCGATATATTTCTCGTCTTTGCCGACTCTGATTTCCTTTCCGATAAAATTTGATTATTTCCCGTCTTACCCATGACTACGTATCCAAAAACGGTATCGTACATGGGAAGATCCTGAATTATGTTTAGTTTACCACCATCTATGATTTCTGAAAATGTCTCCGCACCAATTAATAAATCAATTGTGTCGGGCTTAAGAAACCACGGATCAGCCAATTGGACATGTTCTTGAATTGAGATTTGATCGAACGGGATTCGATAACATGACTTTACCAGGCAGTTAAGAGTTGACGTATACTCAGATATCCGAGACTCTATGGAAATGGTTATTTTTTTTGTTGCCGTTGATACGTCACCATTGATTCCGGTAATTTTGATATGCACAGGCTCTGTTTTTAAAGACAACCTTTTGCACATATTTTGAGTCAAAAAATTTGCTTGGGAACCACTATCTAAAAGAACACGACCTGGGACACGGTTGCCAAATGAATCTTGACGCCAAAGAATAATCTCGAAAATTATTGTCGTCTTGTTATAGTTTTGTTACGTGAATAATGAAAATTCCACGTGTCGAAGATTTTAGCGTATATTCCGCTTTACGATAATTATTTTTTGATAATATCGATGTTTTATTAAACCACGTTCACTATTTGTCGATTTAAACTTAACATCCGATGATAAAAGAAGCCGATGATTAATATTTTCGAAGATTACAACGGTTCACAATATGGATACGCTGTGCGATCCGGCTCGAATGACCATTTATTTATGTTAAAAAACTTACAATTTTCATTTGTGGACTGTATTTGTTTTGTATTTTTTGTGATGATAAATTATTCACATTCGATGAAATAAAACACTAGGAATTAATCTGTTTATTATAATACATTTTAATTATTAATTTTATACATTTAATTATAAATAACTCTTAAAAACTACTACTGTTCAAACAACTCTTCAAATGAGTATTGAATTCATGACTTCACATTTTTTTCCTACAAACATATTCTTGTTCGCCTATGAACACAATTCTCTTTGCTTTACCAATAAACAATGCTTTACCAGTAAACACCAATCCATTGAAAATCTGTATTTGATTAAAAAAAATTAACTTTTTCAAGGTATAGTTTTCCATCCTTTGGTTTGTTAACCAAATTTGAGGATGTTTTAGTAAAACTTTTTTTTTTCTGTAAATGAAGCCATGTTAACTTTTAACACTGAGCTTTTCCATTTTTTATTATTATTGAATCAGTTACAATTTTGTGCAATTAATATATTATTACACTATTGCTATCTCAGTTTACACAAGTATCAAGAATCATTGATTATTGGTTTAATAATTTTATAATACCAACATGTTACATGGTTCCGACTAGTCCGTCATCATTAAGCCCACACATTGCTCAATCAATTTGAATTGAATGCATCACACAAAATTGATTTGTAAGTTTTATTTTATAAAACATACATATTAGTTGTATATATACAGAACATCCATCTGACCAAACAAAGGATCTAATTTATCAGTATCAAAAATAATTTGTCCATTTCTCTAATAAAATACAAACACAATAATCAATTTTAACAGACCCACATCTTATTGAAAATGCTAAAAACAGTAACCAAAAAGACGAAAAATAAAAATTGTTCATTTGTAATATGCTCATATATTAACAGGGGTGATCAACCATGCGAACTAACCGGATAGATATGTACGCATTATACATATAGATTCGGCAGAACATTTTTTTTTTTTTTTTTTGAGTTAATTTGATAAATTAAAGTGTGAGTTATGAGATAGGTTCGTAAATGTATTCGAATATGTTGTTGTGTATATCGAAAATAATGGGGTGACAAACAATAAAATAGATATTCGAAGAGATAGGAGCAAGAAGGATATTTATATACGGATAAAAATAGCAATTTATTTAATGAAAATGATATTTAAAGAAAATTGATGAATTTCATTGTTGATTAATTTTTATGAAGCCAACGAATTATTTATAGAAGTTCTCTGCCTAACGAATTCTATCACTTTTCACTAGAAATACATACGTTCAATTAATTTTATTCTTCCTGCTTATATCAAAATGTGCGAAATACGAGATGTTTAGTTAATTTTTATAAACCCCCTCAAATACGAATATTAAATTATGATCTTTAAAATGTCATACAATCAAAACAACTTACTTACATAAATACATTTATTGTTTACATTGTAACCCGACCCTATTAGACTACGTACGAAGACAAATATCGTGAATGTAATTCGAAATCCCCTTAATCAATTTTCTCGAATTAAAATCTTTCTCGTGAATGATAAAGATATTACAAGAACAGATGATTTGTGTCATAAAAGAAGACACATTAATCGCTGAATGAGCTTCAGCTTCCATACAATTTAATTAGAACATACACCAATCTGTTTCTATGACAAAATGCTAGTATTTAATTTCCCGCGCAAATAAAATATTTCATTATATATGGCAATAATTTGTTAAAACCAAAAAATTGCGTTAGAAAATAGTCATTAGTCAAACCACAATTAAATAGTGAATAAAATAGGGTATTTAAATACGCCTATCTATATAGAATGCTCATTTAATAAAAAAAATGATTAAAAAACTTCGAAACAGAACAATAAAAATAATTTATTTATTTACCCCTTTTTTATGTTTGACAAAAAATTTTATAGATTTTTTACAAAACAAGTTAACCTGTGTTTAATCAACTAAAAATGTTTCCACCTACAATAATTTTATGATAATGCTTTTCGTATATTTGCCGGATTAACAAAATAATTGCCAGTGGAAGAGATTAAGTATTTAGATATAAACTTTGGAAAGCAGTCCGATAGAAGAAGGATTATATAGACGGGGTTATATAGACAGAAGAAGGAATTCCTATGATTTCAAAAGGTCCCGAAAACCAGATCTCAAAGACTAACATTTTTTGCTTGTGTGTTAATATCGTAACAATATCTTTCAATTTTTGTTTCAGTGTAATCAGATTATTTCTATCTATTTTGAAAGAATTTTCCATGCGAGATTTTAATTCGAATAAATAATCGCCATAATTGTAGACTATTTCTGGTTCATGGATTAAAGAAATTGGTATAACCGGTTTACGTCCGAAGAGTAATTCATGTGGCATAATTGTAACCACGTATCCAAATTTTGTGCATTTGACTCCCTCTGAGTTCGGTAAAAATGCTCAAAGTTTCTGTTTGTTTCCGGACGGTATGCTGATGGATTTAATTTTTTTATTTTTAATAGCTTACAAACTTCACTAAATAGGTCACTCATGAAATTTGCTCCGTGGTCAGACAATATTTGTTGCGGAACTCCGAAGGACACAAATGGTTGCGATGCTGTACATGTTATTTGCATGGGCACCTTAGTTAATTTCGAACCATTTATTTTTTGGCATTCTTCAGATGAATGAATACTGAAGGGCTCTTTTGAAAATCTTAAATAATTTTAGCGATTTCCATTTTTTTTTTTTTTTTTTAATTTAAAATAAATTTTATTTATTTATTTTATGTAATTACAATCTAGTCTCCTGGACTAATTAGCAATTTGTTTCTGACTTAATTTACTAACTTAAATTAATCTATGGCTTCTTCCCATTGTCATTCCATAGTGTTTGGTAAATTGATGTAAACCACATCTTTGTTGTGGATTTTAGATCAGCATAATGCTGCTTAAACTGACAATCACACCAGCTCAAAAGGTTTGGTTCTTTTAAGTCTGCGTACTAAATTCGTGATGCTTAGGAGCTGAGTTGCCTCAATGTTCACATGTTGGCGGAGCCTTTCTTCATGTCTCCGTGCTTTTTCCTGGATTTCATTTAAGATGAGGTTCATTTTAAGGTCCCTATGAAGGTCATTGTTCCTAACATACCAAGGTGCATCAACGATGTTCCTTAATACCATATTCTGAAATCTTTGGATGATATTTACGTTGCTCTGTTTGGTACAACCCCAAAGCTGAATACCGTAAGTCCAAATCGGTTTCAATATTTGCTTATAAAGTAGAAGCTTGTTGTATGTTGATAAAGAAGAGTTCCTTCCCATCAGCCAATACATTTTTCTGTATTTAAGTCTTAATTCTTCACTTTTCTTCTTGACGTGTGCTTTCCATCGTAGTTTAGCATCCAGGGTCATGCCGAGATACTTAGCTGTGTTCGCATGCGGTATTATTTCTCGATTTATGGTAATCGGAATATTTTCGTGATGTGAACTGATTTAGCTTCATTTAGTTTTATTCTCTATCTTTTTGTCCATTTATATATTTGAGTTATAGCTAATTGTAACTTCTGTGTTGATTCTACGTTGCTTTTTCCAACAGCTAAGATCGCCGTATCATCTGCAAAAGTTGCCACTGTATTGTTTTCTAATGTAGGAAGATCATAAGTATATAGTAGGTATAAAACCGGCCCTAATACACTGCCCTGTGGAACTCCTGCATTGATTTCTTTCAATTCAGAAAATGTATCATCTAACTTAATCCTGAAGAACCTATCTTTCAAGTATGATTCTAGTATCTTAGCAAATTGCATTGGTAGAAGATTCCTTAACTTGTGGTTAAGTCCTTCATGCCACACTCTATCAAACGCTTGTGCAACGTCTAGAAATACTGTTGAACAGACTTTTTTCTCCTCTAATACTTTCTCAATTATACTGGTTATTCTGTGTACTTGATCAATTGTTGAGTGTTGGTTGCGAAAACCGAACTGATGATTTGGGATCAAGTTTTTACTCTCGATTATCGGATTTAATCTTTTTACCAGAAGCTTCTCAAAGAGTTTGGACATGACTGGCAATAGCGAAATTGGCCTATAAGACGATGTTATGTGTGGTGGTTTCCCAGGTTTTGGGATCATAATTACTTCTGCAATTTTCCATAAGCTTGGTACACTTGGTACACATTTGATTCTAAATGCTGTATTTATAAGATTGGTGAGTTTCACCAGAGCTTTCCTTGGCAGTTCTTTTAAGATTTCTGCAGTAATAAGATCGTACCCAGGAGCTTTTTTCGTATTCATATTAGCTGTTATGTCACGCATGACTTCTTTTGGTGTTGTGGGTAGGATTTCTTTACTTTCTTGCACAGCTTGTTCAGTTATTATCTCGACTTCCAACGTTTGGTCTTCATGTGGCTGGAATATTTTTTCGAGGTG
This sequence comes from Tipula vernalis, assembly GCA_958295665.1. Taxonomy (NCBI): domain Eukaryota; kingdom Metazoa; phylum Arthropoda; class Insecta; order Diptera; family Tipulidae; genus Tipula; species Tipula vernalis. The sequence continues at coordinate 123,010,121 of OY282559.1, forward strand.
TTCGGCAAATTCTCGAGCTTTGTCTTCATTATTTCTAGCCCATTTCACACCTGCTATTTTTATTGGGGGAATCTGCATTATTGGTCTTTTGATTCTTTTGGTTGCTTTCCAAAGAGAATAATCAGTACTGTTATCATTAGTTAATTTTCTTAAATAGTTGCTGATTGATTCATCTTTCAATTCTTTGATCTCTCTTCTTAATTGTTGAGTGAGATTGTTCAAATGAGTTTTATCTTGGGGGGCCCTTGTTTGTTGCCATACTCTTCTCGCTCTTCTTTTTTCTGCTAGGAGTTCCCTAATTTCCATAGGGTAATTGTTTCCCTTGATTTTCGTTTTAATTTCAGGAGTATTTGCCCAAGCTGATTGCTGTATATCGTTTACAAATTTGTGAACATCTTTGTCTAATTGTTCTTCAGTCTTTAATGGAACCATTAAGTTAACTTTTTCTTCTAGCGATAGTCTAAAGCATGCCCAATTAGTGTGATTATTTACTAGGAAAGGGTTTCTTTCTTTCTGAATGATTTTTTCACTTAACGTTAGAAGTATTGGTGAATGATCAGAGTTTAAGTCGTGGCTTTCATCTACTTGTACATAATTTACAGATATGTTCGTTATTATAAAGAAATCAATCAGATCTGGCACTTTGTTTGGATCAGTTGGCCAGTAGGTTGGTTTTCCAGTTGAGAGGGCTTCACAACTGCATTTTTTGATAGCTTTTAGAAGTTCTTTACCCTTAGTTGTTGTTAATCTGGATCCCCAGTGGACATTTTTTGCATTAAAGTCTCCTCAAAGTACAAATCGTTTTCCTAATTTACTGAGGAACTCGAGATAATCTTTTTCTTTCATTGATTGCTTCGGTAGGCAGTAAATACTAGCATCATCGACGCACTCCCCAAATGCCGGAGTCCCTCAGGGATCACATTTGTCACCGACCCTGTTTTTGCTATACATCAACGATTTGCTGGATAGCACTGTAAACCCTATCCATAGCTTTGCAGATGATGCCACATTGCATTCTTCTATTTCATTCGAGGCGGAGCCTAGCATTACAGATTTAAATAATAAACGGTCAGAAGTCGTAACTTCTCTTAATTCCGATTTAAGTACAATATTTGAGTGGGGTAACAACAACTTAGTGCAATTTAACGAGAAAAAGACTCAAATATGCACATTTTCACGTAAAAAAAGTCGCAACGACCACCCATTTGTGGTAAAAAACCATATCTTTGTGGGTTGCGACTCAATTCGACTGCTTGGTGTTCAAATAAGTAACAAACTCAAATGGAATGAACACATTGTTGCATTGGCTAAATCAGCTTCTAAAAAACTCGGGTTCCTAAATAGATGCAGAAGGTTTTTTAAATCGCATCAAGTTCTCCAGATATATAAAACCTTCATCCAACCATGTACAGAGTATTGCTGTCAAGTTTGGGGAGGTGCGTCTGGTACCACCCTTCAGTTATTGGACAGGGTTCAACGCCGCGCTATCCGAATAATACGGAATCCCAGACTTACCCAAGAACTAGACAGCTTACAGCATCGCAGAGATGTTGCAGAACTATGCGTCTTCTACAGATGCTTACATGGTAAATGTTCTGCAGAACTATCGGAGAAAATACCACCATTCGTTACAACAACAAGAGTAACAAGAGGAACAACCAATGCACATAGGTTTACGGTGAAGCTCCCGAAACCTCGAACTGCAGAAATTAAGCGCGAATTTATATATCGAACATCAAAAAAGTGGAATTCGCTAATAGACTTCAAATTTCCGGAGGAATACAAAATGAATAAATTTAAGGTAGCTATTAATCTTTACTTGATGGATCGCGCATTGGGTGCAGAAGCTCTGACAGTTACAAGGAGCTAGGACCGTTAATAAGTCCGCTCTGCACCCAATTAAAATATGTATATATACAAAAAAAAAAAAAAAAAAAAAAAAAAAAAATACAAATATAACTACTTTTGGATTTGACAATAACAGCAGTTGCTTGTATTTCCTCCATTTCATATTTTAACTCCTTATAGTGATGAATACTATTTCTAATTATAACAGCCCTACCTCCTTTAGCAGTGTTTCCAGGGTGAATAGTGTGATATATTTGATAATTTTTAAATTTAATGTTTGATTGTCTAGTGAAGTGTGTTTCCGTGATGAGACATACATTGATTTTTTCTGTGTCCAGGACCACTTGCAGTTCTTGTTGATGTTGCATCAGTCCATTGGCATTCCAACATAAGATTCTAAGATCTTGGGCCATTTTTCTGTTTAGGGATGGCTCCCTTAGTGCTGTACTCTAGTATCTGTAATCGATCATCAAATGTATTTAGTCTGCTTAAAATTAATTTAAGTGTTTGACTTATATCGTCATTTGAGCAGTTTTTCCTGGATTTCCGTTGCTCATCATTACTTGAGCATAAGTCATTTTACCAAATTGTCCTTGAGTAGTTCCCGACACTCTACGATTTACTTCGGGTCGGTTCATCTTAACCGCTTGTTTCCTGAATGAACTTGGATTTTTAGCAATCACGTTTTTATTTTTGATATTTTGCAGTTCAATAGCAACGCTGCATCCTCTGTAGTTAGCCGGATGGTTTTCTCCACAGTGAACGCATTTAGGTTGAACATTTTGGGCTTTTACACAATCTTTGGTATGATGTTCTCCAAGATTTTTGAGAAACTAGTTAAGCATCGGTTAATTTGTTATTTGGATAAGATTAAATTTTTAAATAAAAATCAATTCGGGTTTACTGCCGGTAAATCAACTGAAGAAGCTCTTTTGCACTGCTTGAGTGAGATTTATAAACATATTAATGATACTCGGAGACCCATAGCTTTTTTTGTCGATATCGCAAAGGCGTTTGACACTGTTGACCATGGAATGCTTTTATTGAAGTTAGCTAAAATTGGTATTAGAGGTAACATTTTTGATTGGTTTGCAAGTTATATTGAAAATCGCCGTCAGGTGGTAAAAATAGGTGAGGCAACTAGCTGCGAAGGTTTAATAAGTTGTGGCGTTCCTCAAGGATCAGTTCTGGGGCCTTTATTATTTGTAATCTACTTTAATTCGATCTTCGGTATTGATCTATTACTACACGCCACAGCCTTTGCTGATGATCTGGCTTTGAGCTATGGTACGAATAGCGATGTCGACACTAAATTAATGCTTGAAAACGACTTAATCAAACTAAGTAAATGGTTTCATCATCATCGGCTCGCTATAAGCGTTAAATCAAAAGTTATGCTATTTGGGAAGAATATCACTAATTCTTCGGTATACCATTTAAAATACCATGTCCATCCCTGTGATACAATCATTTGCTCGTCTCAGTGTTTTCCACTTGAATTTGTTAACGAGTTTAGATATTTGGGTTTAACAGTGGATGCTCAACTAAATTGGAAGTCTCATCTCAATGTCACTAGGAAAAACGTACTTGGTGCTATACATAAATTCTATAATCTTAAGAAATTATGCCCAAACAGTACTCTGCGGAAACTATATCACGCCATAGTTGAATCAATAATAATGTATGGAATATCCAGTTGGGGTGGCACTTATTTTAGTAACATTGAAGGTCTATATATTGCCCAGAAAAGGATTATTAAATTAATATACCACCTTCCTCAAACAACACCATCAATTCCTATGTTTCGACAACTAAATTTGCTACCACTTAGATATCTTTACATATACAAAGTCTTGAAAATGTTTTTTATCCGTAGTAACAGTTTTCACAATCGGATTACACAGGTGTATAATACAAGAAATCCAAATTACTATAATGCTGATTTCCGTTGCAATTGTGAGAAGTTTAGAAGATTTTATCTTTATATGGCACCGTATTTTTTTCATATTTTACCTAAAGATATAAAAATTCTAACGATTGGACGTAAACATAAATTTGAGAGGGAAGTTTGAAATTGGCTGCTCAACATAGAAAATGTTGAAAGATTTTTCTGAAATTAACATTATATAGCTTCGGGTAATTTCACCAATTAAAGCTGTTATCGTAAACATTAAACAATTGTAAATTTAAAGGCAACTAAGTGTAATTATTATTTTTTTCCATATATATGTACATATATAAATAAGAAAACTATTGTGTAATATATATTTAACTCAATGTGTCCAAAGATTTTATAGAATAGCATGTTTAAATTGTTTATTTGCTTCACCACAGATTTTCATCTAAACGGAGCTTTACTTTGTTCAACTATAATATGTTAATTAGTTTATAATTTGTTTGTATTATTATTAAGTTATAAGTTGAAATAAAGAAATAAATAAATAAAATAAAATAAAAAAAATGTTTACCTAAACATTTGACACACCTAGGTTCCCTGTTGCAATATTTTTGTGTATGTCCATAGGCTTGACATTGTTTACATTGTGGTATAAGCTTAGACCTTCTTAGAGGCTGAATAACCACTTTGCACCCCGAGATGTACTTAATTTGATAAATTTTTTCGATATCTTCATCAGTATCGAAGGTCAACATAAACATGTTGAGAGGTACTTTGCCTCTCCGTTTTAGCTTAATCGATGCTTCAGTTGCCTTAAATCCTTTTGCTTTCAGGTCATCAATTATTTTATCTGGTTTACACTTAGAGTGTAAGTTTTTAGCCATGACCCTAATTGGTCTGGTTTGTTTATCTTCAAACGTGTGCCAAGCAAGTTTTTCTTCATTTAACATTTTTGTCAATTTTCTGTATGTTTCAGCATCTTCTAAGTTTATTTTGATGGTGTTTCCATTCATCACCTTTGCATTAAACTTATCAGTAGCAGTTATGGTTTTTATTTTTTCATAGAGTACATCGTAGTCTTTGACTTCATCTATTACTATTGGTGGTGGTGGAGGTATTTTTTTTGGTTGTTTCTGGATAATATTTGGAACATTATCCTTTAATTGAGGTGGGGAGGGCGTATTATTCCGTCGCCTTTTTTTTCTCCCACCTTTAACTCTAATCCACTCAGTTTCTCGAGCTAGTTCTTCTTCATCCGTATGATACTCTTGTGGAGTTGTATTCTGGTTAGGAGTAGAACCGATGTCCTCCTTTGGCTTAAGAGCTTTAACTTCGTTTTCAAGCGTCTTCATACGCTCCTGCATCCATGCAATTGTAACATTCAGTTGCTTATTTATATTGTTGGCTTCAACTAATGCATTATTAGCTTTACACAATTCATTGTGAAGCTTTTCTTCGTTTGTAAAACGAGTGTTGTGGCTGCTGGCCTCAATGGAGGGACTACCGCCTCTTATCGGAGAATACGCGACTTTGTTACTTCTCTGGAAGGGATGTGAATTATCCTTTTCTGTTTCACTCAAATGAGCTTGTTTATTCACCAACATGTCTTGGGATTGGTTAAAATAATTGTAGTATAGCAATGGCTGGTCTCCCCCAGAATCCATGAGACCGACCTCCGAAGAGGGTGGATTTACCTGAGCAACAGGTGTACCACGTGGGGTATTAGTTTCCTTATTTGTTCTGCTCATTGCTCATTTATAGTGTATTGCACTCGCCTCTAGTATTTCGCCGATGCTTCACATCGTTGCCCGGGTGTTACCACGTGGAGGTATACTAGACACATTTGGTGGTTTCTACATAGTTGCAGCGTTGGAATATAGACCACGAGATACATTGCTATAGACGGTCAACCCCTACCCTATTGAGACGCACCAAACACCCAGCGATTTCCATAACATCGATTAATTGAACGATTTCCAAGTTAGAATGGGTAATATTAGGATATTCTGAACGTGATTGGTTGACTAAATTGGTCTGGGATCGTGTCACAACATTTATTTCTGCTTCCAAAGGCTTGTTTGTTTTTGTAATTTAATTCTGCTCAAGGGATATACGTTTAGATTTTTGTTTCCAGGCTTATGTTTGATTGTGTAATCAAAATTGTCCGCAACCGCACAATTCTAAAATTTCGATCATAGACGTAATAATGGAAATGCTTCTTAATTATGTTGTAGTTTATTTCTGCCTTATTAAATACACATATTGCATAAGCTATTGGTAAATAGAAATTATTTTCAGACTGATATTAAACTGTTGCAATGGCAATATCACTTCCGTCTTGTGATTATGAAAGGTTCTGAAAAATCTGGATACTGTAAAATTGGTGAATTAACTAAAGCTTTTTTTAATTTTGAAAACGATGAACCGCAAAAAGTATTCCATATAAAAAGTTGCCCTTTCTTTAATAAATTCGATAAGGGTTTCCGTTCTCTGAATATGTGTTTATGAAACGTTTGTATAGTATCCAGATAATCCCAAGAATGATTTGATTTGTTGATTGGCGATAATTTTTGATGACACTTATTTTTGAATCACTAGGTTTAGCACCATGTTTTGTTACTATGTGTTTTAGATTTAGAATTATTTTCGACAAGAGTTGCCATTTCCCTAAATTCACTTTTAAATTATATTGTCTAAAGCAATCAAAAACGGACTGTAATTTTAAAGTGTAACCTTTAAGATTATGCTCAGTGACAATAATATTATCTAAGTACACCAAACTTTTAATTTCGTTTAGTCCACTTAGAATATGATTCATCAAACGTTGGAAAGTTGATGGAGTTCCCCTTAATCTTAATCTTCGCCATCTTTTCTCTATCGGAATCGTCGAAACGGATCTGATGTATCCATTTACGAGTTCTATGTAGTAATAAAGTTCTTTGACTTGCCGAGAGATGATCCAATATATCAGACATATTCGGTAACGGCAATGGGTACATCGTTAATAGTGACGTTGTTTAGTTATACGACAACATTTGATACATTTGTCTGTCAATATCCAGTTTCTTTTATATCGAAATGAAATTGGGTTCAGTCCTAATTTTTTGCTGTGGGGCGTCTGTTGCATATACTGTTAAAGTTAGCCGAAAGTAGCCAGCCGAAAGTGAAAAGTCGATAATGCAGATTATAAAATTCCAGCCCAAAATAAAAAATTTTGTAGTTATCAGCCGAAAGTAAATAGGATAAATAGATTTAAATAAAAATTTTTGTAAATAAATTTAAGTGTAAAACTTTGCTTCATAGAAAATATCGGAAAATCAGAAGAATATACAAAATTGGAATAAAATCAGCCTCTAGAGTATATATCTGAAGCTGAATCGGTTTTATGTGATTTGTCAATAGCTATCGAATAAAAAAATTCAGTTCAAGTTTCCCGTGGGAAATCTCGGAAAATTCGATTTTCCAAAAATTATTACAAAATTGGTATAAAAACAGCCTCTAGAGTGTTATGTCTGGAGATGGATTCAATTGATGTGATTACTCAATAGCTATCGCAGGAAATAAATCAGTTCAAGTTTCTCGTGGGAAATCTCGGAAAAATCGTTTTTCCAACAATCATTAGAAAATTTGTATAAAATCAGCTTATAGAGTGTTATGTTTGGAGATGGATTGCATTGATGTGATTTATTATTAGATATCGCAGGAAAAAAATTCAGTTC